>CM066167.1:39764997-40450622 GCA_033629205.1 Lithocarpus polystachyus
GGAATCGCAAGCTTAATACTTTTGTCTGCAATAGGACGATGGTTTTTTCTTTTTTCTTTTTTTCCTTTTGTAAACTTTGCTTTAAGCTCTGTTTACTTCCTGAGTTCAAAATAAGAAATAAAATGATTAAGTAAAAAAATGCATCATATGATGAAGACTATCAAATTCCACTGTCTATGAGAATGTACCGGTCAAGAAAAAATTTATAAAGTATATTATAGGGACAGTTAATGCTTCGTTGACCCACCAGCTGAGAGAGAAGAGAAGTATATATTCAATGTCGAATATATTTTTCCACGAAGTAGAGCAATTGCAAATGGGTTTATTTATTTTTATTAAAGAAAAATCATAAGTGAAGGATTGACGTAGAGCAATCGTAAAGTTTTTATATTTATTCACCCAGTTTAACTAAACTAACAAAAAAAAAAAATGTATATATCTCATAGGTAAAAATATGGTTTTGGTCCTTAAATTTTATATAAAGTTCTATTTTCTTATTTAAATTATCAAAAATTCTTTTCTTGTTCCTAAATTATTAACAGCGATACACTTTGAATGTACTTTCTAAATGAATTAGATGTAAAACTCATTTTTTGGACCTGCTATCTCAATGTGTCATTTGAAAGTGAATTTTACACTTGTGAGATATATACTCTTCTTTTTTTTTTTTCTTTTTTTTTTTCTTTTTTTTAGAATACTAAAAGTATTTTTAACGCACACACAAGGAGAATAGAGAAACAAAATAAATGTAAAACTCTTTTGAATATACACCACTGTCAGTTTTTTTAAGATATAAACATAAATAGATGTTACGTTAAGTTATTCAGTTATTACTCAAAGGAATAAATCCAATCCTACATAACACTGACTCGCCTGTGAGGCAACAGGGGAGATTAAACTCTCTAATGCATATCCAGTCTTATAAACATGACTCCACTAATTTATTTTCAATTAGAGCATTAAGACTTCAGCACTTATAACCTCCTTTGACAATTTGATATTTACCCACAACCACGAGAAATTATTAGGTTCACTAAAAGGATTGTTGATATGCTCATTTTGGTCCTTCTAACCAATAAAATATTATCATTTATGCAAATGTAACATCACATAGTAGTTTTTTTATTTGTATAAGTGCTATTATTTCATTGTTTGGGAGGACCATTTCAACGGTCCTCTTGATTGACATAATACTTTCTCAACAATCATAGAGATTTGAATTATACTACTATTTCTGCCAAGAAATTAGAGATAGATAGCAGAGAAGGATGTAACTTTATTAGCCTAAAAAAAGGAGTCATTCTAACTCTTTTAATTTAGACGCTCAATTCATCATCATTTAAAATTCTCTAGAATGACTAAAAGTTATTGACGACATTCTCATCAATCATGATCATCGCCTTTTCCGTGGAGATATTTTATGAGCAAAGTGATATTTTTAGGAAATAATCAGGAAGCATTTTAGATATTTGATTGAAATATAATAATTGTTCCGTTGAAAATAGAATGTTTGGCTAAGCCTAACCCCTAACGTGATTCAAAAGTCAAAAGCGAAGCACCTCAAGGAGTGATCGCTTTTAAGGGTGAATTTTCACTCTAGATTTTTAGTGCACTACATAGGATAGGGTAATTCCTATGTCCAGGACTACTTAATTATTTATCCATGGCATATAGAAGCAATATATCACCATTTTTAGACTCACATTGTGTTCATATCACATCCGAAACATTGGAGTTGACGTATATTTTACACCTTCTAAATTTGAGTTAATTTTTAGTTTCACTTACACTCACACTCACCATTTTGGCCGTGCATGAAAATTATGAAAATTGATTATTTTCACATATGAAACAAAATCTTCACATCTGAAACAAACATAGTTGTTTCATATTGAAAATTCATTCAAAGATCTTCATATTCAAGGTCGGTGTATCTTGTTAATGATTTCTTTTTCTTTTCTTTTTTCTTTTTTTTTTCTTTTTTTTTTTCTTTTTTTTTTTTTGAGAAGAAAGAACTAGAATTATCATTAAAAGAGAAAATTAGTCATAATCGGCTAAAAGAGCATCATGAATGTGTGGAGTCGGGGCAGACTTAGGATTTTTTGTTTGGGAGGCAAAATTGTGCTAGTAATATTAGTCAAAACAAAACCCCACACGCTTGTGTAAAAACATATATATATATATATATATACACACACACACCTTAATATTTTAATACTAGAGTAAGTCATAATTTATAGATATATTGTATGCAAACTTATCTTCATCTAAACTTTAATGAGTATACAAAAGTTATCTAGTTTAATATTAGACTTTGAAAAATATCAAAAAAAAAAAACTTAATCTCCAACAAATATTATGCTCATTGTTGATCTTCCATAAAATAAAATTCTTATACCATTTTCGTAATGAAATTTTTAAAATTTTGATTTGAATATAAATTACAAAATTTTCTAGCAAAGTTAAGAAAAAATTTAATGGAACCACTAAAGTCTTCAAAAACATGAATGATCCAAAACTTTAATAGATACAAGAGCATTTTTCACTATAAAAAAGGAAATTGAGAAAAACATATACTACCTGGTCTTTATATATAACTATGAGACTAACTCAAATATATTGGGGGGTGGGGGGGGGGAGGGGGGCTAACTCTTATTTTTTTGTAGCTAAATCTTTAAATTTTTTTTTTTTTCAAAATTATACATACAATAAATTTTTTTTTTTTTTTTTTTTTTTTTGGGAGGGGCAGGGTTGTAGCTCTGCCCCTAGTGTGGGGGAGCACCCTCCATCCACATCCTTAAACCACTAACATGTTTCTGTAAGGGATTTTGAAGGGGCAAACAAATGACCAAGAGTTGCAAAGGATTCATCTCCCACTTCTAAAGTTTTGATGACAACATTGGAGTCTCCCTTAATAATAATGGATGAAAGACCAATCTCATGGGTGAAAGTAAAAGCTCTCATAGTCACCATAGCCTCTACATCATCAATCGATTTCATTTCTTTCCTGAACATGAAGTTGCGGATTTTTATAAAAATTAGTCGCAAATTCAAGCAATGCGTGGGAATATACAACTATTTTATAATGTAGTATAATGTATAATTTATTCTATAAGACATACTGAAGATATTATTTCTAAAATTATTTTTCATCCTTCCATCTCTATAAATATATCATTCTATTATTTTGAATTTTTTTTTTTTTTTTTTTGAAAAACTTAGGTGCATTTGATTGATATTATTCCCTTTTTTTTTTTTTTTTGAAATAAAAGATAGAAATACCATTCTTTTTTCAAGTGATCTATATTATTCAAACTTTTGTATAGTGTATTATGGTTTTTTTTCCTATGACTAAAATTTTTAAGTTCCAAAATTAATTATTTGACTTTCTCATTCTCTTAAGAAGATTATCATGATAACCAAACCTCATCAAAAATTTAAAATTGATATTACTCAAATAATTTATAGAGACATTCAAATACATAATCATCTCACTTCTAAAATATCTAAAAATTAACTCAAACCAAAACTATAAGAGGGATAAAGAATATATGTGACAAATAGCTCAAAAAACACACCACCAAAGTGTATCATTCAAAAGTAGAAACACAAAAAAAAAAAAAAAACAAAGAAATTCATGAGTCTAAAATAGTGTTGTAAGAAAGAATTAATAAGAGAGAGAGAGAGAGAGAGAGCAATTACTTTTTTGAAAGAGAATGTGAGACAAATAACAGAATAATATAAAAGAAGATGAGTGGAAGAATATTAAAAAAAAAAAATGTATAGTTGTAAACACCAAATTATCCAAGTCATGTTATGTAATATAATAACATTAAATCATTCTATAATTTTATAGGATAACATGTAACAAACAAAGAAAATAAAATTAAAAAGATAAAAAAAATTAAAATATAACCAAATCATATCAACCTAAAGTAGATTTAAACATAAAAATTCATCAGAATTGAATCTTAACCAAAAGAATATGTATATAGAGTAGTGGGGAGATAAAATTGTAAAAGTAAGTAAATGTTAGAGAATGTGTAATTGTAAAGTGGCAAATTAATAAGGAGAAAAATAATTAAAAAGGAGAGCCCCTTTTTGTGTGAGCAAAATATGGATTGAATGGCAGAGAAAATAACAAATTTTTCTAGTAAAAAAAAATGGAGAGAAGAAGAGTCAAAATAAATAGAAGATGAAAGGATGGAGAAATTGTAAAGTTAAGGTATAGAGTAGTGGGGAGATAAAAAGTTAAAAGAAGTAAATATTGGAGAATGTGTAATTGTAAAGTGGCAAATTAATAAGGATAAAAATAATTAAAAATGAGAGAGAAAATATTGAAAATAGGTTGATGATGTGGCTCAACAGGAGCACAACAATATTATATTTTACGCTTCAGCTTTTAGATATATAAAATATATATATATATATATAACTAAATCATATCAACCTAAAGTAGAGTTAAACATAAAAATTCATCAATTTAAAGAACTAAACATCCACCAAAAGAAAGAATATATATATATATATATATATAGAGAGAGAGAGAGAGAGAGAGAGAGAGAGAGAGAGAGAGAGAGAGAGAGTGTGTGTGTGTAGTCACCTTTTTATGTGAGCAAAACATGAATTGAATAGAAGAAAAAAAAAATTACATTAAAAAAAATGGGTAGATGAAGAGTCAAAATAAATGGAAGATGAAGGGATAGAGAAATTGTTAGGTTAAGATATAGTGTGCATTTGGCATTGGCTTAAAATTCCAGCGTTTTTTACTATTCAGCTTATTTTTGTTACTATTCATGGGTCCCATTGCACTTTTTGGTACTACTCATGAGTCCTATTGTACTATTTCAGCTACCTTTTAGCTTTATCTACAGTATTTTCAGCAAAAAATTTTCAATTTCAACTAAATAAGCTGTTTCCGAACAAACACATAAAGTAGTGGGAAGATAAAAAGGTAAAAGTAAATAAATATTGGAGAATGTATAATTGTAAAGTTGCAAATTAATAAAGAGAAAAATAATTAAAAATGAGATCATTTTTATGTGAGCAAAATATGGATTGAATGGTAGAGTAAGTAACAAATTTTTATGGTAAAAAAAATGGGGAGAAGAAGAGTCAAAATAAAAAGAAGATGAAGGGATGGAGAAATTGTAAGGTTAAGGTATAGAGTAATGGGGAGATAAAAAGGTAAAAGTAAATAAATATTGGAGAAAGTATAATTGTAAAGTGGCAAATTAATAAGGAGAAAAAAAATAATTAAAAATGAGAGAAAAAATATTGAAAATAGGTTGATGATATGACGCTAATGTGGTTCAACAGGAGCGCAGCAACATTAAATCTTATACTTCAGCTTTTAGATATATATAGAATATAAATGTTTCCAATGGTCCTAAATCTTTTTAAATTTTCATGTTGAATATGTAATATTCAACTTCTTATCGAGGAACCATAATATCTTTTAATCTATAGAATAATTAAGGGACTTTTTTTTTTTTTTTTTTGAGAAAAGAATAATTAAGGGACTTAGTTATATATTATCACTACTATTCATCCCATTAAGGTAATATTTACTATTTTATCCACCAAGTTATTTAAGACGTCCTTAGTCCCTTGTTTGAGATCTAAGTAATTCTTAAAATTTGTAATTAAAAAAAAAATCTTCTCCAAAAAAAAAAAGTAATTCTCAAAATCTGTAATTAATACCGTTGATTACAACAACAACAATATTAATATACCGCTTCCATTTTTTGATCCATTACATTTTTACCATTAATCCGCCTAAAAATAATGTCATTAGCTCTATTTTCTTGTCCAAAATGATATAATTTATGGGTGGATTATTAGCAAGATTCTAATCAATGTTGACAGAAAAGATACGATCACATTTTCACCGTTAATCCACCTAAAACTAACGTATTTTTTCTATTTTTCGATCCCAAAGAATATCGTTTATGGGTTAGTTAATTGCATGATTCTAATATATATATATATATATATATATATATATATATATATAGGGGCAGAGGCAGTGGGGGGGGGGGGGCACTTGCCCACCTTGGCGCCACCCAAAAAATATATTAATATTTCTTCTATTTATTATATAATACAATAAATGCATTTAAAAATTATATAAATAAATAGTTAATAAATAGGATTGTTTTTTAAACCAAAACCAAAACCCTCTTGATATAACATTTTTTATAATTACAATTTCAAAATGATTTTTTATGTAAATAAATCCCTAATAAATAAATAATATAATGAATATGTTATTTTATTTTGAATTTTCTTGCATTCAAATATTGCTTAATATACACATGAATGAATTGTTATTTTGCAAATTGATCTCAAATACTATATATATATATATATATATTCACTTGTATGTGTATAAATGTGATGTCAAATGTAACTTTTGCCCCCCCTCCCTCAAGTCAGATCCTGGCTCCGCCAATATATATATATATATATATATATATATATAGAGAGAGAGAGAGAGAGAGAGAGAGAGAGAGAGAGAGGTAAAGCTTAGAGAAAATTCAATTTGATTCTATAATTGAAAGCCAATTTTGCGTCATGTGTCCTAAATTATTTATTTTTAAAGAGGGTTTTATTTCTTAATTTTGGAATCAAATGTAAGATCATATCATAAATACCTATCCAAGTGAGTTATTGCGTACAAAAACTAAAGAGTCTAGAATTAAAGAACATAAACAAAATTTAAAAAAATGGACAATTTACATCTTCACCTAATAATATTCTTACAAGACTTTTTAAAAATTTAAAAAATATATTAGAATGACTATCAATAATATTTAAATTATATATGTAATAATTATACTATGCATCTTAATATATATTTTAAGTGTATCCATACATATGCATGGGGTTAGAAACTAGTTGATGATAATAGAAAAGACATATTAATAATGCTGTAATACTTAATAATACAGATTAATTGTAAGTTTTCATAATTAAGGGATTGATTTAGAAATGACCATAAGCTTAGAGGCTATAAATGATATTTTAGCCTTTAAAAGTACTTGCTTCACAATTCCCATAATTCTTATGTTATTGTCTTTCTTAAATACTGTCAATTATTTTCTTATTATACAAGCACGTAGTAGTTAAACCTTAATATTAAAAATAATAAACAACCAAACTCTCTCTTGCAACATTATCCATGTGATCAGGTATTGTGCAAAGGGGTGGTGAAATGACACTGGATAAATGGACACAGGAAGTTAATTTGGCAGCCTCCAACATTTCTCTATCTTTAATCTAAAGCGGAAAAACACATTGTATAAATGGGCAATTCCTGCTTGTTCTTATGGAGGAAGATTTAGAACGTCATTTTTATTGAAGAAAGAAATAAAGCTACATATGCCAAAATAGGTTATTATCCAAATTGCAGCCCTATAAAATAATTCCTACTAGCAGAGATGTGATTCTTCAATCAACTTGTATGGTTCCCCACACAAGCAATGCAAAGAAAGAAACAAACTACTTTTTTCTTTAGGATAAGATATCGAAAGCAGTCCATTCTCAGCGGTGCTTGTGCTTTGCGTTCCACTTTTTCAAACAGTTCAAAATCAAAATGCTACTTGGATCAGAACACTGTTAATTCTTAAGAGACGTAGCAAAAGAAGAGAAGTGAACAAAAGAATAACGACCAAAAATATATATATATATATATATATATACAGAAGCAAAAAGATTGAAACTATCATTTTAAACCTAAATATGAAACACACAGATCAAAAATGTTCATGAACATCGTACTGATGTTTCAGTAAATCCTGGATTAACCAATCTTGTCGTATCTGCTAATAGTACAACTGTAGTCTAAAGAGGGGGAAAGTAGACATTGTTTAGGTCATCGTTTACTTTTTTAACCTATCTCTCAAATCTTAATGCATTTTTGCACATAATGACCGACAAAACCAAACCCCACAAATCCACTAACTGTGTGAACATATTTATTACCAATGTAGTTAAAGTTCAAGGAGAAATACGAGAAACTATTCACTCGTAAGGGAGCAGTATTCCCTCTCATAGGATCTTCTGTAGGAGTGAAAAATTTCTCGAGAAATAGGCCTTTGATTTTTATCTTCGAGTATTGAATAAAGTCAAACACTTATGATTATTATTGTTAATGTTCGGTACAAAAATGGAATCGGGCAAGATTTATCAATTATAGAAGCAACCATCTTGTCACAGAAAACACTAGTTACACTTTTTGATCTAGTTATTTTCTTCCTGAGTTTTCACCTATTATATTCTGCGCCACAAAGAAGATATTGTGTTCTAATTACTTTTAAGCAAGCAAACTTGCAATCTCATAATCCATAGATAAAAGTTTAAGATAAAACTGAGTGCAAGGAAATGTTCACTTCCGTAATAGCTAAGAATCCAAGCCATGACCTCTTCATTTCACAGCGCAGACAAGGCATGTTCGTTGCTGCAACATATAACCAAAAGGCAGAATAGCAAGCCTTCCACCTTCAATAAATTCTAGTATAACTGATCCTTTGAGCATCTAATAGCTTTTGACATTGCTGTGCATGATCCTTTGGTGGAGGGTCTTTGTTTACTCGTGGACGGTTATACTCAAAAGCATTTGATTTGTAACTTTCCTGCCATAAGAAGATAAGGAATCTTTCTTCTGTCAAGTCTCAGTGCACTAACATATATTTTGTTCAAAATAATGTCACTAATAAGCAAGATCAATAAAAAAACACCATCTGTATGCTTTCCTTTCCTATTGGCAAACCATAATCAATGAGGACCTACATAATTATGTGCAGTTTTAAAGTAATAAGGGACATTGGGATCACATCAATGGAGAAGGCAATGATGGTAAATGGAAATTTTCCTGCATCCTTGAAATGATTATACAGTCAATGTTAAATTACCGATGGCCCTAAAAGTTTAAGGACTAATCAAACTCAAGATCTCATGTTCTGATACCATGTTAAATTATCGATTGTCCTAAAAACTTAAACGGTTAGAAAATAGCGAAATTAATCATTTAACCATAAGTCTAATAATCAATGATTATATAAGTCAACCAACAATGAAAAAAATTAGCCAAGAACTTAACAGCCTATAGGTGTAGAAAACAAAACACAATAGCATAGAACGCAGGAAATTAACGTGAATCGGTCCATAGCAGAAAGTGTTTAATGATTACAAATTTGCTATTAAGCTTTATTACGATAAAGTCATTGATGGTTTTTGTTCTTTTTTATACAGATCCATTAATGAGCAACTAAATCCTAGACAAACACTTGCAAAAAGTTCATATCGCAATTCAGACCAAAAATGGATAGCAATGATCTTTTCCGTAGCTGGGCCAGAAATCTCTGTCATGCATGAATGCCTGATGACGCTTCCCAAACTTCTGCATTTCAATGAAACACAAGCCATTTTGTTTTATTGTCTGAAGAAACTTGACCAATGAATTGCCCCTCTTTTCTGATTAAAAAAAAAAAAAAATTAGCTTCAGCCTTCTGAGGGCCCCACTTTTTTTAACAAGAGCCTAATGAATCGAGAAAAGCCATAGTGGAATTACGGTGCTGTCAAAATTACACACAAAAAAAAATAATAATAATATATTAAAAAAGATAAATATGATAACATCAGATCGAAAAGCCCATCAATGTGTGGTTGCATGTGAACTATGTACAATTGCATTTTTGTCGACTAGTGACGAAAACTTAGCTAGCTAGACATATCCAGGTCAGTCCAAAATGTAAGCAACAAAAAAGTCTTACCCAATCACTTCACAAACTCAATAATAAAACTTAATGAGAAGGATGGGAAAGAAGCCTTTGACAGATAGATGTGAGGCAGAGTGTGTGTCATGTACACTCAAAAGGTTTGGACCCCTTAAATGACTATTAATTTCCAACGTCAGAAATTCAAATTAACCCTTTTCTTTGTCATTCGGGCATCAGAAAGCACAATTGGAACACAATTTCTAGTAATGAAAGGGAAAAATCACTTGATGCACATTTGGTGATTTTCCTCACTCTATAATGATGAAAGAGGTAAGACAAGATCCTAATATACTTTAGGGTAAATTTCACAAACTACCCCTGAGGTTTGGGAAAATACCAAGGGGGTCCACAACATTTCAAATTTGATCACTTTAGTCCTAAAGACAATATAATCCTAACTCCGTTAGCCTCCGTTACTCATTTTTCTTTCTCAAGCCTATCTCTCTCTCTGTAACTCTCTAATTCCATTCTTTCTCCCTCAGAAGTCAGACCTCTCTTCTCCCGTTCATCTCTCTCTCCAACCCTGAAGAAAATCTAACAAAGCTTGAATCTTGAGAATGAAGCAAGTAATTCAGATCTTATTGAAAGTAACAAGTAAGAACGAAGACCAGAGAAAGGGAGAGAGTGAGAGAGAACAGAGGAAGAGAAAATTCTAGAAGAAAAAAAAATACTTTGCTTCATTGAATATGGAGTACAAGATCAGTCTATATATATAATCAGATTTTGATCATAACCGTATAATTACAGTCCCTTAAATCAAGGATCTAATCCCACAAAATCAGGGAGTCAGTTGAGCATAACAACTGACTTTCCCACCTAAAGATAACCAACTCTAGTCTCCAGGAGTGACAGCGTGGCATAGGGCCATTAATCCAAACGATGTCGTATAGATATCCCTGTTTTAATGCTTTGAAAGAAACTAGCTGTTGGATAGCAATTTTAGCTTGACAGTGGATTGAGGTTTAGCTTTAGTCTCAATATCCCCCCTCAAACACGAGGCTGAATCAGCCAAGAGTTTGCCACGAAGAAATGCAAAGGAAGGCCCAGGTAAGGGCTTGGTGAGAATATCAGCATAATTGTCCTTCCCAGAGATGAACTTAATCCCCAAATCACGCCTAACAACTTTCTCACGGACAAAATGATAGTCAACTTCTATGTGTTTGGTCCTGGAGTGAAAAACGGGATTGGAAGCTAAGGCAATTGCAGAGAAATTATCACACCAAAGAACTGGAATGTGATGAAGGAACAAATGAAGCTCTTTGAACAAAGTACGAAGCCAGGATAATTCAGCAGCTGTGGAGGCTAAAGCACGATATTCTGCTTCGGTTGAAGAACGAGATACTGTGGACTGTTTCTTGGAGGACCATGAAATTAGATTGGAACCAAGGAAAACTAACAAGCCAGTGGTAGACTTCCTATCAGAAGGGTCCCCAGCCCAATCTGCATCTGAAAAGGCTGAGAGAGTAAGAGGACCTGGTGAGAGATGAATGCCACAATGTAAAGTACCTCTAACATAGCGCAGGACACGCTTGGCAGCCTCCAAATGGGTAGTTGTGGGATGTTGCATAAACTGACATAATTGATGGACACTAAAGGCCAAATCAGGACGAGTGAAAGTCAGGTATTGTAAAGCTCCAACCATACTCCTGTACTCAGATGGATCAGATAAGCAAGTGCCAGTATAAGGTGTAAGTCTAGTGGAAGAGCAAGAAGGTGTCTTAGTTGGTTTTGCATTCTCCATGTGAAATCTGTGAAGAATGTCAGAGGCATACTTAGACTGACATAAAGTGAGGCCAAACTTAGTAGGCACAATCTGGATCCCAAGGAAATAAGAAAGAGCACCAAGATCCTTCAATTCAAAGGAATGACTAAGGGCTGCAACCAGATGTGAAACCTGAGACGGATCATTGCCTGTAATAATAATATCATCTACATAGACAAGGAGATAGATGATGGTGTGAGAATTGTGATAAATGAAGAGGGAGGAATCTGCTAGAGAAGCTGTAAAGCCCAAATGAAGAAGCTGAGAAGTAAAACGCTCAAACCAAGCTCTAGGAGCTTGTTTGAGACCATAGAGAGACTTATGCAACCTGCAAACATGCTGGGGAAATTTAGAATCAACATAACCCTATGGCTGCTGCATAAAGACTTCCTCTTTAAGAATGCCATGAAGAAAAGCATTTGAAATGTCCAACTGTCTAAGAGGCCATCTGAAACTCACTGCAATAGCCAATATTAACCTGACTGTTGCTGGTTTAACTACTGGACTAAAGGTCTCAGTATAATCAATCCCAGCTTGTTGATGAAACCCCTTGGCAACCAATCTTGCTTTATACCTAGCAATGGTGCCATCACTGTTCAATTTGAGCTTGTAGACCCATTTACAGCCAACTAAATTCATACCAAGTTTAGGAGGAACCAAGGACCAAGTCTGTTGTCTTTGTAATGCAGCAAATTCATCATCCATGGCCTTAATCCATTGAGGATATTGTGAGGCTATTTTATAGGAAGGAGGTTCAGTGTATGTGTAGTCAAGTATGGCTTTATAACATAGCTTAGGTTTGGTAATACCATTCTTGGATCTTGTAGTCATGGGATGTGTGTTGGTGACATGAGGGTGGTTGTTTAGTGGTATGGTCTGTGATAAGACATCTGTAGCAATGGTTTGTGAAATAGGGCTATGGTTTGGTGGTATGGTCTGTGATAAGGTAGTGGATGGAGGTTGAATGGGTGGAGTAGCTAAGTTGGATGAGTGGGCAGAAGCTGTATCAGTATGTGGGATAGGACTCGGAGGTGAATTAGAGATGTTATGAGGAACCTGAGGTAGAGAAGTGGAAGAAATAGGAAGTGAGCTATCTGTATGGCTAGAAGGTATATAAGGACCTAACACAGAAGGCTGATTTGTAGAGTGAAGAAAGAGGAGATTTGAAAACCAAGCATCATGAGAAGGTTGTGAAATACTAGTTGCAGAATTAGATGAAGTAAAGGATGGAAAAGGAAATTTGGTTTCATTGAATAGAACATGTCTTGAAGTGTACAAGTGATTGGTGGTTAAGTCAAGACACAAATACCCTTTGGAAATTGTGGAATAACCAAGGAAAAGACACTCTTTGGTTCTATTTTCTAGCTTATGATGTGTGTAAGGTCTAAGTAAGGGATAGCAAGCACAACCAAAGACTTTGAGATGAGTCAAATCTGGATGATGACCATATAATTTGTACCAAGGTGACAAAAGACCAAGAGTGGCAGTGGGAAGAAGATTAATAAGACTCACAGCAGTTTGAACAGCAAAAGACCAGTATTGATGTGGTAAAGAAGCTTGTGAAAGCAGTGTGATGGTGGTTTCTATTAAGTGTCTATGTTTCCTCTCCACTAGGCCATTCTGTTGTGGAGTGTAGGGACAAGAAAGCTGATGAGCTATGCCATGAGAAGCAAGATAAGAAGTAAATTCTTTTGAAACATATTCACCCCCACCATCAGATCTTAAAGTCTTGATAGTGGTGGAGAATTGATTTTCTACCATAGCTTTGAAAATGAGAAATTTAGAATAGACCTCAGATTTGTTCTTTAGCAAATACAACCAGGTAAATCGGGTAAAATGATCAACAAATAGCACATAATACTTGTAACCATTAACAGAATTTTGAGGTGCAGGACCCCACACATCAGTATGGACAAGCTCAAATGGTGAATGTGCAACAAATTTAGAAACAGGAAAGGGAAGCTTATGCATTTTGCCATGAAGGCAATGTGTACAAGTATTTACAAGAGGCATACACTTATTAAAGAACACAGATTTAGTTGGAAAAAGTAAACTAAGAACATGATTATTTGGATGTCCAAGTCTGCTGTGCCATAGAAGCCAGCTAGGAGTGTTTGTGAAAACTGAATTGCAGAGTTTAGGAGAAAGAATCAACTCAGATGCCTTGTGAGGGTAAATTGGATACACCCCACCTTCACTCTTGCCCTTGTAGAGCACTTTCCCCGTGGCTAAAGCCTGGATAGACAAGATGTTTTCATCAAAATAACACCAACAATTGTTATCTTGACATATTTTGTGGACTGATGCAAGGTTAGATGCAATTGAAGGAACTCTTAGAACATTTTTAAGATGAATGACAGAATTATGAGAAGGAATGAGAGAGTTACCTATGTGTGAGATTGGTAGGTTTTGTCCATTTCCCACTGTGAGATGCTCATGTCCATTATAGGGCTTTGGAAAAGGGATATGGTTAAGGCTAGAAGTGACATGATCAGTGGCTGCACTGTCTGCAAGCCAAGGTTGATCTTGTGTAACCATTGAGTTGGATGAAGTGGCCATTGCTGCCAATTTTGTTGGTGGATGTTTACCTTGATAGGCATAATCCATCCTATGATAGCAATCAATTGCTATGTGACCAACTTTACTGCAAATTTGACAGATAGGTCTCTCTGATCTTGTGCCTAGTACTTGATTTGGTGAAAAATGATTTGGAGTAGGACCTCTGCCTCTGCCTCTGTTGGAATTTCCTTTACCTCTGCCTCTATTTGAAGATTGATTGTAGGAATTGTAACCATTGTTATTTCCTGGTCTAGGAGCAGTGTTAACTGCCATAGCAAAGGTGGAATCTTTGATTTCCATGCCTTCATTCAGAGATTCTTCCTCAGCATTTAGCATAGTAGCTAATTCATCAAAACTTAACTTTGTGCTTCTGGTTCTAATTGCTGACCTGAAAGCACTAAATTCTTTGGGAAGACCTTTAATTGCAACATGTAGTAATTCCTCATCATCAAGTAGGACACCAACAGCCATTAACTTGTCCCTAATGACCTTGATTTTCTGCAAATAGACATCTACAGAGTCAGATCCCTTTCTGACATTGTGCAATTCTCCCTTAAGATTCATAACATGAGATCTTGAGATGGAAGAAAATCTATTTTCCAATACTCTCCACACTTCTAAAGCTGAAGAACAACCAACAGTCAAAGCAAGAACTGAAGGTGTTAAGGTAGAGCTAATGAAGGTAAGCAATGCCTTCTCCTTAGACTTCCAAGTGAGATAATCTGGATTAAGGATTGTTGTAACTGAGCCTGAGAGATCCTTAAGAAACTTCTCTGGAACAAGTTGATCTTCATCAAGAAGTTCGATCATTGAGTAAGTCTCTAACACCATTGAAATCTGGTGCTTCCAAACTATATAGTTGGAATTGTCAAGCTTGATTGTCATCATGTTTGACATGTTTGATAACAGCAACAATGGCTGATTAACTAAATTCATTTGAGAAATTGATGTTGATGAAGACATAGTAGAGGATGAAGTTGTGGAAGCAGAAGCTGCCATTGTTGAGTTTGTGCTAGCTGAAACTGTACTAGCAGGGATCGTTGGATGCTCTGATACCATGAAGAAAATCTAACAAAGCTTGAATCTTGAGAATGAAGCAAGTAATTCAGATCTTATTGAAAGTAACAAGTAAGAACGAAGACCAGAGAAAGGGAGAGAGTGAGAGAGAACAGAGGAAGAGAAAATTCTAGAAGAAAAAAAAATACTTTGCTTCATTGAATATGGAGTACAAGATCAGTCTATATATATAATCAGATTTTGATCATAACCGTATAATTACAGTCCCTTAAATCAAGGATCTAATCCCACAAAATCAGGGAGTCAGTTGAGCATAACAACTGACTTTCCCACCTAAAGATAACCAACTCTAGTCTCCAGGAGTGACAGCGTGGCATAGGGCCATTAATCCAAACGATGTCGTATAGATATCCCTGTTTTAATGCTTTGAAAGAAACTAGCTGTTGGATAGCAATTTTAGCTTGACAGTGGATTGAGGTTTAGCTTTAGTCTCAATACCCACTCTCCTCTCTTTGCTCACCCTTTCATTGTCTCTTTCTTCTTTTCGCAGCAGTGGTTTGTGGGTTTAGTGGTTATGGGCCGTGGTTGTGCGTGGTTGTGGGTTGCCGGTGCTGGGTTTTGGTTTGTTGTGGATTTTTCAGTGGTGGTGGGTTCTGATATGTGGTGGGTTTGTTATGGGTTTTTGGGTTTGTGTCCGGTGGTGGGTTTCGATATGGGTTGGCTTTGCAGTGGTGGTTGTGGGTTCTTATGGAGTGGTGGGTTTTCTGTAAGTTTTTTGGATTTGGGTTTTGTTGAAGGATTTGAGTTTTATTGCAGTGGATTTGGCTGGGTTTTGTGGCCGGTGGTGGTGATGTGTTCTAATATGGGTATATTTGTAGTGGGGGTGGTTATGGGTAGAGAAATGGTGGTGGAGTTGCTGGTTTTTTTGGATTTGGGTTCAATTGCTGAGGTGGTTGTGGCAGATCTATGGTTAGAGATATAGAGGGCTGAGTGAATTGAAAAGAGAAGAGATCTAAGGTTAGAGAGAAAGAGAAGGACAAAGTGAATTGAAGAGAGAAGAACGACGATTTCAAAGTCCTAGTCCTACGGTGCTAGCCACCCACTTAACTTAGCTATACTAGCTTTTGGTTCCTTAACAATTTCAAAGTCTGCATTTATTTTTATGCACCAGAGGTATTACCCACACAATACAATACATAAGGGTGACTTGGATTCCTAGATGATCAGTTACTCATGGGACTCCTCATTCCTTCAAAGAACTTTGTTTCCACCAAAATTCAATGACTTTCCTATTTGATGCACTGCCACCAGGGACATTCAGGACGAAGGAAGATAGAGTTACTAAGAAGAGAGAAGCTAACGGCGGGCTAATGGAGGTTAGGGACAAAGTTGTCTTTAGGGACTAAAGTGATCAGTTTTGAAATCTTTTGGACCTCCTTGGTATATGCCCAAACCTCAAGGGTAGTTAATGAAATTTACCCTATACTTTAATAAAAAGATTAAACTTACTAGCCACCTGCAGTAACAATGACAAAAGCAAAAAAACATTTTGTTTGTAATATGAAATTTTAATAATTATGCTAATTATTAATAGGTATGTATTATTATTATATTTGCATATTTGCATGTGAAACTATCTATTCTATCCTTTAGAGAAATTTTTTTTGAAATGGAATGTGAAAATATTAGATGTTTTATAGGACTTTGTATTTAAAACTCAATTTAATTGCATGAAAAAATTTGAGATTTTGAAAGTTTATGTGGCAACATACGAAGAAGTGAAAAAAAAAAAAAAGTCAAAGTATTTAATTCATATAATCATAATTAAATAAATATAGATATTGATAAGAAGGCATGCATGTTACTGATGTTATTGAAAAAAGGAAGAAGGAAATGATGGTACCAAACAACAGCCAAATAACAGCAAGTGTGCAAATAAAGACAACATCAGAAAACTGGAAGGATTATAATAATAACAGTAAGAACCAAAAAAATAGAGGACAGAATGAGCAAAAAGTGGTCCAGATTCAGTCATTGAGACAGCCCAAGCCCATCCATAAACCTAACTCTTGAGCAGTCCACCAAGTTAATTCTAGGGCCGTTCAAGCAACTTAAAGCTTACGCAGTTACCAAACAAAATTGACCTATACCCTTTTCATACAAACTAAGCAGTATTTTGCCCCTTTTTTCAAACTAATCAGAAAAATGTCCCTCTTTTAAAAATCGATTTTCTAAAAATCGAGTTAGGCCCTATAGCGGCGTTTTTAAAGAGCCTATAGTAACGTTTTCAGGACCTATTGCGGTGTTTTATAACTCGATCTTTACAAAGTCAAGTTATAGGCAAAAAAAATGAAAAAAAAATTGCATATAACTCGATTTCATGAAGGTCGAGTTATAAAACGCCGCTATAGGTCTTGAAAACGTCACTATAGACTCCTTAAAACGCCACTATAGGGCTCCAAAAAATTTTTTTTTAACTCGATTTTGAGAAAATCGAATTTCAAAAGAGGGGCATTTTTTTTAATTAATTTGAAAAATAGGACAAAATGCTACTTAGTTTATGTGAAAAGGGTATTTGCCCATTTTGTTCTGCAGTTACCCATCCAGACAATTTGCCATTCATGATTCTCCTCCATTAATTCCCACAAGGAAATACAAGCAAGCCACAATGCCTCGTACAGTTCTTTTTATAGGACAATAAATAAGTATGAACCCACCCTCACATGTCTCACCTTACTTTTTTTCTACACATTAATGTCCTGTCTGTCTTGGCAGTTGTCAATATTATTACTATTATTTGATTGGCATGTTACAAACGCGTGGGTATTGAATTATCGACCTCCTGCCGTCTTATTCTTTAGAGAGAAGAGGTATCATTTGAGCTGTAGCTCATTGATGGAAATTTCCATTATTATTCCACATGTTGGAGAAAAGTACCTAAATAAAAATGTCTATCAACAACAATTTCACATATCAATCTTGTTAGTATACAGTTGTAATAGATTATCATACCAAAATTATGATACACTCTCGTACATGCAATAACTCTA
The DNA here is from genome assembly GCA_033629205.1 of Lithocarpus polystachyus. Lineage (NCBI taxonomy): Eukaryota > Viridiplantae > Streptophyta > Magnoliopsida > Fagales > Fagaceae > Lithocarpus > Lithocarpus polystachyus. Next base: position 39,783,168 of record CM066167.1, read on the forward strand.
CTTAGTGAACGGTGTTGTTTCACAGACACATTTATTTCGATAAAGATATAATTTAGGTTTGGTGGGTAAATTGAGAATATGGGAAACGTTTTGGCCTTGTAGATATTGAGCCAATGAGCTAGGGTGGATAATATTGGCAGTAGCAAACCATGGACTGGATTTTTTGTTTAATGCCCTGTGACTTCACAATGATTGTATTGAAGATGACATATATTAATTAATGTCTACAAAAACTACATGTAGTAAATGACAACAACAACAACTTTAACTTCAGTAATAGCAAGTAATTAAACTTATTTAGTTGTTTATAGCTTGACTGCTTAAATAGTAATTCTTTGGTGCAAAAGAAGATTCCACGAGTTTGATAATGGATTTATGAAAAAATGCCAAGTAGAAATGCAATTCTCATAAACAACGCTTACAACTGGTGAACAAGAGGGGAGTTTAATTTTTTTTTTTTTTTTTTTCCTACTAGTAATAAGAAGATATTATTAAGGCAAGGCAAAGAGAGAAGCATCACCATCTCCTTTAGGAGAGTACAAGACAAATTTTTTTAAATAAATTACATATTTGGTCCCTAACTTTTAGGGTATATATCAATTTGGTCTATGACCTATTAGCGGATTACAACCAAAAAAAAAAAAAAAAAAACTAACTAACTAACTAAACTAAACTCAACTAACCAAAAATTGAACAAGAAAGTTTGCTGGTCTTAAATTCTTAATACGTAAAGTGCACATTACAAATGTTAATTAGCAATGATACATATATTGCTAAGTAGTTTTTTTTTTTTTTTTTTGAGAAGAATATTGCTAAGTATTAGGTTCAAACATTTTTGGGAAATTTTTCTTTTTACATTATACACCTATACGTTACAATATAAATTTATATTATAAACATACAAAAAGTGGCAAATGTTGTACACATTTATAAAAAGTGTATAACATTTGCAAAATTTTTGTGTATCCACAATATAAATTTATATTGCAATTATAATGTCTATAATTTTTTTGCCACCCAAAAAACGCAAAACAAAACAAAAGAGGTACGGTAGTATTTTCCTGCTAGAAAAGTACAAAGCTATTTGCTTATAAAAAAAAAGTACAATTCTATTTCGGTAACATTCATAACTAAATAGATTAGAATGGTTTTTAGATTGCATTATTTTCCAGCTCAGTGGAGTAAAGTTACGAGGCCCATACCCTAGTCCACTAGCTAGGCCCAACGGCCATTTTATACAAACCCAGCTCAGATTCCCTTAACCCAAATCTCATTTACACAAACATGAATGATGAAAGTGAAACACTTCAATAATTAACGCCTAATTGGACACCGGATTCATGGAGACCGTTGGATTAAAATTAAACAAAACGAAACTCGATCAAACGATGAAGAAATTAGGAATACCTGAAGGGCGAGACCTGCGCGAGAATTTTTGGGCCATCACATGGCAGCGGGCTCACCAAGTTCCGTCAGAAGAGCCTGGCCCACCCTATTCCTAATTCCTACGTTGTTAGAGCATCGACAGCAGACAGCAATAGAGCTAAAAATTTAGCTATTTAATTCTACCAAAAATTACTTTATCTATTTTACCTACATACATGCTGCAGCAGTGAATCTATTTTAGCTTTCAACACAATAAAATAATATAAACATCACAATAAAATATTATAATCACTACAATAAAATAATATATCTCACTACCCAAAAAACATCCACAGCACCAACCACAACCACCTCTACCATCAGCCATAATTACAACCACACCCACAACCACCACCACCACCACTAGCAATCCACAACAGAAAAAAAAAAAAAAAAAAAAAAAAAAAAAAAAAAATCGCCAATCTTTTTCCTCAACCCAGACTAAACAAAATCACCAATCACAAACAAAATAAAAAATCACCAATCACAAACAAGCAAAACGTCGGTGAGCTGGGTCAATAGAAGGGGTGGGTCGGCGAGCTCCATGGGTTTCCCAGTCAAGTACCCAATATCCATAAGCAAGCACAACCCCAAGCAAGCACTCCGATCGGCAGTGTGGGTCTGAGGCAGATGGTGGCATGGATCTGAGGCTGATCGGCAGCTTGGGACGACTGGTGGGTCGGTGACGTTGAGCTTCGATGGCGGCAATGTTGAGGATGAGTTGAGCCAACGACGGTGAATGAGGGAGCTTGAGAGAGTGGCATTGAGAGAGTTTTCTTTAGAGAGCTTCTGGAGTGATTGAGAAAGACATGGAGTGATTGAGAGAAGGATAAACTTTTTATTATTTTAATCCACCCGGGAGTAAAATATTATTTTTTTTGTTTAGCTCTCATGAATAGTGCACATCTATCTATAGATGTGCATTGTAGCAATGGAGTTAAAAAAAAATAGATTTAGCTCCATTGCTGGAGCATGATTTTGGTGTTTGAGGAGCTAAAATATAGCAATATACAAATATAGCACCACTGCTGTGAGTGCTCTTACAAGTACAACCACTTAATGTAAATGTAAACAACTATTGCACTTTGGTGATACTATCTAAGAGCTGATCTCTGATTCTTTATCCTTGGATTAGAAAAGTTATTATGTTTTATCATTTTAACTTTTCCTATATAATGGTTAAGATCCATATAATTTTTTTAAGGAAAAATAAGCTATAAGCTCATCAGCTATTCTATAAATATGTCATTTTGACACACTTAAAAACCTACTTTATTATTTTAGCACATTTTTTTACAATATACCCTACATCACATGTTCTATTCTTCAATTTCATATATTAAAATAATATATACCACACATTAAAATAATATTTAACTAAAATTGCCACCACAACCATAACACGACCGCCCACAACCACAAACACAACACATTAGAACTCATCCCAAATTTCACACCCATAACTTGATTAAGGGAGGTCGACAGCGAGTTGTGGAGAACGAGGCAGCGAGATCAATGGCAACAACTATGGAGGACGACACAACTTCAGACGACAATATGGTTCCAATCTGGGTTGGTCGAACCCATCGGCACCACAACCCACCTCCAAAACCAATAGAAATCCAAACCCATCGGAACCACCCAATACCAAAATCACAACCAACTCAACCACCCAAAACTCAACCAATAACCCGCCAAAAACCCCAACCCAACTGACCCATCTACTGTCTCAACCAATCATGACCCAAAACCCCAACCCAACCAACCCATCAACTAACAAACACAACCAACCATCAGACCAAGACCCCCAATGCCACCATAACCAACTGACCCACAATCCAAAAACCTTTGATGCCGATCCATAGCTCTGCCCTAATTTAAGGTGCAAAGAGAGAGAAAGACGTTTGAAATTGAGGTTGAGGTTGAGGTTGAGGTTGAGGTTGAGGTTGAGGGTGAGGGTGAGGGTGAAGGAGGGGTTGGGAATTCGATCTGAAGAAGAGGTAGAGAGAGAACACGAGTTACGAGATAGAGACAGATTGTGAGAAAAGAGAGAAAAAGTCAAATAACTAATAAAGAATTGAAAGGAGAGAGAAAAAGTCAAATAAAAAATTATTTTTTTGGTTTAGCATTTGTGTTCGTACCGTTCCAAATTTGGAAATGTACTGTTCACTTGTACCAAATATTTTGGTATTTAAAACACTTGCTATGAGGTGTTTTTTGGTGTGCCAAATGCCAAATATTTGGCATTTGGCACGCCTGATAGGAATGCTCTAAATCCTATTGTCTTAAAATAACAAACTAACCCTAAATTTTCAAAAATAAACAAAATTAAACCTCAATCAATTTCACTTAAATGGGCTAAGGACTGATTTGTTAGTTTTTGAAACTTTAGGATTAATTTTTTAATTTTAAAATTATAAGATATAAATTTATACTATTTAAAATTGCATGGTTCAATTTGTTACTTTGAAACTATATGGTTTAATTTGTTACACCCCCACCAACAAGCGAGTACTGCATTGGGATTCAAAGAGTTTTGAGGTTAAGGTCAATGGCTAGTTGAGTTCAACAATAGTGCATGTTGGGGTCTCTAAGGAGGTGAGTTCAAGGCTTTAAGGGAACTAAAATGAGATGAGTATTAAGTCCATGGCTAAGTAGGTAAGTTTCTTAGTTGACGATTACATTGTTTTGAGCTTCAAGGTTTTTGGTCGTGATCATAATGAGTGGAAAGTTGCATGAAATAATAAGGAAATGTTTAATTATCACTTTTTTTGGGATAGGAATTGTCACTTATGGTCCGTTTGGATTGAGGGGAAAGGAGGGGGAGTAGAGTAGAGTAGAGTAAATTTGGCCCAAAATTAGCTTAATTTTAGTCAACTCTACTCTACTTCCCTCCACTCCCCCTCATTCTCCCTTCCATCCAAACGGGCCCTTAAATAGCATAGAAAGACGATAGCTCATATACACTGGTAGAAGAAGCACGCAACATGTTGTTTTGTATTTTCAATCAATGAGAGCTCAGTAGAGGAAGTGGGCTTATTTTCCTAAGCATGACCCGCTCAATACAATTTGATGCCTAAAGGGATACATGAGGGGTTTTTATATTCAATTATAATACATTTGGCATAGACATTGACGATTACGATAGAAATATTAATATTTATTATTATGAATAAAAGATAACAGAATGGAATAACTATTTATATTCTTAAGTTTGGTGTAAAATTATTTATTACATATGGAATGTTTGTAAAAGACAATTTGTATGAAAATTTTGTATTTTTTTAATATATTAATTTCAAAAATTATTATACCTATTAAGGAATAGCTAATCTATTCGTCAATTTAAGGAATAATTATTCCTAAGTAATGACTATTCCTTATAGTGAACTAGCTTGTAACCCCATTCATATGCATAGATACACTTAAAGATATACAATAAGATGCATAATATAATTCTTATATATATTGTAGGAGCATTGGGCCAGGAATTCCTTATTCATATACATGTTGGACCTAAAGCCCAAGCTGAGGATGACGATTTGTTCGAAGGCTAGATAAACTCTGTCAAGGAAGTATATGTTGGTATATAAAGAAGTTAGTATTGAACGTAGAGACCTAGGAGGTATTGCCCAGGATGAGTATCACCTCGGAAAATCAAAGCCGAGGTCCATTTGGGTGATCGGCCATACAGGATAGCATTCCAGGGAGTTCCGATAGAACGGATAAGTATGGCAAAAGCGTATAGCAAAAAAGGATCCTAAAATATTAAGAGGAGAAAGCTACTACCACCGCATTGAATATTCCGCAGCTAATCCTCTGGCCGCATTAACAGCGTTTTACAGCCTTACAGCTATTATGTAGAGACTTCTGGAAGGAGTTGATGGGACAAATATCAACACCAACCACCTAAATCTGCACATGGAAGGTAAAGAGGAGAAGAAAGAAGAGTATAAAACGAGAAAGAGATCTTAAGAAAGGGGATGGAAAAATCAATAAAGAAACATTGTAGCCACTAAGAATCAAACGTGTAATCAAGTTAGAACAATATATACCAGAGCTGATCTCCTCAGATGTTAGCTGAGGACTACCTTTCTGAAGTTAAACTTGTTTATTTTGTTTTTCTTATCATCTGAACTCATCCTATTGATTGTCTAATTCATCCTAGCCCAGTTTTCTTTACTTACTCTCTACAAATTTATTTTTTTTAGGCCTTTTGGGCTGGCCCATCCATCGTTTGGGTTTAGGAACCAAATCTGTGTCCTTACACATATAATATAAATATTATTAATAGTCATTTTTATATTTTGTTAACTCTTTAAAAAAATTTATATGGATATTATTAGGTATCAAATGTAAATTATCTATTTTTTTATTATTATTGTGAAGCATTTTTTTTTTTACAATTTATTTATTTTAGACTCTTTGATTTTTGTATTTAATAACTCATTTGAATTAATATTTATGATATGGTCTCACATTTGATTCTAAAATTAAGAAATACAACTCTTTAAGAATAAATAATTTAAGATACATGGTGCAAAATTAGAATTCTAATTTGGAATTTTAGTTTAAATTTCTCTCGATTTTACCTAATATTATTTATATAGATAGATATGCAACCAAATATTTAGTATACATGAATAATAGTTCCAAACATGCTCTTAATAATTTTGCAACTCAATAGAATATAGTTTAATAAATATCTTATTGCAACCTCACTTAACAACATAATCACGTAATAGCATTGACCTAGTCAAACAAAGATAGATTCAACACAAAACTCATGAATGAAGACTAACCAATATATTATTAACTTTCATATAGAGAGCTAAATGTCATGATTTAGGCTAAAATTTAACAAAAAGAAATGAAGATTTATTATCTATTAAGGAGTTTCACTTTAGCTTAGGCAAAGTGATGCATAGTGAAGGAAAAATGAAATCTAATTTTTAATTTTAATTTTAGAATTGAGAAAAAGGAAAAGATTATTCGGTGTGTGGTCAAGAGATTGAGTGAATAATGTTGACAATTTATTATGAAAAATAGACTTACAAAAATTAAAGTCTCGAGCTATTATGAGAAATTGGTCATCAATAATAATTTGGCATACTCACAATATTTTATTATTTAAATAAGTCAGGCTTTCAATTGATGGATTTTTATTGGTGAATAATTTTTTATAGCCTTGTACAACATGTCTTTTAACCAATTATTCATGCTTAAAAAAAAAAAAAAAAAAAAAAAAAAAAAAAAAAAAAACCAAAAAACCAAACAAAAAACACCGTAATTATTCACCCCACAATGTAGGGCCTCTTCTTATGTGCACCCAGACCAAGTGCCCAACACCCATTTGAAACAAAGCTGCATGTATGTACAAAAGATTGTCTTTTGGTATAAAACTTCGGCAAATTACTCCAAACATTTTAACAATGTGACAAACCATTGAATCGAACCCAAATTTGTCTAGCTAATCAACAGATTTTAAAACCAGATTTTATGGACCTACTCAATCACGTGACAAACATTTTTAATAACATAAAGCATGATAAATTTTCTTAATAAATATTAAAAAATTGTGAAAATATTTTGTATACTTAGATTTATTGATAAATTAAACCACCTTGAACTATAAATGAATAAAAAAAATAGAAATTAAAAAAAAAAATCTATTTCATAGATCAAACGAAGGGTGGAGATAGCAACATTGTCCTTAATGAACTAACACAGTAACACACCAAAAATCAAAAAAAAAAAAAAACAAAGAAAAATAATTATATATATTAATTTTGTTGTTTTTTGAGAGGAAAACAAAAATCTTTCTACATAAACAGTTAAAAGAAAGAAAGAAAGAAAAGGGTCAGCCAGGTCGGACCACCAAAGTGGACGTACTCTCAATCACGTGACAAAACAGGTCATATTGAAATGACCTTTCTTTAATAACCAATTAGATAGCCGAAAATGGGCCTACTTTTTTTTTTTTTTTTTTTAATGCTAGTTTATCCTTAAAGCGGAGGGATATTTTCAAAATGCAGGTCACAGGACTCAAATTGGAGAGCACACCCAATCGAGCCCAGGATAAGCATCCTGATACCATGCGAATGGGCCTACTCTCTGGTCCCTTATTTTTTAACTTTTGATAACATCGCGTGGCTGTTACATGCACTTTGTTCAGTAACCAATTAGAAGAGCTGAAATGGATCTGTCACGCAGATGATGAGGTCAAACATTTGCATGTGATGATGTGAGTGACTGAATACTTATTAGTTGGTGGTTTCAGCCAAAAAAAAAAAAAAAAAAAAAAAAAAAACTTAGTTGGTGGTGAATATACTTTGACTGGGGTTGCACTGCTGCCATTATTTATATTCATGTGTGCTCTAACAGTCATTGTAGCCGCCCACTTTGATGACCAACTCAACTCAAATACTAAGTTAGCAAAACTCAACCACATACTCCACTTAAAGACTCAATATAGTCACAGGTCTTTCCACCGTTTCTTAATCCCACCTTTGCAACACCACAATAATGGTGGAGCAATGCTAGAGCCATTAAACAATTTCACAATCTTAATTTTTTTTTTTTAATTTATATAATTCAATGGCAATGGATTCTAATTTTCCATGTAAAATAAAATAAATAATGTAATTGAACTATAGATAAAGTTTATATATATATATATATATAAATAATTATAATATGCTACTAATTTCGCAATTCAAATTAATTTTTTCCCTAAAAACTTCTCAAGCACTTTGTATATGAGAAAATATCATTCAACTACAAGACCCCTTAACAATTACACATAAAGTTAGGGTATGATACACGTTGATTTATGATTTTATGGTAACTACTGTATGAGAAATATTTTTTCTTATCTGGGGTCTATTTTAAATTATTTTATAAAGTCTCTAAGAACGGGTTGAGTCAAGATATCAACATTCATAAGTAACCTGCTACACGGATGATTATTAAAAGAGTAGGCTGCACCAAACAAAACCACTGTACCTGGCCACATTTAAGGTTTAAGCCTTATATATGTAAAGTACCATTAAGTCATTATTCTTTGAGCACAATATCCTCTGCACTTTCTTCTGCAGCTAGCAGCCATGAAAGCCCTCTCTGAATTCTTCTCCAACCTCAGAACCATGACCATAGTCTTCTTCACTCTCCTACTTATTGAAATCATAATTCTGATCCGTTCACTCACCGGATTAAGCCCCCACTCCGATGAACTTGTAATCACCACAAGCCAATACCTTAAACTCATTGAAAAAAAGAACCCCACAGTTAGTTTCAGTAAAAGAACAAGGATTATGGCCGAGCCAATTGAATGCACTGTGTGTTTATCTGAATTTGAAGAAGGAGACAAGGTTAGAAATTTGCAATGCAAGCACACATTCCATAAGGATTGCCTAGATAGCTGGCTACAACAATATTGTCGTGCTACATGCCCACTTTGCCGGACTAAGGTTGTGCCGGATGAGATTGTGGATAGTTATCGTCGGATGCGAAATCAGGTTGAGTATGATGGGAATGATGAGGAGATTGTTTTCTTCTTGTCTGCATTACATGGCAATAATTTCCATAGATTGTTCTAAGTTCTCAGCTCTGTACGTACATAGAAGCACATATTTAGCAGATTCTTGTTTTGTGTTATCAACTTTAAGAACAAAAAATGTAGGAATTTTGATATATTGCTTCAGATTAATATATGTCTTGATCAAGACTATATTCAAAATGTAATGAGATGAATTACTCATCTTTGTTCTTGTTGACAACAGTATAGTTGAACTTTCAATGCTAATAATGGACTATTGGCTTTGATGGAATTCCAAATGAAAATTCTGCCAATAGAATTACAGTTGAGCTGAGTGGTAGAATTTTGTCGTGGAAAGTTTTTTTATCTATGTATACACTATACATGCATAGTATTTTAAATTTATGACTTATACTCTATGATAGTTACCTTTTATCATCACGTTAAGAGTCTTAAGACATCAATTTTTTTTTTTTTTTTTTGTAAACAAAATTGAACCTATATCTCTTATTTGATTATAATAGGTTTTACTGATTAAATCTCTTATTTGATTATAATAGATTTTATTGATTAAATTCACTAAATTCATATATTGGTTAAATTTTTGAAATGGCTTTAAAGGAAGGTAAATATGTAAAGGGTTTTATTAACAAGTATAAAAAATGAGTCATTTTACAAACACCCCACCCCCCCCCCCCCCCCCAACCCCCAAAAAACAAAAAAAGGGAGCAATTTATACTACTAATAAGCTGCCAATAGCAGGGCCACAACTGAAAAATCTTCCCAACCCTTTTTTTTTTTTCTTTTTCTTTTCATTTTTTGGATATATAGGGTTGGTGATCTAATTTATGAATCCCCTCAGAGACAGATACGTATCATAGTGGTTAACCTACCAGAAGTAAGTAAGCCTGCCAATGTGCCAAGTTTACATTGATAAATCATATACTCCAATATTTTGGTTGGTGAGGACTAGGCCGAGTATGAATATTATTTGATTTAACGGTTTTTAAAAATCATTTCTTGTGGAAAAACCGATTAGTGTAGCATAGGTAGGTACTAGCTTCACTGTACACCACAAAAATTACTCATATATAATTATGCTAATGATGGATAGATAATATATTCGCAACAAATTTTAAATGACAAATTATTATTAATAGTTTAAAAGGTACTGATGTTAATATAAATTTAGATTAGAATCAATAACAATATATTATTTAAAAATTATTGTAAAAATATATATTGTAGACGTAATATTACCCAATGGTCTAATTAGCGCATATGTATCGTATGAATTATCTTTTTCAAAGTTGGCTCCCCTCCAACCGTTCACGTTACATTTGTCTCATTAAATTATTTAGCCGTATTTTCTTGTGGTACCTGCTTATAAATTTAATTCGGGGGCCACTGTTGACATTGGTTTTGGACAGGTATTTTAAGGAGGATATATGACATTAGGACTATGTTTTTGCTTGAAAGATTAGTTTAGTCATCCGTGGTATTCAAAGTTTGAAATATACATATTGTCACCAACAAGGCAACAACCATCATTGCTTTTTCTTTTTCTTTATTTTTATTTGATGGAACAACCATCATTGCTCTGAATTTGATGGCATATATACTAAAAACTAATAACCAATATTTCTTAGTTGTAATTAACTAATTACTAAAACTGTTAATCTTGTTGATGCAATGCTTCATATTTTATCCCAAAAATTTTATAATAATAACAACCATCGAAAGGTCTGAAACTTCTCTCCACACACACACACACACACACACACACACACACACACAAAAAATAAATAAAGCTCAAATGATATTTCATGAATTGCTAGCAAATTAGCATAGTATCCTCTGCCGTTTTGTTCAATAATTTTTTTTTTATTTTTAAAATCGTATCATCAAGAGGTATAATTACTAATTAGTAGAAGCGCTAATCTAACTTCACAAAGATTAATTATTGTGTTAACATTCTTCATATGGAAGTTGCTTTTATTTATTGGGGAAAAATACAAGCAAAGAAAGAAAAAGCTTAAAGGAGAAGCCATTCCATAATGGAAATTATCAAAATATTTTAATAACTTCTAATTTTAACTTCAAGCAACAATATGTTTGAGTGATATGTTCACAATTTATTTTTAAAGGATGTTTAAAGAACACAAAAGAAGCATGCGACGATGTAGAAACAGAGAGCACTCTTGCAATGGGAGAATTATGACTTGATGGGTGCTGAAGATATCAAGACTTTAAGTATAAGTAAAGTAGTCATACCATACTTTTAATTATGCATGTGGTTCCAATTAATACAGCAAGTAGTTAAAATTTATTTAAGGACGTTTAAAGTGGGATTCCAATTAATACAGACAGTCGTTAACAACTATTTAAAGATGTTTAAATTAAAGTTCACTTAAAAGAAGGAATGCGGCTATACTTTGCGGCAATGAGAGAATTATTATTCGGTGGTGGGTGTACGTAAAAGATATCAATGCTTAGAATTCAAGAAAATAATCATGCAAAGTAAAGTGATTTTAATCTTATAGGTTTTAGTTAACTCAACTAGCAGTAAAGTATTTTGCAATTAAAAAGAAGCATGTATTCGAATCTCATATACATATAAAACCAATTGTTGTCTTCGCATGATGGTTTAAAATAATAATTGTGGGTGCCCGAGGACTGAAGAGGGATCTGAAGGGGTGCAATATTACTGTGAGGATGTCACAGTCCACCGGCCCAAGGAGAAAAGACACCCGAGGAAGAAAGAAGATGAACCAAAGTATTCTAAGGGTTTCTAAGTGGATACGAGGTTCTAGGGGAAGAGAAAGAGAATCAGGGGTTATAAGGGAAGTTTTTAGCTTGGGGTAGTCTGTCTCCTCCGCATTAAATGGTGGGCAACAGTTTTAGCTGTTGCATTGATGAGAAAGTGACCTAAACAGTGCAGGTCACAGCTAAGCAAATTCCTTCCACCACCTTCTTCAGATGTAGAAAAAGACAACTGTCAAGAGGGGAAGATAGTTAGGTAAGGATGGATGGTTGATATAGAAGGAAGGGGGACGTATATAAGGAAAGGGGGGGATTACGAAGGAGGGGCAGAACAAAAAAAAAAATGAAGAAACGAGAAGAAGATAGAGAGAAGAGTGTGAACAGTGGCATTTTTCTGTACGCTATTGACCTCCTCGGGCTAATTAAGAGGAAGAGATTAGTTCATCCATTCAATAAGACAAACACTTTCCCCCTTTCTTTTGATCCTCGAACCGAGTTCCCTCTTGTTGTTTATTTCCCTCTCTTACAAATTTATTAATTTGGGCCAAGGTTAAACTACTGAACACATTGTTCTAAGTGGGCTTGGGTTATTGGATAATCTAGTCCTTACAATTGGCGTCGTCTATGGGAACAACAGAGTGTGCTGGATTTGATCTGAGTGTTCATGGCTACGCAAGCCAGGGTAGGGAGGAATCTGTTAGTCTGAGGGGGAGAACTAGTTTGTTAACATGGAAAACATAAGAGGCAGGCATCGTACACCGAGCATTATGGTGGAGTCTTACCATACCAAGCACACTGAACGAAATCATTCAAGGCCTAGGAGCCAAGTCTCGCATGATCAAGAGATAAGGAAATTGAAGACGAAAATTGAGCACCTATGCCGGAGGCTGAAATGCAGGGAACATGTTAGAAGGAGTATATCCTCCCCACCAAGTGATGGTTCTAGAGGAAGTAGAGATAGTTCATATCATCACAGGTCTAGAACTCCTTCTAGTGAGTCTTACTCAACTTTTTCGCACCGAGGCAGGATGGACAAGAGCAGCAATAAACGCGAGAAAGGGTCTTCCCACTATGGCATGGGAAATGATGCAATGAGTAAAGCCCCACGACAGATTTCTAGGTCACGTTCGTCAGGGGGATTAACAAGGCAAAACTTCCTCAGCATTTTTCTTAGTCGACGTTTATCATTTACAATGGGAGAACCAATCCCATGGAGCATGTGAGCTATTTTAATCAGAAAATGGCGGTCCACGCCAACAATGAAGCCCTTATGTGCAAAGCTTTCCCCTCCAGTCTCGAACCCATGTCAATGCGCTGGTTTGATGCCTTGGGGGAAGGGTTAGTAGGGTCTTTCGAGGAGCTGACCAGGGCATTTGGGGCTAGATTTATAACATGCAGTAGGGTCCCCAAACCACTAGACTCGTTGTTGTCTATGTCCATAAGGGAGGGAGAGACCCTTAAGACTTACACGGACAAATATTGGGAAACATATAATGAAGTCTATGAAAGTTTTGACGATGTTGCCGTGAGGACTTTTAAGGTTGGGCTCTTCGCCGAGCACAAGTTGAGGAAGTCCGCTTCGAATATGTGCTAACTCATGGATTGTATAGATAAGTATAAACGGGTGGAAAAGGACCATGTGCAACGAAAAGGGAAGGCTAAGATGTTCCTAGAGAAAAAGGATCCTCGAGGAGGTAGGTACCAGGGCAATCGCCCCCAAAAGGAGTTTTCTAATCAAATGTCACCCTCGGGAACTCAGTTGGTCAACTCATTGTTTAAAGAACCAGTATATCACAGACTGGACAAAATTAAGAATGAGCCTTATTTCAAATGGCCTAATATGATGGGCGGGGACCCGTCCAAAAGAAACCAAAGCTTCTATTTCCATTACCACCAAAACCGAGGGCATACTACGGAGGATTGCAGAATCCTGGGAGATCACTTGAGCAGTTGGCAAGGGCAGGGAAGCTCAACCGGTTTCTACATTAACCTATAGGGCAATTTGGCTATTTCGGAGCCGAACTTCACAAGGGTGGCTCCCCTCCACCAGCACGGGGCACTATCAATGTAATTCTGGCCAGGCTAGGGAATGGACCTCGGGCACTGGGGTTATGTCAATAGGTATAGGTTGTGACAAGGAGGCTGATGGTTAAGCTCTCAAAAGAACAAAGGTGATGGTCAACCCTACCCTAGGTTTTTCCAAAAAGGATAAGCAGGGAACCCTCCAACCACATGATGATGCTTTAATGGTTACTATTAGGATTGGGGACTATGATGTGAAAAGAGTACTGGTTGTCCAAGGAAGTAAAGCAAAGATCATGTACCCAGATTTGTACCGGGGGCTAAACTTGAGGCCTGAGGACCTGGGCAGGTATGATTCACCGCTAATGGGTTTTGATGGCAAAATGGTGGTCCCCCGAGGAATGATAATGCTGCCTGTACAGGTTGGTGATATGGAGGTTCAGGTTAATTTCATAGTAGTAAAAGCGTTCCCCCCATACACAGCTATCCTGGCTAGACCCTAGCTTCATGCCGTAGGCGCCATGCCCTCAACATTAGATCTGAAGGTTAAGTGCCCTACTCAGGGGAGAGTGGAAGAGTTCGTAGGTGATCAGGCCATGGCTAGGCAATGCCTGGTATCAGCAGTAACACGGTAGTCTTTAGCTCCTACCGCGGTGACTGAAGATCCAATTCCATAGCAACTAAAAGGGCCTGCAGGGGGCAGCCGACCAAGACATCAGAAGAATTATCTGAGGAGCTAGAAAAGGTGATAATAGGGCTGGATCAGGAGCAGTATTTCCAAGTGGGCTCTCAGTTGCCACCCATAGAAAAGACAGAGTTGATGAAGTTCCTAAAAGCAAACATTGATGTTTTTGCATGGACTACTTACGACGTTCCAGGAATTTATCCCGAGTTGGTGTGTCACCAACTAAACGTAAGTCTTGAGGCTGTGCCATATAAACAACCTCCTCGACGCTCATCCAAGGATCATGTTGAGGCAGTCAAGATAGAGGTAAACAAGTTGAAGCAGGCTAGGGCTATAAAGGAGATTTTTCTACCCCGAGTGGCTGTCCAAACAGTAGTGGTTAAAAAGAAAAACGAGAAATGGAGAGTGTGCATGGACTTCACCGACTTGAACAAAGTCTTTCCAAAAGACCCCTTCCCCATTCCTATAATCGACTAGCTGGTGGATGCCACGGTGGGATATCCTCGGATGAGTTTCCTAGATGCCTTTCAGGGTTACCATCAAATACGTCTATCATTGTCCAACCAGGAAAAAAGGGCCTTTTGTGCTCCTAATAGGAACTATCATTATCGAGTAATGCCCTTTGGCCTCAAAAATGCAAGATCCACGTATCAAAGAATGGTGACTCGGATGTTTGAATCATAGATTGGGAGGAACATGGAAGCATACATTGATGACATGGTGGTCAAAAGCAGACAAATAGAAGAGCATTTGGCTGATTTGGGGGAGACTTTCTTAGTTTTGAGAGAGCATAAACTACGCCTGAACGCATCTAAGTGTTTTTTTAGGGTCAGCTCGGGCAAATTTTTGGGTTACATGATTACCCACGGTGGAATTGAAGTCAACCCAGAACAGATTAAAGCTATTAGTAGTTTGCATCCTCCTCGGAATCCCAAGGAGGTGCAGAGGTTAATTGGGATGGTAGCAACCTTAAATAGGTTCATCTCTCGGTCTACGGACAGGTGTCGTCCCTTTTTCCAGCTGCTTTATAGGTGGAAGGATTTTTGATGGACCGAGGAGTGTGTAACGACTTTCGAGGACCTTAAACAGTACTTGTCCATCCCACTAAAACTTTTCAAGCCCGATAAAGAGGAAGTGTTGTATGCATACCTAGTAGTTGCAGACAATGCTGTTAGCCTTGTCCTGGTCAGAAACGAGGACAGAATTTAAAGGCCCGTCTACTATGTTAGCAAACCCCTATAGGAAGCTGAGACGCGCTACCTCCCTTTAGAAAAGGCAGTGTTGGCCATAATGCATGCCACAAGGAAACTTTCTCATTACTTCTAGGCCCATACCGTTGTAGTGCTCACCCAACTCCCATTGCAAGCTCTATTGAGGAAATCAGATTATACTGGCAGGATTGCTAAATGGAGAACCAAGCTGGGAGCCTATAATGTCAAGTACATGCCTCGAACCACCATAAAAGGACAGATCCTAGCAGACTTTGTAGCGTAGTTCACCGAGTGTGCCCCCGAGGAGTAGAAGGCAGTTATGGAGGTATTGGTCACCCCTGAGAAGCTGAGTAAGGAGCAGGAGTAGGGATCGTGTTAGTCACCCCTAAGAAGCTGATAATGGAAAAATCGTTACGACTGGGATTCTTAGCCACCAATAATGAAGTCGAATACGAGGCCCTACTAGCAGGGGTAGCTATGGTCAGGCAGCTAGGAGGAGAAATGGTTGAATTGTACTCGAACTCTAGACTGGTCGTGGGCCAAGTCAATGGAGACTTTAAAGCTAGGGATGAGAGGATGCAGGGGTCCTTGCTAAAGTACAGAATGTCCAGGCTCAGTTTAAGGGTTATATCTTGAAGCAAATCCTTAGGGGACAAAACTCTCATGCAGATTCTCTAGTGATGTTAGCCACTTCGCTGCAGTCAGGAATTCATCGAGTTGTTGTTGTTAAAGACATGAATAGCTCAAATCTTGCAAAGGTATCCTCAGTCGAAGTGTATGGCCTCCACATGGGGATAAGCTGGATAGGCCCCATTGTGACCTTTGTAAAGAGGGGAGTGTTGCCCAAGGACAAGCATGAGGTAGAGAAGATGTGTAGAAGCGCTCCTCACTATTGGTTATCTGAGGAGCAGAAGTTGTACAAGCATTCTTACTTGAGGCCATATTTGCTGTGTGTGCATCCCGAGGCAGTGGAGCCTTTGTTGGAAGAACTGCATGAAGGCATATGTAGGAGTCATACAAGAGGTAGGTCGTTGGCCCATAAGGCCCTCACCCAGGGATACTAGTGACCTAGCATGCAGAAAACCTCTATGCAGAAAACCTCCCAGGTTTACGTGAAGAAATGTGATCGATGTCAAAGGTACGTCCCAAACATTTATCAACCAGGGGGAGTCCTGAATCTATTATCTAGCCCTTGACCATTTGCTCAGTGGGGCTTGGATATAGTAGGACCCTTTCCCTGAGTCATAGGAAACTAAAGATGGCTCCTCGTCGGCACAGACTACTTCACCAAGTGGGTGGAAGCCGAGCCCCTTGCTAATATCAGGGACATGGATGCTAAAAGGTTCATCTGGAAGAACATTGTCACCAGGTTTGGAGTGCCCCACACCCTGATTTCAAATAATGGCATTCAATTTAACAGTAAAACCTTCCGAAGATATTGCAGGGAGTTAGGAATTAGGAACAAGTATTCTACGCTTGCTTATCCTCAGGGGAATAGGTAGGCGGAGGCCACCAATAAGGTTATAGTTTCTGGGCTGAAGAAAAGGTTGGATGATGCTAAAGGAAAATGGATGGATAAACTACCTCACGTGTTATGGACTTATCGTACCACACCTCGAAGATCAACGAGGGAGACCACTTTTCAATGACTTATGGGGTAGAGGCAGTAATTCCCCTTGAATTTGGATTCCTAACTATGAGAACTGATTAGTTCAATGTTGGAGAGGATAACTATTTACTCTTAGACAGCCTAAATGTGGCCGAGGAAAGAAGAGATGTGGCAACGATAAAAATGGCATATTACCAACAGAGACTTAAGCAGAGATATGATAAGGGGGTGAAAAGTTCAAGCCATTGGCTCCCGAAGACCTAGTCTTGAGGAAAGTAGTAAGGACTGCCAAGAATCCTGCTTGGAGCAAGCTAGGCCCTAATTGGGAAGAGCCATATAGGATCACTTCTGTTATCGGTATTAGAGCCTATTACTTAAAAGATTTAGATGAAAATGTAATTCCCCACCTTTGGAATGTAAACAATTTATGACATTATTATTAATAATTTTTGTTACCATTTAAATATTGCTTGGTTAATATCTTATTATGGGTGTCTCTTCTGAGACAGTTAGTCTGTTAATAATTTTAAGTGTTAAATAGAACCTAGGCCTTTTCTGGCTCCTCGAGTCACAAGCTTAGGAAAAATTTACATTGCAAAAAAAAATTCTAAATGTTGAACAGAACTTAGGCCTTGTCTGGCTCCTCAGGTTACAAGCCTAGTGTAAATTAACATTGCAGAAAAAAAATTCTAAGTGCTAAACGGAACCTAGGCCTTGTCTGGCTCCTTGGGTCACAAGCCTAGGGTAAATTAGCATTTTTCAAGAAACGTCCTAAGTGTTGAAATTCTTCTCCTCGGGTTATTGCACCCTTGCTAATGGTTTCGCTATGAGATTCCAAGTCCAAGTTGAGGTAAGTATTAATTGAATCTCTTTCTAAAATTCTGTGAATTGGTCCAGATTATGTAGATGGATACAGAAATCCCCCGAGTAACTCATAAGTTAGTACGTCGATATTGTTATTAAGAAAAGGCAGGCACGCAAGATATAAATTGACAAGTATAAATTGACTAAGTGAAGAAATAGTAAATAAAGTTCTGGATCCTTTTCATTAATTTGCAAAATATTAAATACAAAATGGGAGGCGTCATATGTACTTTAGCCTGTTACAAAATTGACCATGTACTTCCT
Organism: Lithocarpus polystachyus; assembly: GCA_033629205.1. NCBI lineage: Eukaryota > Viridiplantae > Streptophyta > Magnoliopsida > Fagales > Fagaceae > Lithocarpus > Lithocarpus polystachyus. The sequence continues at coordinate 39,801,548 of CM066167.1, forward strand.
AGTCCTAAGCTAAGCTACGCGGATGGCTCTTTTTCCTTCACGCCCTTTTTCTCCTGTTCCCTCTCTTTCTTCTTCCTTTTCAATTGTGATGTTTCGGTCACTTCTTTTTCGGTCTCCACGTCCAACGCCTCGGTTAGAGGTGGCAGTTCTTTTTCCTGTTCCTTGCCCTTGGTTGGAGAGGAGGGAATGGAGGTAGGTTAGTCCGAGGAGACGGGGGGAGCAGATGTGGGATCTACTAGAGGCTTTTGGGAAGTGGGTGCCCAACCGTAGTATCAGCGGGTAGTAAAACTTATTTGGAGCCCTAAGCTCCGACTCGGTACCTACCCCAATGGTGCTTAAAGCCTAGCCCCACACCTCCAGGCAGAAGGCCTAAGCAACATTTCTGAGTTGGGCAGTAAAACTTTCAGCGGTCTTAATCATGCCCGCATCAGAAGCTGCCTGCTCGGCCTGGGCCATTTCAGCAGCTTTGTCCTCCAGCTTCTTCTTTGTTTGCTTGAGCTCCAGCACCGCCATGGCCATTTTATTTTCAGCCCTCTTCTGGGCCTCCAAGGCGTCAGTCACCTGCTTCTCATAGCCCTTAAGGGCGGACTCAGCATTCCTGCGAGCCTTATCCACTTCGGCAAGCTGGAGAAGAGTCTCCTTAAGCTTCTTGTCCGCATCCACGTGAGACCTCTCGGTAGCCTCCAGCTTAGTCTTGGCATCCCTAGCCATCTCCAGGGAATGGTCCACCCATTCCTCGGCCATGAAGGCAGCCTGGATAGACTGCATAAAGGAAAAACGTGTAAGTGTTATACAACGCATGTAGAATTTTGTCAAACAATCAAGTGAGAGCGATCATGTACCTTGGCCAGATCTTGTTTTAGGATGAGGAAGACTTCACACTTCCTGAAAGATCTCAGTTCCTCCATGTCCTCTGGCAGACATAGGACCTTTTCCAAACACTCGGCCACCAAATCTAAGCTACCCTTTATGGGATCCCTCAGGTTGGCATCATCCAGAACTAGATTGCCTGAACTTAGAGTAAAAATGGGCCTCCAGATGGAGGCCTTCTTCGATTGGTCCCCTACAACCTCCTTAGGAGTCCTAGTGGATGTGGACTTCTTTAACTGCCCCTTCTCGGTCCAGGCTTCTTTAGGTGGGGGCTGGTGGGAGGACTCTGTAATCTCCCCTTCCTCGACGCTCTTGCCTCCCTAGGCTCTTTTCCTTTTTTTGTCCCTAGCATCAACAGAAGACGTATGCATGGTAGCTGGGGTAGGTGGTCGAGGTGTCACCGTAACAGTTGGGTAGAGCCCCCAGCGTGGGCTGTGAGAAGGGTGAGCAGTCTGGGGTTTTCTCTTTGAAACCCATGTCTGTTAAAGTGTGGGCTTGTGATGTGCCGGGAGAGTCTGTGCTGTAGAAAACTTCAAAACCTCTATCTATCACTTCTTAAACAGACTCAAATATGACTCATTGTCTTCGTCGTTCGAAGGGAAAGTCGGCTGTTGGGAATAAAGGAGCCTAACAGCTAGAGGGGCTGGAAGCTGGGAGACCTGAGTCCTTTCCGAAGGAGGCTCGAACAGCAAGAACCCTGGGACCGCTACGTCGATTAAAGCCAAGTGGAGGTCCTTGGCTTTAATAACGTTCTTCGAACTTTGGAAGCGTTTGGTGGATGGCTTGTACCCAAGGATGACGTGAGCTGCCCTAAGCTATCCATCCTTGTGCAGAAATATCTCTGACCTAAGGATCCGGTTTAGGTCTTTGAAGTTCACCAAATGCTTAGCTAGGGCGATATGGTATTCGTCTACCAAAAGAAACAAAAGGGATTGTTAATAAAGTGAATAAAGGGAGAACTTTCATGTTAATAAAGTTAACTAAAAATCCTAAGTATCACTCCGGTCCTCGGGAACCCTACCTGGTTCCCCTTCCTGGGTTGGACAATGAATTCCATCGTGCTAGTCTCCTAAGATGATGAGGAAGTCCTTGTCCATCCCTTTGCTCGAGTCAGGTAAGCAGGAGATCAACCTAACAGTGGGAATCCTACTTGATGTAGTACTTGGTCTTTTCCCCTTATTAGCAGTTCTACACCCAGTTTACATCATGCCATGTAAGGTTAGTCCCCATCTTCCTATTTAGCATATCAACACACTCGAAGACCCTCAAGACATTTGGGGAACACTAGGAGGGGGTCAACCTATAGTTTATTAGGAAATCCCTAGTGACCCATCCCATGGGAAGTTCCATCCCGCCTTCAATGAAGTCTTGTAATGTGAAGTGTTAGACTTGTGAAAAGGGAGAAATATGTAAATCAACACACCTACGAATGAATGCAAAAAGTGCTCCTCGGGAGGTTTCTTCGACTCAAATCGCCAGAATGCAAAAATGAACGTCAGCTAGCCCTAGGTTCTCCTTTTATAGGAGTGAAAAGGTGAGCGGCAAATTTCCCGCCCATAAGTGAAAGGAAATGGGAACCGTAGGATCTTAATCAAGCCGTAGAACGTGAGGAGACAAGCAGCCACCTGGCGCTATAAATGTAAAATCGTGGATTCCAAAGTGTCAGGAGCGTGCAAAAGACAAGTAAAGGGACTTAGCATGTGTGAACACAAATGGCACATACATAGTTTGCCAATGTGACTAAAACTTCACTTTTGTTTCAAAAATAACGGCAAACGTTTTAGGGGGCTATTGTGGGTGCCTGAGGATCGAGGAGGGATCTGAAGGAGTGCAATATTACTGTGAGGATGTCATGGTCCATGGGCCCAAAGAGGGAAGACACCCAAGGAAGAAAGAAGATGAACCAAAGTATTCTAAGGGGTTCTAAGTGGATACAAGGTTCTAGGGGGAGAGAAAGAGAATCAAGGGCTATAAGGGAAGTTTCTAGCTTGGGGTAGCCTGTCTCCTCCACATTAAATGGTGGGAAATGGCTTTAGTAGTTGCATTGATGAGGAAATAACCTGAACAGTGCAGGTCATAGCTAAGCAAGTTCCTTCCACCACCTTCTTCAGATGTAGAAAAAGACAAGTGTTAGGAGGGGAAGCTAGTTAGGTAAGGATGGATGGTTGAGATAGAAGGAAGGGCGATAGAGAGAAGAGTGTGAACAGTGCTATTTTCTGTACGCTATAGACCTCCTCGGGCTAATTAAGAGGAGGAGATTAGTTCATCCATTCAATAAAATAAACACTTTCCCCCTTTATTTTGATCCTCAGACCAAGTCCCCTCTTGTTGTTTGTTTCCCTCTCTTAAAATTTATTGATTTGGGCCAAGGTTAAACTGTTGAACACACTGTTCTAAGTGGGCTTGGGTTGTTGGATAATCTGGTCCTTACAATAATTATAGAATAGATGTTATAATTTCAAATCCAATTTTATATGTATGTATACATATATATATATATATATATAGTATTTTTAATCTTACTTGAAGTTTAAGCAAAGTAATTCTAAGCTTACTATTAATTTAACTATTGTTAAACTAGGATTTAGCGTACTACAAATACTCATCAATTGATTCATTGTAACATAAAAAACTTAATAGGAAAAATTGTATCCATCAAAAGCCCTCCCCCGTGGATGTAGGCTCTCTCTCTTTCAGAGCACATATCTTACATTTTCTAATGTGGTAACAAAGATATATTTTATCTTTTCTAGTAGTGAAAACACATACCCATAAACTCAATATGGTAATGGTATGAGACATTAATTTCATACAACCCACATACAAAATAGTGAAAATATCAAAATACTACCTCCTCTACGATGAACAAATTTACAACGTGAGCTGAGTTGCTAATAATTTAATAAGCCAAAGAAAATACCACTCAAATAACAACTCTCCAAAGTCTGGGATTTCACACCCCCACGCAAAAGCTAATGCCATTCATCAATAAAGCATTTTCAATATGGTTTTATTGTTCATTGAATGTGAATTCATCAATCAACAGTAAATTTGTAGCATGTTTGGGTGATGTCGGTTCATTAATCATTGAAGATTGTGGGGTTTTTTAAGTCTGAAAAAGTTTTAGTAATATTTAATTTTTTACTACTCCCGGGAAAAAAAAAATACATTTGAGTGTATTCTGGATTTTATTTTGTAACTTTTTTGAGTGAGAGGGAAATAATGTCTGTCTATTATTCTCACTTTTCATGGCTTTTGGTTAGTAGTAAAGCTGTAGAGGCCATGCAAGTATTGGCTAGAAGACAGAGAGAGAGAATTTACAGTACAGTAATTTTGCATATCGATTTTAAAGAAACCGCACATACAACGGGGATGCATGTGTTTTTCCTTTTGCGCTATTTATAAATATTGAAGTTCAATAAAAGAGGTGGTTTTCAATATTCCGCACTCCATAAATTCCACCAAACATGGAGGCCAACAAGAGTCTTGGTAAGAATTATTGATCGAGTTATTAGTTGTCATCTCCTTGACACTTTAAATTTTCCGAATGGTAAATTGCAAAATACACCTCATCAAGTTTAGGATTGGTTGGATTTTACAATCTAAAATTTGAGAATTTTGATTTTACACTCCAAAGTTTGGTTCGTTTGTAAAACACACCCTCAGTTAGTTTTGGCTGCTAAATGACACATTGGCAAGCTGACATGTTTATTTATTTTTATTTTTTTTCCAAATCAGCTATATCATAACAATGTCATTTTGCCCAAGAGAAAACACAAAACACAATCAAACTTGTGACACCGTTTCACAATCCTTATTCCCAAACTCAATCACTGCAAACCAACCCAAAACCCCAGATTTGGATTGTTTCCCTTATACTTATTGTTAATTCTCATCAAGAAATCTCACATCTCAAAAGTTTTTCTTCATTTTTTTTAGGGTTTTGCACAAGGAAAGATTCACTAATGGTTCGTTTGGATCGAGGGAAAGGAATGAAGAGCAAAGTAGAGTAGAGTATATTTGGCCTAAAATTAGCCTATTTTTAGTTAACTCTACTCTACTCCCCTTCTTTCCCCCTCAATCCTAACGGACCATAAAAGTCTTTCTAAAACAATTGCTATGGTGCAGGTATTGAATGCCATAATTTATGGCACAGGTATTGAATTTTGGACAAATATATTTTGTCCATAGCAATTTAAGTCACAGATACGTTGAAAAGTTAATTATTTCCAACCAACTCTACTTTATTCCCCTTCTTTCCCCTTAATCCAAATGTACCATAAAAGTCTTTCGGAAACAATTGCTATAGGGCAAGTATTGAGTTTTGGCAAATATATTTTGTCCATAGCAATAAGTCACAGATATATAGAAAAGTGAATCACATGGGCTGCCAAGGGCCCAAGGCCACCAAAAAAAAAAAGGGAGGGTCAAAACTCTAAAAAGACGTTATAACAACATGAACGCACAGTTGAGGTTAAAAACCCCAATTCTCAAACACAACAAATCCAGTTCTCAATTCTACACAGTTCAACTCTTTTAACCACACACACACACACACACACACACACACACACACACACACACAAACCTCAAATCCAATAATGATAAGAAAATGTGAAAGGAGAGAAAAAGAGAACTCATTGACGGCATCATCGCGCCACCTTGGATCTAATCTGGTTGAGCTGATGGGTTCAACCAGATTGGAAATTGAGATGTGAAACGGTGTTTAGGTTTGATCATGTTTTTTTTTTTGTTTTTTCTCAGGCAAAATGGTGCCGTTTTGATGCTACCAACAGTCCTCTTTCTCTTAAGTGAAATTACGTTGTTTTATATAGCTGATTTGGCAAAAAAAATAAACATGTCAGCTTGCCAATATGTCACTTAACAGTCAAAACTAACCGAGAGTGTGTTTTTGCTAACGGAACTAAATTTCAGGGAGTAAAATCAAAATTTTCAAATTTTAGCATATAAAATCCAAGTAATTCTTAGGAGTGTACTTTACAATTTACCCTTTCCCAAACTATAGTGTATAATAAAAAAAAAATCTCACAACTTGCTAGAATGATGAGTTGTGATTGAAATTATATATTTCTTTTACATTGTTAGAATGATAATTAAGTGGTTAAAATTATTATTTTTAATATCTTAAATTTTTTGAGACAATTTGTAATTTATAATGAAAATTTTATATTCTTAATTAAACTTTTTGCCAAAATAAACTCAACATGAAGAATTTACTAAACAAGGGAAAAAAAGGTTACCTCTTATCATTAGTGTGAGTGTGTGACTATAAGCTAAGCATCATTGAATGTGAACATGTTCGCAGTCCACATCTAGACAGTTTAATCGACCACAAGTTGAGAGGCTACGTTAATATTTCATTTATATATCAAATAAAGGGAAAAATTAGTTGAACTTCATGATAGCCTTGAAATACTTTAGTTCAACTTCTACCATTCAAGACACAAGGGGCAATGACTCACATTCCTTCAAATTTTTTGCCCCATATTTTGTGTTATATTTTATACTCTAGTAGTTATAACTTTCCATATATTCTTTTTACTTTCCTTGTAAACTAACTAAAGTTTAAAAATGAAAAAATAATAACAATAAAATTAGAAACTTAGTGTACCATTATTGGAGGGTATAAAATAGAACACAAAAAAATGAGACATAAGATTTGTATTTAAATAAGTGGAACTGATCTCTTCAAAAAAAAAAAAAAGTGGAACAGATGATTTGTGTTCTATGTATATATAATTAAAATTAAAATTTTGTAACTTACCTTTCCCAAAATTTATGAGCTCCCTCCCCCCTCATCAAAGGAAGAAGAAAATATCAAAAAAAGAAAGCATCTCTTAAATATCTTCATGAGATTTGGGGTTTCGAACAAAGTAAAAATTATCTTATAATGTATAGAGCTACAAGTATATTTTTAAAGACAACACAAATGCGTGCTTCATTCGCATTCAATACTTTCACATGATTTTATAAATCTTTGAATTACTCAGCACTGCGTGAAAGATTTTCTTTAACCTTTACGTAGTCTTATATGAAATGATGGCATCTAATCATGACTTGTGACGTTAAAAATTCCAAAAGAAAAAATTGAATTAGAAGTCTTCTCATTGTATTTGTTTAATCTTCTAACAAAGTATGCCTTTTTTTAGAAGCAATTGGGCTAGCGTTTTGCAATGGGGATTGACAGTCTTGACCATTGAACTACAAGCCTCAAAGGGCCAGATATAAAGCCTAAATTCCACTTTTCAATGACTAAGTATGCGTTTGGATACCGCTTCTTTTGCTAAAAATTGAAGAAAAAAAAACTTGTTTGTCACTGTTTATTGGTAATAAACAGTAACATACACAGAGCCAAAAAAAAAATGCTAGAAACGTGACAAACATGCCGTGCATCCAAACAAAGCCTTAAATAATTTATAATTCTAAGAGTTCTTTCTGTAGGCTTGGACATGAAAAGAGTCAAGCCCAAGCTGTATTCCGAGGGCACATTCTCTATACAGGCCCAATGAGCCTACAAGAAATGTTACATTATTGGCACACGTTACAGTGAGCTTGAAATACATTATTGGTTTGGCAGAGATTATTTCTAGTATACCAAAACATACATCTCTTTCTTTCAATTTCATTGTGGACCCCTCCCAAACAAAATTAGGCCAACAATTATTTCATTCCCCATCGTGGGGCCAAACTCATCCTTATATCAATTAACAAGACCAATTCTGCACATGATTTTTGTTTTTTTTTTCAACACGTAAGCACAAATAAAAATAGGAAAAATGCTGTGTGACATATTGGTCGGTGGATAAAACCGCGTATACAGTTTTGAAAACCACTTTACATATTGGTCAGAATTCAGAAATTAGGAGTATACTAAAAAAATGTTACAGAGAGCATTAAACCATTTTATACGTACCAAAAAATAAAAATATGAAAATCATTTTACAACCCCAGTATATGTTGTCAAGAACCAAAGAAATCATTTCCATTTTCAACGGAAATGAAGAGTGTATTTCAATATGATCTTAGGCACTTATAAATTTTCCAAAAAAAAAAAAAATGTTATAACTTATGACCAACAGGAAAACCCATTTTTTTTCATTTTTGTCATATGTGGTAGGCTTGGAAAGATATTTAGCACATAATTGAGTCACTTATGAACATTGCCATAGCTTTTGAGCTTTTTTTTTCTTCAGAAAACTTTCTAAGATAAGAAATTAATGTGGTTCTAAGGAAATCAGTGATTTTTTTTTTTTTTTTTTTTTTTTGAGAATGAAGGAAATCAGTGAATTGGTTCAAAATTAGACTGATTCAAGTCAGGGAAACAAGCATCATATTACTGCCAATGTGACAAAAAAGGATCCAAATTCAAATTCAGCCATCTTAAAAAGGATTTCACATTAATTTTCGTTCTCGAACCATAACATCATAATTAAGCACAACAAAACAGTCTTCGACTTAAATAATAATAATAATAATACGACTATGTACAAATCAAAGGAAAAAGAAATAGGAAATCATGTACAACTCTTAGATTAGAGGAAAGGAAAATTTAAGCAGAGAAGAAACCATAGGAAGCAGCAAGACCAATCTGGGTTTTAGGCTCCAAAACCCACTTGAAAAGCTCCATTTTCTGGTTTCCAATCTTGGTCTTGACCCTCAAAGCTAAGGATGATGTATAAGAAACCAAGTCAATCTCATACTCACCTTTAGCACCACCAGCTTTTCTTGCATCCTTGACCCTCCTCTCATACTCCTCAGCAACCAACATAGCAATATCTGCCATCTCTCTCTCTCTCTCTCTCTCTCTCTCTCTATCTCTCTGATTTTTGATTTTGAGAACCTTTGAGTTTGGTTTTTTATTAGTATCTCAAACTTAATTGACAAGAATATGACCTAGCTGGGACCCTATTTAAATGGACAAGAGTCACAAGACCAAGAGATGCATAGTTGAGAAGAAATGTGGATAAGGCTGACAGGTCGTGGTGTTGTTTGTTTTGTCACTTTTTTTTTTTTTTTTTGGTTGATGGTATTTGCCTATTTGGTGGTTTTTGGACGTGGTTTAGTAGTTACTCGTTCCTATGCACATAGGGAATGTACTGCCTCTGTATTGATATTTGATGGTTTTTACTTTTTAGTGGACATTGTTTGTGGGCCACTTTTTGAAAATGAAAAGCGCGTCACAACGCAAGTAGTGTTTCTATTTCTATTTTATTATTATAGAATCATGGTTGGATTCACACGCAATACTAAAGTATAAATTACTTTTTTTTGCAATATCAAAAAAAAAATTATTTTTTTTGGGTCCAATCTAAAAGTATAATAACATTAAGGATTGGTTTAAGTGCTTTTTTTATTTATTAAAGATATATTTATATAAATGAGTATGACTGTCATATTAATATGTCAGGCCGTTTGATCATAGAGTTTAAAAATTGTTGTTAAAAAAAAATGTAAAAATTGTGATTTAAAAAGTATTGTTGAAAATCGTGTTTTTAGTGTATATAAAACAAAAAAATGTATTTGGTATCATGGTTTAAATAACATGTTTCAGTGTTCAAAAAATATAAATATGTGTTTGGTATGTGTGTATAATTTTGTAAAAAAAGTTGATCTCAGTACGAAATAAACAATTTTTAACTGAGGAGAGAGAATACATCATATTCCCATTGTTCCCTACTTAGTCCTTCTTTATCCCTTCTCTTCCCTGAGAGCAGAAAACCAAACCCACTCACAGTCCTCATCTCCGTCGACGCCTCAGAAGATCCACGGCTGGGCTTCGCATTCGTCAAATCTCATCTCCACTGTCAACACTCGAAGACCCAGCAACTAATCGAGCTTTTGTCGTCGCCGACCCATCACTCGAAGATCCAAGTTCGAATCTCACTTTCACCTTGCTTGTCAATGGGTTTTTGTCTAAAGATTGAACAATTCCTTCTTCACTCACAAATTTCTCAGTTTTTTTTTTTTTCTCACCAATAAGGAAAACCCATTTTTTCTGTTCTTTGTTTGCTGTTGAACCAATATTTGATTTACAATCCAAACATACACGCCCTACATTCTTGAAATCTAGAAGGGTTTTCTCAAAATCTTTTGCTGTTGAAACAATGTATTGGGTTACAACCCATTATGTTCTCGGTAATGTCTCCAACTAACCAAACATGTGTTGTTTTATTCAATTATTATGATTCTTGTTAATTTTTTGGGGTGATAAATATGATTCTAGATATTGCAATTGTGCATACTCTGCTTATTAATAAAAATAACGGCCATGTGAGTGTTGGTCTGAGATTTCTGATTTTTATATGATTAGTGTGAGAAGTTTGTGTATGTATGTGGCTGGGTGTTCACAAGTTTGTGTATGTTGAGTTCTTAGTATTGATGGTACCTTATTATGGTATTTGGACCCTGCTTTTTACATATTTAAGTGTTGCCATACTATTGATCAAAGTTGTGTGTATCACAATTTTATCATAACATGATTAATCAAAACTTCACCAACTTGGGCATCATTATGTTTGGATGATCTTATTTTGCCTAGGTATTTACACAGCCTATTTTTTAAACAAAAATTAGTTAACAAAATTACACTGATCCAAACACACAAGTTACACTTCTCTTTCAATTTTTCCCAGTGAATTTTCACACAATAACCAATATTCGGCAGTCTATCAAACTACTCATGCACCTATTTGTTGTTTTCTTCTTTAAAAAAAAAATGAAGGATTTGTTGCATAAAAAATTGCAGCAATTGTTGCATGTTGGTATAGGTGTCAACAAAAAAAAAAAAAAGTGATGCTTGTCAATGGGTAATGTGCAAGAGTAATGTGCATTGCACATGACCAAATTTGAGAGAGAGTCCTGTTAACGTTAATGTTTCTCACTCACCGCATGGCAAAATCAAATAAAATACAAATAACTCTCTCTATCTTCAAAACCCTCTCCCCCCCCCCCCCCCCCCCCCTCCTTTGTTCTTCTTAGAAAATCAGCCCCTTAGCCCACTATTAAACCCATTAAAAAAAACCACCACCACCACCACCACCACCACATGCTTAAGCCACTGATCCCACTTGACTACGTATTCATCAACTCCACCTTTTCAGCCCCTTCCCTCTCTGCAACGAGAAAAAGTCCATCTCCTTCCTTCGTCTCAAAACACTTCCTCTTTTAGTTCGTCCCTTTCCTCTATTAAATCATGTACGCATAGAAATCAAGCACCTTTTAAGGATAATCACATGGTGTTTGTCAATGGTGGGCGTGGATCTTAATTAACAATTAAGAAGACTTATCCCTTCAGTGCCTCCTATGGCAGTTCTGAGTTTGGGCATATATCAACTGTAACCAATCCTCTCAAGTGTACCTTTTATATCAAGTGATGGTGGGTGTCTTAGAGCAATTTTTTCTAGATATGGAAGGGTAGATTCTAGCAGCCCATTTTGTGCAGCTTGTCTCCCATCTATCATGGGAGTTATCAATGTTGCTAGCATGTGTAAAACTTTCATTTATTGCAATAGAGACGGGTTCTTTTTTTTTTTTTTTTTTTCTTTCCAGTTGATTATGGAGGCCACCCCTGAGCAACTGCATCAGATCGTGAATAATCTTGCAAAATATAAAAAGTAGTCCATTTTGCACATTTTCAGTAAAAAAACACCCACATCAGTGGATGTAAAATTGTGCATAAATACATAAGTGCTATAGTAACTGTGTATATATGCACGGTTACTGTAACTCGTGCATTTAATATTTTAGTATTTTTTTTAGTAGTGTTGGGTTTGTGAGAGAGAGAGGAGTAATGAGTGAGGAAATAATAAAAATTTGTAAAAGAATGAATATTTTATTGAATAAATGTATAGAATATATAGACTGATTTGGGTGTTTTATAAAAATGGGTGTGTAAAATAGAAAAAGTAATTTTTTTGTGCAAAATAGACAAAAAGTTTGCATGAGATGATGTGGTTGCCTTAGGCCCCCTAACATAGAAAAGCCCCAAATATGAGGGTAGTAAGGTTTTTTTTTTTTTTAATTAAAGAAAATATGTGAGTTAAGTGTACATTATTTTCTCACTTGTTAGAAGCCTAAAATATTAGAAATATGCTAGTATATTACAAGTTTTATTATATAGGTCCTATAGATTGACATGTTACAAATTATATGAAATAATTTAATAATTTATTTATTTTTTTGTTGAAGTGTCACCTCATTGCCACATCAGTTTGTAAGCTTTTTGTAAATAAATTTGTAGTAAATTTAGCACTTTCTCTATAAAAAAATAATATGAATTAATAGAAATACAATCTAATGTCCATTAAATGAATAAAAAATACTAAATTTAATACAAATTTTACGATAAAAAACTTATAAATTGATGTGACAGGAATATGATCGGTGTCACTTAAACAATATAATAAATGAATGTTAAAATAACTTTTTTTATATTGATGATATGCTAATTTGTAATACCTATATAGTAAATATTATTAGCTCACTTTGGGTGAATTAGTTATATTAATAAGTATGAATTAATAATAGATTTGAAAAAAATAAAATAAAATAAATATTATTTAAGTGATATTTAAATGTAAAAAAGGCACTTTAAAACTTTTCACTTTAGGTTTAAAACTATCTTGGGCCGGCCTTACTGTGGATTTTGTTGGCGGAAGCTTGTTTAGAGGACCATGCGAAGATTGTCAGCTTCACTTGGAGGTAAGTTTGCCGTTGTGCTTCAACTAGATTTTTATTAGGTTGATTGACAAATAATAAAACAAGGTTGCTATGGCCCTTGCATCGGGTTGCACAAGAAAAGCAGGCTCCTCAAGTATTGTTAAAGGGGTGTCCTCCTTTACTTTTTCCCATTGTACAAAACTACAAATGAATTCATTTTTATTTATAAAAATTTCTATTTTTCTATACCCAAAATATAATAATAGCACATAAACATTTAGCACACTAAATCATTTCTCATGCGGTGGTCACTCCACAAGTATAAATACTTGTGAAATGTGGGGGAAGGGCGGGGTTCAAGTCTCCAGGAGGGAACTTCACACTTATATACACTTAGATTAGATTAGAGTAGAAATTATATTTTGTATAAAAAAAAAAAAATCATCTCTCATGCAAGATAGAATTCATCTAGAATAGAATTTGTTATAAGGAACCATGAAGGGCTATTTATGACTGTAATGAGTCAAAGGTTTGATCAGCTCCTAATTTTTCGAGAGCTAATTTAATGATAGACATATCTCTTTGTAATAAATAATTTGATTAATGAAATATCTTTTCTCGGCTAAAGAATAAAATATTTAAACCAACAAAAAAATATAATACTTGTTATATTAAGCTATAAACCAAGAAAACAGTATAATACTTGGACAATATTCTTAAGGAAATTTGGTCTCCTCAATTCAAATGTGATCATCATTACAATTTACAATCACCTACATATTGTTTAGCACTGCTACTCTATTATTTGATTTCTTAACACGTGAAATAGGCCATCTATTTAATTATGAGCATCTCTTTTGATAGGGCAAAAAAGGATTAACCCATTTGGCAAATTAATTAATTAAATTAATATAACATGTAATAGCGTGGTAGCATAAATAAATAACCAACTAAACTAAATGCAGCGAAAAATAAATTTGACATGGGTGATTTGTTTACAAATGAGGAAAACCACTGAGGCAAAACCCTACCGAGTGAATTTAAGGTCACCACTTCCGAGAATCCACTATTATCAATCACAAGCGGTTACAAGTAAAAGGAATTTTAGCACCCAATACCAACCTACAGTTGAACTCTTATCCCAACACCCAATTGAACTTGTATTGTAGCGGCAATCTTTCCGTTCAATGCACGAATTTCAGTACGTGACTAACCAATAATACACGGATTCCAGTACGCGACTAATACACAAACTTGAGGAAGATGTTGGCTGCAAAGTTCTTCAGTTCATCAACAATGAAAATCAGAAAGCTCCTTGGTCACAAAACTCTTGGCGTAAAGATGCAGTAGTTTCTACAGAAAATATGATGAACTAGAGCAAAATCTGTCTCCGGTCACAATATGCATGTATTATCACTTTACATCACCTTGCATCACTTGTGACGGCTTTTAAAATAATCCTTATATATGTCTAGAGTTGTGAGAAGAGTTGTGAGTAAAGAAACCCTACACAAATACTCAAGGATATGCGTGTAATTAGATCTAGAAAATTTGATTTCGTAATTCTCGACAGATACAGCTTGTGTCGAGCTTCAGCAATAATTCTCAATAGAAAGGATTTTGTTGAGACTTCTGTCGAGCTTTAATGAGCAGCACATTCTTCTCTTTTTTCTCGGTCAGATTTATATGGCTTCAATACTAAACTTGAACACTTGTTTCTTGAAGTACTAAACCCATCCTAGATCTACCCAATTACAAGTAAAGTGCATTTTGTCAAAAGATTAGCCAATCACATCAAATATGTCCCTAACAATCTCCACCTTTGGCAATCCGTGACAAAACCACAACAAACAAATGAATCATGAGAGAAGTCTTAAATCACTAAACTCATAATCACTTGTTGAAGTACAAAATAAATCTAACCCTAACATAAACTCTTGAAAAACTTTGCAAGAAGAGAGTTCATGGCATGGTAGAGTTTAACGACCTGCCTTTCTGAAACACTTAAACAAAACTCATCAAGGCATCATGTGTGAAACAGAAATAAAGATTGCATACATAAAGAAACATGTGTATAAAGAGAGAAAAGAAACAACACATGTAGAGATAGGTGAAGAAAAACATACATCATCATATATATATGAAAATAAAGTACAATGTATGTCAATAAATGGTCACAAGACTGGTGTACAAGAAATTAATGTAACTAAGAAGTAAGAAAAGTGCATATAGTCCTTACTACATCCCTCAAAATCTATATACACTCCCCCTAACAAAAATGTCCTATACTAACTCTCCCCCTAAGTACAAAACTACTCTCAAACTCAAAACAAATTTCCTTTTTTGTCACGAATAACAAAGGGTAAGTCACTAAGAGGTCGTCATCACTAGAAAAGCTAGCATCATCATCATCCTCATCACCACCAGCATCATCGTCCTCATTCGCCGAAAGCACCAAGGTGAGCCTGTCGGCGGGCAATGCATCCGACACAGGTGTTCACCCAAAACATCTCATCAGTAAGAAAGTCAAGGCGAGCATCCATGCACTGCAGCTGCGCCATGATGGCCTCAAGGGTCACACCACCAACTGCAGAGGTAAAAAGAGCCGAGGAAGAAGGAACAGTAAATGCTGCAGGATCGGTCGTCTCCACTCGTGGCCGCTTCGATCGAAGCTAGGCCTCACTCCGCCGAACAGAATCAACACTGATTGCACCCATAGTGGTGAAGTAAGGAGAATCAGGAATAGAAATGGAGAAGTATCGGAGGATTCGCATTATAGCTGAAAGAAAGACGAGCTTATCATAGGTCGCCGTATCTTGATACACATCGAGGACGGATGTGATGAAGTGAGAAGGGAAATCAATCGAGAGGTCCTTAAGAAGATACAAAAAGAAACGAGCACGAGGCTCAATGATAGAGTTATAGTGAGATAAAGGAGTAAGAGTAAATGTCATCACCATATTAAGGAACCCCGAACCTTGTGCAAAGCCCGAGCATAGGGTGTTTTGCTTACCACCTCATATGGAAGGTGTCTCACAGAAGTAAGACAGAAGGTCGTTTCTGAACACAATCTGAAGACGCTCACAGTCGGGGTAGTCAGGATGCACTACCCACGGAACATGTAGTACCTCGAATATAAGATCCGGGGTAACTACGATATGTGTATCTCGAAATGTTGTGGGAAAACTAGGTACATAGGTATTGATATTGTGTATATTGGAGTAAAACTCCTATATAAACACAATGGGTCACCTCAAGGGACTCTTAAGTAGAGATTCCCAGCCCCGAGTCTGAATGATAAAGGGGAGAGAAGTGTCAGCAAAATCCTACAGGATAACATGGCGCTCCGGATGAACGCCACATTTCTAAAAGTTCTCCAAGAAGTCCTTTCGAACCTTCTCATCACGGAACCGAACGTGAAAATGGGGAATGGGATCAAAAGAAGAAGACCCAGAATCAAGAGGATTCCAAGCCAGAGTGGATTTACAAGCTTTGGGTGTCATAACGCAGTCTATCCGAGAGAGAGAGAGAGAGAGAGAGAGAGAGAAGAAAAAGAACACATCACAACCAGATAACAAAGAAAAGAGAAGAAAGGAACAGATGTATGCCATGAAAAATGCATGAACATGTGATGTGCAAAATTTAAATAGCATCATGGGTATAAACCAAATCCAAACCTACCAGCACACAATCAACAATAAACAAACACACATCTAAAATGCATGAAACATTGTTAAAATGCAATGAGAATGCAATGCATGAGCATATAACATCAAAACAACAACACCCAACCCAAAAATCAAAAACCCCAAAACTTATGTCTAAAATGCATGAACGCATGTAAAATGAGGGTTTAAGAACACTTACTAAGTGGGTGAGACTTGATCTAGGCCAAAAATCACGTGGGTAAGGAGATTTGAGTGAAATAAGAGTGTTTGGGGTGAGAGAAAAGATTTTCTGTCGAGAGAGAGAAGTGAAAAACGAGATCTGATTCGTGCTCAGCCTATATAAGGGAATCGCAGCTTGATGGGTTGAAGTATCTATCAAGATTTTTCTAGCACTAAATCTCGATAGAAATGAATTTGTCAAGGTGCTGTCGAGGATCTGTCAATGGCAAAAACACTTTGATAGATCAAGAATCTATCGACCAGACAGAGAGCTCAAAAATTTGGCTCGATGGATCGAAGAAGCTGCCAAAATTCTATTGAGAAGAAACCCAGAAATCTCGATGGATCGAGATTCCGTTAAGATCTGTCGAGACAAGGAGAAAGAAGGGTTCGATAGAAATGAATTTGTCGAGGATCTGACGAGAAGCTGTCGAGCTTGAAGAAAAGGTGTTTTCAAAGAAGGAGATGAATGCAACAAGCAAGCTACTCAAACAAAGATCCAATCAACATGTTAAGTTCTCAAAACATCTCTTAACATATATGCAAAGCATTCATAGATCTAAAACACACACACACTAAACAAATCTAACTAATTTTATATTTCAAAAATAAGTTAAGGCAGTTTAATGAGCATATATTAACACATGTATTCCTTGTGATGGTCAAATCACATTGTACCTACATATGTGTCAAAAGTAGTAAAGATTTTGCACGTTGTGTGTAAAAACATAACAAGAGTGCATAAGTATCTCATATTATAAGAGATAGAAAAGAGAGAAAAAAGAAATACCCAATTATGTAAGCTTAAACATCACAATTTTGTTATACCGAAGCACACAAATATTATACATGATTGGCGGACTTTGGTGGTGAGATTAATATTTATGCCTTTCTCTTAGGATTTTCTAATCTTTTTTGTCAAAAAGAGTGATATGAGTGTTAAGTATAAAAGATTACTTAATCATACTTATCACACACACGAGCCACAAAACTTACTTGCTTAGTTGTGCATTGAGATGCTCATCTAAGCTACAAGAGATACAAAGTTTAGAAAACTTTGTTTCAATGGCCATCTAAGTTGTATTTTTCTGACTTTTCAATTTTTTTTCAATTTTTTTTTATGAAAAGCAAAAATAAACAAAAACTGAAAAATAACCAAATAAAAACATAAAGAAACACACAAAATATAAAACTAGATTGACTCAAAACAGGAAAGCAAAAACAAACAAATAATGCATAACCATAGGGGAGAAAGAGAAAAAGTGACTAAATCACTTTGAGCCTTTTTCATTCCATACCTTGGAAGAACCTTTCCTTTGCGCCAACCTTTGATCCAGAGGTGAGGGGGAAGAATTGAAACTGTACAAGTTTGAAAAGAACATGAGGGCCTTAAGAAGATCTCTAAGAGGGGCAAGAGATGTTGGAAACTAACTCTAGTTTCCAGACAAGAGCACACTATTGCTTTGTTGAGTGGCTAACCACTTGTAGCAATTTGGATGAGTATGCCCTGAAACTCCATAGTAATGACAGAAATGCGGCTTCTTTTGTTGAGACTTTTTGTTGTTTTTCCTTTAGTCCTAGGGTTTCTAGCCTCTTTCTTTTCAACCTTAGTGGGTGCTCCTAAAATAGATTTGTCTTTATCTAAGTTCTCACTAGCTATTTCAGTTTTAGTTTCATCATTCTTAGAATTAATATTATCAGTAGGTGAGACAGACACGGTTGTACTAGATAAGGCAATATTAGGAGAAGAGAAATCATTCCCCAAACCGGTTTTATCAGAAGCAGCTTTCTGAAAACTTAAAATCTCATTAAGCTTTGCACTGGAAGTCCTCTCCAATTGAGCTCTATCCTGGAACAGTTCCGCTTCAAGCTTCTTTGTCCTTTCAGCAAAGAAGTTGTTCTTGAACCGCAAAACTTCAATGGTTTGATTTGCTTCATCAACCTTTGTAGAAAGCTCCTCTCAATCTAGCTCCACATCACTCAGCTTCTTGGCGGCCAGCCTATATAGTTTCTCTTAATTCTCAGAAACCTTGTACAGCTTAGCATAGGCTGTATGGATGTCCTCTTAATCATCCATTTTCTCAAATTTTGATTCCACCAAGTCCTCTTCTTAATCTACTACTTCTATGATCCCCTCAGTACCATCCACTATGGTAGTGAAGACACTCAAGATTCCCTCGTCATCACTGTCATCTAAGTTAATCTCAGACTCAGTGTCACTCAAGGTAGCAGCAAAGCCTTGCTTTTCCCAATTGACTTGAAAAAGGTTGGACATTCTTGTTTCATGTGTCCAAAATCTTGAAATCTGAAGCACTTTAGTCCGGAGGGAATAACGTACTGACCACCATCCTTAGCATCCTACTTTCCTCTGTCTTAGCTCTTGAATTGAGAGGAAATGGATTGCTTGCGGTCCTTATGAAATCCTTTTGCATTGGCATTCTTCATGAACTTCTTGAATTGCCTAATAATATAGGACTTCTTCTTGGAATCTTCATCATCTGAAAATTCATCAATCTCGTTACTTTTGGCCTTCAGTGCCATGCTCTTACTTTTGCTTCCTTTCCCAATTCTGGTCAAACCTAATTCATAGGTTTGCAAGTTGCCAACCAGCTCTGTCAAAGGAATTTTGTCAATGTTCTTTGATTCTTCAATGGTAGTGATCTTGGAATAGAATCTCTCAGGCAGATATCTGAGCACCTTTTTCACAATCTTGGGTTCGGGAATCTATTCTCCAAGATTGAAGGCTGAGTTAACTATGTCCTTCAGCTTAACATAGAACTTATCAAATGACTCATCATCATCCATCTTAATCTCTTCAAAGCTCGTAGTAAGTCTTTGGAGCTTAAAATCCTTAACAGCTTTAGTTCCTTCATAAGTAGTTTGAAGGAAGGTCTGCGCTTCCTTAGCAGTTTCAGTTGAACTCCTCATTAGTTACTGCACTGAATAGGGCGTTCAATACTCTGCTGTTAAAGTTTGCCACTTTGATCTTGGCCTCATCCCAATTAGCTAGCGTTTCCTTTGGCTTAGTCTAGCCAATCTCCACAGCTTGCCAGACCTTCTCAACTAAAGACTACAAGAAAGCTCTCATACATACTTTCCAGTATGCATAGTTAGTGCCATCAAATAAAGGAGGTATAATAAAAGATTGTCCTCTATCCATGACAAACAAAGGGTTAATTGATCACACAGCAAACCTAATGAAAGTGTGCTCGCTCTGATACCACTTAATAGGACAAAAAAGGATTGACCCTCCCCTTTGGCAAATTAATTAATTAATTATCCAAGTTAATTAATTAAATCAATTTAACATGTAATAGCGCAGTAGCACAAACCAATCACCAACTAAACTAAATGCAGCGGAAAATAAATTTGACACGAGTGATTTGTTTACAAATGGGAAAAACCACCAAAGCAAAACCCCACCGAGTGAATCTAAGGTCACCACTCCCAAGAATCCACTATTATCAATCACAAGTGGTTACAAGTAAAAGGAATTTCAGTACCCAATATCAACCCACAGTTGAACCGTTACCCCAATACCCAATTGTACTTGAATTGCAACGGTAATCTCTTCATTCAATGCACAAATCCCAGTACGTGACTAACCAATGATGCACAAATCCTAGTACGTAACTAACACACAAAATTAAGGAAGATGTTGGCTGCAAAGTTCTTCAGTTCATTAACAATGAAGATCAGGAAACTCCTTGGTCACAAAACCCTTGGCTTAAAAATGCAATAGTTTCTACAGAAAATATGATGAACTAGAGCAAAATCTGTCTTTGATCACAATATGCATGTATTATCACTTTGCATCACCTTGCATCACTTGTGACGGTTCTTAAAATAATTTTTATATATGTCTAGGGTTGTGAGAAAAGAAACCCTACACAAATACTCAAGGATATGCGTATAGTCAAATCTAGAAAATCTGATTTCATAATTCTCGACAAATGCAGCTTATGTCGAGCTTCAGCAGTAATTCTCGATAGAAAGGATTCTGTCGAGACTTCTGTCGAGTTTAATGAGCAGCACATTCTTCACTTGTTTCTTGGTCAAATTGCATGGCTTCAATACTAAACTTGAACACTTGTTTCTTAAAGTACTAAACTCATCCTAGATCTACCCAATCATAAACAAAGTGCGTTTTGTCAAAAGATTATCCAATTACATCAAATACGTCTCTAATAATAAATATGTTCATGAATCCATTTTTTTTTATCCTGTGTTCATGTCTTCTCCTTGCTAAACTAATCTACAGCAACAATGAGTCTTTCTCTTAACAATCATCATAAAAAAATAAAAAATAAAAAACAAAAATTGCTTATACGGGTGTTTTTTGTTTTTATATTTTTAGCCTTTAACAGTGAGTTTTGTAAAAAAAAAAATTATCATTATTTATGAATATTTTTTATTTATTTAGATTTCATTGTTTAATATTTCTCATCAAAACTTCCATTTGAAACTTCAATTGCAACATTCTGAACTTGATGTGAGAAAACATCTAGATTTTCAGAATATGGGGACAATATCTAAGCTATTAGGGTATCAACAATTTCAGAAAAGTCTGAAATCTATTATTTGACTGATAGATTGATTCGTCTTGTGTTGATTCTTTTAGTTTCTAAAGCAACAATTTAATGAGCCTTTTCAGTTATGAAACTAGAAAATCAAGATTTGACAATAAAATGGAGGATGAGTCTTTGGCAAATAATATGATGATTTATATATATACATACATATATATATATATATATATTTAGAGCAATATGATAATTTATATATAAAAAGGAAATTGCTAAGTATTTCACTTTGGAAATGATAATGGATAAATTTTATTCTATGAAATATAGTCACCAGGCATAAATTTGATGTGAAACGTTCTCTTTTGGATGTTTTTGTATATGTTTATAGTGAGTTTTGTATGTTTATTAGTGTTTAATAATATAATGATATATCAAATATTCAATAGACTTATGAATTATACTTATTATATTAATACAACAAATTGCCCCTCAAAGTAAAAATTTCTAGCTATGCCATTGGCCACCATATTATTCTTATTTTATTTTTAATTTTTGAAGAATGTTTCATATTATTCTTATAAAAAATATCGGTGCTAAAAAGTATGGTTGACGCATTTCTCCCCCTACCCAACCTGGCTCTAATACCATATTTAACGACTTAAGGAAAAACATTAGTCATATCTGTGCTATACATCAATAGGACTAGTCATAATTAAAACTTCTTGCAGTTGTTAATAATGCTCAGATCTACCTAGTATATGCCCGATGTGGGACTCATTACACACCCACACACATCACACAATCAATCAAATTGGGGCATCACAATCTCCCCTACTTAAATCTTTAACATCCTCGTTAGGGCCCACTTTGTGGGGTAGTGTCTCTGAGCCCACACAGGGTTACCGTGCTGGCTTTGATACCACTAAATTATCACGCCTCGAACCCAACCATAAAAATAGGCACGTGACAACGGTCGTACACTTATAAAGTTTTCACTCTACAAGTGTGCAAAACCTTCTTAGCAACTAAAAATTATTCTTAAAGAAAATTTCATTAATAAATCCACAATCATCCTCAATAATGCAATTGTTAAAAGATCTCCAAAGTACCAATAGAAACAACAAATTAAACCTCATGATCATTAAAGAAAAGATATACTAATTATTACAAGATCATCTTATTTCAAAAATTCCTAATCTCCTTTCAAGCGTACACCCTCGGCAAAAGTCCCAAAACTTTATTATTCTTCATTATCTGAAAATGGAGGGGAAAAAGGGGGTGAGTTGACAACTCAATAAGTAACCAAATCCTAATTAGCTAAAACTAGCATATAGATTGACAAAATAATACATTTTACATAAGCTAAAATTTTCACATATATAAAACATTATAATATACTATGGGTTTCAAAATAAACATAAGAAGTATCATAGACTTAAAACAATTCAAATATTCAAACAAAATTCATATTTTTAATGATCTTTTATGACTATGGTCACACTATATCTCTATGACTGAGCATCAGATTCAGATGAAACTAGTTCCGTGCTAATGTATATCCCTCATTAGTTGAGTCCAGAAACATGATAGGCTTGTGATGCTCCAAATAAAACTAGTTTCGGCAACCCCTATTGGTTGGGTATCAGAGCAGGCCCAATAACCCCGTGTGGGCTCAAAAATACTACCCCATAAAGTGGGCTCTAACAAGGATGTTAGGAATTTAAGTGGGGAAAATTATGATGCCTCAATTTGATTGATTGTGTGATGTGTGTCGATGTGTGATAAGTCTCATACACATTACTCCAAAAACTAGAAGTTAGAAGGTCAAAGATTATTGTTGTTGGAAAGGCAATGAAATGAAAAATGCATTGGTCTATGAAGACAACTCTCAGGGTGTGTTTGGTTGGAGAGGTGGAAAAGTGGAAGGATGGAAAATAGTAGAATGATAGAAAAGTGGGAGGGTAAAAAAGATTTCAATTTCCCTTCTTTTTGTTTGGTTGGGAGTAAAAAAGTGGAAGGATGAAAAAATGAGTTTGTATAAATTTACTCATATACTCTCGTTAAAAAATGATGTCCAATTAAAACAAAAAAGTAATAAGCAACCAAAAAAATAAATCACCCAAGTTTATTAAAAAATATATAAAAAAAATCATTTCTATGTAAACACAAAGCACCACGCTCAGGAAACCAAAAGAAAATATATATATATATGTGTATATATATATATATATATATATATATATATATATATATATAAAAGAGGAGGCAACATTGCCAAGGAAACCATAAGAAAAAAAAAAACACAAAGCACCATGCCCAGAAAATCAAAAGAAAAAATAATAATAATAAAAAAAAGGAGAGAAAAA
Source organism: Lithocarpus polystachyus (assembly GCA_033629205.1). Classification (NCBI taxonomy): domain Eukaryota; kingdom Viridiplantae; phylum Streptophyta; class Magnoliopsida; order Fagales; family Fagaceae; genus Lithocarpus; species Lithocarpus polystachyus. The sequence continues at coordinate 39,824,876 of CM066167.1, forward strand.
TTCCCCCACTTAGTTTTCTTCCCATTTTGGAGAAACAAATATTGTGTGGGCCTGGGTGAAAAATGCCTAGGCCCCACATAAAAGTTTTATTTTCCCCCCTCTCAACCAAACAACACACAAATTCATTTTCTCTTCTATTTTCTTTCCAAAGTTTTCCATTCACCCTATTTTACCTCTAAACAAACACACCCTCAGTTTAGTTTTGGATTTTGAATTCTTCCAACTTGAATTGGTGTGCACCTCTATGTACTTTTCTAAAATTAAAGCTCTGGGTCCTTTGCCAACGATAGGTATATTTATGATACTCTTATGCCATATTCTTGTCAAATACTTATTTTTATTCTAGCAAATTTCCTTTTCATCTATACTACTATTTAAGAGTCTTCTCCTTATTCACAGATTTGTGTAAAAAAAATGTTTAGATAGCTTTTCATTATAAATTACAACATGTCAACGTCATGTTTTTTTAAAGAGACTTAGATCTCTTATTTAACTATCAGAGACTTTACAAATTGAGTTAATTAGAACCCACACAACATGTCAACATCAATATATATTTTAAAGTCTTTAAACCCAAAAAAAATTCCATGAACCTATTATTTTTTGTTCAATATAATTTTTAGATTCTAAGAAATTAGGAACTAAATGTATTAGAATTTCAATTTGTAATGTGTTAGCAAACTATGATAAAAACATAGAGTCTAGATTTAGGCTGCTCAAAGTGTGTTTAATTGTAAAGTTGAAATCGAGTGATTGCAGGATTTATTGGTGTAAATCTGCAAGGCTTGATCGATCGAAAATTAGACTCGATCGATCGAACCTCGTACAGATTAATTTTCTGCAAATTTTTCCAACTCAGCTCAAGCCCGGTTTGACATGTAGGGTTTTATGTTTTACTCCAAGTATAAAAGGAAAAACCCTAGCTATGTTTTAGAAGTCTTTGATGTGCTGTGTGTTGAATCTCTTGTGAGATCTAAAGATGTTTACCTTCATACACACTTAAGGTTATTAAGATTAAGTTTCATGTCAAGAACTTGGTGATAGCTTCAGTTGTTGCATAAAGAACTTAAAGAAGATCTGAAACCTTTGAGTGGAGTCTCAAAGTCACAAGTACGAGAACTTGTGATTGCTGTAGATCAAAGAAAGAAGTAATCCGTGGACTTGGAGCTATTAGGTGGTCGTGGTAGTAAGTTTTCTACTCGAGGTAGTAATAGGATGTTAGTGGTCTAAGTTTTATTGTATAAACTTCAATTCTTTCATAGCAGATCTGTTTTACCTTAAGAATAGTTAGGTTAAATCCTCCCCAAGTTTTTTACCAGTTTAGTTTTCCTGGGTCATCAGATCATTGTGTTCTTTATTTTCCACTGCTTTATTATTTGGTGTTATTTGCGCTAAACCTAATATTGAATAACAATCTTGTTAATCAACTTAGTATAATATTGGGTTAAGCATATTCTGTAAGGGGTCTAAAATCATACAATAATTGTGGAGTAGGCAACATAAAAAAGGAAAGAACCTGTTAGTTTTTTATCAATATAATTGTGGAGTAGGCAAAATCAAAAAGGTAATAAGACAAAATTAAATAACATTTCTCTAGAATTTGCGAAACGAAGTTTCAACAATTTCTCCTATAAAACATAACGGGAGAATGTCACGGCTAGACAATCATTTTGAAAAAAAAAGAAAAAGAAAAAGAAAGTTAAAGCTAACCACAAAACCAAATTCTACTAAGATTAAAAATGAGGCAATTATGTAGAAATAAAATAATTTAGCAAATATCTTGGCGCTTGGGCGGAAACTATTGGGAGCATTTGGTTCACTATGATGTGTCCTTGATGTGATGCACATTACGATGATATGACCTTAAAATTTTTTATTTATTTATTTTTCTAACATTACTATAATCTAAAATTACAAAATATATTATATCACCTTAATTTCATCGCCTTCCTAAACAATGTAATGTTATATTCTTGTATTGAAAAATTACATTAATATAAGATTATAATAACATAACATCACGGTGTAATGTAACATTACGGTGAACCAAACGCCCCCTGGTTCGCTGTGATGTGATATTATGATTTTTGGTTTATTTTATTTTTTTTAACATTACCATAATCTAAAATTACAAAATACATCACATCATCTTAATCTCATTACTTTCCTAAACAATGGAATATTGTATCATTGTATTGAGATTACGTTAATGTCAGACTACAATAATGTAATATTACGGTGTAGTGTAACATCACGGCGAACCAAACACCCCCTTAGAGCATTAGCATCGGGCATTCTAAAAAAATGTTATTTTCACAAATCAAAAAATTACTTTGTCTATTATAATACACCACTTTACAATATACTATACATCACATATTCTATTCTTTTATCATTTTATTTAAATATTATTTATTTATTCTTTAATATTGTTTTGTGGTTCCCAAAGTTTTAGCGAATAGATTGATGAGAGAGAATGTTTTAATATTATTAATTATTCCCCACGTCCCCAATGATCAAGAAGAGAGAAAACTTTGATTAAAAAATAACCAATGCTAAAAATTTAACATTTAGCACACTTGATAATTGTACTCTTACTAGGAATTAAACGCATAGGACCCGACTATTCTTAAGAACCTCATAATCTTTTTCACAAAATACCTTTCACGGTTATATATATAGTATTACATATGCACCAAGGAGAGGCTTTGAGATACACTTTTATTGACTAAGCCGAAAAGGACTTAGCAAGCCCATAGTGACGATGCGAAGTTAATAGCAGAATCCTTTATTATTTTTATTGTATCACATATTAAGAGACAAGACAATTTTGTTGCTCACAGTCTTGCTAGATATGCTAGACAAGTTGGTGATTTAATGATGTGGATGAAAGATGTTTCTCCGTGCCTAAATGTTGTTATCTTAGCCAGCTTCCTAGTTTTCAATAAACTTACAACCTTTTTCTAAAAGAAAAAAAGAATAAAAAAAACACACTCAGTCTCAAGTTTCATATATCATGTTTTTTTCAGATTCACGATCCATCTCTCCAATCTTGTTAGACATGCTATACAAGTTAGTGATTTATTGATGTGAATGAAATTTGTTTCTCCTAATCTTAGCTGGCTTTTTAGTTTTCAATAAAGTTACAACCTTCTTCTAAAAAAACCCCTTTATTAACAAAAAAAATATATTCATAATTTAAAAACATGAAATAGAGATGGCAGAGATGTGGACTGGGTTGAAATTGGACTCCTATTTAATAAGGCCTGACCCAACCTAAAAGAAAACACGCACACACATGCGCGCGCACACACACACACACACACACACACTCGGTCTCAGGTTTCATATATCGTGTTTGTTTCAGATTCACGATCCATCTCTCTAATTTTGCTAGACAAGTTAGTGATTTATTGATGTGGATGAAAGATGTTTCTCCACACCTAAATGTTGTAATCTTAGTCAACTTTCTAGTTTCAATAAAGTTACAACCTTCTTCTATAAAGAGATGACAAAGATGTAGACATGGGTGAAATTGGACTCATATCTAATATGGTCCGACCCAACCTAAAAGAAAGAAAAAAAAAAAAAACCACGTTTCGGGTTTCATAAATTGCGTTTGTTTCAGATTCATGATTCATCTTTCCAATCTTACTAGATATGCTAGACAAGTTAATGATTTACTGATATGGATGAAAGATGTTTTTCTACACCTAAATGTTGCAATCTTAATTGGATTCTTAGTTTTCAATAAAATTACATCTTCATCTTAAAAAAAACCTTTATTAACAAAAAAAAAGATATTCTTAATTTAAAACATGAAATAGAGATGGCAAAGATGTGGATTGGGCTAAAACTGGACTCCTATCTAATAAGGCTTGGCCCAACCTAAAAGAAAAAAGAGAAAAAGAAAAAAACACGTGTGCGCGCGTGCTCACACATACACACACACACACTTGGTCTTAGGTTTCATGTATTGCATCTATTTCAGATTCACAATCCATCTCTCCAATTTCGCTAGACATATTAGACAAGTTAGTGATTTATTGATGTGCATGAAAGATGTTTCTCTACAACTAAATGTTGTAATCTTAGTTTGCTTCCTAGTTTTCAATAAAGTTACAACCTTCTTCTAAATAAAAAAATAAAAAATAAACCCTTTATTAACACAACAAAGGTATTCCTAATTTAAAACATTAAATAGAGATGGCAGAGATGTGGACCAGGTTGAAACTAGATTACTATCTAATAAGGCTCACCCAACCTAAAACTAGATTACTATCTTATGTTTATATATCGCATTTGGTTTAGATTCGCGATCTATCTCTCCAAAATGCACAATATCATCTAACTTTGTGAGATCCGGTATGAATTTTTGTTTATTGATTAGTTTTTATTTATCATGCAACTGGATTTTCCTTTTTTTTTTTCCTTTACCAGACCCTAATTCTTCTTCTCATCATATTTTATAGTGGTTTTTGCCAGAATTGGTGTTTATCTTGCGTATCACTTCCCATTCAAGCCATATTTTCACATGGTGCTATATTTTTTAACCCAAGTTAACAACAAGCGATGTTGGGGTGAAACTGTGACAAGGATTATAGTTTAAGATACAAAATATGCATTCGAAAAGTTTAAGGTACAAAGTATAATAAAGAATATAGTTTTGGGTGATAAAGTGTTGAGATTAAATACTATAAGAACGTGATGCAAAACCCAACTTTTACACCCTCCAATCTCAACATGTTGTATCATCATATCACATATTAAAAAATAATCACAATCACACTTAGGGTGAGTTTGGTTTAGCTTTTTGAAATTGGGTTTTTTGAAAAAGTGGAGTTTTTAAAAAGTGCAGTATGAAAAAGTGCTTTTTCGAAAAGCTGAGTGTATGGTAAAAGCTGTTAAAAAGTGCTTTTTGAAAAAGCTGAGTGCTTGGCTAGCACTTATAAAAGTGGCAGTTTGAGGGGTAAATTACTAAAAAGGACAATGTCTATATAAAGAAAATTTTTTGTTTTAATTACCTCTTTTAATGCAAGTTATGGACATAATATTTTCACAAAAATTTCACAATAAAGTCTATATAACAAGTTGTTAATGGTAAGAAAAAAAAATATCACTAGTAGGTCTAGATGAGAACTAGTAACAACTTACTATGTAAATTTTATTATGAAATTGTTATAAAAATATTCTGTCAATAGTACTATTTTTTTTCTAAAGAAAAATAGTACTAACTTAAAAAGTTTAGATATATAATAAAATGTCACAATATTTCCACAATACTAATTTAAAATTAATCTTTGAAAAATAAAATTTTATTAACACTTATCTTTTAAATGAGTTGTTCTAGTACCTACAATTTTTTCTCCACCACATATTCTATAACATTACAGTTATAAAAAAAAATTATAAAATAATATGTATTCTTACTCTCTATATTTTCTTCCACGTTGCTTTACCCAAACCCAAAAACTCATTTTTTTTTCTTTTCACGTTCACTTTGTCCTATCTTCTTATCTTCCTTTGAGAAAACGTGTTTGTGCGTTTTGCAAAATGGAGCTTAGAGCTCCATTTTGCAAATGCACGTTTTCTTCACAAATCCAAAACGCAGTTTTAAACAAAAAGTTGCATTTTGAACCTTACCAAACGGGCTTTTTGGGCTGGGGGTTTCAAAACGGGCTTTTTGGGGCTGGGAAAGTTGAAACAAACAGACACTAAATCAATTTTAATACTTATCTAAAAATTCAACATTACTAGGAGTTTATTGAGATGTTATTAGGCGTGGTAGGATATATTGAGTTTTTTTTTTTTTTTTTAGAGATGCTACGTCCACAATATTTTTACAACAAATCACATGTGGTTAGTTGTTATTGGTTTAAATTTTTTATTGTAATTAAATTTTATTAACACTTATCTTTTAAATGAGTTGTTCTAGTACCTACAATTTTTTCTCCACCACATATTCTATAACATTACAGTTATGAAAAAAAAAATTTATAAAATAATATATATTCTTACTCTCTATATTTTCTTCCACGTTGCTTTACCCAAACCCAAAAACTCATTTTTTTTTTTCTTTTCACGTTCACTTTGTCCTATCTTCCTTTTCTTTTACTTTCCTCCAAACAAAGCCCCCCCCCCCCCCCCCCCCCCCCCACACACACACAAGTCTGAGCTCTCTCTCGAGCTCCCTCTCTCTACTCCATGTCTCCAAAGGTTCCATTTATCAAAATTTCTATCGAATTCAAAAGGTTTTTTTTTTTTTTTTTTTTTTTTTTTTTGAGATTAGATATGTAAGACGTAAATTAAAAAAAAAAAAAAAAAAGAGAAGAGAAGAGGAAGAAGCAGCACAGAAAAAGAAACCTAGCAGCACAGAAGAAGAAGATGATGAGATGCCGCAGCATAGCAGCATAGAGGAGCAGAAAAAAAAAAAAAAAAAAACGATGGGCAATTTAGGAAAAAAAAAAACCCACCAACAGTAATTTCTGTTTTGAGAAAACGTGTTTGTGCGTTTTGCAAAATGGAGCTTAGAGCTCTATTTTGCAAATGCACGTTTTCTTCACAAATCTAAAACACAATTTTAAACAAAAAGTTGCATTTTGAACCTTACCAAACGGGCTTTTTGGGCTGGGGGTTTCAAAACGGGCTTTTTGGGGCTGGGAAAGTTGAAACAAACAGACACTAAATCAATTTTAATACTTATCTAAAAATTCAACATTACTAGGAGTTTATTGAGATGTTATTAGGCGTGGTAGGATATATTGAGTTTTTTTTTTTTTTTAGAGATGCTACGTCCACAATATTTTTACAACAAATCACATGTGGTTAGTTGTTATTAGTTTAAATTTGAACCTAACACTAAAATTACTTTTTTTCCCCAACAATAACAACCAGTAATAACCTGCCACTTAGAATTTGTTGTAAAAATATTGTGGGCATACCATTTTTTTTTTTTTAAATGATACGTTGTGTTTTAGTAAAAATCTTACACAAAATCTCTTATTGAATGAATTTTATATTCATTTTTACCGAATTCAGACCTATATGAAATAGAGTTTCGGTCTGTCTATATAATAAGTCCCAGCCCAACAACCCCCCCGCCCCCAACCCAAAAAAAAAAGAAAAAGAAAAAAAAGAGATGAAAGTAAAGCACCGTCCATCCCAAACATAACACAACATACACTCGGTCTCGATCGCATTTCTTTCAGATTCTCGACCCATCTCTCCAAATTGCATAACGGCGTTAGCTTACTTTGTGGACAGGCCTCTGAGATTCTGTATGAATTTTTTGTTTATTGATTAGTTTTTCTTTAGCACGTTATTGGATTTTGTCTGTCTTTTTCTTCCCAAACCCTAATTCCTCTTCTCATCCTGTTTTGCAGTGGTTTGTGCCGGAATTGGTACTTTTCTTGCGTATCGCTTCCCAGCGGGGCCAATCCCTTATATTGATCCGCTTTTTAAACGATTTGAACCAGATAAATCTTCAATGGCAAAAAGAAAAAAGGCAGAAATCGAGTATGTCTGCTTTTACGATTTGAACTCAATGTGTATGCATGCACTAACTTATCTACTCAATATGTGATTTAAACTCAAGTTGGTGCATTATATTATCGTTGACAGTTTCACTTAATCTGCTAAGTTAAAATTTATATGCATCAATTTAGCTTAGTTGGTCTTTCCTTTAGGTTTGGTGTCCTCTGGTATTTGGCATTTATATAGTGGCTGCTTTAATAGTAATTGTTTTAAAGGACTTAATAATAAATTAATAATGTTTATCAGACCTTTCAGTTGGATTTATAGGCTTACCCATTTTAGTCAAAGGCGCCTTAGTGAGGCGCTTGCCTTTAGAGCCTAGGCGAGCAAGGCGACCACCTTAAGCTATCAAAAAAGTAAAAGGTGCTAAGGCGTGAGCCTCAGTTTTTTTTTATATATTTTTAAATTTTTTATTGTAATTAAAATTTTTTTTTTCAGAAGTTTGTTGTGAAATCTACTATTAGATTATTAATTTAAAAAGGCGTGTTATAAAACCTATTGTTATTTAACTTAATTTGTTGGACCTAATTTCTTTATGCAACACATTGAAAAACACTTCATTATAATATTTTAATACACTAGGTACATATGATTTAAGTTCTATATGTATAATAAATATATTAAGAATTTGACGCCTTGCTTTACTCGGGATAGCACCTTTTTGTCGTCTCATGCCTCGGGCGATATAAGGCCTTGGTGCCATAAGGTCACCTTTCGCCTTTGACTACCTAGGGCTTACCATAGAAATGAGATAGAGTGGGAGTTATTTTTGATAATGTTGTAGATATGATAGTGATGATACGTGTAAAGCTCCAACAATCATGACTCATTCATTTTGATTCTTGGACTCACTTGTCACGAATTAATGAAATTTTGTACTTTCTTATGTGTTCCCACTTACTATGAGCTTTTTGTATGAGGAATCCATATAAATTGGGGTTGAACATGTGCTTATCTTGGATTTTATGTTATGTCAGTTTATAATATGCAAGACATGAGTTCAATTGTGGTAATTTAGGAGTTTAATAGTTTGTCTTATATAGTACAGTTTCAAAACTATTAAATTGGTGACTTTTAGGATTTTTGTAAGGAGATGATTTTATAATTTTTTATTCTATTTTTACTTTTGAGAATGGAATTTTTATTTGTTGATGGAGGGGTAATTGAGTTGCTAATAGTTTGTTTATCCTGGTTTTTTTTTTTTTTTTTTTTTTTTTTTTTTTTTAAATTATTCGAAGGTATTTTCCTTCTACTATCACTTCATTCTACAAGAAAATTTAGAATCATGCAACCGAAGACCTTGATAATTTACCTTCCTTAAATCCTTCTTTCTTAATGATAACTCTTCCATCTCACCCAACACCTTAAATTACTGATTTTTCTTTCACTTGAACCTTATAAATTTACATATTACTTTTAGTACATTATATATATATATATATATATTTTTTTTTTTTTGATAAAAAAAATTCTAAAATCACAAGAATCTTTGGGTGCACATGCTTCTTAGGTAATATGTAATGCCTTTTTAGTATAAGGAATGAATCCATGTTGTTGGCATGGTATCTCCGTAGTTCTGCTTAGCGTAATCATGATTGGACAAGTTAATTTTTCATTTATGTGGTGGTTTTACATGTGGACAGTTTCTTGTGAATTGAAAGTAGAGGATTAGATCAGTTAATTTTGTGTTGGCTAAACTACATTTGGGTCCCCCAAAATGTAGCCTTACCATCAATAAGGTCCTTGTAGTCCTTTTTTTGTTTTCATCATTAAAGTCGTCTTTTAGTTCTTATTGTAGCAATGCTAACCCTAAATTTGTTGGCAAGTTGGTCTTCACAATCATCGTATTTACTTTGGCCCCATAAATATGACGCTATGTTATTGTTAAAATAAATGGGAAAAAAAACTTGTAAGAAATCAAAGGGCAAAATGAATTTAGCATGATTTGAACCTATCAAAAAAATGAATTAATGTGATTTGAACCTATCAAAAAAATAAATTAATGATTGGACCTTAAAAGACTTACATTCACAATAAAAGTCCCAAACAATTACACTTTGTCACTTTTACTATCAAATTTCTCTTATAATTACCCATTAAAGGGTATGAGTAGGATTGCATTATGCCTAATATGATAATGTTGAGATCATGATGGTGTTTTAATAGCATGATGACTCATGTGACTATATAAAACTTCAACATGAATACATTATGTCCAAGATAGTGCAGAGGATGTGACACTTTTTTTTTTCCGTAGATTTTGATTTTGGGGATCCTTTTTACCATTTAAGGCACCTTCCCCTTAGGGTTTTTTTTTTTTTTAGGTTCAATCTATGCAAAATTCTCCAACTTGATCTTGTGCTTCATTATGACCTTGTCCTATGCCCTTTGGCTACTAGTGTAGTCGTCCTTGGATCATATTAGCCACTTTTTGGGCATTGGTCCAGTCGTCCTTAGCCCCTGTTGCAATATTCTGACGTTCATTTGTTGTCAAAGTGTCGTTGTCCATTGCCGGAGTCAACAATTTGCACAGTTTGTTCTACATTGTGCTTGATCCATTTTCCATCCAATCTAGTTGTTCGTAGTCACCTTTAGCTTTTTTCCAACCTGAAGGCATTACCAAGCTTCTACCTTGAGTTTGAGGGGGGACTTTTAGAGAAACTATGGTTTATGTGTTTAAAGATGCAGTGTCCCAAGTGGACCAAGTATGTTGTAGACCCAACTCAGGTTAACCTTATTGCTATATTAGGGTTTCTTGTATGCACCATCCTAAATAGTCAGTAAGTAGCCAATTAGGCTTTCTTCTGCAGATATAGCCATTTGGTCGAGCCATGTCAACCTGTGTTCTCTAGATCTTGCTTTCTCTTTTCTCTGCAATGTTCTCTCAATGTAGTTATAGGCAATCTGTGCGCTTGCCTAGGTGATTGCGTGAGGTGAGGTGCTGCTCAGGCGCATCGAAGGCCCTGAGGCAAGGCGCCTTTACTGAGGCGCATACCCTTGGCGCCTAGTTGAACGCTTGGAAATATATTTGAGGCACTAAAAGCGTTGCCTGAGTGAAGCTAAAGAGAAAAGCGGCATAAATAGCAGCTCTTGTAAATTAACACAACTTTTTTGGGACATCTCTTAAGGGTCTAGAGGTTTAAGTTTCAAAATTTTTGTTGGCTGTTGATCATGTGATACCGGAGAGGGCAGATGAAGCTAAGAAATAGAAACAGGGGTCTGAAGTAGTGGGGAAAGGGATTCAGGAGCTGAGGGGTTTATTCAGTTCCATTAATTATGGTGAATCATCGACAAAGCGACAGGGAACTACTAGGGGATAAGAATCTTATTGTTTCTCAATGAATTTGAAGATTTTATCGTGGAATGTGAGAGGCTTGAATGAGGGAGACAAAAGGCTCCAAATTTGAAATTTGTTGTGCTCATGGAAAGTTGATATTGTTTCTTTGCAGGAGACCAAGTTGGGGTTGATTACAAGAGGTTTGGTTAGAAGTATTTGGGGTTGTCCTTATGTAGATTGTTTATATTAGGGCTCTGATGGTGCCTTGGGTGGTGTTTTGATTATGTGGGATCGTAGGGTGGTAGAAAAAGTGGAGGAAGCTGTGGGTCAGTATTCGGTGTCTTGTAGATTTAAAAATGGGTGATCAACTTGAATGGGCTCTTACCAGTGTTTATGGTCCAAACTTAAACAGTATGTGGTATTTAATGTGGGAGGAATTGGCAGGCATTTTAAGTTGGTGGGTGGAGATTTTAACGCAGTCTGTTTTCCTTCAGAGAGATTAGGAGCTGAAAATTTCACCCAAGCTATGCATAACTTCTCTGATTTCATTTCTTCTCACGGTCTGTTAGACAGTCCTTTGGAGGGTGGCCTTTACACTTGGTCTACTTCTTTTTAAGTCTCTAGGTTCCTTTTTCTCAACACTGGGATGTTTAGTTCCCTTTCATGTCTCAAAGAAGGTTACCTAGAATTTTATCTAATTTTCCCTGTTCCTTTAGATGGAGGGAATCAACAAAAATGTGTTGACCTCTTCGTTTTGAAAACATGTGGTTGAAAGCAAAGGGGTTCATGGAAATGGTGAAATCTTGGTGGGAGACTTATTGTTTTCAGGGGACTCCTAGTTATATTTTGGTCATGAAGTTAAAAGCGCTGAAAATTGGATTTAAAACAGTGGAATGAAGTGGAGTTTGGTAATGTCAGCCAAGAAACTAAAATTGTGGAATGTGTTGAATGCCTTGGATGTTAAAGCAGAAAGATACCCTTTATCGGGTGAGTAAAAATTAGAGAAGGAATGGCTTTGAGCTGAAATTGAAAAAGACTACAATGTTAGTAGAAATCAGTTGTTGACAGAAGTCAAGGGTGCTAAATTTGAGGGAAGGGGATTCTAATACAAAGTTCTTCTGCCGCATGGCAAATTCTAGTCACAGAAATAACAGTATTACAAGTATTATGGTTGATGGGGGCCTTGACATGTAATCAGGATAGCATTACTGAATGTATCAGTCATTTTTATAGGAGTTTGTATTCTGACCAGCAAGTCTCTAGATCCTTCCCAGATGTATTAGAGTTCCCTAGGCTTTCTAGGGTAAAGGCCTTTCGAGGAAGCATAAATTCTTGAGGTAATAAGGGGCTTTGATGGAGATAATTCTCCTGGACCAGATGGCTTCCTTATGTCATAAAGCCCCGCCTTTTGCCTTTGACTACCCTGTGTTATCTATTCTTTTTCTTTTGAGATTCTATCTTGGTATTAGAATGAAATTTGATCTCGACTTGTTGCAAAATTCTAATATGTTTTCAACATTTAGTATCTGTTTGGATAGTGCTGAAAAGCACTATCCCTGGGTCTGCGTCTGCCTTTTTTTTTTTTTTTTTTTTTGTGAGAAGCGCGTTTCAGCAAGGCCAATGCACTTCTAGTGGGTCCCGTGCACTGTTCACGGGACCTACAAACCTCTTTTTTCAACAAAACTTCATTAAAAATGGGTTCCATAGCACTATTCACACATTTAAAAATTATTTTGCTACAGTATTTTCAATTTTCAGCAAAATAAGTGATATCCAAACACACCTTTAATTGTATTGGACAAAACTAAGTTGGTGCAAACCACCACTCCAAATGCAGAAAATGCTTGCAGATCTAGCAATGCTTGAACCAAGCAATGATTTGAAAAAACTGTAATTTTCTTGCCTGCCAATATATATATATATATGTGTGTGTGTGTGTGTGTGTGTGTGTGTGTGTGTATTGGACATAAAAACTTGACCTGTTAAATAAAATTTCAATGTCCGGTTGCTATGGGTTTGTGGTCTATGGTTTTGGGTTTCTACGGAGTAAGTTGGGTTATGCCAAAGTTAGTTGTGGGGCTCCTTGCTTGCTGGCAAGGTGGTTTGGTCATCATCGAAATAGTCATATATGGATAGTTGTTTCCCGTTGTTTAATGTGGTGTCTTTTGAAGGGAAAGAAACCGTAGGTGTTTTGAAGATACTAAGAGATCTATACCAGACCTCAAGTTATTTATCTTTAAAACTTTTTTGGTTTGGTCATCTGTCTTGCAAAACCAATCATTCTCTTCTATCATTGATTTTCTTGATTCTTGTAATTTTTGAATTTGACCCCTTTTATATCAATAAATCTTACTACTTAAAAAAAAAAAAAAAAATCATTGTTAAGAATGATAAGAACCTGAATACATTGTCTTTGTTTAATTCCTTTGATAATTTTTTAGAGCATAGCACCTGCAATGAACAGCATTTGAACCTCTTTAATGTTTAGAACTAGCATATTTCTTGACATAAGGGCAGTTTATCGTGCCCGACACATAGGCACTCACTGACTTGGTATGAATTTCCCACACGGAAAATGTTTGCCTCCAAACGGTTTGGAGGATTTTCCCTCCAGCCCACTACAGCCTGTTAAAATGATTATCCACATGTTTTTAGCCACATGACCTTTTTGATGAGTCATATGGTTTGTTTAAATAATACATGCAGGAAATTTTATAAATTGCCACGTAATAAGCCGAAGAAGATTCCTTCAAATTGTTGGAGGATACTATGTTCCTTTCCCACACCTACCATAATAAGGACATGCGTTCTACACCCACTGATGTGGGATCTTTTAGAATTCAGCGCTATACTAGGTTTCTTAATGAGTTTTGAGTAAGGATTGATGTCTAAGAGTTTTAGGTTAGAAAAGAATGAATAATGATGGCTATTTTGGGGCTGTAAACAGTAAATTAAAAGATAGAACACTAGGCAATCAAACCCTCAAGGCTTTAAATAAGCTGCTGGAATTTTATTAATCAATCACTAATTAAATAACATTGACTACAATAGAGCCTTTTTATAGAGGCTCTTGTTAATCTCTTTCCTAGAAGGACTTGGACTCTAAATAACATATTCCTAGAATGAATAGGAATAATAATACAAACAAAAGGACTTAATAACCCCTAAACCAAATAGGAGGACTCAAAACATAAAATAAGACTCCTGGGCCTCTAGGACAGCCCTTTCCAGCTGGAAATTACTTTATTCTTTTTTAACTTTTATAACTGATCCAACAGCTTCCCAACCTAAAAGACTCAATACTAAGACAATAATAACTAAAATAACCTATCAAAGGTGCTAAGAAGGTTCAACATCAAAACTAGACCACAATTTTTGAATCTTTGTATATTTAATCTTCTTTTTCCTTGAGCTCTTCCGTGTCTGCATCATTTATTCTCTCTCTCTCTCTCTCTCTCTCTCATTTATCTTCTTTATTATCCACTGGATAATTATAAGTGACATGAACTAAATGATGAGTATGGAGGGACCATTTATCAACAGACCTCAAAGGAGGTTAGGTCTCAATATATATATATATTTTTTAAAAAGAGGAATGTTAAGTTAATAAAATAACAGTTTGAGAAGGACTTAATTGTTGTATTTACACAAACCTCGGGGGGAGTATTATTTCATTAAATGTTTGGGCAGAGTGTAATTGCAAAAAACCTCAAGGCAAGGTAGTATAATTTACCCAAAAAAACATCAATAAAAAATACAGTACACGAAAACTTTGGGGAACTAATTTGTATTTAAAGTCTTTCTTATTTATGTGGTGGTTTTATGTGTGCACACCTCCATGTGTGTTGAAACTCTCATGTTCTACATTTAGATTTATGATGTTCAACCAATTACTAATCAATACAATCATGCCCAACCATGTTATCCTAACACTATTACACAAGTAAGCTTGTTAATGCCTCAGGAAGGATACGTGTCTATGGAATTTGCATATTTTTATGCCTTTTGGGTTTGTTGATATTGTATGACTTTTATTATAGAGATTTTGCATCGACATGGTGATCCTTTTAGGCACCTTGGTTGAACAAATATGGTTGTTTCTATTATTATTCTCATCCTAATTAAAAAAATTTCTCAACAGGATGGCTAGAATCTATCACATAATTCGCGAGAAAGGAGGGGCAGCAAATTCTATGACTCTGGGGGAGTTGGCTGAGGATCTTAAGTAAGTCTTACAATTTAAACAATTTGGTTACAGATGTATACTGAAAGACACTATCGTAACTATATGATCTACACACAAGAATCTAAAAATTTGATCCATTTAAACCAAACGGAATATACTTGTTGGGCAAAATTTTTTCCTTAAAAACAAAAGGTAAATCTAATACTTCTGATGGTGCGGTGGTCATGAGTTTTTATTTTTATTTTTTTGAAGATGTGCTACAGTTGAAGCTTTTATTGCTTTTTTGGTTTTCATTTTGTTACACAGAAAAGGCTTAAGGGTCTGTTCGGTTAGAGGAGTGAAAAAGTGAGAGGATGAAATATTGTGAGAGGATGGAAAAGTAAAAGGATGGAAAATATTTAGTTTTCCCCCTTATGTATTCAGTTGGAGAAGTGGAAAAGTGGGAAAGTGGAAAACTCTTTTGTTTGGTTGGAGAGAAAAAGGGAAATATGAAAAATGTAATTTATATAAATTGATTATTATACTCTTGTTACATAATATGTAAGAAATAGATTTATTTGTAATTATTAAATAATATAAAATTTATAACATTATATATATTAATTTATATTATTGTAATATAAAAATTAGATCAGGTCACATTTAAAAAAAAAAAAACGTTCAGTAACGTTGAAAAAAAAAAAACGTTATTCAGTAACGTTGAAAAGAAAAAGAAAGAAAAAAAAAAAAAAAAAACAACAACAACATTGTTAACGTTGAAAAGAAAAAGAAAAAAAACGTTGAGGTCACGTTGAAAAAAAAAAAGAAAAAGAGAATGTTGAAAAAAAAAATAGGTGGAAAGAGGGCATTTTTGTAAAAGTGCTACTATAGAATTTTTCTCTCCAGATTTTCTTTCCAATTTGGAAAGAAAAAAAATGTGGGTTCAGAGAGAAAACTTTCTCTCAAATTTTTCATCCTCTCCATTTTCTTTCTCCAAACGAACAATAGAAAACAACATTTTTCACCATATTTTTCATCATTCTTATTTTCTTTCAAAACGAACGCACTATAAAAACACAATTGTAACTCGTATCTAGTTCTTTATGGATTTCTTGCTTTGATGATGAAATTGTCAAACTTTTGGACTAGAAAGTGAAATATGTGTCTCCATAAAAACAATTCTTAATGATTTTCAAACTTGCTTATGGCCTAGGGACTTTGGAGGCATGTGGAGCAACTTGGCTGAATTTAAAGGAAACATCTCTGAATCTAAAGGAATAGTGGTTTAAATTTGGAGTTGTTAATAAACTAAATCCAAAGGAAGAAGAAGAGAACGTTGAAAAAAAAAAAAAAAGGTAGAAAGAGGACATTTTTGTAAAAGTGCTACTATAGAACTTTTCTCTCCAGATTTTCCTTTCTATTTAGAAGGAAAAAAAATGTTGGCCTAGGGAGAAAACTTTCTCTCGAATTTTTCATCCTCTCCATTTTTCTTTTCCAAACGAACAGTGAAAAATAGCATTTTTCACCATATTTTTCATCCTTCCTATTTTCCTTCCAAATGAACGCACCATAAAAACACAATTGTAACTCGTATCTAGCTCCTTATGGATTTCTCGCTTTGGTGATAAAATTGTCAAACTTTTGGACTAGAAAGTGAAATTTGTGTCTCCTTAAAAACAATTCTTATTGATTTTCAAATTTGCTTATGGCCTAGGGACTTCGGAGGTATGTGGAGCAACTTGGTTGAATCTAAAGGAAACAACATGACTGAATCTAAAGGAGCAGTGGTTTAAATCTGGAGTTGTGAATAAACTGAATCTAAAGGAAGAAGAAGAGAACGTTGAAAAAAAAAAAAAAAAGGTGGAAAGAGGACATTTTTGTAAAGTGCTATTATAGAACTTTTCTTTCCAGTTTTTTCTTTCGATTTAGAAGGAAAAAAAATGTGGGCCTAAAGAGAAAACTTTCTCTCGAATTTTTCATTATCCCCATTTTCCTTCTTCAAATGAATAGTAGAAAATATCATTTTTCACCCTATTTTTCATCTTCTATTTTTTATCCTCCTTATTTTCCTTCAAAACAAATACACCGTAAAAACACAATTGTAACTTGTATCTAGTTCTTTATGGATTTCTCGCTTTGGTGATGAAATTGTCAAACTTTTGGACTAGAAAGTGAAATATGTGTCTCCTTAAAAACAATTCTTAATGATTTTCAAATTTGCTTATGGCCTAGGGACTTTGGAGGTATGTGGAGCAACTTGGCTGAATCTAAAGGAAACGACATCGTTGAATCTAAAGGAATAGTGGTTTAAATCTGGAGTTGTGAATAAACTGAATCTAAAGGAAGAAGTTTGAAGACAAGTTGATGTGAGACTAGGATATTCATGATTGATACACATTGCTTTTTGATGTATTATGCTGAAAAAATTATAATGTTCCATGTAAAATACTTACTGTGGGTAGGTACTATTTGGAGAATCTTCCTTATTTCATGTTATTAGAGAGAGAACTCTTGATCTCACTGCTTGATCGGTCAATGCAAATATGTGCTTGAAATTTATTAGGCCATCAAATATATTGCTCCTATTAAAAATATATGTAAATAAAAAAATTAGTTATATATAAATTACATAGAAAATATTTTACTTATATCATAGAAATGTTTAAATAATTAGTGAGTGACAAACTTTTTTCTTTTGAGAAACACACACACATATACATATATATAAGGAAAGGAAGATGAGATAAGGGAATACACTCACATGCCAACACCAAAATTGCATGCACCCCTTCTCAATATTACACCTTATCGATGTGGGACAACTCAACAACACTAAATATCTTTTTTTTTTTTTAAACACACACACACATATATATAGGGAAAGGGGGATGTGACTGACAAACTTTAGCTCGAATAAATTAACTATTTTAATTATTAATAATCGACATGAAAAAAAAAATTATGACATATAATACATACATATATTGAGTCATTTAAGGCAAGCAGAATATGTACTATGTGAGTCTAACTATATTAGAAGTTTAGAACACATATATAATTAAAATAAATATTTTTTTTAATTACTTGTAACTTTTGGTTACGAAATATTAATTGAAGTAGCATTTCTAAATTTCTTGAAACTTAGATATGCAATCAAGTTTTACATAGAGTAAACTATCCTATCTTGATGATTAAAAGTCACCTAATAGTTAGAATTTAATCTAAGATAAACTATCTTGTAAATAATTAGAGTTTAACGATTTTTCACAACAACAAAAAAATAATAATAATAATAATAAAAAATCACTTCGCACAACCAAGTCTTCTAAGACCCAATCTTATTTTTATTATATATTTTTATATGATATTGTATAAAAGTGTAATAGACACCTGTAATAATTTGCTTTGGGTTAGGACAAAGTTTTTGTAAATTGTCTATATATATATTATTAAATTAATATTCATATATATTTTTAATTTTACATATCAATTTAAAATAAAGGATCACTTGTGACACCTAAATTTGTTGATAAGAGCTAATCTAAGCAAATTAAAGTGAAATTGTTGAGAAGAGGAATTTTTTTCATTGCTACTCAAAGTCTGTTATATTAAAGATAGAAAAATTCCTCGTCCCCTCTAGGTCTCTCTGTAGACTAGATTATGTAGGAGATTAAAACTTGTTTTTCTACAAGCTCTTTAACCTCTCAGATTTGTGTATACAGATTGATATCTACCCTTTCTTTTGTTTTCTTCTAATTGGCTACATCGATCTAAGATTTTCGTTGGTGAGTGCTAAGCTTTGGTTATTTGCCAAATACATTTCAGTGGTTATCTGTGGATTCGGATTTCGAGGAGATGTTGAAAAAGCTTCATTTGTCAAAAGAAGAGGAAGGTGAATTGGTGATAAAATTGAATGAAGTGGCCTATTCTCAGCATAAGGCAAAATTCAGCCTATTAGTAAAGCTCCAAATTAATAAGGATTACGATAGAGAAGCTTTCAAAGCTGCTCTACGTCAATTGTGGCGTTGTCAACATGGGGTATCTATTAAAGAAGTGACGGTCAACCTTTATCTAGCTATTTTCACAGAGGAATGCGACATGAAGGAGATTATCGCTAAAGGCCTATGGTCTTTTGACACGAGGCTTATTCTTTAAACGTTTTCATGGTGATATCAGTCCGAGAGGCGTGAAGCTTTAGCATGCACAGTTTTGGATACGTGTTTTTAATATCCCTATTAAGAGCAAGAACAAAGATTTAGGAGGTCGAGTGGCAAATGAAATTGGGGAATTAATTACAGTGGATGTTTCTCAAAATGGCGTGGCTTGGGGACCTTTTCTACGCATCAGAGTAAACATAGATATTATAAAGCCATTAATGCGGGCTAACATGATGAGAATTGAAGGCTTGGATATGGGATGGATCTATTTTCAGTATGGTAGGCTCCCAATTTTTTGTTATAGGTGTGGTATTCTTGGTCACAATGATCGGGAGTGTCCTCTAAGAAGGACAGGTCATCTTTCGACAGAGGAGGGTGACTCACAATACGGTCATTGTCTACAGAGGAGTTTGGGCACATATCAACAATTGTAACCAAACCTCTCAAGTGTACCTTTTATATGAGGTGATGGTGGGTGTCTTGGAGCAATTTTTTCTAGATATGGAGGGGTAGATTCTAGCAACCTATTTTGTGCGACTTGTCCCCCATCTATCATGGGAGTTACTCAATGTTGTTAGCATGTGTAAAACTTCAATTTTTTGCAATAGAGACGAGTTCTTTTTTGTTTTTGTTTTGTTTTTTTTTTTTTTTTTTTTCTTTTTCTTCTTTCCAATTGATTGTGGACAAGGCCGGCCCTAGGCCTAAGGCCCCATAACATAGAAAGGCCCCCAAATATAGGGGTAGTAAGGTTTTTTTTTTTTTTTTTTAATTAAAGAAAAAATGTGAGTTAAGTGTACATTATTTTTCTACTCTTAAGAAGGCCTAAAATATTAGAAAAAGGATAGTATATTACAAGTTTTATTATATAGGTCCTATAAATTGACATGTTACTAA
Source organism: Lithocarpus polystachyus (assembly GCA_033629205.1). Lineage (NCBI taxonomy): Eukaryota > Viridiplantae > Streptophyta > Magnoliopsida > Fagales > Fagaceae > Lithocarpus > Lithocarpus polystachyus. Next base: position 39,844,902 of record CM066167.1, read on the forward strand.
TCACATGAAATAAATTAATACTCATTTATTCTTTTGTTGAAGTGTCACCTTATTGCCACATCAATTTGTAAGCTTTTTGTAAATAAATTTGTAGTAAGTTTAACATTTTCTCTATAAAAAAAAATATGAATCAATAGAAATGCAATCCAATGTCCATTAAATGAATGAAAAATGCTAAAATTAATACAAAATTTACGACAAAAAACTTATAAACTGATGTGACAGGAATATGATCGGTGTCGCTTAAACAATATAATAAATGAATGTTTGAATGACTTTTTTATTTATTTTATTGATGATATGCTAATTTGTAAAACCTATATAGTAAATATTATTAGCTCACTTTGGTGAATTAGTTATATTAAGAAGTATCAATTAATAATAGATTTGAAAAAATATATATAATAAAAATAAACTAAATATTATTTAAGTGATAAGAGTATTTAAATGTAAAATAGGCACTTTGAAAAATTTCACTTTAGGTCTCAAACTATCTTGGGCCGGCCCTTATTCTGGATTTTGTTGGTGGAAGCTATACATCTGAAACTATCTTGGGCCGGATTTTGTTGGTGGAAGCTTGTATAGAGGACCACGTGAAAATTGTCAGCTTCACTCAGAGGTGAGTTTTTTTTTATTTGAGAAACTAGACAATGAGCCTGGGAATTTATTGACAACCAAGTCTAATGAACATCAAAACTGGCCACAGCCATAATATCCTCAGGCATAGGAGAAGTCCAAACCTGACAGCCATCTGAGTTTCTAGCTTTTTTGGCTTAAAAATCAGCCACTACATTACCACTACGGTGAACATGAGTAAAAGAACAAGACAAAAAAGATGAAGTTAAAAAACGGATATCCTCTACGATGTTTTTGTAAGTTGCTAAGAGCATTTGTAGCAGTGGAGCTAAATAGCTATATTGCTATTTTAGCTCTACTGATATAACAAAAACAGCACACAGCAGTGGAGGCATAGTCAAAATATTTAGCTAAAGTGCTATAGTGCACATCTATTTATAAATGTGCACTGTAGCATAAAGCTAAAAAAAAAAATTATTTTTTTATTGATCTTCTCTCTCTTCACTCATTAAAAAAATAGATTTCATATTCTCTTTCTCTCTATCTCTCTCCGGCTTCTCCCTTTCTTCTTTCTTTCTCATTTTTTTTTCTCTCTAACTAACCGGCCATTGCCAGCTCCTTCGTCTCCCTCATCCCTCAGCGCCGGCCAGCGCCGTCACGCCGATCTGTTCCGCCGACCCACCCCAAGCCCCATCGCCGATCTCCCCAAACCCCACGCCTTCGCCGGCCTCAACGTCACCGGCCCAGCCGACCCAAGCCCCAAGCCGCCGATCCTGTCTCCGTCCCACGCCGTCCAACGCCTCTGCCGATCTCAACGTCACCGGCCCAAGCCGACCTGTGCCGCCGATCCATGTCGCTGATCTGTTCTCTCTTCTTTTTTTTTTTTTTTTTTCTCTGCTATGGACCACTGGTGGTGGTGGCGATGGTGGCAGTTGTGGGCGTGGTTGTGGTTGTGGCTGTGGCCGTAGCTGATGGTAGAGGTGGTGCCCCAAGCCGCCAATCTGTTTTTTTTTTTTTTTTTTTTTTTTTTTTCTGCTGTGGACCACCGGTGGTGGTGGTGGCGGTTGTGGGCGTGGTTGTGGTTGTGGTTGTGGTTGATGGTAAAGGTGGTGCCCCAAGCCACCGATCTTTTTTTTTTTTTTTTTTTTTTTTTTTTTGCTGTGGACCACCGGTGGTGGTGGTGGTGGTGGTTGTGGCTGTGGTTGTGGCTGATGGTAGAGGTGGTTGTTGTTAGTGTGGTGTATATTTTTTAGTAGTGAGATATTATTTTATTGTAGGGAGGTATTATTTTATTGTTGTGTTTATATTATTTTATTGTGTTAAAAGTTAAAATAGATCCACTGTTGTAGTACGTGTGTAGTTAAAATAGATAAAGTAACTTTTGGTGGAGCTAAATTGTTAAAAATTTAGCTCCACTGCTATGGATGCTCTAACACTGCATTTCCTTGTGAAACCGCGTTTATAACAATAGTTGAATCTCCTTCAAAGGTGACTCTACTCTGTGAAGACCAAGTTCAGCTGCAAAGTTGACAGCTCGCCGACACGTCACTGCCTCCAAGTCTGAGACCGAATTTGCCATTGGGACTGTTGGAAAAATAGCATTGAGTGAATTAGAAATTGACGTTCACTTGAAGATGTTATTATAAGTGGTGAAAATCCTTGAGTCCCACATTAGAAATGATAGAGAATATGAGTTTGGGTTGGATATTGGGTTGGGCTTTAGGCATGTGTGGTCTAGGCCCACTTATCCAATTAATAATAATATTTTATTATTTTAATTTTGAGTCAGTAAGTTTGTATACAGCAGTTATCTCTGAAACGGTGTTTCAGTTTTAAGTTACGTATAATTTCATTGTCCCTCATTCATGAAAAATAACTTTTGAGAAAAAACTCTCCCAGTAAGAATAGTTTGAGCAATCATTTTGTGTCAAAGAGAGAGAAAGAGACATTGAGTAGTTCGCAGAGTACGATCTTGTGTGCTTCATTTTCGTGCTGTAGATCATTTTATTCTGGGTGGCAAACGTCCGTGAGTCTTAAAACACCACAGTGATTGTGTGAGGGGCGAAATTTGCTTTAAGGAGATTGTGTCAAACACAAGACTTGATCTGAATTTGTTCATCATTCACGCATTTAGTCTACGAGTTTTTAATTATTTGCAGATTTCTTCTTATATATATATATATATTCAATATTTGTTCTTTGCTCTTGTCTATCATATCTATTTGTGTTATTGCTTCATTTAGATCTGTGTATTATTCCTTTCTTCATCACAAAAGTAAATTGCTGGATTACATCCAACAGTCTTAAAGCAGTTTATTCGATATTTTAATTTACATTTGTGATTGACAATGAAAGGAATTTGTGTTGGTTGAAAACATTAATTGGCATTTGTTTTTCTCTGCACTGAAACTGGGTTTGTGTTTATCGGTTTTCGTATATATCTATATACTTATTTATTTTATAAAATAAAAATTTGTGAACTTTAATATTTGAAATCGTTGAATCCCGTGTTTGACTGCAGTATTTGTTTTATGTGTATATATATATATATATATATATATATATATATATTGTTTGTTGTTGATCTCTTTCTTCTTGATTATCATATTAGTTTAGGACCATTTTGTCTTATTTGCTGGTCTGTGCGTTTTATTCCGCTGCATTGATTGTGTTTGACATACAGGTGGTTTATAATATATTATATTATATTAGGCTTATTTTGTTTCTTTGGGTTTATTGCTTGGGTTTTTGAGATTCTATTATTTAGTTTATTTGTACTGTGTTCCTTTTTGCAAATTCAGTGTGAGCTTGACTTTCCTTTGCTCAGTAATGTTTGGAAGTTATTTTTTTAAACTTGGCTGATTTTAAGGACAATTTATTTGAATTTTGTTGAACATAGATGTCAAATAAAATTGTTGTGAATCCTGTTGTGGCTCAAACCAATATGAACCTTTTTGCTGTGATTTTTGAAGTGAACTTGGTAGGAGGAAATACCAAGGAATGGTGGGTGGACACTGGGGCTACTCGCCATGTATGTTCAGAAAAGAAAATGTTTTCTACATATAATCCTATGGGTAATGGAGGAAAAATTTTCATGGGAAATTTCTCAACCTCTAAGATTGAAGGAATTGGAAAGGTTGTGCTCAAAATGACTACGGGCAGGTTTCTTACTTTGAAAGATGTACTGCATGTGCCAGACATTCAAAAGAACCTTGTATCTGGCTCATTGTTGAGCAAGAATGGATTCAAGTTGGTTTTTGAGTCTGATAAATTTTCACTCTTCAATAGTGGAATGTATGTGGGCAAAGGATATTTGAGTAATGACCTATTTAAGATGAATGTAATGACTGTTATTGATAATAATAAGGGTGCATCTTCTGTTTACATTCTTGAGTCATCTAATGTTTGGCATGGTAGATTGGGTCATGTTAATTATTATACTTTAGATAGATTGATAAATTTAAATTTATTGCCTAAATTTAAAATTGATTTTAATCATAAGTGTGAAATTAGTGTGGAAGCTAAGATGGCTAGAGCATCCTTTAAATCAGTTGAAAGAAGTACTGAACCTCTAGATTTAATACATAGTGATGTATGTGACACGAAATCTGTACAAACTAGAGGTGGTAAGAAATATTTCATCACTTTCATAGATGATTGTACTAGATACTGTTATGTGTACTTGTTAAGGAGCAAGGATGAGGCAATTGAGGCATTCATGCAATATAAGAATGAGGTTGAGAATCAACTCAACAAAAAGATTAAGATTCTAAGGAGTGATAGAGGTGGGGAATATGAATCACCTTTTGGTGAGTTCTGTTTACAGCATGGTATTGTTCATCAAACCACTGCACTTTATTTACCTCAGCAAAATGGAGATGTTGAAAGAAAAAATAGAATCTTGAAAGAAATGATGAATGCGATGTTGATAAGTTCTGGTTTACCACAGAACTTATGGGGGGAAGCTATTCTTTCCGCCAATTATATTCTTAATAAATTGCCTAAAAAGAAAACCAATAAAACATCCTATGAATTATGGAAAGGTAGAACACCTTCCTATAAATTCTTAAAGGTGTGGGGGTGTTTGGCAAAAGTGGTGGTTCCTATTCCTAAAAGGACAAAGATAGGACCAAAAACCGTTGATTGTGTTTTCATCGGTTATGCTCATAATAGTACTGCATATCAGTTTCTAATTTATAAGTCTGACATTCCTGACTTGCATGTCAATACTATTATTGAATCCAGGAATGCGTCATTCTTTGAAGAAATATTTCCTTACAAATCCATACAAGAATCAAGTTCTCTTAAGAGAAACTTTGAGTCTACGTCTAGTACCTCTCATGATCAAGAGTTGATGGAAGAGAGGAATGAGGTTGAGCCTAGATGTAGTAAGAGGGCTAAAACGTCAAAATCGTTTGGTCCGGAGTTTCTAACTTATATGTTAGAAGATGAACCTCAAAGCTTCAAGGAAGCGATCTCTACACCTGAGGCGCCTTTCTAGAAAGAAGCTGTCAATAGTGAGATTGAATCCATCTTACAAAATCACACATGGGAACTAGTGGATCTTCCACCAGGTTGTAAACCTCTAGGATATAAATGGATATTCAAGAGGAAATTAAAGGCTGATGGATCTATTGACAAGTACAAGGCAAGACTTGTTGTAAAGGGTTACAAACAAAAGGAATGTGTGGATTATTTTGACACATATTCACCAGTTACAAGAATAACGTCCATTCGGATGTTGGTGGTTATTGCAGCGTTGCATAACCCAGAGGTACATCAAATGGATGTAAAAACAGCATTCTTGAATGGTGAATTAGATGAGGAGATTTATATGGAACAACCAGAAGGGTTCATTGTTCCTGATCAAGAAAAGAAAGTGTGCAGGCTTGTTAAATCTCTTTATGGATTAAAGCAAGTTCCAAAGCAATGACATGAGAAATTTGACAATGCAATGATGTCAAATGGGTTTAGAATAAATGAGTGTGACAAATGTGTGTATATTAAAGATACTGCAAATGGCTATGTTATTGTGTGTCTCTATGTTGATGATATGTTCATTATAGGTAGCAATAATGATATCATTAAAGCTACCAAGAGAATGTTGACTAGTGAGTTCGACATGAAAGATTTAGGTGTTGCAGATGTGATACTAGGAATGAAAATTTCTAGAAAATTTGATGGACTTGTCTTATCTCAATCACATTATATTAAGAAAGTTCTTGAGAAATTCAAGGAATATGATAACAGTCCAGTGAGAACACCTATTGACCGGACATAGCATATGCTGTTAGCAAGTTAAGTAGATATACAAGTAATCCAGGGGAAGACCACTGGAAGGCATTAGTTAGGGTTTTGAGATATTTGAAATACACCCTAAACTATGGGTTGCACTACACTCGGTATCTAGTTGTACTAGAAGGTTATAGTGATGCTAATTGGATAACCGACACAAAAGATACTAAATCCACAAGTGGATATGTCTTTACACTTGGTGGTGCAGCGGTACCTTGGAAGTTTTATAAACAAACATGCATTGCTAAATCCACAATGGAATCAGAATTTATTGCATTGGACAAAGCAGGAGAAGAAGCAGAGTGGCTTCGTCACTTCCTGGAGGATATGCCAATGTGGATGAAACCTGCCCTCTATTTGTATACATTGTGATAGCAAATCAGCTATTGGTAGGGCACAGAATCATATGTACAACGGTAAGTCTCGACATATACGTCGAAGACATAATACTGTGAGGCAGTTGCTCTCTAATGGAATTATTTCCATTGACTTCATAAAGTCGAAAGAGAATATAGCGGATCCGTTGACCAAAGGTTTAAGTAGAGAGCAAGTAAATTGCTCATCGAGGGGAATGAGGTTAAAGCCTATGACTTAAAGTTTCCATGACAGTAACCCCACCTAGTTGACTGGAGATCCCAAGATCTAGGTTTTCAAAGGGACAACAAAATTGTGGAGACTAGTTTTTATCACTATGGAGATTACATCTCCCTCCCATTCCTATGATGAAATAGTGATGCTTGTAAGCGATATTAAGGGTAAGCTTTGCTTTTAATGATTCTTATATCTTGGAATTCCGAGTGGGGTATAGCAGGATACTCTTAATAAGAATCACCTATATGAGTGTGAAATGGGCTGCTTCCATGAGAGTTTTAAGGCTGAACTCTCTAGAGCACTTCATGAATTTACCAGGATATGTTCGGGGCCGAAATGAACACAATTATAAGAATCGAAAAATGTCTGAAAAGGAGCTATGTGAATTCTATTGTCTTGGTATACACAAACGGCTGACAGTTCAAAAACATCGTGTTCACTGATTAGCTAGTATATCCGATAGTTTTTCACAAAGGAAGGTTCAAAGCCAAAAGCCACTTCTCCCGATACAGTAACTTTTCTTCTACTCTCTCTGTGTCTGCATCATCATTTGCATTGTGCTTTATCAATTTCTATTCATGTGGGGGATTGTTGGAAAAATAGCATTGAGTGAATTAAAAATTGATGTTTTCTACGTTCACTTGAAAATGTTATTATAAGTGGTGAAAACCCTTGAGTCCCACATTGAAAATGATAGAGACTATGAGTTTGGGTTGGATATTGGGTTGGGCTTTAAGCATGTGTGGTCTAGGCTCACTTATCCAATTAATAATAATATTTTATTATTTTAATTTTGAGTTAGTAAGTTTGTATACAGCAGTTATCTCTGAAACGGTGTTTCAGTTTTAAGTTACGTATAATTTCATTGTCCCTCATTCATGAAAAATAACTTTTGAGAAAAAACTCTCCCAGTGAGAATATTTTGAGCATTCATTTTGTGTCAAAGAGAGAGAAAGAGACATTGAGTAGTTCGCAGAGCACGACCTTGTGTGCTTCGTTTTTGTGCTGTAGATCATTTTATCCTGAGAGGCAGACGTCCGTGAGTCTCAAAGCACCACAGTGATTGTGTGAGGGGCGAAATCTGCTTTAAGGAGATTGTGTCAAACACAAGACTTGATCTGAATTTGTTCATCATTCACGCATTTGGTCTGTGAGTTTTTAATTATTTGCAGATTTCTTCTTATATATATTCAATATTTGTTCTTTGCTCTTATCCATCATATCTATTTGTGTTATTGCTTTATTTAGATCTGTGTATTATTCCTTTCTTCATCACAAAAGTAAATTGCTGGATTACATCCAACAGGGACAGCCATGGATAGGGCTCCGAGTATCTCGCCACGCCAGTCACGAACGATGACGCCAATCCCAGTTGAGTTTGTCGCTCCAAAGACTGCTGCATCGAAGTTGATTTTATGAGTACCTTGGTCAGGTGGACGCCATTGTTGCAGCAAAACTGGCAGAGGTCTGGTCTAATCCTCCATCTGAGTCGCCAAGAACTCTTGAAGCAAAGAACTTGCGACAGTGCAAATGTGAGATAGGGGATGAGCTTGCCGACCAAAGTGAATGGAATTCCCTCTATTCCATAAAGACCAAGTGATGATTGCAAATAGTTCTTTTCGATAATCCTTGCTAACCTGCAAAAACCGATCAAGTCACAAAAACTTAGGGGAGGGGGATGGATCGCAGCTTGGAACTAGTGGCAAGAGGCCCACATCGCTGCCACTACGTTACATTGCCAAAGAGCATGCAATGAACTTTCCGACTCTCTATTACATAGATCACAGAGGTCTGAGTTTACAATCTGGCGACGAGCCAAATTGCATTTCGTAGGGATCGAGGGCATTGTTGTAAGCTCTCCATATAAAATGCTTGATCTTGTTGGGTACTCTCAGTAGCCAAACACCCTTCCAAAATCATTTTTGGGGCTCTAGAGCAGAACTCCGTGCACTACACGAAGTGGCTGGATCGGTGAGGAGTTTATAGGCACTGCTAGTGGAGAAACTCCCATTAGGCGTGAAGGCCCACACCATCCTATTTGCTGGACTCCTTAGGTTGAGAAAGATGCCCAAAATAAGCCGAGCTTCATGTGGTAGGAAGCTTTGCGGCACTACATTGGTTTTCCAAACACCCAGGTCCGTGTTAATAAGCATCTCCACGTTTGCAGCAGCTGGAAACGAAGGAAGAGGGGAAAGGATTGAACAACTCAACTTCACCGGAAGCCATTTATCCTCTTTAATTCGAGCAGATCGGCCATTTCCGATTCTCCAAACCATACCTTTCCGGATGACATCTCAAGCGCTTAATATGCTCCTTCATGCATATGAGCCAGCAGCTGAATCTATGGCTTCAAGGATGGAGCAATTTGGAAAAAACCAGGCTTTGAATACTCCGAAGCAAAGTGAGTCCGGGTTGTGTATCATTCATCATTAAACTTCTCAATCCCCTTAAAACCAAGACCTCCTAACTCCTTTGCCTCACAAAGCTTCTCCCAACTCAATGCACCTTCCTCAAATCACCGACATAGCCCCACCAAAATTTCTGGATAAGCACTTAAAGTTCTTGAATCAGCCCCTTGGGTATTTTAAAACAACTTATAGTATAAGTCAGAATAGCTTGAATAACAGACCTGATGAGTACCTCTCTGCCCGCTTGTGATAGCATTTTTTCCTTCCAGCCCTATAATTTCTTCCACACTCTCTCTTTAAGATACATGAAGCTTCTTTTCTTTGCTCGCCCCACCAATGCCGGCAAACCCAAGTATTTTTCATATTGCCTAACTGCCAGAACTCCCAATAAATGTTGGATTTGAGATTGGAGTAGATGAGCAGTGTTTGAGCTAAAGAAGACATTTGTTTTCTCCCTGTTAATTTTTTGGCCAAACCCTCTCTCATACACCTCAAGGATATCCAGCACTTTTTAACACTCATTCTCCATAGCCTGGCAAAATAAAACACTATCATCTGCAAAAAATAGGTGAGAAACCAGAGGTCCATTCCTGCAAATAGCTACTCCCGTAATACTCCCATCAACCTCAGCCTGATGAATTAAGCTTTGTAAACCCATAGCGTAGAGGAGAAATAAATACGGGGATAAAAGGTCTCCTTGCCTGAGGCCTCTAGATGGCTTGATATTGCCCATTGGTTGACCGTTAAGCAACACCGCATTGGACACAGTTTGCAAACATGACATGATTATTTTGACCATTCTCGCTTCAAGACCCAAGTGTTGCATTGATTTCTCCAAAAAACTTCATTCCACCCGGTCATAAACTTTACTCATATCCAGTTTAAGAGCCATGTACCCCATCTTCCCTTGGGTTTTCCTCTTCAAATAGTAGAGTGTTTCAAATGCCACCAGGATGTTGTCTGTGATAAGCCTTTCTGAGAGGAAAGCACTCTGAGAATTTGGAACTGAAGCCACCAAAAACTTTTTCAACCGGCTAGCCACCACTTTTGCAATTAATTTATAAATGACATTATATAAATTAATGGGTCTAAAATCTGAAACTTTTTTAGGGTTTTTAATTTTTAGAATGAGAGAAATGAAGGTAGTATTGATTGATTCCAGGACACTACCTATATTCAAAGCCTTGAGGACCATAGCAGTGACATCTTCACCCATAATGTGCCAAAAAGATTTATAGAGAATAGGAGACATACCATCAGGGCCCGGTGCAGTTAGTGGGGCCATCTGGCTAAGAGCTTGCTGGACCTCACTAGCAAGGAACTCTCCACCCATAGTGTCATTTTCACCCTCATCAACAACCCAGTGAATACCATGTAAAATGGGGTCAAACCCCGAAGGATTAGAGCTAGTAAAGATTGAATCAAAATATTTTTCAACTACCCTACCCAAACCGGCCTCATCTTCCACCCAAGTACCATCTTCATCCTCCAAACCCAAGATTAAGTTCAGCTGGTTCCTCTAATTTGCCCTGCAATGAAAACATTTAGTGTTTTCGTCACCTTCTTTAAGCCAATAGTTGCCTTCCACATGCACTTCTCCTTTGCTTGTAGTTTTTGAATTTCAGCCCTTAGAGTGTGGATTAGATTGGGATCACTTATGTATAATCCGCCTTCCTTAGCTTCCTTCAACATTGTCATCTTTTTCCTTAGGGTGTTTCGGACATGACCAAAGGAATTCCTATTCCATACTCGGAGTTGGTCCTGGCAAGTAGATATTTTTTGGTTGAATACCCTCATTGTAGCCGACTGATGAGCTTCCCCTAGGCATCTCGAACAACCTGTTCACAAGAAGTATCTTTTAACCATATAGCTTTGAAGCGGAAAGGCCAGCCTTTTTTACAAAACCTATTGAACTCAGAATTCGGACAAAGTATAGGGGTTTATGATCCGAGTGGAATGCATCCAAATGGTGGATGAGAGAGGATGGGAGTTGCAAGATCCACTCCACTAAAGCTACAGCCATGTCCAATCGGATCCAGATTTTCTGATCACCAGGGTGTCTATTGCACCATGTAAATGGGAAACCACTGAAACTCATATCCTTCAAGCTGCAAAAATCTAGAACATCATGAAAACCTTGCATTTGTCTCTCAGGTCTATCCAACAATCATTGTTTCTCATCTGCAAACAATATCTCATTAAAATCACCAATACACACCCAAGGAAAATTAAACCGAATACTTAAAGCCCGAAGCAAAGACCAGGAGTTTTCCCAACTGGCAGTCTCACGGTCTTCGTAAAAACCCGTGAGCCGCCAAGCGTCATCAACTCCATGGTCAATAATAGCATCAATATGATGAGGAGAAAAAGATTGTACATCCACATTCATATCATTGGGCCAAAACAAGGCTAGGCCACCACCTGTATTATGACGAGGAATTACAAACAAATTAGCAAATTGAATCTTTCTGCCAATTCTTTCCAAAATAGCTTTATCGACTTTCGTTTTCATCAAAAACACCAACTTGGAATCTTTGTTGCGAACCAACGCAACTAATTCATCTTTTGTCTGTGAGTTCCCAAGCTTACAACAGTTCTAGCTAAGGCAACTCATTGGGCTCGGTGGTGCTGGGACCCAGCAACCACCTTGACATTTTCCTTATCCAAACCATAAACCCCCGCAATGTTTTTTACCACCATTCGGATCAGCCATTTCAATATCAACACGTCTATTATTATATAAATCAATAAAACTTGAACTAACCGTACTTGATGCACGTGCCATTTTCTTCCATTTTTTGGACGAGTTTGTTGGTGTGGGACTATTGGTCGAATTGGTACAATCTGTGAGGGGCAGGGAGGCCTCCTGGACCACCCTTGGCACCTGGTGTTCCAGATCAGTGGAAGCAGAAGGAGCTCTATTGTTTTCCTTGAGTGACAAGCCCACAACTACATCCTCTAGCTGCATCGGGTTCAATTCTGAAAACCTTCTGACATACTGAAATCCCAACACAGTATTCGCATTCTCCATTTGCTTTGCTGGTTCACCTTGAGGAGAGCATGGCTTGGACACCTCGTGGTTACAGACTGAATTTTTTGCCTCCATATCTGAAAAATTATCATTTCCATCATCACCCTTCTCCCTAAACATCTTCCCATGACCAAACTTAGAGCTAGAGTGATCACTTGGGGTATTCTTTCTCCAACATGGGGCTTGAGTTCTTGAGCTTCTTGATATAATAGCCACTATTTTGCGGCTAGGCCGGAACGGTTCCACTCGCAGCCACTCACTATACTGTTGGTCATCTCTACAAAGCTTCCCTTTTCCTTTAAGCTAGACCTCGCACTCCTTTTCCCCATGGGTTACCCGGCCACACCAATAACAAAAATTGGGTAGCCTTGCATATTTGATGCCAACCAAACCCAACTGCTTACCCTCAAACCTCAATTTCGTACACCGTGGGAGGGACTTAGAGATATCCATAGTGATTCTCACTCATAAGAATTCCCCACCCACCCCGTCATCCTCAAGATCTGCCACCTGCAAAACCTCCCCAATCGCTTTCCCTATCCGTTCGCTGGTTTCATAAGTAAGACTTTTTACCGGGACATTATGGAATTGCACCCAGAAAGTAGCATGGGAATACTTCAAGTAGGGAACCGATTCAACCTCCTGAACTCGTTGAAAAACCACCAGATTTTTATCATACGACCATGGTTCAAATTCCAGTATTCGTTCAAGATCCATGCTGTCGTCGAACTCGAATAATAGGATGTTGTCTCCAATGTCTCAGATTTTCAGTTCGCCATTGATTTTCCAGAGCGGCTTGAGGGTCCGTGCTGCTGCATCAACATTCAGCACTCGCTTGGTATGGAACTTGCCCGCTAGGCGATACACCGACTCATCTTCCTGTCTAGGGACATCAACGCCACCTTCCTCTTCCTCTGTAAGTGAGAAGCGAGCCCACATCTCATCCAAGGCTGCCATGAGAGGTGAGACAGACAAGGTGAAACCGACTAGAAAGCAGACTTTGATACAAACCACTGACCAGACCACCGTCCTACCAATCCAGAAGGCTGAAGGGGACAAAGGACCTAAACGCCGTTAGGGACAGAATTCCATAGACGGCAGAGAGGAAAAACCCTAACCCTAGCCGAGAGAGAAATGTCAGCTTTTTCTCAACTTAATTCCGAAGTTGACTCCGATCCTTCGGAGGTGAGTTTGTCGTTGTGCTTCAACTAGATTTTTATTAGGTTGATTGAAAAATAATATAACGAAGTTGCTATGGCCCTTACATCGGGTTGCACAAAAAAAGCAGGGTCCTCTAGTATTGTTAAAGGGATGTCCTCCTTTACTTTTCCCCATTGTATAAAACTACAGATGAATTCATTTTTATTAATAAAATTTTCTATTTTTCTATACCCAAAATATAATAATAGTACATAAACATTTAGCACACTAAATCGTCTCTCATGCAGCATAGAATTCGTCTAGAATAGAAGTTGTTATAAGGAATTGATGACTGTAATGAGTCAAAGATTTGATCAGCTCTAAATTTTTTGAGAGCTAATTTAATGAAAGACATCTCTTTGTGCTAAATAATTTGATTAATGAAATATCTTTTCTCAGCTAAAGAATAAAATATATAAACCAACAAAACAGTATAATACTTGTTATATCAAGCTATAAACCAAGAAAACAGTATACTACTTGGACAATATTCTTAAGGAAATTTGGTCTCCTCAATTCAAATGTGATCATCACTACAATTTACAATCACCTACATATTCTGCTAAACATATTGCTACTCTATTATTTGATTTCTTATCACGTGAAATAGGCCAACTATTTAATTATGAGCGTCTCCTTTTCAGTTTTCACTTCATGGGTAAGATGCCCATACGTTGAAAGATCTTCCTTCATAGAATTGAGAATATGATTTTTTTTTTCTCCTTTTAAAATGATGTACATTACCAGTAAGTCTTTTACAAACAATAAGCCTTGACTCACTTCAACACTCTTAACTCCTCTTTGTATTTAGTCTTCCTTTCATGCTCCAATTGCGCATGACTTCGGTAATCTTGGAATATGATCCCAATAATTTTCACAGCTGATTCTTCCTTCCATATTGCAGTAAGATTCGTCTTACACAAATATTGTCCATCACAACGAAATTGATTGATAGTTTTTGTCTCCTAAATCTAGACCACATTCTAATTCATTAGCATCGACTACACCATGTTCTTGCACATGTTACAATACATACTGATTACCAATAAAAAAAATATCATGATTAATTAATTACATCAATAAATATATATATATATATATATATATATATATCGTAACTCTTCAATGGTCACTGATGCTAAGACTAAAAATACAAATATGTATAGATAACTTGATATGAATATACAAAAGGTTATATATCGGCATCATCAAGTTTTCACAATTTTATTGAGGAAGTCACTAGGACTCTAAAACAGAATAGGACAGGTGTTATAATTGAAAAATTATAATACTTCTATAAGTCAATCTAAAATCCAGCTGGAGCACGATTGCTAGGGATGACCACTGCTCCTAATACAACTATAAATAATAAATTTAAGTCTTGACTTTAGTTTTTTTGCAACAAACAAGAAATCCAATTATGCAGAACTTTCAGCTTTCTTAATCAAAATATTTTCAACAGACAATATTCAGTTTTTTTTCTATCCAAGACCAAGAGGGCAGGGAGAATGGGTTACCAGCATGCAAAATTTAACAAAGTCGTTCACCTTGTGACATGTCCTGCATTTCCTCGATTTATAAATCATTTCTTTACACTAAGCCAATTCGGGGAGCATATTGTTTGCAAAATTCATATGCACTATCATCACAATCAAATTTCATGTCAATTATTGGTGCTTCAATTTCCTTATTTTGTCTACTCGAAGTGTTTGGGCTTTCATGAGTAGGTTCTACTTGAGCCTCTTCTTGAATCCCAAAACCAATAAAAAGAAAAAGTTTTAAGAATGTTCATTATGAAAAACAATGTTCAATAATTTTAATAAACCCATAAAAAAAAAACCATAATTACTTATAGTTCTAAAAACCAGTCATAAACATCATCAACAACAACAATATATAGAACTCAAATACCTAAAATTTTTATTCAAAAAAAAAAAAAAACTATATAGAATTCAACTCCTAAAAATTAGTAGTACGTAAAATCCTTCCACCAATAATCACTACCGATTATGTTTAACCATCGGCTTTTAAACACAATTTCACAAACACTCTAAGCTATAGAACTCAACTAAGGAAATAATCATCAAGGCAAATATTCAAACTTGAAAAATAATCACAAACAGAAATTTGAAAAACAAATTTAAGGAAATAAATAGCTTTAAAAAATGTTTTATTTTTCAATTAAAATAAATTTATTGAAAAACAAACCTGGAAAAATTGGGAGTTGTTGTCTTTGTCACTGTTAGGGAGAATGTTGTGAAAAGAAGGGGTAGTAGGAGCAGTGGTCCTTGGCAACAAAGAGGTGGTTGGGGGATGAGAATGGTAGCGAGAGAGAAGGGGGTTTGTGGGTGCCATCAACGGAGTGAGATAGGGAAGGGGCAGAACCAGTGGAGAGGGAAAGGGGTGAAGAGGCAGGGTTGACGGAGATATAGTCAAGTGTAATCGTGGTTTTAAAAACTGATACGGTCGAAGAACCGGAATGGGGAGTGGTTCTTGGTTTTATGGTCAGACCGATGATCAAACCAATGATTTCATAAATAATTAATTAATAATTATAAAATATAAATACAAAATTAAATTAAATTATTGTAAAACATTAAACCTTAACTTTAATTTATAAGAAATGATATGCCCACAACATTTTCACAACATTTTTACAACAAGTCCTAAATAGCAAGCTGTTACTAATTGTTATTGTTAAGGCAAAAAAGTAATCTTAGTATTAAATTTAAATTTGAACCAATAACAACTAACCAAATATAATTTGTTGTGAAAATATTGTAAAAATATTATGGACATAACATTTCTCTTAATTTATATATTAGACAGCGAAACTTAAGCCCACTACAAAAATTATTTTAATTATTCTTTCATTTTTCAAATAACAAAAAGTCAACAATGAGTAACAATATCATTGCCCACTTTTTTTCTTTTTTTCTTTTTTTGATACCAGAGAAACATTCATTCAAAAAACCAAAAAAACGATACATCATAGTTCAAGTGACATGATTCTAGAATGAGATCATCCTACAATGATGCACAGGGAAAGAAGTAGTGATGTAAGCTAAATCCAAAACATGAGAATTAACCACAGTAGGTACTAAAAGGTGGTTTACAAGGACATCCTGCTGAGATAACTTTTGGAGGTCAGAGTAAAAGGTCCTTTCCCACAAAACAGGCTTCCTATAGTGGTTGCATAGCTTATCAAGTTTCGTACTTGTGCTCAAAATCAAAATTCTATGGAAGCCCAGCTCCTTTGCTTTAAAGACAGCTTCACTCACAGCATCCTGAAGAGCTAAGTAATGTTGCTTCCTCCCACAACTGTTGCCACCTAAGAAAATACTGACTCCATCCATGTTCAAGGCTTCAAAGGCAGCACCACTCTTCTTAGTCTTTTTGTTCTTGTATGCAGCCACTTTTAGAATTATATTCCAATTGTAGCTTGTGAAGGTCTTTCCCTACTGCTGCCTTGTAGAAGTATTCTGCACTCTCTCCATAGAAATGGCTTGTTGGTACCTGCAAATACAAGATTGGGCAATTAGTAGAAATATCATTGCCCACTTGATATTTCTTTTCCACCACATATCATACCTTTACACGTTGATACTCCACCACCACATATTTTGAAATCTTACATCCACACCTTGGTTTTTTTTTTTTTTTTTTTTTCATCTTTCCCAACTTCACTGTCCTTTCCTGGTTGGGCATTGATATTCTAGTTCCATTTCATTGTGGCTTGTCGAAATTTGTCCAAAACTAGAGCACGTTCTGCCTCTACAAGGTCACTGTATAGAGAGGTCAAAAAAATGTAAAGGAGGTTAGAAACGGCGGAGCAAACGGCGTCAAGCTCGTCCCTTGAGCTGCAGCACACTGTAGCACACCACCATTAAGAGGCATGAATGCCATCCCGCCATGCCCAACAAATCCACTAATGTCTCCATCTTGAATTGGAGCCTATCCACGGCTACATAGAAATGGCGTTGTTGAGTGAAATGGGAAGTGGGGTGAGAAGGAGGAGAGGGAGCTTCACTTGCTTCAATGGCCATTCTTCCACTCCCAATAACTCAGCTATATCCACACCTTGGTTAATTCAAAGCTCTGTACTAGTTTCTTCTTTTACTTTGGTTAATGAACAAAACAAATTAAAACCGGTTTAATCGTACCAGTTTCCGGTTTTCTAGTTAAACCAGCAGTTTTTCCAGTTTTTTGTTTTTTCTTAATTTTCGATTTTTAATAATAACCAGACTGGATTAAGGTCCGATTCCCGATTGATCCTGTTAAACCAGTCGGTCCGGTTCGGTTTTTAAAACCATGGGTGTAATCGACAGCTTGAGCATGTAGTGGTGGTTGCTTTTTTTTAATGGGTTTAATGGTGGGTTAAGGGGCTGAGTTTCAGAAAAGAACAAATGAGAGAGAGAGAGAGAGAGAGAGAGAGAGTTGTTTGTATTTTATTTGATTTTGCTATGTGGTGAGTGAGAAACGTTAACGTTAATAGAAGTTTCTCTCAAATTTGATCATGTGCAAGGTATATGACCCTTGGACATGTGCCACTCTATTTTTTTGACACATATACTAGTATGTAGCAAGTGCTGCAACTTTGTATGTAGCAAATCCTTGCAAAAAAAAAAAAAAAAAAAAACTACTTTACCACCTTAAACTATACCCATACACCTTAAACTATACCTATACTACACTTTGTATCTTAGAGCAACTGCATCAATTGATGCATAATTTTGCAAAATAGAAAAAGTTGCTCATTTTACACATTTTGAGCAAAAAAACACCCACATCAGTGGGTGTAAAGTTGTGCATTTATGCACAATTGCTACAGTAACCGTGCATATTTGCACAGTTACTGTATGGTTACTGTAGCTTTTGCATTTGATATTTTATTATTCTTTTCTCTCTCCTCTTTACCTCTGACTCTCATCTCAACCCTCTCTTTCTCATTTTATCACAGCTCTCTCTTTCTCTCATCTCAACTCTCTCAGGCTCACAACTCTCTCTTTCTCTCATCTCAAACTCTCTCAGCCTCTCCAATCCAACAATCCGATGAGTCTTTGTTTTGAGTTGGACAAGCAGACTCAGATAACTCGCTGTTGAACTCGTCGGAGGCATAGCAGGCACATGAAAACTTAGACCGGCTTACTCAGCGAACCATGATCCGGCGATCCAAGGCGAGTTCTGGATCTGGCGAGTTCTATTGGAGCTTCGTTACCTTCTTGCCGTTCGGATCTATGGCTTTCGGATTTTGATCGGGTCAATGGGTTGATGATGGGTGGGTCTTGCCGTTCTCCCTTTTAGGTTTTGCCATTCCAGATTTGTTTGATTAGTGGGTTTTGGGATTTCATATAGTTGGGTTGAATGGATTGATGATGGTGGTTGCTTGATGATGGTGGTTGTGTGAGTTGTGTTGGGTCTGTGAGAGAGATGACAGCATTAAAGAAATGAATATTTTATTTGAATAAATGTGTATAATAGACAAACTGATTTGGGCGTTATGTAAAAATAAGAAGGTAAAATAGAAAAAGTAGGTTTTTGATGTGCAAAATGAAAATTTTTTTGCATTAACTAATGCAGTTGCTCTTAAACTTTTCAAATGCACATTTTGCACCATAAAACTATGACATTTATTACATTTTGCACCTCGACATTAAGTTTACTATTAACTTGGATGAAAAATTAAAGTTTAAGGTGTAAACTGTAAATAGGAGTATAGTTTAGGGTGGTAAAATGTAATTTATCTTTTTTTTTTTTTAAACATTGAGAAGATAGGCAGTTAAGTCTTTTCACATGTTGTCGTCTTTTTCCACCCAAGTTAGCAACAAACGATGTTGGGGGTGCAAAGTGTGACAATGATCATAGTTTTGGTGCAAAACATGCATTCGAAAAGTTTAAGGTGCAAAGTATAATCATGAGTATAGTTTAGAGTAATAAAATTTTGAGATTAAATTCTATAAGAATATGATGTAAAAGTAAAACTAGACATGACAAAACAGGATGAAATTTGCTAACCCGACCTAAACTTGCTCGTCTTGGCCTAGCCCGAACCCCATTTTTTTGGCCCGAATTAAATATGGACCAACCCGCGTCCCGCCCATTTTTTTGTGGGCCAACCTGACTAGACCTGTGGCCCGACTGTTTTTGAACTTCATTTTTTTCCCTAAAAAATATTTTAAAACTACATGGCAAGGTGTGCTCGACTGCTCCTAAATGCATAACATTATCATAAAAGGCATAGTGAACTTGCATGTTGTGCCCTCTATTTATTAAAAAAAAAAATAAAGATTTAAATGAAAGGAAAAAAAAATACAAAAAGAAAGCTAAAGCCTAAAACATCTACTATCTAGTGTCTACATAGGCTACACTACTAAGTAAGTAGCACTAACTACTAACTACTAAGCTCTACCTCTAGTTGTATTATTCATTCACTAAGACTACTAAATACTAAGTAACTAAATTCTACTTCAAAGACTACTAACTGTTACTAATAACACGTCTAAGTCTGTCTAACTAATATAGTAATTTCTAGCACAAACCCAGCCACAAAGTGACAAAATAGTAAACAAAACATAATAAAAAGAATTCAATAATGACTCAAAAGGCACACTAAAAAAAAAAAAAAAAAATCTCAATTTGACTTGTATCTAGAAGAGCCTAGACTTAGCAAACGGCAAAATCCAAGATTGGAAGTTCTCTCTTGGTGGAAAGAACATTATAATCGGTTTCTAGAGCTCTCTTTAATTGCATGAGTTCTTATGAGCATTCCTATAACTACTATTGCATTTGAATCAAGTTTTAGCATAGGAAAGAAATACTTACTCCATATCAATCACATCTTTTGCCTAAGAATGTGGAAGTTACGTTGTACACTAAAAGTTGGTTATATGAATTTGAAGATATTTTAATTTATTAACAGAGTCATAGGACTCTTTATTGATAAACTTTGATTTGCTTTCATGGTACACATAAGTAATATTAAAATATTGTATTGTAGATGACGATATTGATGAAATTGGCCAACTTGAGCTAAAATTTGCAAGTATGAATATTTGTAGCACTGAATCTACTACCAATGTTGAGTAGATTGAGGCATAATTCTTATAAAATATTTAGTTGTTCTTCTTTACTTAAATTGTTGTTTTTATTTTTAAAGGTTTTTATTTTTTATTTTTAGTTTATCTCTCTATATTATCTAACTTTATTATTTTTTTTAAATGCAACAGGAATTTGTGCACTTAAGAAGGCTGATAACTTAACATGGTCCATGGAGTTTAGTTCTATATTTTTTTTTTGTTTTTTTTTTTTTTTTGGGTTCTTTTATGAGATTGATATCATTAGAGCGTCTCCAGCAGTTTCTCTATATTTTGTACTGTTTGGACAGTGAATAATGACATTTACCTTTTATCTACCTTCTTTTTCAAATACATCTTCCAACAGATTCTCTATCCTTTCTTTATCTCATTTAAATATTATTTCTTCATTCATTATTTATTCATTTTTTAACACACATATTCCCATACCTCATCTCCACTCATTTCTTCGCTAATTTTTTTATTTAGTTTTATTCTTTTGCTAATGTACAGTAGCCCATCAAATTTGATGAGCTACTGTTCACGAGCAAAAAAAAAAAATTCATGATTTAGAGAATCCATTGGAGACCATTTTTTGGGTCTCATTTTCTATTATAGAGATTATTTTGCTTTTACCTAAGCTATTGGAGATGCTCTTAGTAAACTTTGAATTTGAAATATGTAAAGAATTTTTGTCATGCTCAAAAGTTAAAATTGTCTGAATTGCGAGGATATGGAAATCTTAGACATGATGTTCCTTTCTGGCATCTTAGTTTTTATTCAGAATCAATTGGAATAAATATTGTTGTTTCAATTAATATTTTCATTCTAATGAAAAGATTTTTTTTAATTGGTTAGATGAAATCAATGACATAATTCGCAAGAAAGGAAAGGCAGCAAAATCTATGACTGTGGGGGAGTTGGCTGAGGAGATTAGGTAAGTCTTACAATTTAAACAAATCTATTACACGTGTAGAAACACATCATAGTAACTTTAGGATCTGCTCACAAGAATCCCCAAACCTGATCCTTTTAAATCAAACATAATGTACTTGTTGGGCTGTAGAATTTTTCCTTAAAGGTAAAGTGGAATACCCTTTTGATTAGGTGTGTTGGTTCACTTTATGAATTTTGAAAATGCAAAATTTTGGACTAGAAAGTGAAAACTCTTTCAATTTTTTTTTTCTTGTAAAAAATTCTTAATGATTTCCCAATTTTCTTATGGCCTAGGTATTTTGGAGGAATATGGGAGGAATTGGCCAAATCTAAAGATAACCAAGGTGCGAATCAGAAGAAGAAAGATTGATGTGATATCTGCAGAGTTTTTTTCCTCACTTCTCACTGGATTATTAACTACTAGCCTATGTTGAAATATTTTGTTAAAATTATGTTATGTTTCATGTATAGTACTTATTATGTGTAGTATTTTTATGCTACTAGAGAGAATAATCAATAGTATGAAATAATTGCTTTTTCTTATTATTATAATTTAATAGTCGGAGGTTAGGGAATTTGAATTATTGATCTTTATAAAAAAACATTAGGATGTTAAGCTACAAGGTTCATAACAAATGCTTAACTAGATTGAATATTATTGTCTTCTAAAAAGATAACATTATTTTATGTTTCATTGGTTAATCATGTGTTTCATTTAAGCTAAAATGTTGTTTTTGTCTTAGGCTTAGTTAGAGTATTCAATAAAGTTGGCCCTCGGGTCTGGTTTCCCAGAAAAAAAAAAAAAAAAAAAAAAAAAAAAAAAAAAAAAAAAAAAAAACCTTAGTTAGAGCATTTTTTAACTTTTATTTATTTATTTATATAGATATATATATATATATATCATATATATATATAATAATAGGTAAAGCAGAGAGAAAATCTAATTAAATTTTTAATTGAAAATCAATTAGTATCTAATTTTACGCCATGTGTTTCATCTAATCTAAATTTTAGAATTTTGTGCCAAGTGAGTTAATTTAGGTAAAAATTGAATTTCAATTAGAGTTTAATTTTGCGCTACGAGTCTCATCTAATCTAAATTTTTAAATATTTGTGCCAAATTAATTAATTTAATGTAGAAAACGAGGAGTCCAATATAATAAACCATTAAAAAATAATCATATATATAATATGTAATTGTGATTGTTTTTAAATGTACTTGTGCATATGCACGGGGTTACACACTATTTATTATATATAATAAAAGTTGGGCTTAGACGCCGTGGTTGTGCTAAGTGGTTTCACCAAATTGTAGAAATTTTATTAAATTTTTAGATTTTTAAAGAACTAAAAAAGAATAGTATACTATCGGGATTCTAATTCATATCTAAAAAAAATTGCAGATTAATATTAGATTAATCAGGACTCTAATTCATTCTTATCTCTAATTCAAAAAATCAGGACTCTAATTCATTCTTATCTCTAAAAAAATATTGCAAAAAAAAAAAAAAAAATTACTTCATGTAAGTTTTTTTTTTTTTTTGGGTATTAATTTAAATGTAAACAAAAAAAAAAATCTGATATCAATCTAGCTAATAAATATAAATTCTTTTTGTTGTTATCTTCTTCTCCTATAATTTCTAAGTTGATTAAAAACTTTAAGTTGATTGCAATCCAAACTCTTCGTCAAATCCCTTTCTTCACTTAAAATACTACTTCATGTAAGATTTTTTTTTTGGTATTAATTTTAATGTAAACAAAAAAATAATCCAATATCAATCTAGCTAATAAATATAAATTCTTTTTGTTGTTATCTTCTTCTCTTATAATTTCTAAGTGATTAAAAAGTTTAATTTGATTACAATCCAAACTCTTCATCAAATCCCTTCCTTCACTTTTTTATTCTTTGGATAAACACTAAAATTTAATATAGAATTATACCCTTAACGTAGATATGTTTCCAGGGGTGCCAAGGGTCGCCACCTTAAAAGCATGCCGAGGCTATAAAAGGCCCTAAGCACCCTTCAGACTAAAGTAGACCACTTTTCTAGGTTTTGCTCCCTACCTGGATGTTCTCTGCACACTTTTCCTCTCTTCCAAACGCAAAAAACACATTAAAGCCCTTGATTCTTCCTTCTTCACCAAAAATACAAGGTAGTATTCTTATATCCAATCTTCTTCTCATTATTTCTACATCTTGGATTTGGGGTTTAGGGGTGTGGATGTAGCTTTCTAGCTACTATCCACACCCCTAACTTTCTAAAAAAAAAATTCTAGCATGTTTCTTGCTTTATTTGTGTTTCTAGCCTAAATCTCCTTGATTTTCATGCCTTATGCCATGTTTCATGCTTAGATATACATCCTTACATGCTTATATGTTTAGATCTACATGTTTTATGTGTTATGCCATGTTTTCCTATGCTTTGTTCCTCCTTGTATTCTAGGTTGATGTTAGGGTTACGTGCTTACATGCTTGTATGATGTTGTTGGCTATGCCTTGCTTGGATCTACGTGTTTATGTGTTTATTTCCATGCTATATGGTTAAATCCTTGTCTTCACATGCTTATATGCTTGGATTCATGTTCTTTAATGTTTATGTGCTAGGCTTGTACATGTTGATATGTATGTTTCTATGCCTATATGTCTAGATCTATGTTTTCACTTGCCTATATGCTTGAATCTATGTTCTCTATATGCTTTATGATATCTTTTGTATGCTTGTGCGCTCCATGCCATGTTTGTGTGCCTAGAGCTAGGCTATGTTTGTCATGCCATGTGCTATTGTATCCCTTTTGTCACTTTGTCTTTCTTTCTTGCGTTTTAGCCTATTTGTTCGGACTCGATCTAGACCCCATGGTCTTTGTCATCATCCATACACCAAGGCCCTCATCAAAGGGTTTGGATCATCCTATTTGCATGTCTATGTTTGCTTGCTTCTGTGCTTTACACTTGTGCTAGCCTCCCTTATTCTAGGCTTTGCCACGCTTGATGCCCTTAGCGGGTTTGTGGTTGTGTGATTACATTCGATGCCTATGAGGATTTGTTTGGATGTAACCATTTGGGATGCATCGCCATGATGCCGGTTGCGTCATGCATACCTTTCCCCCTTTTCTCTCCGTGCGATGATATGCTTGCCATGCTTGTTTGTGCCATCCGTTGGCTTTCTATACATCTTTATACGCTTGCTTACATGTCCAAGCATAAGTCTTGCTTGCTAGTGTGTCGTCCATACTTCAAGACAATGAAGTTATAGACATCTGATCCAAACCTACATTTGTCCCTTGCGGATGCCACCTTTTGTTTGCTTTCTTGCTTGTTTATCTTCTCGTTTGTTTGCTTGCTTTCTTGTTTCTTTGTTTGCCATATCTATCATGCTTATTTGCTTTATGCCTCTTTCATATACTCTTTGTATCTTTTCCTTTCATTGCTCGTCTGCTGGTTTCTTGTCTTTGCCTTTGCTTGTACACACATGGAGTGAGGACGCATGGAGATAGGGCACGGTCTCCCAAGTGCAAGCAAAAAGGGCGAAGATACAAGCATGTAGATATGAGCCAAGTGGCTATGTTCAGTAATTTAGGGGTCTAGCCTCTCCTATTTAGTTATGTACTTTTTTAAACCCGCATTCCTTCCTCCATTCTTTCTCTCTTAGATGGGTTTTATTAGGTATATCATGTCGTATACCATTCTTCCTCATCTCTAGAGCATGGCAACCCTGTTCACTTTCCTACACTTGTATTTTGGGCTATGCTCTAGGGATGTAGTCATTTACTTTCCTACTCTGCGTGCTTGCATTCTGCATGATGTATGTATATATATATATATATATATATATACCTGCTTGCTCCTTCCGGTGTGATTGTCACAGTCTATGTCACTTAAGGCAAAGCGATGCCTAATTTTCATTGCAAAAGTAAGGTGACGTGTTGCCATATTTTTGCTATGGAAATCTAACACTTTCTCTGAATGCCTTAGGAAAGCATAGATTGGGATCACACCCATTCAAAAGCCAAACCTCAAAACCCCCATGCATGCAAAGCCCCGAAAGCTAATGCCAAAATCATGTTTTTTACTGCCAATTTCCGAAAATTAAGGTTTTATCAAAACAAATGACTGTCCTTAGACAAGCGTTATGGGGTGCCTAACACTTCCCCACATGTAACCAAACTTCCAGACTCAAGAATCAAGATTTTTTTCCATCCACATTAGATTAAGAAAAACTCCATTTTTCTTAACAAGGGATTGGTAATAAAATCAACTAAAACATGTGACCAATCACACATTCAAAAAACCCAATGATTGGTGACGACTTCACTTACCTTTGGTAATCCCTTAAAATTTGGCCAAGATTCCTGCCACACTTCCAAAGGCAGACCTACCTTCCTCCACCAAGAGAGAGAGTACTTGAAACTCCGCGTGAACCTCACACACAACGCGCAGCCATATCATCAAGAGGGGTCTCCAACGGGCCCCGCTCGTGCAAGAGAGTCGCCACAGCGGGTGGTCGAATGAAGGCCGACGACGATGGTGGTTTTCGCCCCGATTAAGGCCAGGCGTCAACAACTGCCGACACAAACCACAGTTCACATTGCCTCATTTTTTTTCTTCTCAACTCCCATCTCTACAAAACTCGTGTCCCATCAACCAAACTCTTGTCATCTTAAACAATTACGTTATGTTCATGATGATAAATATGTTCATGGGTCCATTTTTTTATCCCATGTTCAGGTCTTCTCCTTGCTAAACTAATCTACAGCAACAATGAGTCTCTCTCTCTCTCAACAATCATCATAAAAATAAAAATAAAATTCCTTACATAGGTGTTTTTTTTAAATATATTTTTAGCCTTTAATGGTGAGTTTTGTCAAAAAAATTATCATTATTTATGAATATGTTTTATTTATTAAGATTTCATTTTTTAATATTTATCATCAAAACTTCCATTTGAAGCTTCAATTGCAACATTCAGAACTTGATGTGAGAAAACATCTAGATTTTCAAAATATGGGGATAATATCTAAGCTATTAGGGGATTAGAGATTTCAGAAAAGTTTGGAATCTATTATTTGATTGATAGATTGATTCTTCTTGTGTTGATTCATTTAGTTTTTACAGCAACAATATAATGAGCCTTTTCAGTTATGAAACTGGAAAGACAAGATTTGGCAATAAAATGGAGGATGAGTTTTTGGTAGATAATATGATGATTTATATATACTTTTTAGAGAAATATGATAATTAATATATAAAAAGGAAATTGCTAAGTATTTCACTTAGGAAATGATAATTGATAAATTTTATTCTATGAAAAATAGTCACAAGACATAAATTTGACGTGAAACGTTCTCTTTTGGATGTTTTTGTATATGTTTATAGTGAATTTTTGTATGTTTATTAGTGTTTATTAATATAATGATATATCAAATATTCAATAGACTTATGAATTATACTTATTATATTAATACAACAAATTGCCCCTCAAATTAAAAGTTTCTCGCCATGCCATTGTCCACCATTTTATTCTTATTTCATTTTTTATTTTTGAAGAATGTTTCATATTATTCTTATGAAAAATATCGGTGCTAAAAAGTATGGTTGACACATTTCTTCCTCCCCCCCCCCTACCCTGGCTTTGATACCATATTTAACGACCTAAGAAAAAATGCTAGCCTCATCTGCACTATACCTCAAAATGACTAGTCACAATTGAGACTCCTTGCAGTTGTTAATAATGCTCAGATCTACCTAGTATATGCCCAGTGTGGGACTCATCACACTTCCACACACATCACGCAATCAATCAAATTGGGGCATCACAATCTCCCCCACTTAAATCCCTAACATTCTCGTTAGGGCCCACTTTGTGAGATAGTGTCTCCGAGCCCACACGGAGTTACCGTGCTGGCTCTAATACCATTAAATTGTCATGCCTTGAACCCAATTTATAAAGTTAGGCACGTGACAACAGCCGCACATTTATAAAGTTTTCACCCTACAAGTGTGCAAGACCTTCTTAGCAACTAAAAAGTATCCTCAAAGAAAATTTCATCAATAAATCCACAATCATCCTCAATAATGCAATTGTTAAAATATCTCCAAAGTACCAATAGAAACAACAATACATACCTCATGATCATTAAACAAAAGATATACTAATTATTACAAGATCATTTTATTTCAAAAATTCCTGATCTCCTTCAAGTGTACACCCTCGGCAAAAGTCCCAAAGCTTTATTATTTTTCACTATCTGAAAATGGAGGGGAAAAAGGGGGTGAGTTAACAACCTAATAAGTAATTAAATCCTAACTAACTGAAACAAGTGTATAGATTGACAAAATAATACATTTTACATAAGATAAAATTTTTTCACATTTATAAAAAATTATAATATACTATGGGTTTCAAAATAAACATAAGAAGTTTCAAAGACTTAAAACAATTCAAATATTCAAACAAAATTCATATTTTTAATAATCTTTTATGACTATGGTCATGCTATATCCCTATGACTGGGCATCAGATTCAGATGAAACTAGTTTTGTACTAATGAATATCTCTCATTAATTGGGTCTAGAAACACGATAAGTTTGTGATGCATCAGATAGAACTAGTTTCGATAGCAATGAATAACCTCCATTGGTTGGGTATCAGAGTCGGCCCAGTAACCCTATGTGAGCTCGGAAACACTACCCCACAAAGTGGGCCTTAACAAGGATGTTAGGGATTTAAGTGGAAAAAATTGTGATTCTCCAATTTGATTGATGGTGTGATGTGTGCAGGTGTGTGATGAGTCTCATACACATTACTCCAAAAACTAGAAGTTGGAAGGTCAAAGATTATTGTTGTTGGAAAGGCAATGAAATGAAAAATGTATTGGTCTATGAGCCAACTCTCAGGGTGTATTTGGTTGGACAGGTGGAAAAGTAGGAGGATAGAAAATAGTAGAATGATAGAAAAGTTAGAGGATAGAAAAGATTTCAATTTCCCTCTTTTTTGTTTGGTTCGGAGTGAAAAAATGAAAGGGTAGAGAAATGAGTTTGTATAAATTTACTCATATACCCTCATTAAAAAATGATGCCCAATTAAAACAAAAAATTGATAAGCAACCAAAAAAAAAAAATCACCCAAATTTATTTTAAAAAAAAACAATTTCCAGGAAAAAAAAAATCATTTCTAGTTAAACAAAAAAAAAAAAAAAAAAACACAAAGCACCATGCTTAAGAAATCAAAAGAAAAAAAGTATATATATATATATATATATATATATATATATATATATAAGAGGAGGCAACGTTGCCCAGGAAACCATAAGAAAAAGAAAAAGAAAAAAGAAAAAAAAAAAGGCAACTGGACTTTGCCCATGTGCACTGCACATGGGTAATTTTGTCATTTCATTATCAAACTCCCCCCACCCAGTTTTCTCTTCATTTTTGAGAGATAAATTTTGTGTGGGCTCGAGTGAAAAATGTCTAAACCCCACATAAAAGTTTTCTCCCCCCCCCCCCCCCTCCCAACCAAACAACACACAAACCCATTTTCTCTCCTATTTTCTCTCCAAAGTTTTCCATCCACCTGTAAGAGACCTCGAAAAAAGTGTCCCTTAAAAAAGAGAGATTTTTTAGAGTGCTTTTTAGGGCACCTCTCTTTTTGGACTTAAAACAATTCAAATATTCAAACAAAATTCATATTTTTAATAATCATTTATGACTATAGTCATGCTATATCCCTATGACTGGGCATCAGATTCAGATGAAACTAGTTTCGTACTAATGTATATCTCTCATTAACTGGGTCCAGAAACACGATAAGCTTGTGATGCTTCAGATGAAACTAGTTTTGATACCAATGAATAACCTCCATTGGTTGGGTATCAGAGCTGGCCCAGTAACCCCATCTGAACTCGGAAACACTACCCCACAAAGTGGGCCCTAACAAGGATGTTAGGGATTTAAGTGGGAAAAATTGTGATGCCCCAATTTGATTGCTGGTGTGATGTGTGCAGGTGTGTGATGAGTCTCATACACATTACTCCAAAAACTAGAAGTTGGAAGGTCAAAGATTATTGTTGTTGGAAAGGCAATGAAATGAAAAATGTATTGGTCTATGAGCCAACTCTCAGGGTGTATTTGGTTGGACATGTGAAAAAGTGGGAGGATAGAAAATAGTAGAATGATAGAAAAGTTAGAGGATAGAAAAGATTTCAATTTCCCTCCTTTTTGTTTGGTTGAGAGTGAAAAAGTGGAAGGATAGAGAAACGAGTTTGTATAAATTTACTCATATACCCTCATTAAAAAATTATGCCCAATTAAAACAAAAAATTGATAAGCAACCAAAAAAAAAAAAAAAATCACCCAAATTTATTAAAAAAAAAAATTTCCAGAAAAAAAAAATCATTTCTAGTTAAACAAAAAAAAAAAAAAAAAAAAACACAAAGCACCATGCTTAAGAAATCAAAAGAAAAAAAAGTATATATATATATATATATATATATATATATATAAAGAGGAGGCAACGTTGCCCAGGAAACCATAAGAAAAAAAAAAAACACAAAGCATCGCGCCTAGGAAATCAAAAGAAAAAATAATAATAAAAAAAGAGGAGGTAACGTTGCCCAAGAAACCATAAGAAAAAGAAAAAGAAAAAAAAAAAAAAGGGCAACTGGACTTTGCCCACGTGCACTGCATGTGGGTAATTTTGTCATTTCACCATCAAACTCCCCCCACCCAGTTTTCTCTTCATTTTTGAGAGATAAATTTTGTGTGGGCCCGAGTGAAAAATGTCTAAACCCCACATAAAAGTTTTCTTCCCCCCCCCCCCCCCCTCCCAACCAAACAACACACAAACTCATTTTCTCTCCTATTTTTTCTACAAAGTTTTCCATCCACCTGTAAGTGACCTCGAAAAAAGTGTCCCTTAAAAAAGAGAGATTTTTTGGAGTGCTTTTTAGGGCACCTCTCTTTTTGGATAAGTGGTATGGAGTTGCCACTTATTTTTTTATACAAAAAATAAGAAAAAATAAATATATACAAATACATGATTAAATTGTTCTCTTCATTGATTGAATAAAAAAAAATTACATATCTTGAAAAACTTGAAAATTACATAGCTTTGGGTCCTAGTTACAATCTACCAAAAAAATATGGCTTGTTGTCCTAGTTACATTCTACCCAAAATAAATAAAGACAAGGCTAGATCTACTTATCCAAAGACCTAAATCCGGAGGCTAGGTTACGGAATGGGAAGGTGTTAAGCACCCATTCTACCCAGACAGAGTCTGATCTTCTAGACTCTTGTGACCAATGTACCTTTTTATGCATGTTATGTTCAACATGTGACACTAAAATTAAATCACACAAATTTATTTATGGATGAAGTCTCTCCTTTTGTTTAAACAAAAAAATTCAGATCTATTTTTGATTAATAAAAAAATTGATTTTGATTTGTCAAAATACCAAATCTGTTTTGTAGAAAAATGTTTTTTGATAACAAAAAAATTAGATCTGTTTTATGATAAATAAATAAAAAAAAGGTTTTTGATAACAGAAAAAATCAGATCAATTTTTTTTTATATTTTTAAAAGAATGAAAAAGATTTTTAAGAAGAGAGTTTCACTCATAATTGAAATTCATGCAACATGAATTAAATAAAACAAATACAAACACAATCATGTTTTATCTTTTTCTTTATTTCAAAAATCAGCATGCATTAAAAAATTCAGATCTGGGGTTAGAAAACAACCTCTTGCATGAGCATTCTTTTTTCTTGAGAGGATGTTTTAGGGTTCAAAAAACCTTATGCAATTCTCTTTGAAACCTAAAAACCCTAATTTAAGTAGTAACACTCAGAAAGGGAATCAGAAAATATGAGCAATTTAAGAGCCTAAAATGTATGCCTCCCAGACTGTAAAAAAAAAGGTGCTGAATTATGAGGTTTAGTATCTATTTATAGAGGTTAGAGGACTCTAAAATATAGGCACAGACGATTAGGGTATGAATCCGGACGCATCCTTTTGCGAAAAGATAGAAAAGGGTATGCCTTATTGTCACTCGAAGGCCGTTGGGCCAAAGTCCAACAAAGGGAAATTCGGCCCTTTTAGAGTGCCGTTCGGCACTCCAAAAGTGCCGAATTGGCCTTTGGACACTGAACACTCTTTTGTGTTCAGGTGCTGTTTGGACTCTTCTTCTAGGGTTTTTTAATCGATCCTTGTACCTAGACGTGTTTTCATCCTCCGTCTATGATTTTTCATCTCATTTCTGGATAATTCAGGCTATTTAAGAACAATTATCTTGTACATAAATACCCTAAAATAAATCTTGATCAAGTTCAAATTATCCACAATATTATTGTTATTCAATCATCCCTTTTATTCTTATGCATGCAATCTTATTTTAAATACTAATTATCAACCAATCACAGAATTATTTAATTAATTTTAATGGTTTAATCAATCAGAATTAATTTAAACTAATCATGTGTGGTCTACCTTACCTAGACACAATGCATGTTGACCGTGCAAACTTGATTATGCAATATCTTTCGATTCAATGGTCCGATTTGAAAACCAAAAACACCGTTGCGACCGTTAGAATCTCAAGATCATTTTTATGATATGCAATAGAATCAATGCATGTAATGCAAAGACAAGTTGAGGCATGTAATGCAAGAACCAATTGATGCATGTAATCCAATCATGATTTTTGAGGTACATGGATGGTCATTCAAGTCATTCTCTTTGATTAAATCATGGGTGCAAAATAAGTGTCTACACCACCCTATTTCACCTCCAAACAAACACACCCTCAACTTAGTTTTGGATTTTGAATTCTTCCAGCTTGAATTAGTGTGCACCTCTATGTACTTTTCTAAAATTTAAACTTTGGGTCCTTTGCTAACGATAGGTATATTTATGATACTTTCATGCCATATTCTTGTCAAATATTTTTTTTTTATTCTAGTAAATTTCCCTTTCATCTATACTACTATTTATGAGTATTCTCCTTATTCAAATATTTATGTAAAAAAATGTTTAGATAGCTTTTCATTATCAATTACAACATGTCAACATCATTTTTTTTTTAAAGAGACCTAGATCTCTTATTTAACTATCAGAAATTTTATAAGTTAAGTTAATTGAAACCCACACAACACATCAACATCAATATATATTTTAAAGTCTTTAAACCCAATAAAAAATTCCATGAACCTATTATTTTTTGTTCAATATAATTATGGAGTAGGCAAAATAAAAAAGGAAAGAACCTGTTAGTTTTTTATCAATATAATTGTGGAGTATGAAAAATCAAAAAGGGAATAAGACAAAATGAAATAACATTTCTCCAGATTTAGCGAAACGAAGTTTCAACAATTTCTCCTATAAAACAGATGGGGAGAATGTCACAATCAAATAATCATTTTGAAAAAAAAAATAGTTAAAGCTAACCACAAAACCAAATTCTACTAGGATTAAAAATTAGGCAATTATGTAGAAATAAAATAATTTAGCAAATGTCTTGGCGCTCAGGCAGAAACTAATAGGAGTGTTTGGTTTGCTATTATGTGTAATTGTGTGATGTACGTTACAATGATGTGACATTAAAATTTTTTATTTATTTTATTTTATCTAACACTATTATAATCTAAAATTACATACTATATTATACCTTCCTAAACAATGTAATGTTATATTCTTGTATTAAGATTACATTAATGTAAGATTATAATAACATAACATTACAGTGTAATGTAACATCACTGTGAACCAAACACCCCTTAGTTCGCTGTGATGCACATTATGATGATGTGATATTATAATTTTTGGTTTATTTTATTTTTTCTAACATTACCGTAATCTTTTTTTTTTTAAGAAAAATACTATTATTTTATTATTTCAACAGGGACTTTGTCCATCATTACAAAATTGGTAGCATCACAGTGGATGTCTTCTAACCAAATTTGAGGGGAATTACAACACTTTGCCAGTTTAGCTAGTTTATCGACTACATTGTTGCCTATTCGTTTAGTGTGGATGAACGAGTAAGATCTAAAGGACGTGGCTAGGGAGTGAGAGTCCTCGATGATGTGATCGAAAGAAGCCAAGCTTGGGATTTTGAAGCTAAGGTGGCTGATGACTGTTTCCGAATCTCCTTCAAAGATAACATCTCAGAGACCTATCTCTTGTGCGAAGATGATTGCACGACGACATGCTAGTGCTTCGACAGCCTCCACTGTCAAAGGTAGCTTAATTCGTTCTGACAGAGGGGCAATTAACTGGCCTAAGTGGTCTCTGATTACCACGCCTATCCCAGCTGAGTGGATGTCATGGAAAAGTGCTCCATCAAAGTTAGCTTTATATAGATCCTTTGGTAGAGCACGCCAATGGACCAAGGTTGGGTATGGGGCCGTGTTAGCATGATGATCCAGGCATGAATGATATTCATTTAGGCATTTTACTACATCTGAGTAGATCATGGAATATGGTAAATAATGAGAGTCCACTCGAGTTGCATTACGTTTAGTCCAAAGGCTTCATGCTATGTAGGCGAACCTTTCTGCTAGGTGTGGAGCTCCGATATTGAATATTCCTGTCAGAAGGTCACGGAAAGTTTGGAAGCATTCCAATAGTTGATTTCGGCATTGTTTTTCCTTCCACCATGTTTCTTTGACTACCCGACATCCCCATAGTGCCTGCACGGTATCTTCCACCTCTTCTCTGCGTCCATCGTATGTTGCGTTTCTTGTCACCTGACTTTGAAAAAGGTTCAGTGCAACCCGCTATATGAAGTGTTTTATTTTACTTGGTATAATGAGTTCTTAGATGTCTTTCCATAACACGTCCTGACCTGAGAGATTTGACGAACCCGATTTTGAAGTTCGCTCTGTTCTTTGAAGCATCAGATATGCACTTTTAGTTGAGTAAACGCCATTCTTAGTTCCTGACCAAATTAGAGTATCCTTGATTGGACAGCTGCTCAAGGGGATGCTAAGAATAATTTGAGCTTCATGGGGTAGAAATTCCTCGATAACATCCGTTAGCCAACGTGACCCATCCTCCTCCAGCAATGCAAAGAGCCCTGTGTTCCCTGGAAATTTCTTTGTGGTGATATAACTCTATTTGAGTGTGGGTCTAGGAGCCATCTGTCACCTCGAATGTAGAAAACTCTCCCCGTTGCCTATCCTCCAAGTAGGAAATCACATGTCTTGCCTTTAGGATGCATGCTTTGCCACGCATACGACCCATTCAAGTTTACCCGTCATCCCTGATTGAGCAACTGGGAAAGTACCGAGCTTTGAAAACCTTGTACAGCAGGGAGTTTGTGTTATGAATGAGCCTCCAGACTTGCTTCCCCAACAATGTGAGGTTAAAGTTTTCAATGTCCCGCAATCTTAACCCTCCTTCGGCCTGCATAGCTTGTTCCACGCCATCCAATGGAATTTCCTTTTTTTTCCCGTTGCATCCCCATAAAATTTTTTGAATAAGAGCTTCAATATCCCTGCATAAGTTCTTTGGAATTTTAAAGCAATTCATAGTGTAAGTGGACATGGCTTGTAAGACGGCTTTTATTAGTACTTCACGACGAGTTTTCCTTTCCAGCCTTGTATTTTATGCCATATTCTCTCACGTATATAGCTGGAACTTTGTCTCTTTGCCCGACCAATAAATGAGGGGAGGCCTAGGTTTTTCTCAAAGTGAGGAATGGTCGAAACACCTAGCATTTCTTTGATTATGGACTGAGCATGGGGATCGGTATTGGAGCTGAAGAAGAGCTGTGTTTTATCTCGTTTTATACATTGTCTTGAGGCTTGTTCATATGCGTCCAGTAACTCTAGTACAGCAGTGCAGTTATGAACATTTACTTGGTAGAACAGTAGGCTGTCATCGGCAAAGAAGAGATGTGAAATTTTCAGACCATCTTAGCATAATGAGACCCCTTTTATTGCGCCGCATTCTTCCACCTGTTGAATGAGAGAGTGTAGACCTTCTGCACATAAAAGAAAGAATGTGATAATGGGTCACCTTGACAGAGACCCCTTTAAGGATGGAAAAGACCATGAGGAGCACCATTGATCATAACTGAGAAAGATACAGACCGAATACAAGAACTGACAATGTTTATCAATTTTTTTTATCAAAACCCACTTTAGCCATCAATTTTTCATGGAACACCCATTCCACTCAGTCATATGTTTTGCTTATGTCGAGCTTCAAAGCCATGGAACCAAACCTGCCATTTCGTTTATATCACACCACTTTCCTATATAATGTAATGTTGTATTATTGTATTGAAATTACATTAATGTCAAGCTACAATAATGTAATATTACGGTATAATGTTACATCACGACAAACCAAACGTCCCCTTAGAGCATTAGCATCAAGCATTCTAAAAAAAATGCTATTTTCACAAATCAAAAAGTTGCTTTGTCTATTATAACATACCACTTTACAATATACTATACATCACATATTTTATTCTTTTACCATTTTATTTAAATATTATTCATTTATTCTTTAATTCTTTTTTGTTGTTCCCAAAGTTTCAGCGAATAGATTGATGAGAGAGAATGTTTTAATATTATTAATTATTCCCCAAGTCCCCAATGATCAAGAAGATAGAGAAAACTTTGAATAAAAAAATAATCCATGCTAAAAATTTAGCATTTAGCACACTTGATAATAGTAATCTTACTAGGGATTAAACGCATAGGACCCGGCTATTCTTAAGAACCTCATAATCTTTTTCACAAAATATCTTTCACGGTTATTATACATATATGCACCAAGGAGAGGCTTTGAGAAACACTATTATTGACTAAGCCGAAAAGGACTTAGCAAGCCCATAGTGACAAAGCGAAGTTAATAGTAGAATCCTTTAATATTTTTATTGTATCACATATTAAGAGATATGACAATTTTGTAGATCACAATTTTGCTAGATATGCTAGACAAGTTAGTGATTTAATGATGTGGATGCAAGATGTTTCTCCACGCCTAAATGTTTTTATCTTAGCTGGCTTCCTAGTTTTCAATAAACTTACAACCTTCTTCTAATTTTTTTTTTTAAAAAAACCCTTTAATAATATATATATATATATATATATATATATTTCTAATTTAAAACATAAAATAGAGATGGCAAAGATGTGGACTAGGCTAAAACTGGACTCCTATCTAAAAAGGCATGGCCCAACCTAAAAGAAAGAAAGAAAGGAAAAAAAAAAAACACTCGATCTCAAGATTCATATATCACATTTGTTTCAAGTTCATGATCCATCTCTCCAATGTTGTTAAACATGCTAGACAAGTTATTGATGTGAAGGAAATATGTTTCTCCACACCTAAAAGTTGTAATCTTAGCTAGCTTCTTAGTTTTCAATAAAGTTACAACATTCTTCTTTTAAAACATGGCTGAAACTGGACTACTATCTAGTAAGGCCCGACCCAACCTAAAAGAAAACACACACACACACACACACACACACACACACAATCTCCATCTCTCCAATTTTGCTAGACAAGTTAGTGATTTATTAATGTGGATGAAAGATTTTTCTCCACGCCTAAATGTTATAATTAGGTGGCTTCCTAGTTTTCAATAAAGTTACAACCTTCTTCTATTAAAAAAAACCCTTAAAAAAAAAGATATTCCAAATTTAAAACATGAAATAGAGATGACAAAGATGTAGACAGGGGTGAAACTGGACTCATATCTAATATGGCCTGACCCAACCTAAAAGGAAGGGAAAAAAAAAACCCACACTTGGTTTCGGGTTTCATAAATCGCATTTGTTTCAGATTCATGATCCATCTCTCCAATCTTACTAGACATTCTAGACAAGTTAATGATTTATTGATGTGGATGAAAGATGTTTCTCTACACCTAAATGTTGTAATCTTAACTAGCTTCTTAGTTTTCAATAAAGTTACATCTTCATCTAAAAAAAAAAACTTTATCAACAAAAAAAAGATATTTTTAATTTAAAACATGAAATAGAGATGGCAAAGATGTGGATCAGGATAAAACTGGATTCCTATCAAATAAGGCTTGGCCCAACCTAAAAGAGAAAAAAAAAAAATAACACACGCACACACACACACACACACACACACACACACACACACGTGCACACGCGTGCGCAAACTCGGTCTCAAGTTTCATATATCGCATTTGTTTTAGATTCACAATCCATCTCTCCAATTTTGCTAGACATGCTAGACAAGTTAGTGATTTGTTGATGTGCATGAAAGATGTTTCTCCACACCTAAATGCAGTAATCTTAGTTTGCTTCTTAGTTTTCAATAAAGTTACAACCTTCTTCGAAAAAAAAAAAAAAAAAAACCCTTTATTAACACAAAAAAGGTATTCCTAATTTAAAACATTAAATAGAGATGGCAGAGATGTGAACTAGGTTGAAACTAGACTACTATCTAATAAGGCTTGCCCAACCTAAAAAAAAAAAAAAAAAAAAAAGCACACTCAATCTCTCACATTTATATATCACATTTGGTTTAGATTTGCGATCTATCTCTCCAAAATGCACAATATCACTAACTTTGTGAGAGATGGAATGAATTTTTGTTTATTGATTAGTTTTTATTTATCATGTAATTTGATTTTCCTTTTTTTTTTTCCTTTCCCAAACCCTCATTCTTCTTCTCATCATATTTTATAGTGGCTTTTGCCGAAATCGGTGTTTATCTTGTGTATCACTTCCCATTCAGGCCATATTTTCACATGGTGCCATATTTTTCAACCCAAGTTAACAACAAACGATGTTGGGGTGAAAGTGTGACAAGGATTATAGTTTAGGACACAACATATGCATTTAAAAAGTTTAAGATATAAAGTACAATAAGGATTCGGGAATATAGTTTTGAGTGGTAAAGTGTTGAGATAAAATCCTATAAGAACGTGGTGCAAAACCCAACTTTTTCACTCTCCAATCTTAACATGCCGCATCATCATATCATATATTAAAAAATAGGCATAATCACACTCAATCAATTATATCTAAAAATTCAACCCAACTAGAAGTTTATTGAGATGTTATTAGGCGTGGTAGGATATATTGAGTTTTTTTTTTTTTTAAAAGATGTATTAAATTTTAAATAATTAGGTGCAATCTCTGATTGGATGAATTTTATAGTCATCTTTACCAAATTACCAAATTCGTAATTATATGATATAGAGTTTGGTCGTCCTATTTAATAAGGCCCAGCCCAACCAAAAAAAAAAAAATATATATATATATATATATATACTATTATTTAAAAGGCTGTACCTGTTTGGACCGAATTTTTTTTTTTTTTTTTTTTGTTCCAAAATACCCTTACATCCTTAGGATCAAGTAGAGACAAAACTAAAAGATAATTCGGTAAAAATATATGTTTAACTTGCACTAAAACATTGCCTACAAAATAAGAATACTTTCTCGTTGATCAACTTCTTCAAAGTAACAATACGTTTATTATTTTTTTAAAAATAAAAAATAAATTATGAATTATCACGTCAATTAAATAGGTTTAACTATAAAAAGCACGTATCGCAGTCCATCCCAAACACTACCATTATTCTCGGTCTCGTTTCAGATTCACGACCCTTATAATGGCGTTCGCTTACTTTGCACACAGGCCTCTGAGATTCTGTATGATTTTTTTGTTTATTGATTAGTTTTATTTAGCATGGAATTGGGTTTTGTTTTTTTTTTTTTTTGTCTTTTGTTTTTTTTCCTTCCCAAACCCTAATTCCTCTTCTCATCCTGTTTTGCAGTGGTTTGTGTAGGAATTGGTACTTTTCTTTATTGTCGCTTCCCAGACGGGCCATTCCCTTATATTGACTCGCTTGTTAAACGATTTAACCCAGATGAATCTTCAATGGCAGATAAAGAGTTACTAGCAAAAAAAAAAGAGGCCGAAATCCAGTATGTCTGCTTTTACGATTTAAATATGCACGTACTAACTTGTCTACTCAATATGTGATTTAAACTCAAGTTGGTGCTTAATATTATAGTTGGCCTTTCCTTTAGCAGGTCTTAGAGTTCTTGGTACTATATATGTTTTCAAAATAGGTTTGGTGCCTTCTGGAATTTGGCATTTATATAGCGGCTGCTTTAATGGTAATCGTTTTTAAGGACTTAATAATAAATTAATAATGTTTATCAGACCTTTCAGCTGGATTTATAAGCTTACCCATTGTAGACAAAGGCACCTTAGTGAGGCGCTTGCCTTTAGAGCCTAGGCGAGCAAGGCGCTATCAAAAAAGTAAAAGGTGCTAAGGCGTGAGCCTCAGTTTTTTTTTAATTGTAATTTAATTTTTTTTTTTTTTTTTTTTTACAGAAGTTTGTTGTGAAACCTACTATTAGATTATTAATTTAAAAAGGCATGTTAACTTAATTTGCTAAAATTTGTTGTAAAACTTATTGTTATATAAAAGCTTGTTGTAAAATCTATTGTTAGTATAACTAAAGAGCCTTAACCATGTTAATCCTATTTGAAATAATTTGATAGACCTAATTTCTTCATGCAACACATTGAAAAACATTTCATTATAATATTTTAATACACTAGGTACATATGATTTAAGTTCTATATGTATAATAAATATATTAAGAACTTGACGCCTCGCTATACTCGGGCTAGCACCTTGTTGTTGACTCATGCCTCAGGCGATATAAGGCCTTGGTGCCATGAGGTAGCCTTTCACCTTTGACTACCTAGGGCTTACCATAGAAATGAGATAGGGTGGAAGTTATTTATGATAATGTTGTAGATATGATGGGGATGATACGTGTAAAGCACCAACAATCATGATTCATTCATGTTGATTCTTGGACTCACTTGTCATGATTGAATGAAATTTTGTACTTTCTTATGTGTTCCCACTTACTATGAGCTTTTTGTATGAGGAATCCTTATAAATTGGGGTTGAACATGTGCTTATCTTGGATTTTGTATTATGTCAGTTTATAATATGCAAGACATGAGTTCAATTGTGGTAATTTAGGAGTGTAATAGTTTGTCTTATTTAGTACAGTTTCAAAACTATTAAATTGGTAAGGAGATAATTTTATAATTTTTTATTCTATTTTTACTTTTGAGAATGGAATTTTTATTTTGTTCATGGAGGGGTAATTGAGTTGCTAATAGTTTGTTTATCTTGGGTTTTTTTTTAATTATTATTCAAAGTTATTTTCCTTCTTCTATCACTTCATTCTACAAGAAAATTTAGAATCATGCAACCGAAGACCTTGACAATTTTTGTTGCACCTTCCTTAAATCCTTCTTTCTTAATGATAACTCTTCCATCTCACTCAACACCTTAAATTACTAATTTTTCTTTCACTTGAACCTTATAAATTTACATATTTCTTTTGGTACATTATATATATATATATATATATTTTTTTTTTTTGATAAAAAAAAATCTAATTCACAGGAATCTTTGGGTGTGCATGCTTCTTAGATAATGTGTAATGCCTTTTTAGCATAAGGAATAAATCCAGGTTGTTGGCATGCCTTTTCAACGATAACTCTTCCATATCACCCAACACCTTAAATTACTAATTTTTCTTTCACTTGAACCTTATAAATTTACATATTTCTTTTGGTACATTATATATATATTTTTTGATAAAAAAAAAATCTAATTCACAGGAATCCTTGGGTGCGCATACTTCTTAGATAATATGTAATGCCTTTTTAGTATAAGGAATGAATCCAGGTTGTTGGCATGGTATCTCCTTAGTTCTGCTTAGCATAATCATGATTGGACAGGTTAATTATTCATTTACGTGGTGGTTTTACATGTGGACAGTTTCTTGTGAATTGAAAGTAGAGGATTAGATCAGTAAATTTTGTGTTGGCTAAACTACATTTGGGTCCCCCAAAATGTAGCCTTACCATCGATAAGGTCCTTGTAGTCCTTTTTTGTTTTCATCATTAAAGTCGTCTTGTAGTTCTTATTGTAGCAATGCTAACCTTAAAATTTATAATTTGTTGTCAAGTTGGTCTTCACGATCATCATATTTACCATGGCCCCATAAATATGACGCTAGGTAAATGGAAAAAAAATGGTAAGAAATCAAAAGGCAAAATGTGAGAGAGAAAGAATCCAATGAATTAATGTGATTTGAACCTATCAAAAAAATGAATTGACGTGATTGGACCTTAAAAGACTTACATTCACAATAAAAGTCCCAAACAATTACACTTTGTCACTTTTACTATCAAATTTCTCTTATAATTGCCCATTAAAGGGTATTAGTAGGATTGCATTATGCCTAATATGATAATGTTGAGATCATGATGGTGTTTTAATAGCATGATGACTCACGTGACTATATAAAACTTCAACATGAATACATTATGTCCAAGATGGTGCAGAGGACTTGTCACTTCTTCTTTTTCCATAGATTTTGATTTTGGGGATCCTTTTTACCATTTAAGGCACCTTCCCCTTAGGTTTTTTATTTTTATTTTTTGGGTTCAACCTATGCAAAATTCTCCAACTTGATCTTGTGCTTCATTATGACCTATGCCCTTTGGCTACCAGTGTAGTCGCCCTTGGATCATAGTAGCCATTATTTGGGCATTGGTCCAGTCATCCTTAGCCCCTGTTGCAATATTTTGATGTTCATTTGTTGTTGGTGTGTCGTCGTCCATTGTCAGAGTCAACAATTTGCACAGTTTGTTCTACATTGTGTTCGATCCATTTTCCATCCAATCTAGTTGTTCATAGTCACCTTTAGCTTTTATTCCAACCTGAAGGCGTCACCAAGATTTTACCTTGAGTTTGAGGGGGGAGTGTTAAAGACACTATGGTTTATGTGTTTAAAGATGCAATGCCTTAAGTGGATCAAGTATATGGTAGACCCAACTCAGGTTAACCTTATTGCTATATTAGGGTTTCTTGTATGCACCATCCTAAATAGCCAATAAGTAGCCGATTAGGCTTTCTTTTGTAGATATAGGCCATTTGGTCGAGCCATGTCAACCTGTGTTCTCTATATCTTGCTTTCTCTATATAGGCCATTTGGTCTACTTCTTCTTCAGTCTCTAGATTAGATCGATTCCTTTTTCTCAACACTGTGATGTTTAGTTCCCTTACATCTCTCAAAGAAGGTTACCTAGAGTAATATTTGATCTTCCCTGTTCTTTTAGATGGAGGGAATCAGCAAAAATGCGTTGACCTTTTCATTTTGAAAACATGTGGTTGAAAGCAAAGGGGTTCGTGGAAATGGTGAAATCTTGGTGGGAAACTTATGTTTTTTCAGGGGACTCCTAGTTATATTT
Organism: Lithocarpus polystachyus; assembly: GCA_033629205.1. Classification (NCBI taxonomy): domain Eukaryota; kingdom Viridiplantae; phylum Streptophyta; class Magnoliopsida; order Fagales; family Fagaceae; genus Lithocarpus; species Lithocarpus polystachyus. Next base: position 39,887,300 of record CM066167.1, read on the forward strand.
TGGCCATGAAGTTAAAAGCACTGAAAATTGGATTTAAAACAGTGGAATGAAGTGGAGTTGGTAATGTCAACCAAGAAACAAATATTGTGGAATGAGCTGAATGCCTTGGATGTTAAAGCAGAAAGATACCTTTTATCGGGTGTGGAAAAATCTGAAATTGAAAAGATTACACTGTTAGTAGAAATCAGTTGGAGAAAGAAGTCAAGGGTGCTGAATTTGAGGATTCTAATACAAAGTTCTTCCGCCGCATGGCAAATTCTAATTGCAGAACTAACAATATTACAAGTATTATGGTTGATGGGACCTTGACATCTAATCAGGATAGCATTATTGAATGTATCACTCATTTTTATAGGAGTTTGTTCACTCGTTTTTATAGGAGTTTGTATTCTGACCAGCAAGTCTCTAGATCCTTTTCAAATGTATTAGAGTTCCCTAGGCTTTCTAGGGAGAAGGCTGTATGGTTGGAAAGGCCTTTTGAGGAAGCATAAATTCTTGAGGTAATAAGGGGCTTTAATGGAGAAAATTCCCCTGGACCAGATGGCTTCCTTTTGTCATAAGGCCGTCTTTTGCCTTTGACTGCGCTGTGTTATCTATTCTTTTTCTTCTGAGATTCTAACTTGGTATTAGAATGAAATTTGATCTCAACTCGTTGCAAAATTCTAACATGTTTTCAACATTTAATTGTATTGGACAAAACTAAATTGGTGCATACCACCACCCCAAATGCAGAAAATGCTTGGAGATCCAGCTATGCTTGAACTAAGCAATGATTTGAAAAAACTGTAATTTTCTTGCCTGCCTATATATATAAATATATATATATATATATATATATATTTTCGACTTAAAAACTTGACCTGTTACCTAAATTTAAGGAATGAGAAAAACTTGACCTGTTAAATAAAATTTCAATGTCTGGTTGCTATGGATTTGTGGTCTATGATTTTGGGTTTATATGGAGTAAGTTGGGTTATGCCAAAGTCAGTTGTGGGGCTCCTTGCTTACTGGCAAGGTAGTTTGGTCGTCATCGAAGTGGTCATATGTGGATAGCTGTTCCTCATTGTTTATTTAATGTGGTGTCTTTTGGAGGAAAAGAAACCGTAGGTGTTTTGAAGATAGTGAAAGATCCATACTAGACTTCAAGTTATTTTTCTTTAAAACTTTTTTGGATTGATCGTCTGTCTTGCGAAACCAATCATTCTCTTCTATCATTGATTTTCTTGATTCTTTTAATTTTTGTATTTGATCCCTATACACTCCTTGTGTACTGGGTGTTTCTTTTTTATATCAATAAATCTTACTAATTAAAAAAAAAAATTCATTGTTAAGAATGATAAGAACCTGAATACATTGTCTTTGTTTAATTCCTTTGATAATTTTTTAGAGCATAGCACCTGCAATGAACAACATTTGAACCTCTTTAATGTTTAGAACTAGCATATTTCTTGACATAAGGGCAGTTTATCGTGCCCATCACATAGGCACTGACTTGGTATGAATTTCCCACATGGAAAATGTTTGCCTCCAAACGGTTTGGAGGAATTTTTTTCCAGCCCACTACAGCCAGTTAAAGTGATTATCCACATGTTTTTAGCCACATGACCTTTTTGATGAATCATATGGTTTGTTTAAATAATACATGCAGGAAATTTTATAAACCACCAAGTAATAAGCTGAAGAAGATTCCTTCAAATTCTCAGAGGAAACTATGTTCCTTTTGTCACCTACCATAATAAGGACGTATTCTACACCCATCGATGTAGGATCTTTTAGAATTCAGCACTATACTAGGTTTCTTAATGAGTTTTGAGTAAGGATTGATGTCTAAGAGTTTTAGGTTAGAAAAGAATGAATATTGATGGCTGCTTTGGGGCTGTAAACAGTAAATTAGAAAGATAGAACACTAGGCAATCACACCCTCAAGGCTTTAAATAAGCTGCTGGAATTTTTTTAATCAATAACTAATTAAATAACATTGACTACAATAGAGCGTTTTTATAGAGGCCCTTGTTAATCTGACTTGGACCCTAAATAACATATTCCTAGAATGAATAGGAATAATAATACAAACAAAAGGACTTAATAACTCCTAAACCAAATAGGAGGACTCAAAACATAAAATAAGACTCCTAGACCTCTAGTACAGCCCTTTCTAGCTGGAAATTACCAAATTTCCCTTATTCTTTTTTAACTTAATTATAACTGATCTAACTGCTTCCCAACCTAAAAGACTCAATACTAAGACAATAATAACTAAAACAACCTATTAAAGGTGCTAAGAAGGTTCAACATCAAAACTAGACTACAATTCTTGAATCTTTGTATATTTAATCTTCTTTTTCCTTGAGCTCTTCCTTGTCCGCATCACCCATACTCTCCCTCTCTCTCTCTCTCTCTCATTTATCTTCTTTATTATCCACGGGATAATTATAAGCGACAGTAACTAAATGATGAGTATGGAGGGACTGTTTATCAACAAACATCAAAGAAGGCTAGTGTCTTTTTGTCCATAGTTTAGGTCACAATATTTAAAAAAAAAAAAAAGGAAAAAAGAAAAAAAAAAAGAAAAAAAAAAAAAGAGGAATGTTCAGAGTGTGTTGAAACTCTCATGTTCTACAATTAGATTTATGATGTTCAACCAATTGCTAATCAATACAATTATGCCCAACCTTGTTATCCTAACACTATTACACAATTATGCTTGTCGATGCTTCAGGAAGGATACATGTCTAAGGAATTTGCATATTTTTATGCCTTTTGGGTTTGTTGATATTGTATGACTTTTATTATAGAGATTTTGCATTGACATGGTGTTCCTTTTTGGCACCTTGGTTGAACAAATATGGTTGTTTCTATCATTATTCTCATTCTAATTAAAAAATTTCTCAACAGGATGGCTAGAATCTATCAGATAATTCGCAAGAAAGGAGGGGCAGCAAATTCTATGACTTTGGGGGAGTTGGCTGAGGATCTTAAGTAAGTCTTACAATTTAAACAATTTGGTTACACATGTATATTGAAAGACACTATTGGAACTTTACTATCTGCACACAAGAATCTACAAACTTGATCCATTTAAACCAAACGTAATATACTTGTTGGGCAAATTTTTTTCCTTAAAAACAAAAGATAAATCTAATACTTCTGAATTTGGTGCGGTGGTTCATGAATTTTTTTTTTTTTTTTTTTGAAGATGTACTACAGTTGAAGCCTTTATTGCTTTTTTGGTTTTCACTTTGTTGCACAGAAAAGGCTTAAAAACACAATTGTAACTCGTATCTAGTTCTTTATGGATTTCTCGCTTTGGCAATAGAATTGTCAAACTGTTGGACTAGAAAGTGAAATTTGTGTCTCCTTAAAAACAATTCTTAATGATTTTCAAATTTGCTTATGGCCTAGGGACTTCGGAGGTATGTGGAGCAACTTGGCTGAATCTAAAGGAAACAACATGGCTGAATCTAAAGGAAGAGTGGTTTGAATCTGGAGTTGTGAATAAACTGAATCTAAAGGAAGAAGTTTGAAGACAGGGTGATGTGAGACTAGGATATTCATGATTGATACGCACTACTTTCTGATATATTATGCTGAAAAAATTATATTATGTTGTAAAATACTTACTGCGGGTAGGTACTATTTGGGGAATCAACTTTATTTCATGTTATTAGAGAGGAAACTCTTGATCTCACTGCTTGATCAGTCAATGCAAATATGTTTTGAAATTTATTAGGCCATCAAATATATTGCTCCTATTAAAAATGTATGTAAATAAAAAAAGGGTAAATTACGTATTTGGTTTTTATACTATACACCATATTTCAATTTGGTCCCTAATATTTTAATTGTGTCAATTTAGTTCTTAACCTTTTAGTATCGTGTCAAATTAGTCCTTACCATTATTTCATCCAAAATATAACAACAATGACTATATTGACACAATGTTGAAAGGTTAGGGACCAAAGTGACACAATTGAAAGGTTAGGGACCAAATCGAAATATGCTGTAAAGGATAGGGACCAAATATGTTGTTTATCCTTAGTTATATATAAATTACATAGAAAATATTTTACTTATATCATACAAATGTTTAAATAATTAGTGGATGGCAAACTTTGCCTCAAATAAATTAACTATACTAGCCTCATCGCACGCGCTTCGCACGTGCGATGAGTCTTTTTTTTTTTTTTTTGTTAGTGGTCCTATTTTGTAGAGAAAAAAACTGTGTGTTTTTTATTTTTTATATAAATATATATATATATATAATTTTTATTTTGAAAATTTAATTTATAAGTAAATAAATCAATTTGAAAATTAATAAGAGAGTGGTCCTAATTTTTAGGCAATGTTTTAGTGGGAGTTAGAGTTGCATTTTTACCAAATTGTCCTTTAGTTTTGTCTCTACTTAAACATAGGAGTGTAGAGGCATTTTTGAACTAAAAAATAAGGAATCCAAACATAGGAAGCCCCTTAAATAATAGTATAGATTAATTATTAATAAGCGACATGAAAATAAAAATGATGACGTATAATACGTACATATATTGAGTCATTTAAGGCAAGTAGAATATGTACTATGTGAGCGCACGAACATGGCATGTAGAGCACGAACACATGAAAAATAGTACAAGGCATGTAGGGAACAGAGATCCAAGCACATAGGCATGTGAAAACATAGATCTAGACATATGAGCATAGAAACACGCATGTAAACATGTAGGAGCTTAACGCATAGACATGGAAGAACATGGGTTTAAGCATATAAGCATGTGAAGACAAGGATCTAATCATATAGCATGGAAATAAACACGTAACACATAGATCCAAACAAGGCATAGCCAACAGCATCATACAAGCATTTGAGCATGTAACTCTAACATCCACCTAGAACCAAAGAGGCACAAAACGTAGGAAAACATGGCATAAAGCCTAAAGCATGTAGATCTAAACATATGAGCATGTAAGGATATAGATCTAAGCATGAAACATGGCATAAAGCATAAAGGCAAAGAGATTTAAGCTAGAAACACAAATATAACAAGAAACATACTAAAGAAAGCAATAAATCATGTTATTTGAGCAAAAAAATAGCAAGATAAATGCTAGAAAAAGATTTAGAAGGTTAGGGGTGTGAATGTCAGCTAAAAAGTTACGTCCACACCCCTAAACCCAAAATCCAAAGTGTAGAACCAAGGAAAAGAAAATTGAGTATGAGAACAATACCTTGTGCTTTTTTGGTAAAGACTAAAAAGGGAAGAATCAAGAAACTTTGATGGGCTTTTTGGGTGTTTTTGTGTGTTTTTTGTGTTTGGAAGGGGGAAAAACGTGTAGAAAAACCAGGCAGAGAGCAAAACTTAGCAAAGAATGGTCCCCTCCAGTCTGAAGGGTGCTTGGGGCTTTTTATAGCCCCAGCACAATTTTCAAGGCGGCAGCCCTTCAAGGGCCACCACCTTTAAAAGGCCTCCAATTGGTTTGATCTTGACACCCCTGGAAAGATCTTGACTTCCTGTTTCTGAAAAAGTATGAATCTTGAAAATCCAACGGTTGGATCAAAAGTTATGGCTCTCGGAAGTTAGTGGTGCATCGATCGGTATGTCAACTTGGTTTTCATGATATCTCAGCTATTCTAACTCTGATTTCGATCCATAAATAGTCGTTGAAATGAAAATTTGATAATCTTCGCAATGCCGTTGGTTTTAAACCATTCTGACAGTTGGATCAAAATTAGGGTTTTTGGGCCCACCTGAGATCAACTTCAAGTCAAACTTGGTCAAAGTTGTTAAAAATCTCTGAGAAGCTCGGATTTGATATAAAACTATGAAAAAAAATGTTGTTTTGTAAGGGTTTTGACCTCGTTTGACCTTCAGTCAAATCTAGGGTTGACTAGGGGCATTTTGGTCATTTTAGTTGAAAGAGGCACTTCTGGTGCTCCGATACCCGAACGGGTTGCGCCATGTCATTCTGGATGTTCTCACGGCCCCATAGAGAGAAAATAATATTTTTGAATTTTTCGAGGTCCAGCACACAAATTAAGGGCAGAAAAAATATGGTATCAACACCCTACCATCCAAAACATCGAAAAACATAACAAAAAAATTAATAAAATTTAACAATGATTAACTGGACCAATTAGGAGAACAATTTTTTGTTGATAATCTATTAAGATTATTTTCTTTGCAGAAATTGCAATTTCATCCACCTAAAACGTATTATCAAATAAAAATTATTAATAAAATCTAATAATTAAATTTCTATATAGCATTGTTACAATAATAATAATAATAATAATAATAATAATAATAATAATACAATTGCAAAAGCTAAAATATGTCACCCATCCGATTATTTTCATTTGACTAACTTTTGCTTCTTCTTTTTTTTGAAGAAATGACATTATAGATTACTTCTAATACAACTATTAAGAGTACTTTATTCACCCCAAAGGATTTATAAATAAATAAAAATTAGTAAAGTCTCAGTTTAACATCTAAATTAATTACCATAAAAAAAAATCAAATTCTAACTTGCAAATAACTAATTATTAATCTAACCCAAATCAAACCAATAAGGAAAAAGAAATTGTGATCGGAATTTAGCAACCTTAAGTCCCTAACAACTTGTAAGATATGAGCATATGGACAAATACAAATGTCACACCTCTGGCTGGTCAAGAAGAAATGTTGGCTTCAATTTCGAATTCATTAGAATTTGTTTCAGATTCCTCGTAAAATTCATTTGGAGTCCGGTCAGTATGCCTAATTACATCCTTGCTAGGATCATTAGCTTCAATATCGAGTTCATTTGAACTTCTGTCAGCTTCCTCTGTTAAGGCTCCTCATGCTTACTTGCATCTTTATTAGAACCAACAATTGCTGGAAGATCCTTAGCTCGAATTTTAACACATTTTCGTTTGAGATTGGACAATTAAATAATAATAACAAAACGAACCATTAGTAGGAAAAAAAATTGGTTGAAACAATAAAAAATATCCACCAAAAGAGAACAAAATTGGAGAAAGAGAAGTAGTATTGACCTTTTTGTTGTGAACAATTTTGAAGGAATAGGGGAGAGAGTGGAAATGAAGAAGAAATTAACAATAACAAAAAGAACCACTAGTAAGGGGAAAAAAAGTGGTTGAAACAATACAAAAAAAAGTCCACCAAAAAAGAAACAAAATTGGAGAAAGAGAAACAATATTGATCTTTTCGTCATTGACAACTTGGAAGGAATAGGGGAGAGAGGAGGAAATGAAGTAAGAAGAAATTTATATAAAAATTAAGATGGAATAGGAATGGTGAAAGTATATGAAAGGTTAAACAAAGTGAAATTGTAGAATTCAAGAAGATATAAAGGAACAAATTTAAAAATCTAAAGGGAATCAAATGAAAATTAAAAAAATAAAATTTATTGGAGGGGGTGAAAGATTGAACTAATAAGACAATGATTGAAGAATATGAAAAGTTGAACAAAATAAGAATTGCAAAAAAGAAAAAAGAAAAGAAAAGAAAAGATGTGAAAGATGAAATGGATAGAGAGCTTTATAAAACATAGGAATAAAAAATAGATATGTACAAACATTGTTTTTGTTTTTTTAGTTACAAAACTTTTATTATTTAGTTATAAACATCTAAATTAAAGTAGATGAATATATAAAGGCAAAATTATATATAATGTTAAAACCACCTAAGATGAATGTGTAAAGTCAATAATCTATTTATATTTTTTTTGTAAAAAAAAACGGAATAAAAAAGAAATTCTAAATTAAAGTCGATGAATATATAAAAGCAAAATTATATGTAATGTTAAAACCGCTCAAGATGAATTTGTAAAGTCAATAATCAAAAAAAAATTTTTTTTGTAAAAATCATAGGAATTAAAAAAAGAAAAATAATAATTAATTATGTGGTCAATGACGTGGTGATGAGATGGTGCAATAAGAGCTCAATAGTAATAAATGTTACGCTTCAGCTTTTAAATATATAGAGATATAGATTATAAATTTTAGATTTTAGATTATAGATAGATTGATATGGCCAAATGGATCATGTAGCCAATCGAATAATTGATATTTAAAGCTTTATTAAGTTGAGTTTGCATACATACATCCTATATACATAGCAAGGGTATTGAAAAATTTAGCAAAATACACTTCTCTTTCAATTTCCCCAGTGAATTTTCACACGGTAACCAATATTCGGCAGTCTATCCCAAACTACTCGTGCACCTATTTTTTTTTCCTTCTTAAAAAAAAAAAAAAAGGATTTACTACATATAAGGTTGCAGCAATTGCTGCATGTTGGTATAGGTGTCAAAAAAAAAAAAAAAAGTGACGCTTGTCAATAGGTCATGTGCAAGAGTCATGTGCATTGCACATGACCAAATTTGAGATAAAGTTCTGTTAACGCTGATGTTTCTCACTCGCCGCATGACAAAATCAATTAAAATACAAATAACTCTCTCTATCTTCAAAACCCTCTCTCTCTCTCTCTCTCTCTCTCTCTTTGTTCTTATAAAATTAGCCCCTTAACCCACTATTAAACCCATAAAAAAAAAAAAGAAAAAAAAAAAAAAAACCACCACTACCACATGCTTAAGCCGCTGATCCCACTTCACTATGTATTCATCAACTCCACCTTTTCACCCCCTTCCCTCTCTACAACGAGAAAAAGTCCATCTCCTTCCTTCGTCTCAAAACACTTCCTCTTTTAGTTCGTCTCTTTCCTCTATTTAATCATGTACGCATAGAAATCAAGAATTTTAGATGATAATCACATGGTGTTTGTTGGGCTTTGTGGAGCCTAGCTTATGTTTGATCCGGTTGACGACCTAACCCAACCCGACCCGAATAATGTTGCGTGGATTTTAATTGGAGATTTTCTGAGGCTTAGTCCATGGAGTGGAGGCTTGGGCCGATAGGCCCAAGTCGGAGCGCTTATGGACAAGCCTCCTGGGGGTCCGGGGGCAACACCCCTAGGAAAATTTTTTGGGCCCGTTTTGTAGTTCCTGTGCGCAGGATATAAAAACTGTTTTTTTTTTTTTTTTGTGATTAGGGTTTTGTCTTGTTGTAGGTTTTGAGAGAGCAAAAACACTGTAGCCGCACTCTATATTTTTCCCTGATAATAGTAAAATCCCTGCAACTCCGTGGACGTAGGCAAATTGCCGAACCACGTAAATATTGTCTTGTGCGTGTGATTGTTTTTCTTTGGCATGTGTTCTTCTCTATTTTTGTTTCTCACAGGTTGGGAATTTCGGTTTAATTCCCTACAGTGTTCGTCAATGGTGGGCGTGGATCTTAATTAACAATTAAGAAGACTTATCCCTTCAGTGCCTGCTATGGCAGTTCTGAGTTTGGGAATATATCAACAACTGTAACCAAACCTCTCAAGTGTACCTTTTATATCAGGTGATGGTGGGTGTCTTGGAGCAATTTTTTCTAGATATGGAGGGGTAGATTCTAGCAGCCTATTTTGTGCAGCTTGTCTCCCATCTATCATGGGAGTTACTCAATGTTGCTAGCATGTGTAAAACTTTCTTTTTTTTTTTGGCAATAGGGACGAGTTCTTTTTTCTGTTCTTTTTTTTTCTTTCCAGTTGATTGTGGATAGGGCCGACCTTAGGCCTAAGGCCCCCTAACATAGAAAGGCCCCCAAATATGGGGGTAGTAAGGTTTTTTTTAATTAAAGAAAAAATGTGAGTTAAGTATACATTATTTTCTCACTCTTAAGAAGGCCTAAAAATATTAGAAATATGCTAGTATATTACAAGTTTTATTATATAGGTCCTATAATATTTTTTTTTTTTTGAGAAACTTCTTAAATTGAAACCTATAGCGTCCGTTCCTGATAATAACTCTTTATTATTAGACCAAGACACCAATCAGTTTTTTGTGTAGGCGGGGATTGAACCCCAGATCTCTTATATAACCATTAGAGATTTTACCAGTTGAACTAACTAGAACCTACTTATAGGTCCTATAAATTGACTGCTCTAAGTGCATAACATTATCATAAAAGGCACTGTGAACTTGTGTGTTGTGCCTTCTATTTATTAAAAATAAATAAAGAGTTAAATGGAAGGAAAAAAAAATACAAAAAGAAAGCTACAGCCTAAAGCATCTACTATCTAGTGTCTACACAGGCTACACTACTAAGTAAGCAGCACTAACTACTAACTACTAAGCTCTACCTCTAATTGTATTATTCATTAACTAAGACTACTGAATACTAAATGTACGTGCAAATTAGATCTGATCTTATATAAGGAAGTAAAATACGTTATTTTACAGTACATCTACATGAGAAAACTTGAAAAGATGCTAACTTTAACATAACACTCGAACAAGAAGAAGAAAGTGGTGGTAGGACATGAAAAAGATGCACATTTAAACAAGAAAAAGTAACTGATGATGAAAGAGACACATGATGTATGTGGAAAACCCTAAGAAAGTGATGAAAAACCACGGTTTGAGCAAGAATGTAATGTTCTTGCTTTGTTCAGATTGTATTACGCGTTAAAAGAGATCAATATCTTACAACAAGGTTATTTTTCTCTCCTACCAACTCTCCACTCTCTTCTACAAATATCTACTTGGGTTATTGCCTAAAATTACAGCTGCATGTCCTACTTATAATCTGAGGAGTTTGGTTGAGTACAAAGACAAGTGTTAAGTCATTATTTCTCTATTTTGGACATTTTCACAGTTGTGATGTTATCAGCTAACTAGAGGATAGGGATTGCACCAAGTTGCACTGGGACTTGTAGGCAGGTGACTTTGCCACTGCTTGGGAAACAAGTCATGGATTTTGAGAGCGACATCAAGAGTACTGTGATTGATACAAGTATCTCTAATGTGGTCCAACATGCATTCAACCAATAATGGGTGTTCTGATAGATTTTAATCTTAGAAAGTCACTATCTCCCTCTTTATGAGTACCATGCCAAGTGCAAATTTTACTTCCTTCCCAAGACAGTCACGCCTTCGACACGGACTAAAACAAAATCCCTTAGCTTATGTTTCCTCTTCCTTTGCTCATAGCCGTTCTACATGTAAGGTCCAGATTCAACTATTTATACATTCTCTCGTGCCCTAGTGGAGTTATATACACTAAGTAACTAAGTTCACTTCAAAGACTGCTAACTATTACTAACATTAGACGGAGGTATAAAGCACGTGATACGGTCAGCGCCGTCTATCCCAAACATAACACATACTCGGTCCCGTTAGCGTTTGTTTCAGATTCACGACCCATCTCTCCAAATTGCATAATGAACTGGCCTCTGAGATTCGGTATGAATTTTTTGTTTATTGATTAGTTTTTATTTAGCATGTAATTGGATTTTGTCTTTCTTTTTCTTCCCAAACCCTAATTCCTCTTCTCATCCTGTTTTGCAGTGGTTTGTGTCGGAATTGGTACTTTTCTTGGGAATATCTTCCCAGACGGGCCATTCCCTTATCTTGAACCGTTTATTAAACGAGAAGAACGAATTTATTTATCAACGGCAGATAGGGAGTATGTCTGCTTTGCATAATATTATCGTTGACAATTTCACTTACTCTGCTAAGTTAAAATTTATATGCATCAATTTAGCTTAGTTGGCCTTTCCTTAGCAGGTCTTGGAGTTCTTGGTACTATATATGTTTTCAAAATAGGTTTGGTGCCCTCTGGTATTGGGCATTTATATAGTGGCTGCTTTAATAGTAATTGTTTTTTAAGGACTTAATAATAATGTTTATCATACGCTTTCAGTTGGATTTATTGGCTTACCATAGAAATAATGGAGAGAGAGTGGAAGTTATTTATGATAATGTTGTAGATATGATGGGGATGATATGTTGAAAGCACTGAAAATCATGGCTCATTCATGTCGATTCTAGGACTCTCTAGTCATGATTGAATGAAATTTTGTACTTTCTTATGTGTTCCCACTTACTATGAGCTTTTTGTATGAGGAATCCATATACATTGGGGTTGAACATGTGCTTATCTTGGATTGTATTTTATGCCAGTTTATAATATGCAAGACATGAATTCAATTGTGGTAATTTAGGAGTTTAGTACAGTTTCACAACTATTAAATTGGTTACTTTTAGGAATTTAGTACAGTTTAGTTCAGGTTCACCACACTCATTTCCTTTCACCCCTTTATATTTTCTCCTGCAAGGGATCTGAAACGCTAAAGCCTTGCTGGTGTCTCCACTTTGGCAGTGGCTTTCGTTAGTTGTTACCACCAAAACTTGGGTTTGTCTCTCTCTCTTGCACCGTCTGTCTATTTGTCTGTCTCTCTCTATTGCTCTGTTTCTCTTTCCTGTGTCTCTCTCTTTTGCGAATGTATCAAGTGATTTGGTTGCTTTGAATTTTTATATGATGGAGCAAACACTGTAAATAACACTGTAAATTTGTTGCTCTGTAAATGTAATACTTAAAAATTTTAGAATACTGTTGGTAGTGCTGTTGATGTAATGCTCAGAATTTTTAAAACACTGCTGCATTGATGCTGTATGTAATACTCTGAATTTTTAGAGTATTACTGCTGTGTAAATGTAATTCTCAGGATTTTTGGAATACTGCTGCTGTGTAATTGTAATTCAGGTACAACAAACACTATGACAGTGGAAGTACTTTTAGAGTTGTTATCGATTTTTTCTTAAAAAAAGAACTGACCAATCCTTGGGTCCAACCCAACACAAGTGGTTGTGTTTCACCATTGTGATGGGTTGGGATGGTTTTTTCCCTACCCAACCTTGTTGGATTGGATTGGAAAAAAACCCTTAACCCAACCCATGTACACCATTACCGTGTTTGAATTCCACTAGAAGTTCCTCTGGATTACATTCATAGTTCTGATGGGTGTGGTCGTGTATCCAAACTTTACTCCCCAAGGAGTGGGTCCAAATGATTCCACCTCGGTGTGGTTCCACGTCTTAGTTAAAAATATATATAATAAAATGCCAGTGAGTTAGTTCAAGTGGAACTTGCTCCCCCTGAAAAAGCAAGATAGAGGCTGAGGTTATAAGCTAGTGACCCATCTGGCGACTATGTAAAAAAAAGGGTAAAGTACATCAACATTTTTTGAGTTTTACGAAATATCACTTCCTCTTCCCCCTTGAAGTTTGTAGAAGCATAGCAATTGGTTTTTCATTAATGGAATATTCTAATTTTAGCAAAGAGGCTTGTAGCTTAATTGGTTGGCACTTTCTTGTGTTTCCAACGATGAGATTCAGGATTCAATTTTCTCTCCCTTGTTGTCACTACCAAATTACTTTAAAAAAAAAAAAAACAATTACATACACTGACAGAGCCATGGTAGCTTTTAAAGCCCTTCCCTGCACTAATTTGCTAGAAATGCCTGAACATTATGTATCAAAAATAAAAGCTAGAAATGCTTGAACATTGTAATTTGAAAGAGTGATTGAATTGCTCTCAAGTACACCCCCGGTATTCATGGGTGTTTTCCTTTTATTGTTTAATAAAATTCTGTTGCTTATCAAAACAAAACAAAAAAAACAAAAAAACAAAAAAAAAAAAAAAAAAAAAAAAAAAAAAAACTGTGCGCACTTGATGTGTGTCGAAACTCTCAAGTTCTACCTATAGGCTATAGGTTTATAAAGTTCAATTAATTGCTAGTCAATACAATCATGGCCAACTATGTTTTCTGACGCTGTTGCAGACTTTGTTTAGCTTATTTATGTCTCAAGAAGGATATAGGGTTTATGGAATTTGCATATGTTTATACCTATTGGGTTGTTAACATTGTATGCCTTTTATTTTGGAGATTTTGCGTAGACATGATGTTCCTTTCTGGCATCTTAGTATTTATTCAGAATCAATTTGAATAAATATTGTTGTTTCAATTAATATTTTCATTCTAATGAAAAGATGTTTTTAACAGGTTAAATAAAATCAATGACATAATTCGCAAGAAAGGAAAGGCAGCAAAATCTATGACTGTGGGGGAGTTGGCTGAGGAGATTAGGTAAGTCTTACAATTTAGACAGATCTATTACACGTGTAGAAAGACACCATAGTAACTTTAGGATCTGCTCACAATTTCCCCAAACCTGATCCTTTTAAACCAAACATAATGCACTTGTTGGGCTGTAGAATTTTTCCTTAAAGATAAAGTGGAATACCCTTTTGATTAGGTGTGTTGGTTCACTTTATGGATTTTGAAAATGCAAAATTTAGGACTAGAAAGTGAAAACTCTTTCAATTTTTTTTTTCTTGTAAAAAATTCTTAATGATTTCCCAATTTTCTTATGGCCTAGGTATTTTGGAGGAATATGGGAGGAATTGGCCAAATCTAAAGATAACCAAGGTGCGAATCTGAAGAAGAAAGATTGATTTGAAATCTGCAGAGTTATATTCCTCACCTCTCGCTGGATTATTAACTACTAGCTTATGAAATATTTTGTTAAAATTATGTTATGTTTCATGTATAGTACTTAACTATGTGTGATATTTTAGGGATTCAACTTTAATTATATTTTATGCTAATAGAGAGAATTATCAATAGTATGAAATAATTGCTTTTTTTTATTAGGGTAAATTACGTATTTGGTCCCTATACTATACAACATATTTTAATTTGGTCCCTAACCTTTTAATTGTATCAATTTAGCCCTTAACCTTTTAGTATCGTGTCAATTTAGTCCTTACCATTATTTTTTGGATGGAAATTAATGACACGTTTTATGGCCAAAATAAAAAATTAGTTTTTGTTAATGTGATAATACACTAAAATTTTATTTTGGTTGTTTGACATGTCATCAATTTTTATCCAAAATATAACAACAATGACTAAATTGACACAACGTTGAAAGGTTAGGGACTAAAGAGACATAATTGAAAGGTTATGGACCAAATCGAAATATGCTATAAAGAATAGGGACCAAATATGTAGTTTACCCTTCTAATTATTATAATTTAATAGTTGGAGGTTGGGGAATTTGAATTATTGAGCTTTATAAAAAAAAAAAATATTAGGAGGTGTTAATTGAGCTACAAGGTTCATAATGCTTGATTGGATTAAATATTATTGTCTTCTAAAAAGATAACATTATTTTATGCTTTATTGGTTAATGCAATCATGTGTTGCATTTAAGCTAAAATGTTATTTTTGTCCCTTGGGCTTAGTTAGAGCATTTTTTTTTTTTTTAAATGAAAAACTCCGAAGTAATAAATAAGTTTTTTTTTTTTAATTTATTTGCTAAATTACGGTACAAAGTCATTAATTAGTTTAATTGTCAAAATACTGACAGAAAATGTCATATTGTACATTGTATCCGCGTGTTTGGTTACTGGAGGGGTCATTATACTAATTCCTTGATTCGTGGCCCCTGGGTTGTCACAAGTTTGTAACACCATCTGTAGATTTCACAAATCACAATCAAATCAACAAAAAAGTTTTTTATTTTTATTTTTTTGAGAATCATCAACAACAATGTTTGTAACACTCGCTGCGGATTTTACGATCAAAATAACATTGTCCTTGTAACAATTTTCTAAAATAATACATTTATATATATATATATATATGTATAGTGAAACTAAACTATTGGTTTTAAATTTTTTTTTTTAAGTACAATTGATTCCTTATAGTTTTAATTTAGTGTTATTGATCTCTCAAGTTTTTTTTTTTTTTAGTTCTTTTATTAACTACTATTAGTGTTATTAATTAGTGTGAGGCACATTACCTTAATGTGATATTAAAGTGTTTGGTTCATTTGATTTTGTTTTTTTAACATTACCATAATTTAAGATTATAAAATATATCACGTCACATCGTCATCTTTTTAAATGGAGGTGATTTTACATTACTTATTGGTGGGAGTATAATAATTTATTGAATTGACAAAATTAGCTATACTAAAAAAATTTATTTTGCTTTTGAGAATTATTTATATAAAAAAAAACCCTTTAAATACCAAAATACCCTTAGAACCACCAAAATTACTAAAACGCACCCGAATGTCCAAAATATCTCAAAAACCTCTAAAATGCCCCGAAAACCTTCAAAATGGCCACAATACCTCCAAACTTTTTAAAATGACCATAAAACCCTTGAAACCTTTAAAATGACCAAAATACTATCGAAACCTCTATAAAAGACCAAAATATCCCCAAACCTAAAAAATACCAAAACAGTTTTGAAATCTCTAAAATGACCTAAATACCCTTGAAACTTCTAAAATGACCAAATACCTTCCAAAACCTCTAAAGCAACAAAAATACCCCAAAACCTAAAAAATTACTAAAATAACCTGAAACCTTTCAAACGACAAAAATACTCCAGAACCTTTAAAATGAGCGAAAATACCTTAAAACCTCTAAAATGACGAAAAATATCTCAAAACCTCAAAAATGAAAAAAAAAAAAAAAAAAAACTCGAAATCTCTAAAATGACCAAAATACTTTTAAAACCACTAGAATGACCAAAATATCCCAAAATCTCCAAAATGACCAAAATACCTTTTAAACTTCTAAAATGACAAAAATAATCTTGAAACCACTATAATAACCAAAATACCCCCCAAATCACTAAAATTGCCAAAATATACTTGAAAACCATTAAAATGAACAAAATACCCCCCCCCCCCCCTCCAAAACTTCAAAACAACCAAAAATATACTGAAACCTCTTAAACGACCTAAATCTTGATTGATGTGAATGACTTTGGCGAGAGGAGCCCCTTGTATGACTACTCGGGGATCCATGATTGTGATCCCTTCTTTGGTGCTCGACTGCTCCTAAATGCATAACATTATCATAAAAGGCATAGTGAACTTGCGTGTTGTGCCCTCTATTTATTAAAAATAAATAAAGAGTTAAATGAAAGGAAAAAAAAAATACTAAAAGAAAGCTAAAGCCTAAAGCATCTACTATCTAGTGTCTACATAAGCTACACTACTAAGTAAGCAGCACTAACTACTAAGTTCTACCTCTAGTTGTATTATTCACTAAGACTGCTAAATACTAAGTAACTAAGTTCTACTTCAAAGACTACTAACTGTTACTAATAACATGTCTAAGTCGGTCTAACTAATATAGTAATTTCTAGCACAAACTCGGCCACAAAGTGACAAAATAGTAAACAAAACATAATTAAAAGAATTCAATAATGACTCAAAAGGCAGAAAAGGCACACACACACACACACGCACACACACACACACACACACACACACACACACACACACACACACACACACACACACACACACACACAAAACTCTCAATTTGACTTGTATTTAGAAGAGCCTAGACTTAGCAAACGGCAAAATCCAAAATTGGAAGTTCTCTCTTGGTGGAAAGAACATTACAATCGGTTTCTAGAGCTCTCTTCAATGGCATGAGATCTTATGAGCATTCCTATAACTACTGTTGCATCTGAATCAAGTTTTAGCATAGGAAAAAAATTCTTACTCCATATCGATCACATCTTTTGCCTAAAAACATGGAAGCTATGTTTTGCACTAAAAGTTGGTTATACGAATTTGAAGGTATTTTAATTTATTAACAGAGTCATAGAAATTATACACTTTTAACTCTTTATTGATAAACTTTGATTTGCTTTCATGGTACACATAAGTTATATTAAAATATTGTATTATAGATGAAAATATTGATGAAATTGGCCAACTTGAGCTAAAATTTGCAAGTATAAATGTTTATAGCACTGAATCTACTACCAATATTGAGTAGATTGAGGTATAATTCTTATAAAATATTTATTTGTTCTTCTTGACTTAAATTGTTGTTTTTATTTTTAAAGGTTTTTATTTTTATTTAGTTTGCTTGTCTATATTATCTAACTTTATTATTTTTTTAAATGCAACGAGAATTTGTGCATTTAAGAAGGCTGATAACTTGACATGGTCAATGGCATTAAGTTTTATATATATATATATATATATATATATTGGTTCTTTTATGAGATTGATATCATTGATGAACTTTGAATTTGAAGTATGTAAAGAATTTTTGTTATGCTCAAAAGTTAAAATTGTCTAAATTGCGAGGATATGGAAATCTTTATGCTTTTTAGTTTGTTTATTTTTTTGCCCTTCACATGTATAATCGTAAATTAGTAACAAATAATCTAACTATTTGATTTGATTCATTCTCTCTAAATTTATTTGTTTTTTTTTTTAATGTGAAAATATGGGCCAACCCGAACCGACCCATTTTTCAACTCATTTAAAATGACCCGTTTTGGCTAACAACCCAAATGACCCAATCTAACTCAACCATTTTCCATGTCTATATAAAACCTAAGTTTTACACCCTCCAATTCTAACATATCACATCACCATATCACATATTAAATAATAGACATAATCACACTTAATCAATTCTAATTCTCATCTAAAAATTTCAACCATACTGGGAGTTTATTGAAATATTATTAGATATAATAAGATGTATTAAGTTTTAAGTAAAAATCTTATGCAGCAATCTTGGATAGGGGTTTTTTTCAAGAGAGGTGTTACATCCACAATATTTTTACAACATTTTTACAATAAATCATAGATGGTTAATTGTTATTGGTTCAAATTTGAACCTAACACTAAGATTATTTTTTTGCCCCAACAATAATAACTAGTAACAACCTGCCACTTAAAATTTATTGTAAAAATATTGTGAAAATGTTGTTAACATATAATTTCTATTTTTTCAAACCCTTCTTTACCAAATTCGGATTTATATTATATAGAGTTTCGGTCACCCTATTTAAGAAGGCCATGCCAACCCAAAAGAGAAAAAACATAAGTCAAAAAGAAAAAGAAAAAGAAAAAGTAAAAAACAGATGAAAGTATAAAGCACGTGATACAGACAGCGCCGTCCATCCCAAACATAACACATACTCGGTCCCGTTCGCGTTTGTTTCAGATTCACGACCCATCTCTCCATATTGCATAATGGCGTTCGCTTACTTTGTGGACCGGCCTCTGAGATTCTGTATAAATTTTTTATTTATTGATTAGTTTTTATTTAGCAAGGAATTGAATTTTGTCTTCTTCTTTTTTTTTTCTTCCTAAACCCTAATTCCTCTTCACATCCTGTTTTGCAGTGGTTTGTGCCGAAATTGGTACTTTTCTTGCGTATCGCTTCCCAGCGGGGCCATTACCTTATATTGATTCGCTTGTTAAACGATTTGAACGAAGTGATTTATCAACGGCAGACATGGAGTATGTCTACTTTTGCATAATATTATCGCCGACAATTTCACTTACTCTGCTAAGTTAAAATTTATATGCATCAATTTAGCTTAGTTGGCCTTTCCTTTAGCAAGTCTTGGAGTTCTTGGTACTATATATGTTTTCAAAATAGGTTTCGTGCCCTCTGGTATTGGGCATTTATATAATGGATGCTTTAATAGTAATTGTTTTTTAAGGACTTAATAATAATGTTTATCATACCCTTTCAGTTGGATTTATTGGCTTACCATAGAAATAATGGAGAAAGAGTGGAAGTTGTTTATGATAATGTTGAATATATGATGGGGATGATACGTTGAAAGCACTGAAAATCATGGCTCATTCATGTCGATTCTAGGACTCACTGGTCATGATTGAATGAAATTTTGTACTTTCTTATGTGTTCCCACTTAGTATGAGCTTTTTGTACGAGGAATCCAGATACATTGGTGTGCGTACCCAAAAATGGCCTTTAACAAGATGGGCCGATCTTTGAGCTCCTGGGATGCACGGACGCAACGCCAGAAGCGCCGCACCCGCGTCCGACGCGGCGACGCGCGAGCGACGCCGCTGCCCACGCGTTGGTGCCGCATCGGACCGCGTCCGCCACGTGTTGGCTTCTTCTTTTTCGCCGACTCGCGCCGCCGCAGCTGGGACTCGGGCCGATTCGCCTGGAACCGGGCTGAAGCGACTGGGACTCGAGCTGTATCAGCCGAAACCGGCCATATCGGTTGAAATCGGCCGTATCGGCCGAAACCGGCGAAACCACCGATTCAGGCTGAAATTCAAAAAAAAAAAAAAAAAAAAGGGGCAAAACGCATCTACCAGTCGTAAGGCAGCCAGTGGTAAGCATACTTTGAAAAATATTGAGACATTTACTCAAACACTTGGTAAGCACTTGTTAATGTACCTGAAATTTCATCTCATAGCCACTTTCATTCACTTCAAAAATCATGGTATTCGTTTGAAGTTACACTAGCTGTTTCTAAGCATCTTTCTTATTCATAGACAGATTGAGACCTTTAGTTCGAGTTCTCTGCCTCTCTCTCACGTCGTGCACTTCCCTCTCAGTTCATACATTTATTTATATTTTTAATATATTATCTAGTATTGCTCTTAAATTCGGTATATGTTTATATAATGTGATAAAGTATGCTTAGAAATATATTAAAAATATAAATAAAAATATTTTAAATAATTTTTTAATCGCCGAGTCCCGCCGCACCCGCACCCACCTTTTTCGAAAATTGCCGAGTCCCACACTCGCACCTGCACCCGCACCCGTGCTTCATAGCGCTCAAACAACTTATTTGTATGGTGGGCTCAGAGTTTCCTGCTGCACTTCACGTCACACACTACTTCACCTTATTCCACACGTCTCACACACCTCTCACTAGTCTCACAGTACTCTACTTCACAAGTCTCTCACAGCTCATGCCACAAGTGGGAACCAAAGGTTCCTATTTATACAAGCATGAGGTCGGTTAAGCAATCGACATTGAAGCTTCTAGCGTCATCTAATTTCTGCCACTAGAGTTCTTGTAGTTCTAGGCTTTATTTTATTATTATTTTAATATCTAGCCCATGACAGCCTCTAGACTATTCAACAATTTGTGGTTGAGTTTTACTTCTACATAGAAGTCTCTAGAAATATCTCATAGAGAAATCCAAAAAGAGCATCATGGAGAAATTTCCGGAATGCAAGAGAATTTTCTAGAGAATGAGAGAAAGGCGGTGCTTGATTTTAACAGTCCTTTGCCGGGCGACCCAATTACTCTCGCTTACTTTTATGGACTCTCTTTTCCCCCTCTAGGTTGCTCTTTCCTTTATTGATACCGTTTTTCTTTCTGTTTTCTCTCCCTGGTCGCCAACCCCCACTTCTTACTCTATTCTCCTATTTATAGCTTGAGATGAATGGAGGTGTTATGATTACTTCCTGACCTTACTCGTGTAGAAAGGGCTCCAATTCCATCATTTCTAAGTAGATGCTCCATTGAGAACGGTGGTAATGGCATTGGAATTGGTTCCCACCTCCCAAAAATTGCTCGGTAGCGATATTCCTCAAGGCAATACTGGGCAGCCAAGAACGCAGAATGTTCTCGGCAGGCTCACTTCCCAATCAAGGTATAGCTGATCAGCGTGAGCTTATTTCTGATACGTTTAGAAAGAGACAGACCTATTCTGGTATTTGGGCTTAAATCTGGCTCGAAGGTGTATTTTGACTAAGACCAAAAGTCCAATGGGTAGGGAGTCATATGCTGTGCCTTAAGGCCAGGGCCGAAAGTTTAATGGGCCCAAGCTCATACCTTGTACAATGAGGTTGAACATGTGCTTATCTTGAATTTTATATTATGTCATTTTATAATATGCAAGACATGAATTCAATTGTGGTAATTTAGGAGTTCAGTACAGTTGCATAACTATTAAATTGGTGACTTTTAGGAGTTATAGGAGTTTAGTACAAGTTCACCACACTCCTTTTCTTTCACCCTTTTATATTTTCTCCTGTAAGGGATTTGAAACCCTAAAGCCTTGCTGGTGTCTCCACTTTGGTAGTGGCTTTCGTTAGTCGTTACCACCGAAACTTGGGTTTGTCTCTCTTTCTTGCATTGTCTGTCTCTCTCTATTGCTCTGTTTCTCTTTCCTGTGTCACTCTCTTGCAAATGTATCAAGTGATTTGGTTGCTTTGAATTTTTATATGATGGAGCAAACACTGGAAATTTGTTGCTCTGTAAATGTAATACTTAAAAATTTTAGAAAACTGTTGGTAGTGCTGTTGATGTAATGCTTAGAATTTTTAAAACACTGTTGCATCGATGTTGTATGTAATACTTAGAATTTTTAGAATACTACTGCTATGTAAATGTAATTCTCAAGATTTTTGGAATACTGCTACTCTATGAAGCACGGGTGCATTTCCGAATTCAGGTGCGGGTGCGGGTGCAGGTGAAGGTGCTGGTATGGGTGCGAGACTCAGCAATTTTGAAAAAGTAGGGTGCAAATGCGGCGGGGTGCGGTGATTAAAAAATTATTATTTATATTTTTGATATATTGCTAAGCATACATTTTCACATTATATAAACATATGCTAAATTTAAGAGCAACAGTAGATAATAACTAAAACATGATGTTCATAAATTAAATATTAAAAAAAAAAAATCAAACCTAGGTCACAACATTACAGCTTATAAAAAAAATTAAAAAAATTAGATCACAGTTCACAAATTCACAAATCACAATGAGTAATAACTATTAACTAAATAAAAAATCAAACCCAAGTCACAACATTATTACATTATAGCTTATATAAAAAATTAAAAAAAAAAAATCAGATCAGGTGAGGTGAGCTCCAGGCTAAAAAATTCAGATCAGCTTGAGCTTAAAAAAATTGAAAAACTAAGATTGAAAGCTTTAGTTTGATACCTGAGTTGAGACTCTTAAGAGTGGGTCGAGCTTGAGAGTTGAGAACTTGAGATTGAGAGACGGTCGGTGAGGTTGTGAGTGAGTTAAGAGTGAGATTGTGTGAGTGATTGAGTGGCTGAGTGTGAGAAAGGGGAGACGAAGAGCAAAGACAGAGAGCATAGAGACAAGTGAGAGAGAGCTGAAGATGAGAAGAATGAATCGGGTTAGATTAGTTAGGGTTTTGTTATTTCGGTGAAAACGGTGTGTTTTGCACCTTTTTTTTTTTAGTTTCGGCGTGTATCGGCAGTTTCGGCCGATACGAACTGATTCAGCCGGAATCGGCACGAGTCGAAAAAAAAAAAAAAAAAAAAAAAAAAAAAAAAAAAAAAAAAAAAAAAAAACTGGACGCTTCACGGACGCGCAAGTAGTAGCGTCCCTCGCGCGTTGCCGTGTCAGACGCAGGTGTGGCGGCCATTTTGCCACGTCCATGCATCCCTGCTGCTGCTGTGTAATTGTAATACAAGTACAACAAACACTGTGAAGGTGGAAGTACTTTTAGTGTCGTCATCGATTTTTTCTTAAAAAAAGAACTGACCAATCCTTGGGTCCAACCCAACACAAGTGGGTTGTGTTTCACCGTTGTGATGGGTTGGGATGGTTTTTTCCCTACCCAACCTTGTTGGATTGGATTGGTAAAAAACCCTTAACCCAACCCATGTACGCCATTACTATGTCTGAATTCCACTAGAAGTTCCTTTGGATTACATTCATAGTTCTGATGGGTGCAGTTATGTATCCAAACTTTACTCCCTAAGGAGTGGGTCCAAAGGATTCCACCTTGATGTGGTTCCACGTCTTAGTTAAAAATATATATAATAAAATGCCAATGAGTTAGTTCAAGTGGAACTTGCTTCCCCTGAAAAAGCAAGATAGAGGCTGAGGTTATAAGCTAGTGACCTATCTGGCGACTATGTAAAAAAAAGGGTAAAGTACATCAACATTTATCGAGTTTTATGAAATATCACTCCCTCTTCCCCTTTGAAGTTTGTATAAGCATAACAATTGGTTTTTCATTAATGGAATATTCTAATTTTAGCAAAGAGCCTTGTATAGCTTAATTGATTGGCACTTTGTTATGTTTTCAACAATGACATTCAGGATTCAATTTTCTCTCCCTTGTTGACACTACCAAATTGCTTTTAAAAAAAACAATTACATACACTGACAGAGTCATGGTAGCTTTTAAAGCTCTTCACTGCACTAATTTGCTAGAAATGCCTGAACATTATGTATCAAAAATAAAAGCTAGAAACGCTTGAACATTGTAAATTGAAAGAGTGATTGAATTGCTCCCCAAGTACGCCCCCGGTATTCATGGGTGTTTTCCTATTATTGTTTAATAAAATTCTGTTGCTTATCAAAACAAAAACAAAAACAAAAACAAAAAAACTGTGCGCACTTGCATGTGTGTCGAAACTCTCAAGTTCTACCTGTAGGTTTATAAAGTTCAATTAATTGCTAGTCAATACAATCATGACTATGTTTTCTGACACTGTTGCAGACTTTGTTTAGCTTATTTATGTCTCAAGAAGGATATAGGGTTTATGGAATTTGCATATGTTTATGCCTATTGGGTTGTTAATATTGTATGCCTTTTATTTTGGAGATTTTGCGTAGACATGATGTTCCTTTCTGGCATCTTAGTATTTATTTAGAATCAATTTGAATAAATATTGTTGTTTCAATTAATATTTTCATTCTAATGAAAAGATTTTTCTAACAGGTTAGATGAAATCAATGACATAATTCGTGAGAAAGGAAAGGCAGCAAAATCTATGACTGTGGGGGAGTTGGCTGAGGAGATTAGGTAAGTCTTACAATTTTTTTTTTCTTGTAAAAAATTCTTAATGATTTCCCAATTTTCTTATGGCCTAGGTATTTTGGAGGAATATGGGAGGAATTGGCCAAATCTAAAGATAACCAAGGTGCGAATCTGAAGAAGAAAGATTGACGTGAAATCTGCGGAGTTATATTCCTCACTACTCACTGGATTATTAACTACTAGCTTATGTTGAAATATTTTGTTAAAATTATGTTATGCTTTATGTATAGTATTTACTAGTCACTAACCTATGCAATGCACGAGATAGTTAAATAAAAAGACAATTAATCCATCTCACAATAAAAGAAAAGGCTAAAAGAACCAATAAGAGACTACTTTGTCCATCAAGTAATCAACCCAAGTGGCATCATAGCTCATGAGCAAAAGTCACTGTTGCATTTCATGGCTGCATACTTGCTAATAAAGGAAATTACTTATATAAAACTTGAAAAGGGTCAAATGATAATATAGAAAACATTCCATAACTAACTTAGATGACAAGTTTAGAGGGGGCTAATGTAAGTCATCAATGGAATTTGAGTCAGCATCTCATTGCAAATGGAATGTAGCTCTATATTAAAACTAAAAGTAAAAGTTCAATCATTCTTTCTCTTAAACATTATAAAAAACTATAAGTAATTTTCATCAATTTCAAATAAAAATCACTTGAAGAATCAACTACTTTGAATCATTATCTGAAAGAGGAGCGACATAGAAACTAAAATAAGTCTCAAAGATGAAGTTCTTCGAACATATTTCAGCACCAATTTCCAAGTTCAGCTCTATGTATGGCAACCAATTACTCACCCCAGTTGAAAGCACAATGTTTTAAAGAATCTTCCAAGTATCTGTCACTTACAATTTTTTTCCACTTCCCTAGATCACTAAACTATATATCTACTAATCTACCTACCCTAACTTCAAATATTGAATACAAAGACAGAGCCAAAATTTCTCAAACAGATTATGTAGTGTATATAAACTTAAGTTGTTCTATTGCCTTTTATTCAGGAAAATAATATAGAAGAAATAGATATAAAAAAAATTGTTAAAAATGAATGCTTCATATCTTCCACCGTACTTGTACTTACACATACTAATCATTATTTTCAAAAATTCGTAAAACGAATGAATGTGCAAGCCTAGATTCAGCTACAGAACTTGAAATACCAAAGCAAACCTCTAGATAGTGTAGCACAAGATGTAGCATCAATATTATCCTAGCAATCCAATTATCTATTTGATCCATTGGTTGAAGTGGTGGGCCATTGAATTTGTGAATATCTGTAGAGTCCTTACTAATCTCTTAATAAATTTAAAATCTGATTGGATTCGTCACGATTTCAACCATTTTGCTGCATTACTTTTTCTAAGTGTAAAATGTGACAAACCTTGCAATGCATAGGTTATATTGCCCCTATAACATTATATTTTAAAATGAATATGATTTGTGATGATGTGTGAATTCGTTAGTTATTGTGAGTGCATCCAGATGGAACCGAGTGGTTGTTTGTATTGCCGAGGAAGTGATAAAATAGCTTCCTTAAAGTGGTCACCGGTGTGATGCCTGCCATAATGGCTCCGATGCCAAAGTCAGTATAAGGAAGTTTTTGAGGAAAGAATAAAAAATCAAAGCTTGTATATCTTTTTTTGTGTACCTTGCATCAATGCTATGGGGGCTTATATATGTTTCCGCAGCTTTTAGCCGTTGTGGTCGTTAATGTGGCTTTAATGCCTCCTTTGGTAACGGCTCATGCTTTGTAATGATTGCTTTAATGTGGCATCTAACAGTCCGTATAGCTGGTCTTATAACCGCTCAAGACATTACTGGCTGCATTGAATGGCTTCCTTACATTCGTCAGTAATATAAACATGTGGTTGGTTCGTCTTGGAGGATGTGTTCGTTGGTCTTAATGATATCATCCAGGGAGGTTGATTTCGTCCGTCCCATCAATTGCCCCCGGATTCTGTGGTCGTCATGGCGTGTCATGACGATCATAGAAGATGAAAGGTTTATGAGCTGTACATGACTCTTGGAACTTCGCTTGGCATTAAATGCTTAGTGGTGGCGCCATATGCGATGTGGCCACGTTGCCTGTTTTGATCAGTGAGGTTAATGCTCCGATCTGTACAGCTCTTGGGTTTCCCGCGGAATTTCGGTTTTTTGAGCCTTGTATTTTTTAAACTTCTCCTCTGCTCACTTTACTTTTCCCAAAAACTTCCAATAATTTTCTCTGAGTATTTTCTTCTCCGACCTTTTCTACAAATCCCCTCCGAGCTGGTGCGTGGCGTAGTTAAGTTTCCTACGTTCTCTTTTTTTTTTAGGTACGTTTTTCTCCTTTTCTCTAGCTTCTCCTTCTTCTTTTTCTGCGTTGTGATAAACTTCTGATTTTCTTTTTTCTTTTGTGTTGGTTTTTGGTTTTTCCGGATTTTTAGTGTTCATATTTTTTCTGTCTTTGGGCTTTCATGGTCAGTAGCTCTGAGGTTAGGGTAGTGTGCCCTTCAATTTATTTTTTCTTTACACGTTTAGGGGCTTTTTTAGGTACTTCTCAAACTTTCCTTCCTTTGGTTGGGAACTTCGTTTTTGAGGATAGTGGTTTAAGCATTGCGTTGAGTGAGTTGTTCCCCATACTTGGTCAATCGATTAGTTGGTTTGGGAATTTGGTAGGTGAGAGGGTGAGGATGTCTGAGGTTCAATCCAGTGAGCTCGAGACTGGGTTGTCTTCCAATGGTGACCCAGTGGAAAGGGATATTGCCGTCTCTACCCCTCGAGAAGTTAGGGCTTTTCATGCCCTTGAAGAGGTGTGTAGTCTAGACGGCGATACGCTTGCCAGGTTTAGGGATAGGTTTCAATTTTCGGACAGGATTAGCATTCGTCTACCCCGTGAGGAAGAACGGGCTTGTCACTTCTTCCCTGGGGAGGTGTGCTTCTATAAGGTTGCCTTCCTGATTGGACTTAGGCTTCCCGTCCACTCATTCATTATAGAGCTCTTGGGTTGTTTTGGTATTGCTTTTGGGAAACTAATGCCCAATTCATGGAGAATAGTGGTCAGCTGTATGGGGATATGGCTGGCTGCTATAGATGGAGACATGAATAAAATGGACGAGCTCGTCTACCTGTACCGTCTAAAGGAGTCTAAGGAGCACGAATACTATGAACTGGTGCCCTGGGAGAGGAGGACTAGGATCGTCCGGAATTTGCCCTCGTCATTCAGGTATTGGAAGTCCCGGTTCTTTTTTGTGTCCAAGGACGACTGGGAGACCCCCTCAGGCGAAGTTTGGGGTGACCTTCCAAGGTTGCTTCGTCGGTGGGGCACCCCGAACTTAGGTGCGTCAATATTTCCTTTAGTTCCTCAACCTTTGCTCTTCGAACTTGTTTCACTGTCACTAACCTTTTCATTTATTGTCTCGTGTAGTTAAAAGATGGCCTAAGCTCAAAAGTAGGTACAAGGAGCGTGTTGAGAAGGCTATTGAGTACGCGAAGACTATCGAGGATTTTGAAGATCTTGTGGACCCACGAACTCTTGCATTTTACTGTCTCGGCCCTAATCGTCTGCTTTTGTTCTACGCACACTTGGGATTAAAGAAAAGAAAAGTAAGTGTTAGACTCGTCAGTGACGATTATCCTGTGGGTGTGTTTTTTTTTTTTTTTACTGTCTTCTTTTGGCAGGGATGACAACAAAATTTAATCAAAGTATGTACGCCCGAATGCGGGCTAAAAAGAACGAGCCCCTTTCTAATCTTGGGGCAAAAGCTGTGAGAGTGATGGACAAAGGTGCCTCCATCACACCTGCAACCCCAGTTACTCTGGCACCGAGACGGCAAGGATGGCCTCTCCAACTACCTCCGTCAAGGAAATCCTACCTCAACGGAAAAGGCAGTGGAAGGACAAAGCTGTCTCTGGTTCGTCTAGTGTCTGGGACGACATTGGGGTTGCAGTGGCTCGGGCGCAGGAGATTTTTACCACCGAGGAGATGAAGGTGTTCTCAGGCTCGTCTCCAAATGAGCTTATGAGTTGTCAGCTTCATAAGCTCATTCAAGTAACGCACTTATCTTTGTTCTTCCAAGTGAACGCTGGAGCCCCCTTCTTCTTCTTTTTTTCTTAGGTCTGATTCCCTTTTTTTTAGGTATTAGGAGAGAACCTTCATCTTACCTCGAAGTATCTCACTTAGGAGGCCAGGGTTGAGTCTGCAATAACCCGAGTGGCTGCCTTAGAGGCAAAGAGTTCTAAGTTGAAGAAAGATTTGATAACCAATATAAACGAAGCTAACGTCGCGAAGGAGAAAGTCAAGACTCTGAGTGACGATCTCAAAGTTGAACGGCAGCTAACCTTGGAGAAACACGAGCAACTTTTGGTTGCCAAGGAGAAAATTAAGACTATAGCTACCAAAGCCGTCAAGGCTTTCCAACAGACTAACGAGTACAATACCGTGCTTTTCAGCTGGTATTTCAAGGGGTTTGAGCTCCTCAGACGATACTTTATCAAGCACCCTTCTAGAATGGACTTGGAGAACCTCGACCTTGAAGAGGTGGATAAGGAGATGGCCGCAAATGAAGCTTCCCACTCCTCGGCCCCCAAAGGTGATGCTTCCGAAAGTGCTCTTCCTCCTCCGTCTGGTGATGACGCAGCTGTTGCCTGATCCTACTTCAAATTTATCTGTTTTTTCTTTTTTAATATGTTCTCTTCGGTTGCCCTTTGTGTTTTGGGCTTATTGCATTCTATTTTCAGAACAATAAAGTGTTTTTGTGCCTAGTGTTTTATGGGCCTTCTATTTTTGATGTGAGAACATTGATGACTGTCTGTAGTTAATTAATTTCAAGATTGCATACTTACTTGCTTAGATTCCTACTCTTGTATGCTTGTAGTTTCTCCAACACTAGCACCTTACATTCAGATAAATTTCGTGATCTATAAGAGATTCAGTTGCCCTTCGAGTTCATTGGTAACCTGTTACTTAGCCATTTTTAAGGCTCTTTTTTTTTAAAGGGATTTAGTCATGCTTGACCTTGTTGTACTCGTTAGTAACTTAGCCTGATTTTTGTCAAGTTCTTGTTACTTTGCCAAGAAATTTTCTTTAGCCTACTTTTTTAGGAACTCATCAGTAACTTACATCCGTTTAGGCGAAATCTTGCTACTTATCCAATTTTCTGGCTTACTACCTTTTTAGGGGTTTGTCAGTAATTTACATCCGTCTAGCCGGAATCTTGTTACTTAGCCAATTTTCTGGCTTGCCTCCTTTTTAGGGGTTCGTCAGTAACTTACATCCGTCTAGGCGGAATCTTGTTACTTAGCCAATTTTCTGGCTTATTCCATTTTTTAGGGGTTCGTCAGTAACTTACATCCGTCTAAGCGGAATCTTGTTACTTAGCCAATTTTCTGGCTTATTCCCTTTTTTAAGGGTTTATCAATAACTTACATCCGTCTAGGCGAAATCTTGTTACTTAGCTAATTTCTGTGTATTAGGTCATTGACTGAATAATTCTTTTATTGCTTTCAAAATGAATACAATCACATATTACATCAAGTGGTGATATTTCTTCAAATGCTTAATGTTTCAAGGTTGGGGGAGTCTCTATCCATCCAAAGTTTCTAGATGATAACTGCCTCGTCTGGAGTAATGTACGACCCTGTAGGGTCCTTCCTATGTGGGACCGAGTTTCCCCTGGGCAGGGTCTTTGGTCGCTGGGGTAACCTTGCGCAAGACGAGGTCCCCTATGTCAAGTCATCTGAGCTTCACCCTCTTGTTGTAGTATTCGGCCATCTTCTGCTGGTACCTCGTCATTCTGTTGGAGGCTTCATCTCTGACTTCGTCAATGCAGTCTAGACTGACCTTTAACTAATTGTCATTATTTCCTTTGCGAAACATTTTTCGTCTAGTGCTAATTACTCCCACCTCGACTAGGATTACTACTTCAGTGCCATAGGTGAGTCTGAAGGGAGTTCTCCTGTTGGGGTCCTTGCTGTAGCTCTGTAAGCCCACAGAACGTTGGACAACTCCTCGAGCCATGCTCCCTTAGCCTCATCCAACTTGGCTTTGATGATCTTGAATAGTGTCCAGTTGGTCACCTCTGTCTGTCCATTTACTTGTGGATGGCCTGGGGATGAGAACTGATTTTTAATCCCCAGTCTTGAGCAAAAGTCTCTAAAGCTTATACTGTCGAACGGACGCCCTGTGATGCCCCAATTTGATTGATTGTTTGATGTTTGTGGGTGTAGGATGAGTCCCACATTGGGTATTTACTGGGTTGAACTGGGCTTTATTAACAACTACAAGGAGCCTCAATTGCGACTAGTCCTTTTGAGGTATAGTGCAGATGTGACTAGCGCTTTCCCTTGTGTTGTTACATATGGTATCAGAGTCGGCCTGCTAACCCCATGTGGGCTCAGAGACATTACCCCACAAAGTGGG
Source organism: Lithocarpus polystachyus (assembly GCA_033629205.1). Classification (NCBI taxonomy): domain Eukaryota; kingdom Viridiplantae; phylum Streptophyta; class Magnoliopsida; order Fagales; family Fagaceae; genus Lithocarpus; species Lithocarpus polystachyus. Next base: position 39,918,188 of record CM066167.1, read on the forward strand.
CTCAGAGACATTACCCCACAAAGTGGGCCCTAACGAGGACGTTAGGAATTTAAGTGGAGGAGATTGTGATGCCCCAATTTGATTGATTATGTAATATGTGTGGGTGTGTAATAAGTCCCACATCGAGTATTTACTAGGTAGATCTGAGCTTTGTTAACAACTACAAGAAGCCTCAATTGCGATTAGTCCTTTTGAGGTATAGCGTAGATGTGGCTAACGCTTTTCCTTAGGTCGTTACATATGGTATCAGAGCCGGCCCGGTAACCCCGTGTGGGCTCGGATACACTACCCCACAAAGTGGGCCCTAACGAGGATGTTAGGAATTTAAGTGGGGGAGATTGTGATGCCCCAATTTGATTGATTGATTGTGTGATGTGTGTGGATGTGTGATGAGTCCCACATTGGGTATTTACTGAGTAGATCTGAACTTTATTAACAACTACAAAGAGCCTCAATTGCGACTAGTCCTTTTGAGGTATAGCGCAGATGTGGCTAGCGCTTTTTTTTGGGTCGTTACATATGGTATCAGAGCCAGCCTAGTAATCCCGTGTGGGCTCGGAGACACTAGCCCACAAAGTGGGCCCTAATGAGGATGTCAGGGATTAAGTGAGGGAGATTGTGATGCCCCAATTTGATTGATTGTGTGATGTGTGTGGGTGTAGGATGAGTCCCACATCAGGTATTTACTGGGTTGAACTGAGCTTTATTAATAACTACAAGGAGTCTCAATTGCGACTAGTCCTTTTGATGTATAGTGCAGATGTGGCTAGCACTTTTCCTTGGGTTGTTACATATGGTATTAGAGCCAGCCTGGTAACCCCATGTGGGCTTAGAGACATTACCCCACAAAGTGGGCCCTAACGAGGACGTTAGGAATCTAAGTGGGGAAGATTATGATGCCCCAATTTGATTGATTGTGTAATGTGTGTGGGTGTGTAATGAGTCCCACATCGGGTATTTACTGGGTAGATATGGACTTTATTAACAACTACAAGGAGCCTCAATTGCGACTAGTTCTTTTGAGGTATAGCGCAGATGTGGTTAGCGCTTTTCCTTGAGTCGTTACACACCCGTTGTCTGTTATGATCGTCTGTGGGATCCTGAACCTGCAAATTATGTTCTTCCACATGAAGTTCTAGATTTTTGCTTCGGTGATAGTTGCTAATGCTTCCGGTTCAACCCATTTCGTGAAGTAATCAATAGCAATTAGCAGAAAACCTATCCTTTATATTGTGGCAGTGGGCCAATGATGTCAATTCCCTATTGTGCAAACAGCCAAGGGGAGGCTATTGTTGTCAGCTTCTCGGCTGGGAGGTGCTGGACATTCCTAAACCTCTGGCACTGGTCTCACTTCTTGACGAGCTCTCTCGTGTCTACCTGCATAGTAGGCCAGAAATAACCTGTCCGGATAATTTTACTTACTAAAGACCTAGGGCCTGTATGGTCTCCACAAATTCCTTCATGTATTTCTTTCAGGATATACTTGGCTTCCTCCTCATCGATGCATTTCAGGTATGGCATGGAAAAACCTCTTATATAGTGTGTCGTTCAGGATTGTGAACCTGGCTGCTCTCTTCCTAACCTTCTTGGCTTCTTTAATATCTTGAGGGAGGTGTCCATCCTGGAGGAAGGATATGATTGGTGTCATCCAGCTACCTGTGCTCTAGATTGCGAACATGGAGATTTCCTCGATGCTGGGGCGTTTCTGGACTTCCATCATCAAGCCTATGTTCGCCGCTTCTTCCACCGACAATGCCATCTTCGTGACTTCGTCTGCTAAAGTGTTCTGGCTTCTAGGAATCTGTATAAATTCCACTTTGTCTAATTCTTGAGTCAAATGCTTCGTCAGCCTAAGGTATTTCTGCATTCTTTCCTCATTTGCTTCATATTCTTCCTTAATCTGCCCTATCACCAGTTTTGAATCACTTTGGACTAGTAGGTTCTTAGCTCCGAGTGCCTTCCCGAGTCTTAATCTTGTTAGTATCCCTTCGTACTCGGCCTTGTTATTGGTGGCCGGGAATTTCAATTGAACTCCGTATTTGAGCACTTCTCCGTCAGGGGCAGTTATGACGACCCCTATTCCCCCCTTCTTTTGGGCTGACGAACCATCGATCTGTATCGTCCACCTTTCCGTCTCGTCCGAAGGGCTGTCTTCATCTGTAAGGGTGAACTCGGCAATAAATCTGCTAGACCCTGTGCCTTAATAGTTGTCCTAAGGTGGTATTTGATGTCGAACTGGCTAAGCTCGATTGCCCATTGGACCATTCTTCCAGTTGCCTCAGGCTTGTTCATGGATTTCCTGATGGGTTGGTCTGTCATCACCAAGATGGGGTTTGCTTCGAAGTACGGTCGCAGCTTGCGCGAAGCTACTATTAGTGCAAAAGCGATCTTTTCAATCTTGGGATTCCTAGCTTCTGCACCTTGGAAAGCCTGACTGACGTAGTAAACTGAGAGTTTTTTCTTGTCCTCTTCTCGAATTAGGGCTGCACTCACCACCGTAGCTAATGCTGCCAGATACAAAAATAGATTTTCCCCCTTTTTGGACGGACTTAGGAGGGGTGGATTGCTTAGGTAGCGTTTGAGTTTTTGAAACGCTGCTTCACATTCTTCTATTCAGGAAAAAGCTTGCTTTAGCATTTTGAAGAAGGGCAAACATTTGCCGTTGCTTTAGAGACGAACCTGTTCAGTGCCGCTATCCTTCCTGTGAGCTTCTGGACTTCTTTGACGGTCTTGGGCGATACCATATCGAGTATGGCTCGTACCTTCTCTGGGTTTGCTTTTATTCCCCTTTAGGATACCATGAATCCTAGGAACTTTCCCGAGGCTACTCCAAAGATGCATTTGCTGGGGTTTAACTTCACCCGGTATTGCTTGAGTGTGGCAAAAGTTTCTTTGAGGTCGTCTAGATGGGCAGGCTCCTCCTTGCTCTTAACGAGCATGTCATCCACGTATACTTCCATATTCCTCCTGATCTGCTTGCCGAACATTTTGTTTACTAACCTCTGGTAGGTTGTTCCTGCATTTTTCAGTCCGAAGGGCATTACTTTGTAGCAGTAAAGCCCCTGACTCGTGATGAAAGTGGTTTTCTTCTGGTCTTCTTCAGCCATTTTTATCTGGTTGTATTCTGAGAAAGCGTCCATGAACGTCAATAACCTATGCCCAGCAGTAGAATCTACCAGCTGGTCTATCCTTGGCAGAGAGAAACTATCTTTTGGGCAGGCTTTATTTAGGTCCATGAAATTTACGCACATCCTCCATTTTCCATTAGCTTTTTTTACTAGAACGACGTTGGTGAGCCACTCTGGATAGTGAACCTCCCGAATAAAGCCAGCCGATAACAACTTGTTAACCTTGTCTGTGATTGCTTGGTTTCTTTCTGGAGCAAAAACCCGTCGCTTTTGCTGGACGGGCTTTTTCCTTGGATCTACATTTAGTTTATGTTGAATGACTTTTGGGGAAATACCTGGCATGTCCTCATGATCCCACACGAAGATATCCAGGTTCTCTTTAAGGAGCTGGACGAGTCTCGTCCTCATCTCGGGACTTAGTGTCGTTCCTATTCGGGTCGTCTTTGTTGCCTCGCCATCGGCCAGCTCAACTGTCTCCAAGGCTTCTACCTTTTCTTCTTCTTTCTCCTCGATATCCATGTATGATTTTCTTTGGTAGCCAACACGGCCTAGTAGCATTCTTTGGCCAGTACTTGATCTCCTTTCACCTTACCCACGTCGATCTCCGTGGGGAACTTTACTTTCAAGCAATAGGTAGACGTGGCCGCTTTCCAATGGTTAAGCGTGGGTCTCCCGATGATTACATTGTAAGATAAAGGCTACCAAAAAGTCTAATTGACAAGTCAACTGCTTTGAATAAGCTCCTACCGTAACCGTCAATGTCACTATGCCCTTGGGATACACCCGGTCTCCCCTGAAGCTGACGAGGGGAGAGTCAAATGGACGCAGCCTTCCTGGATCTAGCTTCAGCTGTTGAAAAGTATAGAGATAGATGATATTCGCCGAGCTGCCATTATCTACAAGGATTCTTCTGGTATTGAATCCTTCTATCACGAGCATTATGACCAAAGGATCGTCATGAGGTTGTTTCACCCCCCAAGCGTCTTCTTCTGAAAAACGCATATCTTGATCCGTCCATCTTTGTTTGAAGGGGGGCATATATGTACACTATTCACCTACCTTTGGTATGCTTTCTTAAGGGATTTGAACGATCCACCCGCTAATGGGCCACTCGTGATTGTCTTGATTTCCCTGATCACATTTTGCGGGCGTTAGGATATGTGGTCCTCGCCATTGGGTGAAGGTTCACGCTGGTTCTTGCTGTCGCCTCTGAATATACTAGATTCCCCCTTCTTTACATACTTCTGCAGTTTCCCTTTCCGTATAAGCTCCTCTATCTGTTCCTTTAGGTCCCTGCAATCTTCTGTGTAGTGGTCGTGATTCTTGTGGAAACGATAGTACTTCTTTTTGCCACGGACGTTGGGTGACAAATGTAATGGTCTTAGCCATTTGAGGTAATGCTCATCCTTAATCTGTGCCAAAATTTTATCAACAGGCATAATTAAAGGGGTGAATTTTACCGTCCGAGGAGTCTTTTTGTCTCTCCTTTTGCTCCCGTCAGTGGTTCGACAATTGGGACGCTCCCTTTTTTGTCCCCTGCGACCATCGTCCTTCCTTCCCTTGTCTTCGAGCTTTTCTACGTCATTTATGGCAGCTAATGCATCTTCAGCGTTCATGTACTTATGTGCCTTCCGAAGCATCTTTGCCATCGTCTTAGAAGGATTCTTCATAAGCGAGACCACGAACTCTTTGGACTTCAGCCCCGCTTTAAAGGTCGTTAACTACACCTTGTCGTCAGCTTCGTCTACTTCTAGGGTTTCCCGAGTAAAGCGTTTCACATACGACCTAAGGGTTTCTTTCTCCCCTTGTCTAATGGTGAGTAAGTGATCCGCTGTCCCCTGACGAAGTGGTGCAAAAAGGCGTTACTCAACTGCTCGAAGTTGTCGATGGACGAAGTTGGCAACTTGGTGAACCACTCCCTTGCAGCTCCTTTGAGGGTAGTGGGGAAGGACCGACAAAGTATCTCGTCAGGAGGTTGTTGAAGGCCTAGTGTTGTCTTGAAGGTGTTGAGGTGGTCCTGGGGATCCTTAAGTTTGTCAAACAGTTCAAGCTGTGGCAGCCGAAATTTTGACGGCACTGGGCTTTCTAGGACGACTGTCGTGAAGGGCGAGTCTGTTGCCTTGACCATTCTATCTAGGCTTCGGTCCGCTTTATCCCTAATGGCGTTCCTCAGTTCATCCATCTCTTTCCTCATTTCTCGAAGAAGATCCGAGTTCCGTTTTGGAGTAAGCGGTCCTCGATGGTCATTCCGTCTATGGCTATCTCCTTCGTCTTCTTGATTGGCCATAGACTGGTTTTCCTCCTGCTGAAGCCTTAGCCTCATTTCCTGATTCTGTCTTGTGAGCTTTTCAACGGTGGCTACAAGAGCCTGGACTTGTAGAGCTAGTGCTGCAGGATCCTGGTTAGGTTCCATCCGAATATAGCGGTTAGTTGGAAACTACGCCTTCAAACCTAAGTACGAAGATGTCGTTCCCACAGACGGCGCCAAATTGATGCTGTGTGAATTTGTCAGTTATTGTGAGTGCGTCCAGATGGAACCGAGTGGTTGTCTGTATTGCCAAGGAAGTGATAAAATAGCTCTCTTAAAGTGGTCACCGGTGTGGTGCCTGCCACAACGGTGCCAAAGTCAGTATAAGGAAGTTTTTGAGGAAAGAATAAAGAATCAGAGCTTGTATATCTTTTTTTGTGTACCTTGCATCGGTTCTACAGGGGCTTTATATATGTTTCCGCAACTTCTAGCCATTGTGGTCGTTAATGTGGCTTTAATGCTTCCTTTGGTAACGGCTCATGCTTTGTAATGATTGCCTTAATGTGGCATCTAACGATCTGTACAGCTGGTCTTATAACTGCTCTGGACATTACTAGTTGCATTGGCTTCCTTACATTCATCAGTAATATGGACATGTGGTTGGTTCGTCTTGGAGGATGTGTTCGTTGGTCTTGATGATATCGTCCAAGGAGGTTGATTTCGTCAGTCCCATCAATTTGCATTTAATCTTTTAATACTGGACTAAACTGATCTCTTGGTTGCTTAACTATATATTATATCTGATTACAACTAACCTAATGAATATTTATATTTGCTAAATTATATGTTATAATCTAATTACAACCTCCTTAGTTTAGCTGAACTAAAAACAGTCAAAACACTAAAATTCTAAAAATTTAAAGTATATGCACTCCAAAAAAGTAGAAAGCAAGCAATAAACACCAATCCAATCAAATATGGTGATGGAAAGTTCTATTCAAGCATTTCTTTGAACACTTTCAGGGGAGTTGAGAAACCAAAGGGGAAAAAAGAGTTTCTTAGAATTGAGAAACCAACTAATATAATAAAGAAGAAAATTGTACTGGAAAAAAGAAAAGAAGTTACACAAACAGTGTGCAAAAATACTAAATAGACTTCTTCATGTTATTGTCTTAAACATTAACAAAGAAATTTTATCTTCACTCATCCTATGCTTATCCACTTAAAGCTTTTTTTTTTTTTTTTTTACCTGATAGCAAATCTAAGTCATGGATGTGTACGGGATAGAACAATATAGTACCACCTTAAAAGGCTTAGACACAGAAACTTACCCCAAGAGGATGAACTTCTGATGGAATCATTGATTTCATAACTTATACTTCTAACAACCTTTCTCATCGACATGCAAGGCCCCATATTTTTGGGTTTTACATGTTGCCAAAAAAATAAACATTCTTAAGGAATATTACAGAAACAAATCATTTTGATCTTTTGCAATTCAAAATCACTTGGAAGTGATTGTTTCTTACATCAATTCAAAAATCATAAAATTTTACATAGGCAAATTGGATATTGTACTTCCAAGAGGATAGACTTAATTGGGAAATTAGAAATCTCCAGCAAGAAGTTCATGGACTTAATCGACAAAACAGATCTCTCAACTCAGAGTTGCAACAACTAAGGCAACTGGTGTCCTAAGTACTAGAATCGGTAGAGAACATTAGAGGTTTATCTCATAGACCCCATATATGCTTGTTTTACTATGATGGTCACCTTTTTAACACACATTCTTTAGTTTTGTTTTTGCTATGCGTATGCAACCAATTTGCACCCAAAAATCTGGGTTAATGATCAATTTCTTTTAGCCATCATCTCCTAAAGCCCATGCTAATCAAATAGCCTGTAGCTAAGCAAACTACCTATTTGGCTAATCTCACCTCATGTATTGACAGCCACAGATATCCTACACTAATTCAAGCAAGTCTAAAATAAAGCTCATAAAAGTCTTAAAAGGAAGAGACCCAATATTAAGTAAATCAATTTCAAGTAATATGACCTTCATTTCCTTCATTCTATCCTCTATACAAACAGAGCTTTCCATTCCATTCTATTAAAGGCTTAATTTTAGTGGCACTGAAATTTAGCCTCTGCATATTGTCTTATGTTAGGACAGAAATTCGGTTTGTTTTTCATGTCAGCTGTAGAGTGTTTGGTGGCTATATATGTTGTTTAACATTTGATAGAAAATGTTTATAAAAATTGTGCAATCAGTCTTTCTGCATTAATAATTTTCATTGAATCAGTGATTCCATATTTTTGGGTTTTACATGTTGCCAAAAAATATTAATCAGTCAACAAATTACTTCGAATGAGATTTAGGAAGCAGGAAGTAATCTACCCAAAAAAAAAAAAAAAAAAAAGGAGAGCCATTAAGGCAAATTGCAAGAGTAGAGTTTAAATTGGTAAGAATTATGTTGTAATGCAACTCATATCCCAACAGCCCACCCAACCAAACCTTAAATCAAATAAAAACTAAATCAAGCCCCAAAGAAAGTAATGGAGAAACAAAGACATCAAAAAACTATAAATTCAAACAATGTAAGTACCATCACATTTATCCACTATAGACATATATGTCGGACCAATTAATTAACAAAGCTATATATTCAAATAGTGTAAGTAAGAACTATTGCAATTATTTAAAAAATAAAAACTTTCTTACGTAGAAAAATCTTATCAAGGGCCAATCAAAATCAAATAAACTCATATGCAAGTCACAATTTCAAATACAACCCACTATAAGATTCTACTTAAAACAACCCACATCTAGTTCATTATCAAAGCTACAATAAAAAAAAAAAATTACTTAACATAAGTAAAAATGATTAAAACCATTTAAAAATATAAAGTGTCAATAAAAATCATAAAATATTGAAGATTTATCATACATACAAATGCTCCCAGGCTAATCTACCAAAAGAAACGCAAATCTAAACCCAAAATTGAAATACCAAAACCTAAATCATATTTTTATCAGCAATTTTTCAAAACAAAATTAAAAACTTTACCAGTAATGTTTTCAGAGGAATAATGGTGGCTTAAAGCCAGAAAGTGGAGGGAAACCGACTAACGATGCTAAAGTCCCTCAAATTTCTCTCTCTACCCCTAATGTTTGTTGTTTTGTATTTTGAATGAAGTCTGCAGAGGAGCATTCATAATAAGGGCAGAGTTGCAGAGACAGAGAATGTTGGAGGAAACAATGGAGAGGGTTTTAAAAAGAAATTAAAAACTTTACTGGTAATGCTTTTGGAGTAATACTGGTCTGAACACGATGTGCAACCATACCAGCGGTTTTAAGTTTGCAACAATAACATTGAAACAAAATAGAAATACCCGTTTAAGAAAAATAAAATGGTTCCTTTAATAGGCCTAATGTAAAGGTATAATTTTTGGTTTTTTTAAATGTAATCATGGCACAAATTTATGTAACCACGTGGCGTAATGCGGAGTGATCAATGTTACAGAAAAAATTCCAAAACATGTATCTATTAGTACTTCCAAATTTACTATCTAAGCCCATATTTGACAGATCAAATTGCTTGGACATTCAATTGCAAATAAATATTATGCAATGGATTTTAAATTCTCCAATGTACTATCTAGGGCCATATCTTCAGTGTTATGACATGTATGTATCAATCACCCCTTCAACCCAGTTAGTCATTTATTTATTTTTATTAATAAGTAACCTTCTTAATCCTTTCCTTGGTAACAATGAAAAATAACCCACTATTTGCCTATTAGATTCAATAATCAATATATTAGCTTGGATCACAATGAAGTCTCACAAAATATGCTTCAAAAATAGATATGGAAGAAGTAAAACATAGCTCTACCTTTTCACTTTGCTATGCACTTTGCTATTGCTGGAATTTGTAGACAGCTTCTAAAATCTATGGACTTGGTCCTTTGATGTGCATGGCAGAAAGCAAAAAATAAAATTCAGTAGTAGGCTGATAGCTATGGATCTTAGCTTCCATGGTTATACCAAAATTAAAAATACAAACCTTAGCATAACTGAAAAATAAGGATCAAACAAAACCCCTCAAAAATGTAGATGCTACTCTTAAAATCAGATAAATAAGTAATAAAAAAAATGAAAGTCTTGAGATGAAATAATTAAACTAAACATAAAACCAAACTTCAAATAACAATTACCTAAATATCAGTCATCTTAATCGCAAGCATTCCACCATAAAAAATATCTTGCAAAGGGAAAAAATATATAGAACAGAGAGTCTAAATTTGAAGAGATATAGAGATAGACCTAGTGAGGCCAAGTGGCCAATGATGACAACTGAAAAGGCAGCCACACCCTCTGCCATAGATGGACCTGTGGTAGGATTTGCTTAACAGTAGGGACTAAGGCAACCATTCAAGTGGGGTTGTTTTGCCTCGAGTGTTGGGTGCTTCTCTGATTTCAATCAAAATACAGCCATGAATAAGCAGATATTCTCAAACCCAAACTTGAATATCTCTACAAACTCACCCCAAACTCGAATTAGCTACCAAAAATAAAAATTCGATAGGGGTAGAAACCCAACGACAAACCCAGCGGTAGAAATCTAGGTGCCAACAAGGTTGTCGGAGAGAAGAACTGAAGGTGAGAGACGAGGAGAAACTGTCATAAGTGAGAGATGGCGGCGCTAACAAAGGTGGAGCTGGTGAGTTGTGGAGAGAAAACTGAGTGAAGAGCGGCAAAGTATATATTCAACAAAGAATGGAAGAGAAATGCCAACATAAAAATCAACCATTTAATATAACGCATAATATATATAACTAAATAATGAAATATATTATGAGTACGGATATATATTTTTAATAAATTTCTATATTTTTTGTTTTTGAATGGATTAGTAACTTATGAGAGGAGTGATTGTAAAAAGAGTCTCATATATATTTAATGGAAAGAAATAAATCAAATGTTGAAGAGAAATGATAAATATATAAGATATAAAACCTAAAATAAAAAGAATCCAAAATAAAAAGAAAAAGAAAATAGTGATGACGTGGAAAATTCTGAGAGCTTCAGAGACTTCGGTTATATATATATATATATATATATATATATATATTATGGTTAGTATTTTGGGGATTCAACTTTAATTATATTTTATGCTATTAGAGAGGATAATCAATAGTATGAAATAATTGCTTTTTCTTATTATTATAATTTAATAGTTAGAGGTTGGAGAATTTGAATTACTAATCTTTATAATAAAAAACATTAGGTGTTAATTGAGTTACAAGGTTCATATCAAATGCTTGATTGGATTGAATATTATTGTCTTTTAAAAAGATAACATTATTTTATGTTTCATTGGTTAATGCAATCATGTGTTGCATTTAAGCTAAAATGTTGTTTTGTCCCTTGGGCTTAGTTAAAGCATTTGTTATTTTTTTTTTAATGAAAATGTATGAAGTAATAAATAAGTTTTTTTAATTAAGGTACAAAGTCATTAATAAGTTGAATTGTCAAAATACTAACAGAAAATATCATATTGCACATTGTATCCGCGTGTTCTGTTACAGGAGCGGTCATTATCCTAATTCCTTGATTCGTGGCCCCTATGTCGTCACAAGTTTGTAACACCATCTGTGGATTTCACAATCAAATCAACAAAAAAAGTTTTTTACTTTTATTTTTTGAGAATCATCAACAACAAAGTTTGTAACACTCGCTACGGATTTTACAATCAAAATAACATTGTCCTTGTAACAATTTTCTAAAATAATGCATTTACGTATATATATATATATATATATATATATATATATATATATATATGGTGAAACTAAACTATTGGTTTTTAAATTTTTTTTTTTTTAAGTACAATTGATTCCTTAAGTTTTAATTTAGCGCTATTTGTCTCTCAATTTTTTTCTTTTAGTCCTTTTATTAACTACTGTTAGTGTTTAATTGTGTGATGCACATTACCTTAATGTGATATTAAAGTGTTTGGGTCATTTGATTTTTTTTAACATTACCATAATATAAAATTACAAAATATATCACGTCACGTCACGTCGTCATCTTCCTAAATGAAGGTGATCTTACATTACTTATTGGTGGGAATGTAATAATTTATTGAATTGACAAAATTAGCCATATTAAAAAAATTTATTTTGCTCTTGAGAATTATTTATAAAAAAAAAAAAAACCTTTAAAATACCAAAATACCCTTAGAACCATCAAAGTTAATAAAATGCACCCGAATGTCCAAAATATCCCAAAAACCTCCAAAATGCCCCCAAAACCTTCAAAATGACCATAATACCTCCAAAATTTTTAAAATGATCAAAATACTATTGAAACCTCTATAAAAGACCAAAATACCTCCAAACCTAAAAATTGCCAAAATAGCCTTGAAACCCCTAAAATAACCTAAATACTCTTGAAACTTCTAAAATGACCAAATACCCCCCAAAACCTCTAAAGCAAAAAAAATACCCCAAAACCTAAAAGATTACTAAAATAACCTGAAACCTCTCAAACGACGAAAATACCCCGGAACCTTTAAAATGAGCGAAAATACCTTAAAACCTCTAAAACGACGAAAAATATCTCAAAACCTCAAAAATGACAAAAAAAAAATACCTCTAAATCTCTAAAATGACCAAAATACTTTTGAAACCACTAGAATTACCAAAATATCCCAAAATCTTCAAAATGACGAAAATACCTCTTAAACTTCTAAAATAACAAAAATAATCTTGAAACCACTATAATAACCAAAATACCCCCATCCAAAACTTCAAAACAACCAAAAATATACTAAAACCTCTTAAATGACCTAAATCTTGATAGATGAGAATGACTTTGGCAGGAGAAGCCTCCTGTATGGCTACTCGGGGGTCCATGATCGTGATCCCTTCTTTGGTGCCGACCTCATTTCCAACTCTAACTCTTTAATTTGCCTTTATAGGGTCTTGATCTCCCGATCATGATCACTATGATACGAAGGCTCAGGAATGTAGGAAAGAGTTCATTCCCCTTGAGAGGAAGCCTCATCCAAATCCAAACGAGTTTCATGTCCGTCCTGCCAAAGATCTTGCTCTCTTTTTTGCTCCCTCTCCATTCTCCTTAATGCTCGATCCGAGATTCTCGATTGGTTTCCCCTTGATCCTGCTAGCTCTTTGTTTGCATGTGGGCCCTCCATGCAAAGTGCTACTGTACCAACCCTAGACCTTCAATTGAGTAGGAGATTTCCACAGACGACGCCAATTATGGTAGTCAAGCCCAAACAAGTTAGGCTTTTAGTCTTTTTCCCCAATTTATTTGTATCGTGGGTTAAGAATATCCAACAATGGAAGGCCCAAAAGTTGACAGTGCAGCTCTTGTAGTCAACAAATGAGAGCTACACTCTCATTTATCGTTGTTATATGAATGGTCCCCTTTTTGCCAATGAAATCCGGACTAGACTTCTCTCTCTCGGGCCCACCCCTTGCCCTCTAACCATCCGATTCTATTTATAGACTTCATTTAATGGGGTAGTCATGATGAGGGGGCGGTTTCCCATGTCGATGGGTCCCTCTAAGCCATTTTCCTAACTGGATGGGAGTCGTGGAACCCATTATTTGTGATTTATATTACTCTGTTGGAACTTGTGTCAAGCAGCAATTATTGCTCAGCAAGCGGATTTCCCCAAGGTACTATCCTTTGACCTCGGTATGGTAACATATGCTAGGTTGGGTCGTGAGCTTAGCCCAAGCCCACCATTGAATTGGACTAAATGCTCGGGTGGGCCATGAGCTTGGCCCTGGCCTACCTCGGTACTGGTTTGGATGCTTGGTTAGGTCATGAGCTTGGCCCTGGCCCACCTCGGAACTAGATTAGGTGCTCTATTAGTAAACTGAATGACACGTGGTCGTTCAAGAGATGCTACTAGCTCGATATGGGCTATTAAACTTGGATCGTACAATTGTGTACTCGAACAAGAAAAAGAAAGAGAAAAGTTAATCTTGTAGGAATTGAGGAGGTTATTCCCTCAATGAACTAAACCGTACTCTGGTATGACTCGATAAAAAACTCGTTCATATTTGTTTGTTTATGAATGAGCAAAGCTTAATCATTAATTTTTGGTGTGATTAATAAATGATTTAAGCCCAAGCAAAATAAAAATAAAAATTTGTTTATGAACAGGCTTGTGAACAATAGGGCTTGATAAAATACAAGCTGACTTTAAGCTAGTTTATGAACTTGATAATAAGTTTGATAAAGGCTTGAAAAATAAACTCCTATCTTACTAAGCCTTTAATTAATTGGGTTGAGATCACGTGTCTAAATCAAATATAGGCTTAATGAGGGCATTCACAGTGATGGTGCTAAAAATTTATAGCTTTTAGCACCTTAAAAAGCTACTTTATCTATTTTACCATCTCACTTTACAATACATCCGACATCAAAGGTTCTATATTTTACCACTTCATTTAAAATAATGATGGAAGGGACCAAAACGAGAATGCTTTTTGATTTTGGGGACTAAAGGCGGTAAAATTTAAAAATAGGGACCAAATTGTAGGGATGAAAAATGAATTTTCTTCTAAATCTAAATTTATCTTTATTCACTTAAAAGACCATAAAATAAAAGGGGTAATTACAATCATTATCTTTGAGATTTGAGCAACACTGCACCCAAAACTTGTAGATAAAAAAAATAAATTAAAAAAAAAATCATTTTTCCCTTACATCTATTTGACCAAACTCACTGTTAAATTAATGTTAAAAATGTTGTGTACTAACTAGCTCTTCGCTTATAAGGGAAGGTTTCCAAAATTAACATCCATTTCAAAATTAAAATCAATTGTTTTAACTTTTTAATTAAAGAGTATTTCAAAATATTCAGTATAAATTTAGCTTATTCTTTTATTTATTTTTTTTCAACGATTTTTGGATAAATTTTTCATTGCAAGTATGTTGGCACTTGATAAACTTTGCACTTTAATTCTAATTTTTTTTTCTTACTAAACGTAATTAAACATGGTAAAAAGAATCTAGTAAAAATTTAGAATATTTTGTTATTAATATAAACATAAGGGGGGGAGTGTTATTTTCTTCAAACCTCAATAAAGTGGAGTATTTTTTCCCTTTAGATTTGGAATGAAGTGTTATTCCTTCAATTCTCAAGGAAGGGTAGTGAATTACCCCAATACACACACACACACACACACACACACACACACACACACACACACCAACTTAAATTCTTAATTGACTTATGTTATCTCATAACACTACGAGTTTGCCTTGTACATAAAAAATGAAAAAGTTTGGCCACTAATTTAATTCTAGCAAATAACTACAACTTCATTTAATATCTTTTTAATATTTGTAAATTTTGACAAGTCAATTATTAGATTACATTTTATTCTTATATTCTTCATGTTTGGAAAATTTACTAAAGATGAAAGATTAATAGTTGTGTCATAAATCAAATAATTAAATTAATTTTTTTTTTTTTTTGTAGTTTCAATTATGCATAAAAATAAGTTTATAGATCGAATGGTAACTAACGTTCAATTGACACAAAATTTGACATGCGTGTTAAGAACATAAAGAATGTGAAATTCAATGGTTATGTTTTTAAAATATGTAGTGATATTGATTTTTTTTTTTTTTTTTTTTTTTTTTTTGTGGGAGTTATAGTCATTCTCTACAACTACCAAAATATCCTATAAAAAATGGTAGAAAGTTGTATTTATCACACTATGTGCTCCATGTTAAACACATCAGACAAACCATCATACTTCTTTTTTTCATTTCCATCCATTTAAAAATCATTATTGTTTTTATCATTATTAAAAAAATCGCTATTTTTCAGTCATTGTCTTTAATATAATTGTAAAAGCTTGTATTCCTTACCGCTGATATTGGTTTTTGCCAAAAAAAAGAAGAGAGAAGTATTTTCATTTCTTTTTTAAAATACGTATTGGGTCAAGTAATATCCACAATTTATTTTTAAAAAATTTCAATGTATGACGTCTGCTACTAATAATAGTTTTTTTATTATTAGACCAAGACACTAGTTAGTTTTTGGTGTAGGTGGAAATTGAACTCTAAATCTCTTATTTAACCTTCAGAGACTTTATCACGTTAGCTAAAACTAATCAAATTCAACCCAACCCCAATGGATTGGGTTGGTTTGTAGAGGTTGATGGGTTAGGTTGAGTTGTTAAATTTTTTGATACTACGGTTTAGGTCTGGTGCGAGCTAGCATATTCACTAATCTGTTATATACTTATATATATATATATGTGTGTGTGTGTGTGTGTGGGTGGGTGGGTGGGTGGGTGGTTTTATCATTTACTTATTTTATGGTTTGATGCATTAATAAAATAGTTTGTGGTTGTTTGGTACTGATAAGGAGAGAGAGGAGGAGTTTAAAGTTGGTAGAGATCAATTAGGGTGCCTTATTTGTAGAACTATAAGAGCATCCACATCAGCTTTTGTATACTATTGCATAATAGAAAAAGAGAGGAATTTTACACATTTAAGCCACAAAACTGCCCCCATCAGTCCTTCTAAAATTGTGCATATTTACCTCTGCTACAATAATCGTACGTATATACATTTGGTGTTGGCCGCTTGTGGGTCGGTGCTAGTGACAAAGATCAGAGTTTGTGGGTTGATGGAAATGGGTCTACATGCTTGTGAATTGGTGTTGGCGGCGGAGATCACTGCTTGTGGGTCGACTGAGTCAGTGCTTGTAGGTCTGCAAAGATCAGTGTTTGTGGGTTTTGATTTTTATGGTGCTTGTGGTGGAGAGCAAATTGGACTGTGAGAGAAAGAATAAGAAGAAGAAGAAGCTGCTTATGGAGGGGAGGTGATCTAACATGTGAAAGGAACAAAATGAAGTTGTTGTGAAAGGAAGAAAAAGAAGAAGAAGCGGAGGAGGGAGTCTAAGAGCATCTTCAATAGGCTCTTAAAAGCCTTATTTGGAGAGCAAACACAAAAAAATTAAGCTCCAACAGTCTCTCCATTTCTAATTTTTTTAAAGATTTGCTACAGTAGCTTTCTTGACCTGGAGAGCACTGTAGCAATTATTGTAGCAACTCCAAACATATTTCACTCGTAAAATAATCATTGGTTGAATAAAATAATAATTCTTTCTCTCTCTTCCCTTTTCTCTTTTGTTCTTCTCTCTTTCTTGCTTCTCTATCTCTTGCTTCCCTACCTCAACGGTTACAAACTAAAACATGCCACAATCAAAACAAAAACACAAAACCCAATTGAAAGATTTGAAACACAAAAACAATCTTTCTCACAAGCCTAATGAAATCTAAACAATAAAAGCAAAAAATCGCATTTTGTCGGTGGTAAGGAGGAGGACAAGTGGCTGTGAAGGCGGAGCAAATTGGTTGTGGAGAAAGACCCATTTGTACTGCATGAACTACTGGCTCATCACTCTCTTCATCCTCTTCCTCAGCCTCTTATGGCACCCGATCTCCATGATCATCTTCCTCACCTTCTTCGTCGCCTAGTCTTCCTCTCTCTCTGTTTTTTTTTTTTTTTTTTTTTTTTTTTGCTGAAATCCTCTCTTTGTTTGAGTCTTTGACTTTGAGTTTGAGATAAGATATTTTTTTTTTGGTATGTGGTGGAGAATTGGTTTGTAGTTATAGTGGAGTGTGTGTGGTGGAAACAATAGGTTGTAAAAAGTGGTGTGTACGTGTGTGGTTGAAAATTGGGTTAATGATAATTACAAAAATTTTATGATCAGATATATATTTTTTAAGAGCTGCTATGTCTATAATATTTTCACAATAAATCCTAAATAGTAGGTTGTTATTGGTTGTTATGAATAGGCAAAAAAGTAATTTAAGTTGTGATTCAAATTAAAACCAATAACAACTTACCACATGTGATTTGTTATGAAAATGTTGTATATATAGCATTTTTTTTCATTTTAGAAAAATTAAAAAAAAAAAAAGCTTGTGATAAAGTAGTGAATAATAATTAATAAATAAAAACTAACAACTCATAACTATATTATTTGTTATCTCAAGTGCTTCAAGAGATCCATTAAAATAAAGACCAACAACAATTTAAAAATTTTTACCCATTGAGAGTTAGAAAATATAGTTGGGAATAAATAAAGAAAGATCAAAAAATAAAGAAAGATTAGAGAATGAAAGAAGAAATAATATTTAAATGAGATAAAGAAAAGATAGAGAATCTGTTGGAAAGTGTATTTGAAAAGTAAGTAGATAAAAGGTAAATGTAACTGTTCATTCTCCAAATAGTACAAAAGTTTGGAGAGTTTGCTGGAGATGCTCTAAGAGAGATAAGGTCAAAGATAAAGATAAAAAGAAAGAGATAAATACAAAGAAAAGATAAAGAGATAGGAACAAAAGAATAATAATAAAAAATTAAAAAAAGATATTATTATTTAAATAGAGTAAAGTGCAAAATAGATTATTATTATTATTATTTTTTTTTTGAGAAGGAAGATCGAAACCTTTTATATTAAGGGAGGCCATTTAAGTCGGCCTAAAGTACATGAATGATATCTTGTGGTACATCTCCTATCCAGACTTGCATTTATGATAAAGAAACTGCTCTTCTCACTAGAGAGTAAGCTACAGTATTATAATGACTACGAACATGAGAGTAATGTATTTTTGAAAAATAAGAGGCGAGGTATTGAATGTCTTTTACCATGTGCCCAAAATTTGACAGTGTGTAAGAGTTATTTTCCAAAGCTGAAAGGAGAATCTGCGAGTCGCCTTCCAATATTATTTGTTGAAATCCAGTCTCCAGTGCTAGTTCTAAGGCCTTCCTTGTTGCCATAGCTTCCACTTCAATAGCTGTAAAAGGGAGTGTGGTTTTTTGCGAGAGAGAGACCATGACTTGTCCCTCTTCATTGCGAATAACCACCCCCAAACCTGCACCGTATGCTACTGTAAACAGGGCACCGTCGAAATTTACTTTGTAGATATTTTGGTCCGGAGCTTGCCATCTGGTAGGTGGACGGCTTACTGGGATTATGGAGGAGGAGTTGTAGAGCTTGAAGTCTCGCATCCGATCCTTTGACTGAGATAGTAGCTCGTCGAGTGGGGCTGCAATTTTTCCGAGGCGGAGATTATTTCTCCAGTTCCAGATTGCCCACGCCACCATGGAGAAGAATTTTGGGTCCCCATTATCTGCAAAAACACAACCCATTAGATCAATAAAAGACGTAGCCTGTTTGAGGCCACTGTGATTCTAGAGCTCAGTTTTACTCCACAGGTCTTGTAGTTTCGAGCATTGGTACAAAGCATGGACCACATCTTCCTTTTGGTCTTTGCAGTGCTCACATTGATCTTCGCTGATAATTTTCCGCTTCATCAGGTTCGTCTTTGTAGGTAAAGAATTTTTTGACGCCAAACAAAATTTTTTACCTTACTCAGAACCTGTAAACTCCAGATAGCTTTCCATAGTGGCAAGAAGGTATAACCCTGTTGGGAGTTTTGATATTCCTGTTGCAAGAAGGTATAACCCGATTTCACTGTGTATTCCCCTGTTGATGTGAAAGGCCATATATTTGAGTGTGTTTGTTTGGTCTGTGTGGCACAAGGGAATTTTTTGAATTATCTCTGCTTCAAAGCTGAACAAGTTTGCATTCAGAACTTCTTCCTTCCATGATCGGTGTTCACTGTCCATGAGGGAACTAACTTTTGCATCTGTCAAAGCTCCTGTATAAGGTGATACAATTTTTGGGGAGTGTTTCACCGGAAGCCACCAATCACCTCAGATTGACACTGATCTGCCATCCCCAATTCTCCAAACCGCACCCCGCTGTATCACTTCTCTGCCCTTAATGATGCTTTTCCATGCATATGAGGCTGAACTCAGGTTTGTGGCTTCCATGATTGTACAATGTGGAAAAAATTTGGCCTTGAAAACTCTATAAAACAAGGAGATTTTATCATGTAAGAGGCGCCAAGTTTTTTTTGCTAGGAGGGCATAATTGAATCTTGAAAGGTCTTTAAATCCCATTCCCCCTTGTGTCTTCAATTTACAAAGCCCTTCCCATTTTGTCCGGTGGACCTTTCAGCCTTCCCCTCTTTGTCCCCAAAAATATTTTCGGACCAAAGCCTCAATATCATGGCACAAACCAATTGGCAGTTTGAAGCATGACATCGCATATGTGGGTAATGCTTGGGCCACTGTCTTGATTAAAATCTCTCTACTGGCTTGGGATAATAATTTACCCTCCCACCCTTGCAATTTTTTCCACACCCATTGCTTTATACTATCAAAACTCTCCTTATTTCTACCAATGAAAGATGGCAGGCCTAAATATTTTTCATATTATTGAACCACCTGTACTCCAAGAGCCGTTTTGATTGTATTCTGCATATCTTGAGAAGTTGATTTACTAAAGAAGAGAGTTGTTTTGTCTCTATTTATTTGCTGCCCTGATGCACTCTCATACTTGGCTAAGACCTCCAATAATTTTTGACACTCACTTTTTTTCGCCTTGCAAAAAATAAGACTATCATTTGCAAAGAGAAGATGGTAATATGCCCTTGAGGTTCCCCATTTACCAAAACCGAGTAGGTGGCAGTAAAGATGCACCTCATCTTCAAATTTACCCAAGCTTCTACAAAACCCATTTTTCCTATCAACTTTTCCATATATAGCCATTCCACTCTATCATAAGCTTTGCTCATGTCCACCTTCAAAGCCATGTACCCTGTATTACTCGAGGAGTGATTCCTCATGTAATGTAATGTCTCAAAGGCAATCATAACATTGTCAGAGATTAAGCGATCCGTCATGAAAGCACTTTGATGGTTGGAAATAAGATGTGGCAGAATCTTTTTTAACCTGTTCGCCAAAACCTTTGAAAAAACTCTAAATAGAACATTACTGAGGCAAATAGGTCGATAATGAGAAACATATTCAAGATTTTTTACTTTAGGAATTAAAGTAATATAAGAGTGGCAAAGAGCACTAGGCAGAGTACATGCATTTAAATACAACAAAATAGCTTTTGTAACTTCAGTACCTACCAATGACCAATAGCTGTGGTAAAAAAGTGAGGGCATACCATCCAATCCCGGTGACTTCAAAGGTGCCATCTGTTTTCATGCATTCTCAACCGCTTCTATTGTAAATTCTTTGAGTAATTCGGAGTTCATCTCATCAGTGACCATTGTAGGGATTTGCTCCAATATCTCATCCAAGTTCTTAGGTTCACTAGAGGTGAAGAGTTGTTGATAGAAATTTACCACTATACCCACCATACGGCTTGGATGAGTGCACAATTGGCCCTTTTCATCGTATAGGCCTTTGATATAATTTCGTCGTCGCCGCTGTGTTGCTTTACTGTGGAAGAAGCGAGTGTTTTTATCCCCATCATGCAGCCATTGAACTTTTGATCTTTGAGCCCACATTTTTGCCTCACAGTCCAAAAGAGTGGTGATTTGTTTTTCCAAAATTTTCATTTGTCTGTTGTGGCCTCCATTCATTGCAATCCGTTCAGCCCTTGCCAATAGCTTTCGCTTTTTTTTTTTTCTAGCTCTCTACGCACATTCCTGAAACTGTGCTTACTCCATTCTGTCAGTTCCTTCCCACACTCATCAATCTTTTTCAGGACTTTTAAATCTTCGATTTCCCTATTGTCCCATTGCCAAATAGCTTGTATTGTATCCGTGTGGCCTTGCTCAGTCATCCACATTTTCTTGAATCTGAATGGTCTCTGTTGTGAGCAGTCCATCCCATCTAACACAATCAAAAGGGGTCTGTAGTTTGATGCATCTGCCTCTAAGTGATAAATATTGGTATCTGGAAATAGAGATAGCCAATCTGAAGTTGCCACAGCTCAATTGAGACGCTCCTAAACCATGTAACCTGCAAATATTTATGCCATGTGAATTCCGAACCTACAAAACCCAAGTCAAGAAAACCACATTCATCAAGTACATCTCTAAAAGCGTGCATTTGTGTATGTGGTCATCCCCCGCACAAATCCAAGGTGCTAACCCCCTTGATTTCAGAGTCTTTAAGCGAACCCAAGCTTCATGCCTATTCTGTGTATCGGGTTCACCATAAAACCCTGTAAACCTTCACTCCTCAGCCTAATTTTTATTCACCGTAGTATCAATATGGTTTTTTGAGAAGGTTTCAATTGTTAAGTTAAAATCGTCTCTCCAAAAGCTGACCAAACCCCCAGCCTTATTTCTTCTCGGAGCTACAAATTTATTTTTAAACTTCATTTTTTCTTGAACTAGAACTAGCCTTGCTTCATCGGTCCATGTTTTGACTAAAAACACAACGGAGGGATCTTTTGCTTGCATCGTATCTGTGTGCTGATTTTCTGTTTGTTGGTTCTCAAGCCTCCGACAGTTCCAACATAAAAAACTAATTGGTCCTGGTGGGGCTGGGAACCAGCCTCTGCCAATATTCTTGTTGTTTTTTCATCCCCCTGAGAAACTATTCTTCGTTTTCTCAGTAACTCAGGTTGATCTTCTTTTCAATTGCTTCTTTTTTCCCCCACTGCATCTTCCATAATAATGTCTACCCCCATGTCCGGCCTGTTTACGCATTTCCATTTCCTTGCATTCAATTCTGAGGTGTTTGTAGGATCAGATGGTACTACTTCAGTACCACGGGTTGAGGTTGGAGAGGAGAGTGCACGTGAGTACACTTTAGTTGGGGAGGCTCTCTCATTAATTGATAACCTTTCCAAAATAGTTTCTTTGTTTTTCCCCCACTGATTTTCCACGACAGACTCCCTATTTGTGTCAAACTTGCTACTATCACGGTCTATTTCCTGAAGTCTTTCTTCAAACAGCTCATCAGATTTCCCTTCCACACAATTCGGGGTTAACACCATCGAGTTACTCGGGATTGGTTGATCTTTTGGGATTGTTTTGGAAAGCAACGACTCTTTCCCCTGAAAATCTGGAGTAGTATTTGCTAACTGTAAATGCACCTCTGTTTCCTTTTCTGTTCTTAAGATCTCAGGCGACGAACCCGTTCTACGAACCACCACTACTGGCGGTTTCCTACTCGGAGTTGGAGGTGCTGTCTTGGCCGAGCAGTTCTTTTTGGAGTAAAAACCTGGCACCACTGCAACATTCTTCCAAGCTTGTGTAAAAGGTAATGCACCTGGACCATATTGTTGTGACTTCGGCTGCAAGGCCATCCCCTTCAACATTCATAGATCGCAGTCTCTATTGGCATGAATGAGGCAGCCAAACCAATAGCAGAGGTTGGGGAGACGTTCATATTTGAATGATACCCATAGTTCTCTGCCACTTTCGAGAGAGATTACACGTCCATGACATAGAGGCTTGGATATATCCACCATGACTCGAACCCGTACAAAGCCATCCCCTTCCACATCTGTGATTCCCTCAGGTCTACTCACTGTGCTAATAGCTTCACAGATTTTTTCAGCTACCTTTCGTGTCCTGAATCTGACTGGTATATCATGTACCTGAACCCAAAAATTAACCATGTTAAAATTCATATCACATAAATCAATATCTTTATCATAACATTGCAACACCATAAGGTGTTTATCAAAACTCCATGGTTCTGTTGATAATATTTTTTCCATCTCCTCCTTATTATCAAAAGTGAATAATGCTATATGGTCGTCCTCCTTTGTGACCTTGAACTCGTTTTTTGATCTCCATATTGGATTGAAAGTATTTGCCATGGCTTTAATGGTCAAAGCCGGCTTGGTCAAAAATTTGGCTGCAAAGGTAAATTCCAGTGCTGCTTCATCTTCTGTTAGGCAAAGGTCAGACCCTTCTTGCTCTGAAAGAGTTAGGAAGCTCCAGGATTTGGTGAGGTCATCCATCATTGATACTGTTTCCTAATCCCCACGAAAAGAAAAAACCACAAAACCTAAGGTAACACTGTTACCAAAGGGACGAAAAAACTCCTTCAAAGAAGGGACAAAAAATTCTACGACCCAGGAGAAGAAGAGGACCCTCTTTCCCTAGCGAAGAGAAACAAGGCAGCGAAAGCAGTCCTAGGAATGTGCCAACTGGTAAAATGTTGTAATTGGAGTGTTTTCCTTCAAAAAAAAATTGTAGTGTAAAATAGAAAAATTAAGTTTTTTTTTTTTTTAATTTTTGAGAATATTAAATATTTTTAACACACACATAGGGAGAGAGAAGGAAGTCTTAAAAAAATTTACAGTGGCGTATATCCAAAAGGGCATAACTCTTGAATATACAACACAGGCTTTAAACCTCTTTAACTCACACTCATACAATTGCACTAACCATGAGGTATTAACGTTAGTAACGTTTGCCTCTCTAGTTAAGTTTTTTTTTTTATAATTTTTTTCTTTAGAAGGAAAAAAAACAAAGCTACTAGGTGTGAATTTTTTATTGGTGGTACATAGGGGTGTGTAAGTACTAAACTACAGCGATCCACCATCCTGAAACTGACTGAGCTGCATTGCTCCACAGGTTGACTGATTGAACCGAAGACGACGATCGGAGAAGATGGATAATTCCAACACCGGTGCGGTATGGTCGTCGGAGACAGGTGTTGTATTCCGTTGCTAATCAAATCGCACTGAAATTTACAGAAAGAGATGCCAAGTTATAGAGTTTAGAAGTTTTTATTTTTTTTATTTATGAGACAGAGCTTATTGTCAGGGTGAGCGACGAAAGAGATGTGAATGAGGGTGTGGAGTACATGGACTCTAGAGGCTAGGGTTTTGGTGTTTATAGGTTGACTTATTACTTTGCTACTAGTTAAGGCAGCGCGTGCAAGGCATGTGCTAGGCATGGAAAAAAAAGTAGTGATTATGATCAATTCTAAATTTTATTTGTATCACAAAATAAATATATAAATCATTTGATTTTTAAAATACATAGAGATTTACATTAATCAAAAGAGACATTAATTTTAAGAATTTTGATAATTATGTCATAAAAAGTCAATTTCATTCGTATAAAACTGTGATGGATTCCAGTCTAATATTTTATTATTTTATTTTGACCTATAACTTACACCTCAATAGTTGTGAATATATTGTAATAACAACAATATGTCACGACATTTTTAGTTGTGCTAGATCTCGGTATGATATTTTATTATTTTATTTTGACCCATAAGGAATTGACACATGCGTCACAACATTTTCACAATATTTGTATGTATACATTGTACTTAATTACAATATAAATTTATATTGTAGACACAAAAAAAATTGGCAAATTTTGTACACATTTACAAAATTTGTACAATATTTACCATTTTTGTGTATTTACAATGTAAACTTGCATTACAAGTACAAAGTAAACATATAAAAATCTTTAAAAAAAAAAAAAAACAAAGCTCAAACCAACTGGCATACTTGAAGGGGAAAAAAAAAAAACCAAAAAGTGCACCTCACTAATTGAATAAACCAAAAAACACTATTCATGAGCCTTTGGCTCTTTTATATAGTTAATAGATATGCCAGCTTATATAAATATTTAAAAAGAAAAAAAAAACACAAACCGATAACTGGAAAAAAAAAAAAAAAAAAAAACTTTTGGCACTGTAGAAATTAATGTTAAAATGTTGTGAACTTAGCATTTGTTTATATGATCTATAAAAAATTGAGATCTCAACAATTGTGAAAATATTGTGATAATAATAAGTGTTGTAACATTTTCTCAAAAAATTTATTTTTAGTTGTGATTAGTCGCAGTCTCATATTTTATTATTTTATTTCAACTTATAAGAAATTGACACGTCAATAATTGTGAAAATATTGTGAAATTTATTATGTCAATATAACAATATATATACTAGCTTACACAAATATTTAAAAGAAAAAAAAAACACAAATCGATTACTGAAAAAAAAAAAAAAAAAAAAAAAAAAAAAAAAAAAAAAAAACTTTAGGCACTGTATCTACCGTGCTAGTTGAATAAACCAAAAGCACTGCACAATAAGTGTTGTAACATTTTCTCAAAACATTTATTTTTAGTTGTGATTAGTCATAGTCTTATATTTTATTATTTTATTTCGACTTGGAAGAAATTGATAGGTCAATAATTGTGAAAATATTGTAAAATTTGTTGTGTTAATATAACAATATATATACTAGCTGTTGGAGACGTTTTGCGGCAAAGGTTGAGATTATAGAAATAAGCCCAAAAACTCCCCTTGGGTTCGTTAAATTCGTCAGTTATTTGGAGAGTCAAGCCCAAAATTCACAATGTGAGGTACACAAAGGCTAATGGTGCTTTATGGAAAGGGAAAACCAACACAGAATGAAAACATAAGAAAGTGCAGAAATTATATGTTCATAAGTCAGAAATTTGAGCCCGCAGTCACCGAGAGGAAGAACTTGAAGGAAGTCCCCAGCAAGAGAGGGAGAGTTCTTTGATCCCTGAATTTTCACCCCCTGGCCCTCAAATCGTCCATATGCTAGGTGGCTGACTGGGCTTTTGTGTCAAAGTTCTAGTTTTTTTTTTGTAGGAAAAACGTTGCCCCTCCTTATGGGCTGGTGATGCATATTTATACTAAGCTTTAGGGGATGCTTGTGACCAGTTTTTTAGGTGGGAGGAAGTCCTTAGACTTTTCAGGTGCTATTTTTATGACTTGGTGTATTATGCTTTATGCTTAGGGAAGTGCTAGGTTGCTTTTTGCATGATTTTGGAAACAAAGTTATTTCCCCTTTATAGCTGATGTCTCTGGTCTTTGTAGGCCTTGGAAAACTGCACTTGGGTGGCTGAGTGGGCTAGGCTTTCCAGCCTTTTTCTTAGAATCAGCTATGCCTTGGTGTGGAAAAATGGAGTTGTGCTGAAAAGTAAGGGCACAGTCACCCAGAGCATGGAGCCAAATTTGGGGTGGAAATTTATGATATTGGACCTCCTTCATGGGCCCTAGATGCCCTCAGCGTCCCTAGCCCATTTCGTGGCACATACGGGCTGGGCCTATGTAAAAAGTCCAATGGGAACCAACCCACACCCACTGAAATTGTCCCTACTTAATTCTCCAACCATTCGCATGGGCTTGGGCCATGCAACCAGTAGAATATATTGATCAAATACATTAGTCGAACCCGCTGAGCAATTGGGCTTAGTCACTTTTGTTGGACTGTAAACTTTGTCGCGAAAATGAACATCAACACCAGCTTACATAAATATCTAAAAGGAAAAAAAAAAAAAAAACATAAACCGATTACTAAAAAAAAAAACTTTAGGCATTGTAGCTACAGTGCCAGTTGAATAAAGCAAAAGCACTACACAATAAGTGTTGTATCATTTTCTCAAAACATTTATTTTTAATTGTGGCTAGTTATAGTTTCATATTTTATTATTTTATTTCGACTTGTAAGAAATTAACACGTTAATAATTGTAAAAATATTATGAAATTTGTTGTGTCAGTATAACAATATATATACCAGCTTACATAAATATTTAAAAAAAAAACACAAAATGATTACTGAAAAAAAAAATTTAGTTACTGTAGCTACAATTCCATTTAACTAAACCAAAAACACTATAGTTACAGTGCATACGCGCATTCGTGATAAAGTAAAAGTAAGGCAAAGTTGTAACATTTTTTTAAAATATTTATTTTTAGTTGTGATTAATCACATTCTCATATTTTATTATTTTATTTCAATTGATAAAAAATTTCCAAGCAAAAAATCACAAACTGATTACTTAATAAAAAAAAAAAAAAAAAAAAAAAAAAAAAAGAAGGTCACCAAACCAAATGTACAGTGCAAAAAATGGGCTTTTTTTTTTTTTTTTTTTTTTTTTTTTTATTGTAAGTTTGGTCCATACGGGCTATTGCCTAAATTTCTTCTACAAGAATGTTGGGCCTGGGCTTTAGTCTTTAGGTCCTTAGTTCAGACACAAAACCCCCACACATGTCAAGAGGGTGTTTGGTGAAGTAGTTTGAAAATTGTTGTTTATTGTTTTTTGAAATACGTGTGGGTGAAAAAGTGTGTTGGAATACGTAAAATGCTGTTTAAAAACTAAAAATTATTGTTTAAAAACATAAACCAAACACCCCCCAAACATCTTCACGACTTTTTTTTTTTTGCAATAGAGACTTAACTTTTCCCGGTTAACTCTCCCTTCCAAACACGCGTATATTCACACGCGTAAGACTTCTCTATAAATATATATAGGTTAGGGTTTGGGTCAGATCGCTTTAGTTTGAGTTTAGTTGCATTTGGGGTTAGATTTAGAGAAGTATAGCCGGCTGCTCAACCTTCAGCAGGGGTGTACCTTTTATTTTAATTTCTTTTTCTCATTAAGGTGTTGTTTTTCTTCTTCTTGAATTATCCATGTCTACTTTATCTTGGAACTTGGATTTTCCTATCCAAATCTTTGAATTCTGTCAAATCGACACGCAATCATAGATCTGGAACCATGAGGCTAGAGCTACATAGATCAGGATCTAATTATTGGATATTTTGCTAGATTTATACTGTTTTTTTTAATATATTTTTTTTCAAATCGACATATAATCTTAGATCTTGTACGTTTGATCAATGGATACATAAATGTTAGATAGATTTATACTGTTATTTCTGTATGTTACAATTTATGTTTAATTTGTTCAAATTGTGTTTTATTCTTAATTAACTTGTTTAAAATTGTTTATATCCACGTCTTTGTTATAATAATTACAATTATGTTTATTTTGTTTAAATTGAGTTTTTATTATTAATTAATTTGTTTCAAATTTTTGCTATGCGTTTTTATTTTTTATGTGATTATAAAACCTGGCACTGAGTCGATGCGGCAAGCGGAGGGCGAAGCCTGTTCTGAAGAGTTCTCACTCTTTTTCAGTCATTCACGGAGGTAATCACTGAACACTAAATCAATAATCTCTCTCTGTGAAAAGTACTATTTTTTTCCTGCATTTTATTATCTCTCCAAAAAGTACTAATTTTTTTTCTCTTTCCGAGCGGTAATCTTTTTCTTCACCACAAGAGACCTGACCTTTTTCGACTTTTTTTAAGGCTATAATTTTCTTTGATTTCTTTTCCATAGGATTGCTCTCTGTACCGTTTACTTTCTATCTAAAAACTAGATAATTTTTTTTTAGTTTAGTTCATTTCAAATCTTAAATTTTAGTTTTATGAACTCACGGGCAATATTTAGTTTTATAAACTCCCTGACAATAGATCAGATTCAAATTGAAAAATTATATTTAACTCAAAATAAAAAGAGAGCCTATAATAATAATAATAATAATAATAATAATAATAATAATAATAATATTGAATTTCTAAATGTTGAATTTCTTACTTAACTTCTTTGAAAAAATAAAACAATACTGGAGACCAAGGCACACAGGTAGTGTACTAAGGATTAAATATGATACTGGTAGTGTACTAAGGATTTAGTAAACCAAAAGTAGGCATAAAAGTGGGCAATATGATGCTGCCATTATGCCTTCACTAAGGAACAAATTCAGCCTATCTGAAAAATAATTTCAGAGTCAACCTTTTGTAAAAGTGGGCATCCATAACTAGATAATGGACCTAATAACTTAAGTATCACAAACTATAATAATTAATAGGATGAAATGTGTAGTGTAAAATGCAACAAAAATATTTAACAGCTTATGTATAATAAAAAGGAAAATATCCTTCTTTTTAATATAAGAAAATTTTGGTCCCAAGGAGGGGGGCCAAAATTTGACAAAATACTTGCAAAACAATTTCTTCACCCACAACCCATATGTTATATTCCAGACGCCTAGGACAGAAACTTAAAAAAGAAGACTTTTTTAGCAAATATCCCGAAAAGAAGTGGAAGAAAACAAACACAGATGTGTGCAAGAAAGAATAGAGAAACCAAAATGCCTTGAAAGAAATACATAGACATTAGTTGATTATTACAAGGAGGTTAAAACAAAGTAACAAAGTAAGACAGAGGAGAAGAAGAAGAAGAAGAAGAAGAATAGAAAAAAGTGTACCAATTGTTTGGATAAATATTTAATATGAAACAATAAATGTTGAATAAAACTTCAAAAGTTTTTCCTATAAGTAAAACTTCCTGGATAATTTACAATAAGTAGAAATTTCTTATGGTTTATAGCGAACTATCAAAAGGAAAATGAGGTAGGTTGCCTGCTGGTCAGGGTTATTCACCAATCATCTTAGAAGTTAAAAACAATAGAGAAAAAAAAGTGGAGTGAGGTCCTATTAGAGAAAATCAATGCGTGCAATTGCTGATATTGATGTGGATACTCTATTACAAATCTAGATACAAAATCTTCAAAGTACATCTATGACTATGAGCGAATACAAAATCTAGATGGAAGAAGAACTAAATGAAAATTCTCTGAATATTAAATATTTCATATATCATGACTACATTTTTATGCATCAAATATACATTTTGAAAATTTTATCAAAAAAGAAACTACAATTTCTATCCTCTTATGGAGAGAACAACATAAGTAGACAACAATATAAAAGGGCTTATTATATGAAAATTAATGGATCCCAAAAGAATCACATAAGGAGGGAGGAAGGGATATTGCCTAAACCAATCATCTACTCAACTTAAGCATTTCTATTTCATTTTCAAATCATATATGAAGGTGATAAATTCAAATAAACTGGTGTCCCTCATCCACTTACTAAAAAATAACAAGGATGCTTATAACAATTAACTTTGCTGCACAATGTAGAGACAACATTACATTTTTGGTGACACATATGTAGAGATAGCACTAGCTTTTTGGTTACACAAATGTGCATAATAAAATTATTCATCACAAAAAATGTATATAATAAAATTAATCAATAACTAAAGCTATCATTTGGAATCACCCTGGCATTTTCTTACAAAGGCTCAAAACAAATGCAAAATGTCTGAGTTTGGACAGCATACAAGTTTCCAAACAAAGTAAAAAATAAATCAAATGTTCAATATATATAACATCATGTAATATAGAATCACCAGTAAGGGAATTACAGAAAGGAGAAAAAAGGAACTAAGAAAAAGTTCATGATCATGATAAAGCCATAACAGATAAAATAGAAATATTTGACACAAGGAAAGAGAGAGAATCACAAAGTACAAGAATGATTGTATTATTAGAAACTCGAGAATAAAGCTGGAAGAGAAATGATAATGTGATTTCATGTAATCAAGAATGTCATATTTCCTTAAATTTCACAGATAATAACACTTTACACACAATTAGACCCGCTAACTTTAAATCAACAATGAGGAAAACAAATTATAACTATCTTAATTTTTTTTAAGCAGCTTTTATATAGTTTTTAAAAATAATCATTTAAATACAAAATTGGTAAAGATACTGAGATGATCTAAATCATTTAACGAATAAGACAATATCTTCAATGTTGCAAAATCAGTGTGTACCTTCCTCCAAATTTGCCTCCAGATCCCACCAGTTCCGCAACACGGGAGTTATTGTCACTAGATCTCACCGGTTCGCAACACGATAGTTATCGCCACCAGATCCCACTAGTTCCGCAACACGGGAGTTACTGCCACTAGATCCCACCAGTTCAGCCACCATCGAGTATATAGGTGGTAGAGGGCCAAGTAGTAGCAGTGCGGTTGCTAGCCCACGCAGCGCCGGTAATGCTGCCTTTACTGGACCGCGCACAGGTAGTGGCCAACGCATTGCTAGTAGAGGTGCCATGGCTGGACGGTGCACAGCTAGCGGCCCGCACACCTAAAGCAGCCAGAAGAACGCTCATTCCGCTAGATGCAAAGATATAAACGTTTGTAGAACTTCTACAAAATACTAAACAAAACAAGATAAAGATGTGTTAATAACAATAAAACATTTATAAACAAATGCAAATATATAATATACCCATCAACAATAGCATACTAATAAAAGCCCTTAATAATTCAATCTATAATTGCATTTTCCATTTAATCACTATCCCAATTTGCCCCACAAATGTATCAACTACTATCACCAACATGTAGTATGTAACATCTTGTATTCAATAATTAAATAACAAAAAATTTTTAAAAAAATCTATAATAGAGTAAAACTGTAAAAGAAACATTAATATAAAAAAATTATATTGATTTCCAATACATAAGTTGTTCTTCAAACTTATGCGCGAGTCAAAAAAACTCACTTAGAGAGAGAATATTCCGGTGAGCTACTGGTGAAGATCTACTCAACCAATGTAGTAGTTAGGGTTTGGGTTTTAGTTTTGGTGTGATTTAATCCAAAAAAAAAAAAAAACAAATAGCAACAAAAGCAATGTTTAGAAAATGATTCAAAAAAACAAATAGCAACAAAAACAATGTTTAGAAAATGATTCAAACTTTGGTTAAGCAGATCTTCACCGATATCTCACCGGAATATTCTCTCTTTGAGTGAGTTTGTTTGACTTGTGCATACGTTGGAAGCACAATTTATGTATTGGAAATCAATATAATTTTTTTTTATATCAATGTTTCTTTTACTGTTTTACTCTACTATTGATTTTTTTTTATTTAATTATTGAATATGGAATGTTACATACTACAAGTTGGTGATGGTAGTTGATACATTCGTGGGATAAATTGGGATAGTACTTAAATGGAAAATGCAATTATAGATTAAGTTATTGGGGGCTTTTATTAGTATGCTGAGATTGCGCTCTTCTAGCTACTTCAGGTGCGCCAGCCACTAGCTGTGCACTGTCCAGCCATGGCACCTCTACTGGCAGCGCCGACCGCTACTGGCCAAGTAGCACTATTGCCACCTGGCCCTCTACCACCTATATACGGGATGGTGGCTGAATTGGTGGGATCTGGTGGCGGTAACTCTCGTGTTGCGATACCGGTGGGATCTAGTGGCAGTAACTATCGTGTTGCAGTGTCGGTGGGATCTGGTGGCAGTAACTCCCGTGTTGTGGAATCGGTGGGATCTGAAGGAGGAAGGTACACATTGATTTCTCAACACTGAAGATATTGTCTTATACGTTAAATGATTTGGATCATCTCATTATCTTTACCTATTTTGTATTTAAATAATTATTTTAAAAAACTGTATATAAGCTAATGGTGAAAATGAATTGGTATCATAAGCTTAAAAAAACAATAAGATAGTTGTAATTTGTTTTCCTCATTGTTAATTTAAAGTTAGCGGGTCTGATTGTGTGTGAGGTGTTATTATTTGTGAAATTTAAGGAAATATGACTTTCTTGATTACATGAAATCACATTATCATTTCTCTTCTTGCTTTATTCTTAAGTTTCTAATAATACAATTATTCTTGTACTTTGCGATTCTCTTTCCTTGTGTGTCAAGTATTTCTATTTTATCTGTTATGGCCTTATCGTGATTATGAATTTTTTCTTAGTTCCTTTTTTCTCCTTACTGTAATTCCCTTATTAGTGGTGCTATATTACTTGATGTTATATATTCTGAACATTTGATTTTTTTTTTTTTTTCTTTGTTTGGAATCCTGTATGCTGTCCAAACTCGAACCTTTTGCATTTGTTTTGAGCCTTTGTAAGAAAATGTTGGGGTGATTCCAAATGTTAGCTTTAGTTATTGATTAATTTTATTACACACATTAGTGTAACCAAAAAAGTAATGCTGTCTCTATGTTGAGCAGTAAAGTTAAATTGATTGTTATAACCATCCTTGTTATTTTTTAGTAAGGATCCGTTGGGATACCGTTTATTTTGCTGAAAATAATTAAAAAACTACTGTTCACGCGTTTAGCATTGTTCATAAGCCTAAAATCACTGTTTATGAACAATGAACAATGCCAGACGCGTGTCCAGGAAAAAAAAAATGCAGAAAACGCAACGCAATACCCAAACGCCACCTAAGTGGATGAGGGACACGAGTTTATTTGAAATTATCACCTTCATATATCATTTGAAATGGAAATGCTTAAGTTGAGTAGATGATTGGTTTAGGCAGTATCCCTTCCTCCCTCCTTTTGTGATTCTTTTGAGATCCTTTAATTTTCATATAATAAAGCCCTTTTAAATTGTTGTCTACTTATGTTGTTCTCTCCATAAGGGGATAGAAATTGTAGTTTCCTTTTTTGATAAAATTTTCAAAATGTATTTTTGATGCATAAAAATGTAGTCATGATATATGAAATATTTAATATTCAAAGAATTTTCATTTAGTTCTTCTTCCATCTAGATTTTGTATTCGCTCGTAGTCATAGATGTACTTTGAAGATTTGTAATAGAGTATCCACATCAATATCAGCAATTGTACCCATTGATTTTCTTTAATAGAACCTCACTCTCCTTTTTTTTTTTTCTCTATTGTTTTTAACTTTTAAGATGCTTGGTGAATAACCCTAACCAGCGCCAACCTCAATTTCCTTTTGATGGTTCGCTGTAAACCATAAGAAATTTCTACCTATTGTAAATTATCCGGTCAGAGCTAATTCTATTGGGTAATTGTGAGAGAGTTTTCTTGAATACATGTTTTTAACTTTTTGGCATTATTACCTTTTTCTTTCTCCTTTCTCGTTTTTTTTTTTTTTTTTTTTTTTTTTTTTTGTGTGTGTTAGGTGTGTCCTTGATCTCTTTGCAGGTTCTATATTTTATTCCATATTTAAAAGCTTTAATGTTGTTTAGAAATTTGAAGCGCAGCTGAACTTGAGGATTGATGTTCTAAGAGCTAGTTCTAGGTCCGTCGTCCGTTGTGGAAGTTTTACGAAAACTTTTGAAGTTTTATTCAACATTTAGTGTTTCATATTAAATATTTATCCAAACTTTACTGGTAATTGGTAGACTTTCTTCTTCTTCTTCTTTGCCTTACTTTGTTACTTTGTTTTAGCCTCCTTCCAATAATCAGCTAATGTCTATGTATTTCTTTCATGGCATTTTGGTTTCTCTATTCTTTCTTGCACACATCTGTGTTTGTTTTCTTCCATTTCTTTTCGGGATATTTGCTAAAAAGTTTTCTTTTTTATGTTTCTGTCCTAGGCATCTGGAATATAACATATTGCTTATGGGTTGTGGGTGAAGAATTTGTTTTGCAATGTGGTATTTTGTCATATTTTGGCCCTCTCTCCTTGGGGTATTTATTGGGTACTCTTGAAGTACCATAAATGCGGGTCTCACTAATTAAATTTATAGTGAGATCCACAATTCATGTGAAAAGAGGGAGTATGCATTCATGGTACTCTCAGAATATTCAATAATTTTCCCTCTCGTTGGAGCCAAAATTTACTTATATCAAAAAGGATATTTTCCTTTTTACTATACATAAGCTGTTAAATATTTTTGTTGCATTTTACACTACACATTTCATCCTATTAATTATTATAGTTTGTGATACTTAAGTTATTGGGTCCATTATCAAGTTATGGATGCCCACTTTTACGATAGGCTGACTCTGAAGTTCTAATTGTTACTTAGTGAAGGCATAATGGCAGCATCATATTGCCCACTTTTATGCCTACTTTTGGTTTACTATTTTCCTAAATCCTTAGTTTACTACCTGTGTGCCTTGGTATTGTTTTCTTTTTTCAAAGAAGCTATAACATTTTGTAAAGTATGTGCATAAAAGAGTAGAAAATATTGGAGGCAAATCATGGCAACAGAAAGTGAAAACATACATTTTCTTCAGCAAATTATTGGCATTGGAATCAATGTCAAGGCTTGCAAATATGATTATTCCCCAATCTTCCAATTGGTACATTCTTTAGCTTTTTTATTCTATATTTCTGGGGTGTGGTCTTTAAATGTGGATTTCATGTCTGTGTTGCTGTTATTTGTCAACAATTTTGAGCTCTTGGTATCTTCTTCATTCCATATTAGTTATACCATAAATGTTTTGAGGGATCTTGTGAACTTCATTGGATATAATTTATTAGAATATTTTTTTTATAAAATTTTTGAAGCTACTCTTGTATATTGGTCCTCTGCCTAGACGCATTGACAGTTTGATGATAATCATTATCTTATATACAGTTTTTTTTGTGTTAATCTCTTCAATTTTCTTGGTTTCTTTGTAGGTATGAATATTTAAAAAAAAAAAAAAAATTCGAAGAAAGAAGGTTTGAAACAAAAATGGTTTGACATATTTTATACAATCTTGTTTACATTTGGGTCGATTATAAGTTCAAACCAACAAGATGGAAAAAGTATTCAAACACTTGAAACCTCCAAGAAGTTGAAGTGTGTGAGAGGTTGGAGGCTGAGTCGTCATCCAAACATTCGTCATTCTTTGGACGCTTTGCCTCTACCTTCTGGCAGGGCAAGACTTAGAAGGGCAAGGCTAGGGGGGTCAAGTCTGAGAATGGTGGTGGTACTGTGGTTGGATAATGTACCGGGAGGATTTCATTTTCACTAATGACCGAAAGTAGAGAATTTCATCTTCACTAATGACAGAAAGTAGAGAAAAGGTCCTTGTTTTTTGTGATTTGTTGGAAAAGGGTGGTACTGGGGTAGGATAATGTGCCGTGAGGATTTCATTTTTTGTTAATGACGGGAAGTAGAGAATTTAATCTTCACTAAGAATAGAATAGAGAAAAGGTCCTTGTTCTTTGTGACTAGTCTAATTTTTATTTATTTTTATTTTTGGTGTGTGATTGAACTGTCTAGTTCTTGATCTTCTAAATTTGAGTTCCATCATTTTTTCTATTGCTCATCCAAAAAATGCTGTAAAAGAAAATAATAATAATAATAATTTAGCAGATTTTAAAGAATTGTTTTAATATATTTTTAAAGACTTTTTAAGTTAGTTAATTGGCATACATGGTAAACTTATGTGCCACTTGACGGACACATAAGCAAAAAAGAGATGGAAGAGTGTATACTGCCACTTTAGAGTGCAAACTCCAATTTCTAAAACTTTAAGATATAAAATCAAAAAACGTAAATTTTTAAAACTTTTAAGATATAAAATTTGAAAAATTCCAAACATTTGGGGTGTATATTACATTTTATCCTATTCTTTTTAATTTCTTAATAATCGACTCATTCTTGAAGTGATTGGTTATTACCTTATTTCTTTGTTGATAACTTGAGTGTAATATAAATAGAGGTGGTAAGATCAACTCAAAAGAGTCAAAACCATTTGTCACCTAAACACAACCGTTTAAATAATACCCAAATTCACCTAATTATTAATTAGGTTAAATGGGTATTAACTCAATTAAAATTAATGTTTATTGGGTTTTAATTGGTACCCAATTATGAGCTAAGTATTATTTCTACAAATCACCCTACACGACTAGAAGTGCATATAGAATGCTTACAGAGGCAGAACAAAGGAAAAAACCAGGTTTGTCAAACCAATCTTCTGAGGGTACCTTCTGGAAGGACTTGTGGGACCTTGACATCCCAAGCAAAATAAAACACATTCTGTGGTGGGCAAGCAACGAGTCTCTTCCAACAAAGAAAAACCTGTTTTGGCGACAAGTAACGAGAACTGCAACTTGTGACTGCTGCCACAATGGGGTAGAAGACACCATTCATGCTCTTTGGGAATGCCAAGCAGTCAAAGAAACATGGTGGGAGGATGGTTTTTGCTGATAGCAACTTTCAGTCCACTTTGCAAATTTTCGAGACCTCTTTATGGGTATTCTCAACGTTAAGAATGGGAATTTGGCTGAGAGATTTGCGTATATTGCTTGGAGTATATGGGCAAAAAGAAACGCTTCTCGACTGGACCTAAACTACCTGCCATATTCTAGGATTTATTCTGATGCGATGGAGCGCCTACAAGAATTCCAGTCAGCAAAGAGGTCAATGCCAGATGCAGAACCAATTCCACCACCAACGGTTCACTGGTCTCCACGTCCTCAAGCTCTATACAAAGCCAATTTCGATGGAGCTATTTTCCAAGACATACACTCAGCAAGTATTGGGGTTGTAATCAAAGATGGCTCAGGCGAGATTATTGGTTCTTTAATGGAACGTCTGGTGCTACCACCAACGGTTGAAGATGTGGAAGCTCTAGCGTGCAAAAGAGCGATATCTTTCGCCCTTGAGGTTGGTCTCCAGGAAGTAATGTTTGAAGGAGATTCAGACACTGTCATACGATGTCTCAACGCGAAACCACCATGCATGGCTCCCTTTGGACACATCATCGAGGACGCACGTTCCATAGCTTCCTCTCTTAGATACCACTCCTTTAGTCATGTGAAGCGTAGTGGTAATTGTGTAGCTGATAAATTGGCCAAATTGGCAAAGTGCTATAATGGCACTCAAATATGGATGGAAGACATCCACAAAGAGGCCCACAACCTTGTATTGTTTGACCAAAGTTTGGTTATTTGAATAAAGTCACGGTATTCTTTCTCAAAAAAAAAAAAAAAAACCCCAAACCACTAAAAAAATCAAAACACCCATTAAACCTAATAAAATTACCAAAATACCCCCCTAAACCTAAAAAATGACATAAATACCCCTTGAAACCTAAAATCTATCAATTACCCTCCTAAATCTATAAAATTATTGAAATACCCCTTAAACCTAAAAAATGACCAAAATACCCTCCTAAACCTATAAAATGATCGAAATACTCTTAAAACCTAAAAAATGACCAAAACACTCCCGAAACATAACAGTGACAAAAATACCTCTGAAACTTAAAAAAATGACCGAAATACTCCCCTAAACCTAAAAGACAATGAACTAAACCAAGCAAATGACTGAAATACCCTCGAAACCTAATGTAGACACTCGATTTTGCACCATTATTTAGTTTTGAAAGATGACGAAAATGACCATTTTAGATACCCAAAAATCATAGTTGCATCAATGCATTAAATCACTCATGCATATCATAAAAATGATCTTGAGATTCTAACGGTCGCGTCGGTATGCCCGATTCCCAAATCGGACCGTCAGATTGAAAGATATTACAAAACCAAGTTTTTACAGTTTACATGCATTGTATGGGGGTGAAGCCGATCATGCATGATTAATTGAAATTAATTTTGATTGGTTAAAAAAATTAAAATTAATTAAATAATTGTGTGATTGGTTGTTGGTTTTTATTAGAATTAAGCTTGGTTGCATTGAAATAAAATGGATAATCAGATAACAAAGAAATTGTTGATAATTAAGTCTTTTTAAAATATTTATCTATCAAATAATTATTGTTTTAAGGACCTGATTATCAAAATAAAAAGGATTTATTTTGGAATACAAGTCAAAAATATGTCCAGATATAATTCCCGACTCAGAAAATTCCTAAAAAAGAGTTCAGATTGAACCAAAGTTGGGAATTGGGCTCGGCACCTGAAAGGGCCAATCGGCACTCTTGGAGTGCCGATTGGCACATGGTAAGTGTCGATCAGCACTTCCTAAGTGCCGATTGGCCCAACTTCGAGGCCCGACCCAGAAATGTTCTTATTAAGATAAAGCGCATCCATTTTGAAATTTTAGGGATAAGAATGCAACCTAATTCGTATTTGATCCAATCCAGCTTATTTTTTAAGCACCAAACCTCTATAAATTGGGAACTAGAATAAAAAATTAGGACCCATTTTTTCTTACTTCTCTCTCTCCTTACATTAAAGAAGTTCTAGAAGCTTTGCTTTAGGAATTTCTTTTTTGTTAAGAGGCTTTACTTAAATCCTTAGAAATTCATTCTCTTTAATCTCTAGGATAGTTCTACGCTAGTGGATTACGTTCATGCAGGTATGATACTAACCTTACTTCCATGACATGATTTATTTTAATTCCAAGAACATGCTTTCATGTATGCTTTATTTTCCACGAACGTGATTCTTTTTTTTTTTAGATAATCATGTTTCTCTTATGTTATTACATGTTCTCTTTTGCTTTCAAAAATTTCACATGATTAATTGATGAACATGCCCAGATCTAGGGTTGAATTTTTCCTTAAGATTTTAGATATGCAATTTTTCTCTAGGTTTTTCAAAAATAAAATTAGATTTGCAATTTTTCTCATGTTTTTCTTAAACTAAAATAAAATCTACAATTTTTCTCCATGTTTTTCAAAACAAAAGTCAGATTTGCATTCTTCTCTTTTTTTCTTTTTCAAACCGAAATCAGATCTATATTTTATTTATAAAAATTTTATTTGTATTTTCTTTATAAAAATCTGGTCTATTTTTAAGAAAAAAAACTGATCTATATTTTTCCAAATAAAAATCTGATTGTTTTTTAAATGAAAAACCAGATCTGCATTTTTCATAAAAATTTGGTGTTTTCAAAATAAAAATCTGTTTTTCTCTCACATTTAAAGAATTCAAATCAGATCTGAATTTTTATTAAAAATTCATTCTTTTTCTTTCCCAAAAAACTCAGATCTAAATTTTTCATCAAGCATTCTCATCAAATCTTTTTTACATAAAATAAAATTCCGGATCTAAGGTTCTTAAATAGAAGTTTAACCCTAGATCTAGGATTTGACATGGCGTTTGTTGCATATCATTTCATACTTTGAATATGGGTATTTAATGGTCATTTAAAGTTTAGAAAATCAGACTTTGTCTGGGTAGGGTGGGTGCCTAACACCTTCTCATCCTATAACTTAGCTCGCAAATCTTAGAATTTTAGGTTGGTAGAACTAGTGCTTTATTTTTTGGTAGATTGTATCTAGGACCAAAGCTTTATATTTTTTTACATAGATTGTATCTAGGACCAAAGCCTTGTAAAGACATTCTACCAAATTGTAGTTATATAACCAATTAATGAGATTTAAGGTATTTTGGACATGTGAATTTGTATTGTATTTTTTCTAATTTTTTATATATAAAAAATTAGTGGCAACTCCACACATAATCCTGAAAGGGGAAGGTGCCTATGCCTAAACCCTTTTCTGAGATCACCATAGTTTTCCTAGTCTCTCACACCTAAAAAATGACCGAAATTCCCATGAAACCTAAAAAATGACTAAAATACCCCCAAACCTAAAAAATGACCAAAATATCCCATAAACATAAAAAATGACCAAAATATCCCGTAAACATAAAAAATGACGAAATACCCTTGAAACCTTTATAATGACCGAAATACTCCCCGCCCCTCCCCCACCCCAAAAAAAAACTAAAAATTGACCAAAATAGCCCACAAACTTAAAAAATAACCGAAATACCCCCAAAACCTAAAAACTTACTATAAAACCCCTAAAACCTATAAATTAACGAAAATAACATTGAAACCTAAGGGGGTATTTTGGTCAATTTTTAGGTTTGGGGGTATTTTGGTCATTTTTTTAAGTTTGGGGGGGTATTTTGGTCATTTGCTTGGTTTAGTTCGGTCATTTTTTAAGGTGTAGGAGGTATTTCGATTATTTTAAAGGATTTAGAGGTATTTCATCATTTTTATGTTTAGTGGGTATTTTGGTCAATTTTTAGGTTTCAGAGGTACTTCGGTCTTTTTTAGGTTTAAAGGGTATTTCAGTCATTTTTTAGGTTTAATGGGTATTTTGGTAATTTTTAAGTTTCGAGGGTATTTCGGTTATCTTTTAGGTTTACAGGGCATTTTGGTCAATTTTAAGGTTTTGAGTTATTTTGGTCATTTTTAGGTTTTGAGGGGTATTTTGGTTATTTTTAGTGGTGTTTGACCATATTTGGCCATTTTTTAGTTTTAGGGGGTATTTTGGTAATTTTAAATGATTTTTGGAGTACTTTGGTCATTTTTCAAGTTTTAGGGTCATTTTGGTAATTTTTATTATTGGATAATTGGGTGGGTTGGGGTTTACCCATACTAATTGGGTTGGGTTGGGTTTGAGTTCGAAATAATTAGTTAAATGGGCAATAAATGAGTTTTTTGTACCCAACCCAATTATGCCCACCCCAAACTCACTCATTTAACACCCCTAATTACACATTAAAACAAGCTAACTTAAGTACCATTCCCAAGGCATGTTGGTGAGGGAAAAAAGATTTCAACTTAACATATTTATTGATCTCAAAACCAATTGGGCTCAACTTGTCCTTTCGGCAATATTGTATTTTAATTTGTGAGGCATGCTATTAGCATTTTTTAGAATGGAAAAAAAAAAAGAAAAAAAAAGAAAAGGAGAGAGTCAACATGCAAAGATTCTCAAACCTTGTACGTTTAAGGGGTATTTTAGTCATTTTCTAGATTTAGGGGGGATATTTTAGTAATTTTTAGGTTTCGGGGACTATTTTGGACATTTTTAGGTTTAGGAGATATTTCGGTCATTTTTTAAGGTTTAGGATGTATTTTGGTAATTTTTAGATTCGAGTTTATTTTGGGTGTTTTTTAGGTTTTTGAGGTATTTCAGACATTTTTAGGTTTATGGTGTATTTTGGTCATTTTTAGGTTTCGGGTGTATTTTGGTAATTTTTTGTTTCAAGAGTATTTCGGTCATTTTTTAGGTTTAAGGGAGTTATTTTGGTCATTTTTAGGTTATGAGTGTTTTATGTGATTTTTAAGGTTTCGTGGTATTATAGTAATTTTTAGGTTTAGTAGGTATTTTGGTCATTTTTTAGGTTTTGAGGGTATTTTGATCATTAAAGTTTCTAGGGTATTTTAGTAATTTTTAGGTTTCAGGGATATTTCGGTCGAATTTTAGGTT
This sequence comes from Lithocarpus polystachyus, assembly GCA_033629205.1. Taxonomy (NCBI): domain Eukaryota; kingdom Viridiplantae; phylum Streptophyta; class Magnoliopsida; order Fagales; family Fagaceae; genus Lithocarpus; species Lithocarpus polystachyus. Next base: position 39,960,039 of record CM066167.1, read on the forward strand.
TTAGCAATATTTTGATTTTTTTTTTTAAATTTCGAGGATAATTTGGTCATTTTTTAGGTTTAGGGTGTATTTCTGGCCATTTTAGAGGATTTTAGGAGTACTTTGATCATTTTCAAGTTTTAGGGGCATTTTGATAATTTTGATTATTGGAGAATTGGATGAGTTAAGGTTTACCCATAATAATTGGGTTGGATTGGGTTTGAGTTAGAAGTAATTAGCTAAATCAGTAATCAATGGGTAAATGAGTTTTATGTACCAAACCCAATTATGCCTACACCAAACCCACCCATTTGACACCCGTAAATAATCTTATTCATATGTTCATTTTAGTAAAATTGACTCTCCTGCTAAATTGACTCCTGTTACACCACAATCTCAATGAATTACTAGCAGTCGGTAACCTGTGCGATGAATTAGATACACAACCAAGATTGTGACTTCTTATTTCATTTTTTTCTTTTCTATTTTAAATTATTAATGTAGAGGCACAGCTTGGCCAATGGGCTCACTATCTAACTGGGCTCACAATTTATTTATTACAGTGGGTATATAGATATCCTACAATGGGAAGTTCTTAAAAGCAAAAGTCCACATCTAGGTGCACTCAACTGGTCCTCTCAGGTAAGATTGTTCTCAGCTTCTCTCTCTAAACTTCTAGTTCCTCATCCTCCAGTGTCTAACCACTTCTCCTTCATTTTCCTACTATTTATAGGCTTCCTAAGTGGATCATTGATGGTCACTTTCAATGGCTTTTCTTGTAGCTGAGGCCATTCAAGATTATTCCTAACAAAAAGGGCCCCACTTTGGAAATTGATGAATAAGTTTTGGGACTTGCAACAGACGTCAGATGTTGCTCGGCGACGACCTTCCCCAAGGCATTACCGAGGCATTCCGGAGTGGGGCCCTGAGCTACATCAGAGCCTAAGAATGAAATTGCCCATAGTTATCTCAGCCGAGCATTATGGACTGGATTTGATGGACTTTTATCCAACCTACAGCCTGTGGACTTCCCAACAATGGGCCGACAACTGTACAATAGCCCCCCCCCTTAATTCCTCTCCATGTCTAGAGGATGGAATCAAGGATCCTTGGTGGCTGATCGATCACTCGGGCATTTCAATCATCAGTCATTAATTATGGACAAGACAACCTGCACTTTTGGGGCGCAGAGCAACAAGCTGTCAAATCAAACGGTCATTATTTCCTGATGGTTTGTGTACGGAGGCTACGCGTGCAACGGTTACAAAAATTAGAATTAATGCTTTTCCTACTTAAACCATTTAATGCTTCCAAAGGTACCTTCTATAAATTAAAACTCTGTTTCTCACTGAACATTTCTTACTTCTCTTCTTTCCATTTCAGAACTCAAATTCCCCAAGCACCTCTTTTTCTTCCTGAGATTGTTTTCCTTAGCATCTTACTGTAAATTCCCTATCTTACTGTAAGTTCCCTTTTCTTTACTCTCGTTAAATTCTCCTCACATTTCCTTAAAGATAAATGGGTTTTGCACACCTTCTTAGGATCGAGGCTGCTTTAGCAACCTTTAATGCTAGATTCGATGTTCCATTAGATGTAGATATAGAGTATTGCCATGAAGGCAATATAGAGAATGATAGGCATCCCCGAATAGTGTTTTTTCCTTTGATGGCTATTCTAGAGGGGAGGGTTAGGTTTCCTATAGATCTCTTATTGCTTAGAACCCTTAGTTTTTTATAGTCCTTGCCCTAACCAACTTCCACCAAATTACTACAGAGTGGGTGAGCTATGTGAGTTGTCTCAACCATTTGTACGGCCCACACCTTGACCATCATGATATCAACTTCATGTACAGCATGTGAGGTAACACGTGGTCGAGGTACTACCTAAAAGTTCAAGACACCGTAGTTCGACTTATGTCGTGCCTCCCTGACTCCAACAGAAACTTTGCTGGAGAGTACGTCAAAGTGAGCGGCAATTAGCTCACTAGCGAACACAACTGCCCGACCTCACCCCAGGAGATTGGTTGGTATCTCTTTCTTCTATTTTTTCCCCTTTTTTTTTTGTGTGCCATTATTGCTCGGTATTACTTTGCTAGTGTTTCCTGAGGATTTATTCTACTTTTCATTTTATTCCACTGTAATATATGGTAATATTTTGCACTTTTCTTTAACACAACATTTTTCTTTGCCCATGTAGACACAAAACGTTGTAGGGGTGACCTGAACACCGCACATTCCCGAGACCTGAACTTTATGCTACAGTCAGAGATTTTGTTCACTTCGACGGCCAATTGAGAGCATCCCACCTCATTCTTAACTGTGTCCCTTCATACACCAGTTTCCAAGACCTCGGGCAAGCTCTCATGGTTAGTAGTCCCCTGCTATCCTACATCGATGTTTGTCTCCACAACTTTCTTCCGAGAGGGTTAACACTCAGCAACTCGGTACTCGACAGGTAAGAGAAGGATCACTGTTTCTTGTTAGAGATAGTTCGGCTGATCGGGTATTTCATGGCCGAGCTAAACATATTCCCATTGAGGAACCAACTGCGGCAGATCAAGCAAAGGGACCAGTTGTAGCAAAGCCCTGTATACATTGCATTTTGTACCCCTTACGACTTGGGCCCCCCGCTCCCAATGATGCTCCAACCGCGACAAATCAAGCTGAGGGACCAGTTGTAGAAGAGCCCTGTAGATATCGCATTTTGTACCCCTTACAACACGGGCCACCGTCCTCCAATGATGCTCAAACTCTAAGGCCTAAGGCTAGTTTAGAGCCCAATCAGATATTAAATTGACTTAGTAAGTGTTAAAATAGAAAATATAATCTTTTTAATGAGCAAAAACCTATTTTTGGAAATAAATTGACCAAAGTAGCCCTCGGGCTGCGTACGTGGGTCACGGCCTACGTACGCGAGCCAATGTATGCGTACGCAGGCACGATCCTGCACACGCAGCTAGGGTTTTAGTAGCATTAGAAAGACAAGTTTTCTACAATAATGGCTAAGGTTTGGAATGAATCTCACATCGTTTGAGACCATTCCAAACCCCATTTTTCCCACCATATAAAGCCTTACATGGTACATTTTCGAAACACACAGAAATCCCACGGGAAAACCTAAGATTCCCTAGAAAATAGTGAATCAAAAGGGTGTTTTTCACAAAACATCCTCAAGTCTCTTTTTATTTGATTGTGATCTTTTCTGGTCCTAATCCTTTGAGTTTAAGATTACTAATCACTCTTTCATTAAATTGTGATAGATTTGACTATGGGGAATGATAAAAAATCAAGCCTATGAGCTTTTTCTTTAAGGTATGCTTTAAGAGCTTTTCTTTTTCTCTTCTGCCTTAATCTTTGTTTAATCTGATTCTTTTGTTTAATTTATGTTTACTTATGCTTGTTTAGGTTAGTGTTAGGTTTTCTTTATGTCTTTAAGCATGATAGGTTACTGGATTCTACATTTTAAGTTTCTACTTTGTTCTGTGGTGATTAAGGTTTCTGGGTAAGGATCTGCACACGCATAATCTAGCTTGCGCACGCAGGTTGAATTCATGCGTACGCAGACCTGTTCTAGCGCGCGTGATGCAGACCTGTTCTAGCGCGCGTGATGCCGTTACCCAGAAAACCCTAATTTTTGTTTGTTTTGATTCTGCCTTCACTTGTTTGTCTGCATCCCCCATTTTTCACATGTTTTTAAGCCTCATAAAATGTTGGCTCATCTTTTTAAAATGCTTGTTTTTTATCACGTCTAGATTAGGGTTTTAGTCTAGAGTTTCTTTGTTTTAATGCCATTCATTCACATGTTCATGCATTGATACCATAGGTAAGTAAAGGGTAAGTCATGCATGCTAGCTCATGCATTTGTTAGGTTTTCTTAGATGTATGATTAGGGTTTATAACGTGTTAACGTTTTGTGTTTGATATGTTTGTTTGATAGTATGCTTGCTGCCATGTTTTGTTTTAGATAGGTTTTTTTTGCATGTTAGATCTATGATTAGGGGTTCTTTGTTTGGCTGTCTTTGTGTTTGGATAGATGGATAAGTTTAGGGTTTAAAGATTCCATATTGTTTGTTAGATGCATGTTAGTGTGTGTGAGTTTAGAGCACAAGTACTTAGATAATTTTTAATAGGGTTAAGATATAGGACACAATGATGGGAGGCCAACCTTAAGGTTAGGCAATCTTGGGTGCGTAACACGTTCCCAAGAGCATACCTAAACTCTAAACCCAAACTTTGGTAGTAAGATCAAAAGGCCCTTCCTCGAAAGGATGCTATATTCATGGTTTCTAAACCATATAACTAGGTGGCAACTCCCCCCCCCCTGTGTCCACAGTAGCGACTCCACTGGGGATTGTGAGTTTAATTTCTATGTGTCCTACATCTTAACTTTAATAAAAAGAGCTTCAATACTTGTTTTGCACACACATCACTTGTTCTCTTTGTCCTTTAACCTTGGTTGGTGATGAGTAAGAAGATGAAAGGCTCCATTTGGGCCTAAATTTTCCGAAGGTCATCCCACCAACTCACAATCAGTGCCATCGCCTATAATGGGCCTTGAGTACTTTAAAGGTTTGCTACCAATCCATTATGGGGTCCACTTAGGCCTTTGGTTGGAATCATAACCCATCTAGTTGTGAGTGACCTACTTATCTATCCCTTTAGCCTTAGGGAGCCTACCCACATTAGAGAGAGCCTAGATCCTAACATGAAGGGTTCCTTTTATATATCTCTTGTTTGTTCAACCATATATCATGTGCTCACCTAATCTTAAAGGACAAAGAAAGGTATAAAAATGGAAGGGATGGCCCTAAAGTTGTGGTATACCCTAAGATGTTGTGGGACAAAAGAAAATAAGTTCTTACATATAAGAGGTTTGTCCCTAAATCCAAAGGCATATCTTAACTTGAAAGGTTCATAAGATCATAAACTAATTACTATCGTAGGCCTAAGTGGAAAAAAAAAACCTTTTGAAAAAGAGGACTTTGGGCTTAAGGTAACAAGTATGCTATGGACTTGGCATCCAATATCCTTAGAAGCCAAAATGAAACTTCATAATCTTGGGTCTCTTTGTTGCATGCCTAGGCCCAAAATGATGAGAATTTCATAGATTTTGAAAGGAAGGCCGCAATATATTCTAGCTAAAGGGCTATTTCAAAAAAAAAAAAAGTGATGAAGTGTAATAGTAAAATGCCCAAAGGTGATGAATACATTTGCAGGCCCAAGTTTGAGACAAAGGGTTGAAAATTCCTAAGTACATTCTAATGAAGGCCCATGAGAGTAAGATGAGAGCTTTATTATAAATGGACCAAAGCCTAATGAAATAAGGGGCAAGGATCCATGAGAGAGAAGGGAATGATGTTGTAATTGGGCCTCTATTAAAATGAACTCAAGAATTTTCCAAAAACATTTAAAGAGTAAAAGGAACCTTTTAATTAGGACATGAACTTAATGAAAATGGGGTTTCTTTTCAAGCATCATTGCATTGCTCAAGTCAAGAAAACATGTCCCCACTCCTATTTGGATTCAAGAGAAAGGAAGGTGCTTGATCAAGATAGAAGATACATACCAAGAAGAAGAAAACCCCCAAGAGAAAATGGCTATCTCCACGGAAGAGCCATTGACACAAAGGATGCTTAAGGCTTTGGACGAACATGGAGAAGCTCTCAACAAAATGGGGGGACGCCTCACTAGGTTGGAAGAATCTAAGCTCAAGAAATCTACACACGTGGAAATCCACGATGATGAAGAATGGGATGAAAAAGACAAAGTGGATTATGAAAGACACAAGCAATTTGAGAAGCTCACCGCGAAAACCATAGCTATGAGAGAAAAGATGGAGAAGATGCAACTTGTCTTTTATAAGGCACAAGGAATGGACGATTCCCTCTATAACATGGGGGGAGTAAGCTCAAAGGCTCCTATTGCATTGCCTCCCAAGTTCAAGATCTCCAATGCAGAAAAGTTTGATGGGACTGAGGATCCAAAGCAACACATAAGAAGATACCAAAGACTTGCAGAAATGTAGGGGTTAAATGAGAAGCAAACTTTGCATGCATTTCCTCTCTCACTCATGGGAGGTCATCGAGGTTGTACTACAGCCTTGATCCAAGTAAGGCTAAGGCGTGGAATGAGCTAGTGGAGTTATTTGTAGACCAATTCATCTTCAACACCATGATTGACGTGACTCTAAGGGATTTAGAGACTACCAAGCAAGGCGTAGGGTAAACATTTTCTGAGTACATGACTAGTGCGAGAGGCCGCGAAAATTGGGGCACTCTAAAAAACACCCATTTTGCCCAGACAGAGTTAGGCACCCATTTTGCCCAGACAGAGTTTGGTCTTTTAGACTCCAATGACCTATATACCCTTTTTGCATGATGTGAATGATATGTTGAACATACATGACATACGTAACCCAAACTAACTCGCATAAATCTATCTTATGAATGTATCCTTTTTTTTAGAAAAATTCAGATCTGTTTTTGTGAATTAAAAAAAAAATTAATTTGATTCATTAAAAAGAAACCAGATATGTTTTTGTGTAAATAAAAAATTAGTTTTGTAAAGAAAATCAGATCAAGGTTTTTGCTAAAAAAAATACCAGATCTATTTTGGAACAAAGTTAAAAATGGTAATTTTTATTAAAAAAGATCAAATCGGTTTTGTGAATAAGAAAATCTAGATTTGTAGAGAAAAAAAATCAAATCTGTTTTTTATGAATAAAACAAGAAAAAGACTTTTTTTAGAAGAGGAACGACATTCATGAGATAAATCTATTCTACATACATCAATAAAAAATTATCTCAACTTTTAACTTCTTCTTTTAAACTTCAAAGTCTACTATTTTGTGACAAAGAAAATTTTCTCGAACAAAATCAAATCTGTATTTAATGAAAATACAGATCAATTTTGTGTGTTTAAAAAAACCAGATTTGTATTTAATGAAAACACAAATCAATTTTAGGTGTTTAAAAAAATCAGATCTATATTTAATGAAAATACAGATAAGTTTTATGTGTTTTAAAAAAATTAGATCTGTTTTTAATGAAAATACAGATCAGCTTTGTGTGTTTAAGAAATCAGAACTGTATTTAATAAAAATATAGATCAATTTTGTGTATTTAAAAAATCAGATTTGAAAAATTCAGATCAGTTTTTAGTTTAAAAAAAAAAAGATCTTTATTAATTAGCAGATTTTGAGATTCAAAAGAAAGATTACAAAAAACAAAAGAATCATCTAAGGACATATTTAAAGAAAAATTTCAAACCAAACATGGCAATTACATCAAGAATCAGAAATGATAAAAACATCATAAACCTATTCATGCATCATCAAACAAAATTAATAGAAAGGAAAAGAAAAAGAAAAGGAAAAAATAAACTACCTCTTGCATGAGCGAACTCTTCTTAGTGAATGAATATTTTAGGTTTCAATGAAATTTATTCAACTCTTTGAAACCTAAATTATTTTGCTTACTAAAAAGAAATTCCTAAAGCAAAAGCCTCTGATCGTCTTTAACGTAAGTGGGAAAAGAAAAGAAGAGAAGGGCCAGGGAGAGAGAGAGAGAGAAGGGGGGTCAGAAAGTGTGTAAAAGTGTGTTGAATTTTGAGAGGCATCCTCTATTTATAGACGCTGGAATGTTCGAAAAATTAGCTGAATGATCAGAATACAAACTGGGACGCATCCTTATCTCTAAAAAATTGAAAAGGATGAGATTTATCTCAATCTAGGTGCCCTCGAGCTATGGCCCACATTGGTGCCAATCGGCACTTGGAAAGTGCCGTCAGTACTTGGAAAATGTCGTTTGGTGTTGGACCTGTGTTTGAGTTTTAGTCCATTTTGGACTCCTTTTTTAAGGTTTTTTGAGCCGGGACTTGCACTTAGACGCGTTTTTAATCTATATTCTAAAAATTAAACTCATTTTCTGATGATTCAGGTCTCTACAGCAATGATTATCTTATAGATAAACACTCCTAAAAGTCTTGATTATCCACAATTTTGTAGTTATTTGATTATCCTCTTTACTCCCATGCAAGCAAGCCTATTTTTGACACTAACAACCAATCACAAAATTATTTAATTAATTTTAATTGTCAAGCCAATCAGAATTAATTTAAATTAATCATATGTGGTTGGTTCTACCTAAATCGAATGCATGCAGACCATGGAAACTTGATCATGCGATATTTTTTAATCTGATGGTCCGATTTGGAAATCAGACATACCATCGCAATTGCTATAATCTTAAGATCATTTTTATGATATGCAATGAATGAATTAATGCATGTAACGCAATCATGAATTTTGGGTATGTGAATGGTCATTCTAGTCATCTTCCTTAATTAAATTGTGGATGTAAAATTGAGTGTCAACAAAATGCCCCTCATTGATAGAGCTTGTAAAGCGAATGTCAATGTAAAACACATGTGCTAATTTTAGCAGCCATGATTTAATTGAGGTTGATTTTTCAAATATTACCTAGCTCTAGAACCTAAAACCTTGGAACATAGAACTAGTTCCTTGCCATTTGTCAAAAATGAAAATTGAAAACACTCAACCTACTTGATAACCAATATTGAAATGAATCTTGATAACTGGTGATTGAGAGGCTTCTCCATCTCAGTTTGAATGTGGATGGTCGATCAAGGGGCTTCTCTACCTCGATCTGAATGGATGATATCCAAGGGGCTTCTCTACCTCAAAACCTAGGCCGTGATGACCAAGGGGCTTCTCTACCTCGATCTTGATGAAAGGTAACCAAGGGGTTTCTCTACCTCAGAACTTGAGCTGTGGCGACCAAGGGGCTTCTTTACCTCAATCTTGATGAAAGGTGTCCAAGGGGCTTCTCTACCTTAGAACTTGAATTGCGGCGACCAAGGGGCTTCATTGGAACCTGAATTGTGGAGACCAAGGGGCTTTTCTACCTTGATCTGAATGGAAAGTAACCATGGGGCTTCCCTACCTCGGAACCTAAGCTGTGGCGACCAAGGAGCTTCTCTACCTTAATCTTAATGAAAGGTGTCCAAGGGATTCTCTACCTTGGAACTTGGGCTATGGCGACCAAGGGCCTTCTCTATCTCGATATTGATGAAAGGTAACCAAGGGGCTTCTCTACCTAGGAACCTGAATTGTGACGACGAAGGGGCTTCTCTACCTCGATCTTGATGAAAGGTAATTAAGGGGATTCACTACCTCAAAACCTGAATTGTGGCGACTAAGGGGCTTCTCTACCTTGGAACTTGAATTGTGGTAACCAATGGGCTTTTCTACCTCGATCTTGATGAAAGGTAACCAATGGGCTTTTCTACCTCAAAACCTGAATTGTGGCGATCAAGAGGGCTTCTTTACCTTGATCTAAGTGGAAGGTATCCAAGGGGCTTTTCTACCTCAAAACCTGGGCTATTGTGACCAAGGGGCTTCTCTACCTTGATCTTGATGAAAGGTGTCCAAGGGGTTCTCTACCTTGGAACCTAGGTTGTGGCGACCAAAGGGCTTCTCTACCTCGATCTTGATGAAAGGTAATCAAGGGACTCCTTTACCTCAGAACCTGGGATGATTGAAAGGCTTCTCTACCACTATCTTGATGAAAGGTAACCTAGGGGCTTCTCTACCTCGGAACTTGAATTGTGGCAACCAAAGGGTTTCTCTACCTCGATCTTGATGAAAGGCAACCAAGGGGCTTCTCTACCTCGAAACCTGAGCTGTGGCGACCAAGAGGCTTCTCTACTTCAGAACTTGAACTGTGGCAACCAAGGGGCTTCTGTACCTCGATCTTGATGAAAGGTAACTAAGGGGATTCTCTACATCAAAACCTGAGCTACGGCGACCAAGGGGCTTCTCTACTTCAATCTTGATGAAAGGTTTCCATGGGGCTTCTCTACCTCAGAACCTAAGCTGTGGTGACCAAGGGGCTTCTCTACCTCGGAACCTGAGCTGTGGCAACCAAGGGGCTTCTCTACCTCGATCTGAATGGAAGGTAACCAAGGGGCTTCTCTACCTTGGAACCTGAAAATCTGGAATTTTTCTAAGAGGTTTTGACATGGGTGATCTTACTTAAATGAGGCATAGCTGAATGCCCCTTGTCTGCATATTAAAGTGTGATTTTGAAAACCTTGACTTTTAAGGAAAAGATGATTTCTTTTTTTTTTTTCAAAATGGATGAGGAATGACCGAATGCCCCTAGTTTAGAAATGGATGCATGATTTTTGGAAATCTTGATTTTTTATGAAAAGATGATGATGATCTTTTTTCCTGTTAAAAAAAAAAAATGAATGAGGCATGGTCGAATGCCCCTAGTTTGTGAATTGATGCATGATTTTTGAAAACCTTGATATTTGAGGAAAATATGATTTTTTTTCAAAATGGATGAGGCATGACCGAATGCCTCTACTTTAGAAATGAATGCATGATTTTTGAAAATCTTAATTTTTTATGAAAAGATGATGGCGATGATTTTTTTTTTTTTTTTTTTTTTTTTTTGAAAATGAATGAGGCATGGTCGAATGCCCCTAGTTTGCGAATTGATGCATGATTTTTGAAAACCTTGATATTTGAGGAAAAGACGATTTTGTTTTTTTCAAAATGGATGAGGCATGACCGAATGTCCCTAGTTTGGAATTGAATGCATGATTTTTGGAAATCTTGATTTTTTATGAAAAGATGATGATGATGATGATCTTTTTTGTTTTTTTTTGAAAATGAATGAGGCATGGTCGAATGCCCCTAGTTTGCGAATTGATGCATGATTTTTGAAAATCTTGATATTTGAGGAAAAGATGATTTTTTTTTTCAAAATGGATGAGGCATGACCGAATGCCCCTAGTTTAGAAATGAATGCATGATTTTTGGAAATCTTGATTTTTTATGAAAAGATGATGATGAAGATATTTTTTTTTTTTTTGGAAAATGAATGAGGCATGGTCAAATGTCTCTAGTTCAAAAATCAATGTGAATTTAAAAAAAAAAATATATATATATATATATATATATGTATATATATATGATTGTGTAGGGACCTTCAATAAAGAAAAAATTTGAGTAAAACAAGATCAAAATCACAAAATTGGGCAAAACAAGGACTGCTGGAATGATGGGCCAATCGGTATTGTTGGAGTGCCGATTGGCATATTTTTTAGCCTTTTTTTCAAAGACTGGCTATGACCAAGAAAGCCCTGGAGGAGTCGAAGACTCAAATTGACGTGCTGAGGAAAGTGCTCCAAGAGAAGGAAGGTGCGATTTCCAAGTTAAGGGAGCAAGTCCGTCAGGCCAAAAAGGACGGGCAGACAAAGTTTCACAACTCCAACGGCTTCCTCACCAAGCTCAACGACTACTATGATGATGGCTTCCAAGAGTACCTCCATCAAGTTAAAGCTCTTTACTCCAATCTGGACGTGTCACAAGTGTCTCTAGACAATGTGGCCCAAACTTCTGCCCCAACTATCGACCATGAAGATACTGATGAGATCCTTGAGGCTGAGACCATGCCAAACATTCATGGCGATGGTGAGGCGGCTCCTGAAAATGAACAGGTCAAGTTCGTTGGGGATGAGACCCGTCCTATTGGAGAGGGGGGTGAGCCAATTGGGCATGAACAAGTGGTGAACAAAGAGCCCCCCGTCGACTAGCCTTAGTAGTCTTGCTAACTGTCTCCTCATTTTTGTATCTTTGTATAAGGAAATCTTTGGTTGAAACAATGTTTATGTAATATTTTAACATTGCCCATTGGTTTTGGGCTTTTTACTTTATAAGTTTATTTATCTTTAGAGTTTCTGTCTCTCTTGCAAACTTTTAGCTTTTTCAATCTATGTCTCTAATGTCATCCATCCATCTTTGGAGTTTAATAACTTTGGCTTATCATCCATCTATCTTATATACGGGGTTTTAATAAACCTTCTAGTGTAGCAATGATCCGTCCATTTCGTAAGTTGGACTTAACAGGATTCTCAAGGTACTCATAGGTATCCCTAAATCTATCCTCTTGAGGAATTATGTGATTCTCAAGCTCACCCTTTGGGGTTTAAATAAGGACTTATAAATCTTAGGTCACCCCTAGGGGTTTCTTTGAATCCGTCCACTTAAGGACTTGACATGAATTTCAAGTTATCCTTTGGGATTTTTGGATCCATCCACGTAAGGACATATAAATCTCAAGTTTTCCCTTGGGATTTCCTTGAATCTGTCCACTCAAGGACTTGCACAAATTTTAAGTTATCCCTTGGGATTTTCTTGAATCCGTTCACTCAAGGACTTGCATAAATTTCAAGTTATCCCTTGGGATTTTCTTGAATCCGTCCACTCAAGAACTTGCACAAATTTCAAGTTATCCCTTGGGATTTCCTTAAACCCTTCCACTCAAGGACTTGCTTATATTTCAAGTTATCCCTTGGGATTTCCTTGAATTCGTCCACTTAAGGACTTAGTCGCGGATGTAGTTTTGTAGAAAAATATATAAATGTGCATGATATATCTGAATAACTCCTCTTATAATGGTAAACAAGTGCATAAACCGCATACTGTCTGAAAACTATATTAAAATTGCCTCTAGGGCAAAAAATACTGTAAATAAAGATAATAAAAAAAATAGACTGGGAATGAGGAGTGGTAATCTTTATGCTATGTCATCTACTGGTAATATTTCCTTAGGTGCTCAGTGTCTATGCCCGGGCTCGAGACGGATAACTGCCGTTGGGCCTTCATTCGGCCACCTGCCGTGGCGATGCTCCCGCGTTCGTGGGGCGCATTGGAGGCCCCTCTCGAATGATCTAGCATGGTTCACGTGGTGCTTCGGGTGCTCTCTATCTCTCTCGATGGAGGAGGGTACGTGTCTACCTTTGGTGATGTGGCAAGAATCTTGGCCAAATTTTAAGGGAGTATCAAAGGTGAGTGAAGTCACCACCAATCATTGGGTTTTTCTAAGGTGTTATTGGTCACCTGTTTCTAGTTGATTTTATTACCAATCCTAGGCTAAGAAAAAATGAATTTTTCTTAATCTAATATGGATGGAAAAAAATCTTGATTCTTGAGTCCAAAAGTTTTGTTACGTGTGGGGAAAATGTTAGGCACCCTACAACACCTGTCCAAGGACAGTCCTTTGTTTTGATAAAACCTTAATTTTTGAAGATTGGCAGTAAAAACATGATTTTGGCATTGGCTTTTTGGGCTTTGCATGCATGGGGGCTTTGAGGTTTGGCTTTTGAAAGGGTGTGGTCCAATCTATGCTTTCCTAACGCATTCGGGCAAAGTACTAGATTTCCACGGCAAAAATCCGACGACATGTCACCTTACTTTTGCGGTGGAAATTGGCATTGCTTTGCCTTAAGTGACATGGACTGTGACAATCACACCGAAACGGGTGCACTAGGTATATATATACATACTTAATGCACAATGCTAGTACACAGAGCAGGAAAGTAAATGCCTACATCCCTAGAGCATAGACCAAAATATAGGTGCAAGAAAGTAAACAGGGGTCGCCGTACTTTAGAGATAAGGACGAATGGTACACATCATGATATACCTAATACAAACCATTTAAGAGAGAAAATATGGAGGAAGAAAGGGGGTTTTAAAAGAGTACATAACCCAAAAGGCAGAGGCTAGATCCCTAAGCCTACTAAACATAGCTGCTTGGCTTATCTCTACATGCTTACATCCGCACCCTTTTTGCTTATGCCTAGGAGACCGTGCCCTAGCTCCATGTGTCCTCGCTCCATATGTCCTCACTCCATGTGTATACATGTAAAGGCAAAGATAAGAAACCAGCAGACAAGCAATGGAAGGAACAGATGCAGAGATAATGTGCAGTGGGAATAAAGCAAACAAGCATACAAGCTAAACAAGCATATCATGTGGCAAGAGACATGACAAGCAACGGCGTAAGCAAACGAATTAAAAGGCAAAACAAGCAAGGAAGCAAGCAAACAAGCAAACAAGAAAGAAGGCGAACAAGCAAACAAGAAAGAAAACAAACAAAGGGTGGTGTCCGCAAGGAACAAATGTAGGTTTGGATCGAATGCCCATACTTTATTATAGTGAAGCATAGAAAACACACTAGCAAACAAGACTCATGCATAGACATGTAAGCAAGCATGTAAAGATGCATAGAAAGCCAACGGGTAGCACAAACAAGCATGGTAAGCATAGCATCGTGCGGAGCGAAAAAGGAAATGGTATGCACGGAGCAATCCAGCATCCTGGGATGCCTCCCAAATGGTTACATCCGAATAAGACCTCATGGGCATCAGATGTAACCAACAAGATCAAGCCTGCGGAGGGCGCCGAACATGGCGAAGCCTAGAACAAGAGAGGATAGCGCAAGCATAAAGCATAGAAACAAGCAAGCATAGACATGCAAATAGGATGATCCAAACCCTTTGAAGTGGACCTTCGTGTATGGACGATAAAAAAGACCATAGTGTCTAGATCGAGTCCTAACCATTAGGCCAAAACACAAGAAAATGAGCTAAAAGGAACAAAAGGGCTATAATAGCACATGGCATAACAAACAAGGTCTAGGCCTAAGCACGCAAGCACATAGATGATGGCATAAAGCATGTAAAGAACAACAATCTAAGCATGTGAACACACCGATCTACACATATAAGCATGAAAGAGCGCATGTAGGCATGTGAATGTGCATCTAAGCATGGAAGAACACAAATCCAAGCATACAAGCATGTGACAACATAGATATAGACATATAGGCATAGAAACATGCATGTAAACATGTAGATCTAAACAACGCATAGCCAAAGATATGACATCAAGCATGTGAGCATGTAACCCTAACATCAATATAAAACAAAAAGAGGAACAAAGCATGGGAAAACATGGCATAAAGCATAAAGCATGTAGGAGAGACAAATAGACATGTAGACAAGCATAGAAACATGTGGATCTAGCCAAACAACACATGGGAAAGACAGATCTAGGCACAAACACATGGCATAAAGCATAAAGCATAAAGCATGTAGATTGAGACAAATAACATGTGAACAAGCATAGAAGAACATGGATCTAAGCTAAAAACATGCTAGAAGCAGGATAAAACAAGAATCATGCTAAGAAAAGCAATAAATCATGTTATTAAGGCAAAAAGAGCAAGATAAATGCTAGAAAAATATTTAGAGGGTTAGGAGTGTGGATGTAGCTTCAAATCCAAAGCGTAGAACTAAAGAGAAGAAGATTGTGTATAAGAACAATACCTTGTATTTTTGGTGAAGATGGAAGAATCAAGAGGTTTTGATATGTTTTTTGTGTTTGAAAGAGAGAAAAAAACGTGTAGACAGCATCCAGGCAAAAAGCAAAACTCAAAAAATCTCTCTTTTTAGTCTGGGGGTGTCTAGGTCTATATATAGCCCCGAGCGCACTTTTCGAGGGACGGCCCTTCAAGGGCCGCCACCTTGAAAGCTCCTCTAATCAGTTTGATCTTGACACCCTTGAAAATATCATTACTTCCTGATTTTGAAAAGGTATGGAACTTGAAAATCCAATGGTCGGATCAAAAGTTATGGCTTTGGGAAGTTATCGGTGCATCGATCGAAGCGTTATCCCAGTTTTAATGATATCTAGGCCTTTCTAGCTCCAATTTCAACCCATGAATAGTCATTGGACTGATAATTTGATAATCTTCATAATGGCGTTGGTTTTAACCCGTTTGATGACCAGATCAAAATTAGGGTTTTTAGGCCCACTCGAGGTCAACTCCAAGTCAAACTAGGTCAAAGTTGCTGAAAGTCTCCGAGAAGCTCGGGTTTGATGTAATATCATGAAAAATGTTGTTTTGTGAGGATTTTGACGTTCGGTCAACCTAGGGCTAACTAAGGGCATTTTGGTCATTATGACTAAAAAAGGCACTTTAAGTGCTCCAGTATCCAAACGTGTTACACCACGTCATTCTAGATGTTCTCAAGGCTCCAGGGAAATAAAATAATATTCTTAGATTTTTCAGGGTCTAGCACGCAAATCGAGGGCAAACAAAATACGGTATTAACACTTGGTGTTCCATTGGTGATGCAATTTTTGACCGTCAAGTGTTTCTAGGTGATAGGTGCCTTTCCTCTGCCATGAAGTGATTCGGTAGAGTCCTCCCTAATTGGGTCCTAACTTTGCTTTGGAGGGATCTCTTGTAGCACTCGTTACCTTCCTCAGTGCCTGACTCTGGAATTGTAGTGCTTGGCCATGAGGTCCTAGTATCTTCCTAACCTTGTTGTTCTGACCTCATCTACTAGGTCCAGCTGTAGGCGCATGGCCTCATGATTCCTATTTTCATCATGATTCTCCACTTTGAAGCTTATGAGTCCGATCTCAGCAGGGATAACAGCTTCGATCCTATATGCTAGTCGAAAGGGTGTTTCCCTGTGGGTGTTCTTGTTGTCATCTAGTAAGCCTATAGTACACTTGGTAGCTCATCTGGCCATATACCCTTTGCCTCCTCGAGCCAAGTCTTGATGATTTTTTAGCAAGGATCGGTTCGTGACCTTAACATGTCCGTTGGCTTGAGGGTGGGCAGGCGAGGAGTAATGGTTCCTGATTCCCAATTGTGAGTAAAAGTCTCTGAATGATTCATTGTCGAACTGCTTTTCGTTGTCCAAGACCAAGACCCTGGGGATTTTGTACCTGCAGATAATGTTTCTCCAGACGACGTTTCGTACACTTTTCTCCGTGATGGTGGCTAGTGCTTCAGCTTCCACCCATTTGGTAAAGTAGTCTATAATGACCACTAGGAATTTTAAGTTATCTTATTGCAATTGAGAATGGACCCATGATGTCTAGTCCCCACTAAGCAAAGGGCCACGGGGCCATCATCGGAGTGAGCTCCTCTATTGGCTGTCTAATGATGTTGCTAAACCTTTAACATTTGTTGTAGGCTTTAACATAAGCTTGGGCATCCTTCTGCATGGTAGGCTAGTAGTATCCTGTTCGGATTAGCTTGTGTACTAACGACCGTGATCCCGAATGGTTCCCCCAGATTCCTTCATGAACTTCCCTCATGACATAATCTGCTTCCTCAGTGGTTAGGCACCTCAGGTATGGTTGGGAGAATCCTCTTTTATACAGGATGTCTTTTATTAGGACGAATTGTGCCATCTGGACCTTCAACTTCGTTGCTGTCTCCTTACCGTTGGGTAGTGTGCCGTCTTTTAAATACGAAAGTATTGGTGTGGTCCAGTTGTCTTCTGAACTTATTTCCTGCACAACCATGCCATCTATCATGGCGAAAGTTTAACAAAAGAAAGTACCTTACTGGAGATGAGCATATGTTCTGCTAATGCGGCCTTGGCAAGACGATCTGCTTGCTCGTTTTCTTCCCTTAGGATTTGAAAAAATTTGGCCTGAAGGTCGTTCCCCACCTGCTCCCTTACTTACTCCAAGTACTTCTTCATCCGTTCACCTTTGCACTTTTAGTCACCATTCACATGACTAATGAATACTTGAGAGTCGCAATAAAATATCACGCTTGTGGCCCCTGGTGCTTTAGCGAGGTCCAGCCCTGCCACCAAGGCTTCGTACTCTGCCTCATTGTTGGTTGTAAGGAATTCAAGATGAACCATGCACTCGATCTCGTCCTCTTCTGGGGAATGGATCACTGTTCCTTCACCGCCAGCCTGCCTGTTAGATGATCTATCAGTATGGATACTCCATTGAGGACGCTTTTATGCCCCCTGGCCTTCCATATTGGTGAATTTTGCGATGAAGTCAGTAACTATCTGTCCCATCACTGTAGTGTGCGGGCGATATTGTATGTCAAATTCGCTCAACTCGATCGCCCATAGTGCCATCCGTCTGGTGGCTTCTAGATTACTCATTGCTCTTTGCAGGGGTCTGTTTGTCAGGACAACCACTATATGGGCCTGGAAATAAGCTTTAAGCTTGCGAGCTGCGGTAACTAGGGTGAAGGCTAGCTTCTCCATTGGGGGGTATCTTTCCTCTGCCCCTCAAAGCGCTCGGCTAGTGTAGTACATTGGCTTCTAGACCTTTTCCTCTTCTCTGACTAAGGTTGCACTGACCGCAACTGGGGAGACGACCAAGTAAAGAAACAACACCTCTTTAGGTTTAGAAGGACTTAGCAACGGTAGGGAAGAGAGGTATGCTTTTAAGTCTTCGAACACTTGTTAACATTTGACCATCCATTCGAAGGACTTCTTCAATGTGCAGAAGAAAGGCAGGCATTTATCCGTTGCTCTTGATACGAACCTGTTTAGTGCTGCTATCTTGCTGTTGAGGCTTTGTACTTCCTTTACATTCTTAGGTGGTGTCATTTCCATTATGTCCCGAATCTTGTCTGAGTTGAACTCAATGCCCCTGTAAGACACCATGAATCCCAGGAATTTTCCAGCTATTACCCCAAATGCGCATTTGCTTGGATTGAGCTTCATGTTATAAGGACGAAGTGTATCGAAGGTCTCCTTGAGGTCTTCCAAATGATGATCTTCCTTTCGAATTTTCACAAGTATATCATCCATGTAGACTGTTAGGACATATGTGTTTCACTTGTTAGGAACATATGTCACTGCTTTATGTAATTGGCTAATGATTTGACAAAACGCACTTTACTTGTAATTGGGTAGATTTAGAATTTGTTTAATATTTTAAGAAACCTTGTTTCAAAATCAAGTGTTAAAATCATGCAAGTCTGTCCAAGATTCGAGTCAAGAAAGTGTCTATCATTAAAGCTCGACAGCTAGCATCTATCGAGCTCAAGAACCTGTTCCAAGCTCGTGGCTCGACAGCTGCTCGACAGCTTCTCGACAGATGCTATCTGTCGAGGTTTAAGAAAACAAATTTTCTATTCTGTTTTCTTGGGATCCGTGAATGTGTCTTTGGGCCTTCTTTTCTCATAACCCTAGACATATAAAAGCATTATTTTCAGGGCCGTAAAAGAGTTCACAAGTTATACAAGCATTAAAGAAAGTCTGTTCAAGCAAATTGTGACCAGAGACAAAGTTTTGCCTTAATTCATCTCTTGTGAAGAAGTTACTGTGTATGTGCACCGTAGGGTTTTGTGACCAAGCATCTTCTTAATCTTCATCGTCTGGATGAACTGAAGAACTTTGTTGCCAACAAACTTCTCTAGTTGGCGATTGAAGTTGCGTGCTAAGATCCGCGCAATTGGTTAGTCACGTACTTGGGATCCGTGCATCAAAAGGAGAAATTGTCACTACAGAACAAGTCCAATTGGGTATTAGGTAAAGGTTCAACTGTAGGTTGGTATAAGGTACTGGGATTCCTTTACTTGTAACCGCTTGTTATGATAATAGTGGAATTTTGAGAGTGATGACCTTAAAATCACCCTGTGGGGTTTTTGCCGTGTAGGTTTTCCCCATTTGTAAACAAATCACCATATCAATTTAATTTCCGCTGCATACTTAGTTTAATTGGTGATTTGTTTGTGCTACCACGCTCATTGCATGTAATTGAACCTAGTTAATTCACTTGGTTAATTAATTGGTTAATTCATCACAAGAGGTCAATACGTTTTTGGCCTATCAAGTGGTATCAGAGCGGGCACACTCCGATTAGGTTTAATCTTTGTTGTGTTGATCCATTGACCCCTTTTTGTCATGGATAGAGGACAGTCTCTTATTATACCTCCTTTATTTGATGGCACTAACTATGCATACTATAAAGTGCGCATGAGAGCTTTCTTGCAATCAGTAAATGAGAAGGTGTGGCAAGCTGTAGAGATTGGCTGGATCAAGCCAAAGGAAGCGCCAGCCGATTGGGATGATGCAAAGATCAAGGTGGCAAACTTCAACATCAAGGCATTGAATGTTTTATTCAGTGCAGTCACCAATGAGAAGTTCAAGAAGATATCCTCCACTGAAACCGCTAAGGAAGCATGGACCATCCTCCAAACAACCTATGAGGGAACAAAGGCTGTCAAGGATTCAAAACTTCAGAGGCTCACTACAAGCTTTGAAGAAATAAAGATGGAGGAGGATGAGTCATTTGATGAGTTCTATGCCAAGTTTAAGGACATAGTGAACTCAGCCTTCAATCTTGGAGAAACCATTCCTAAACCCAAGATTGTGAGAAAGGTGCTCAGATCTCTACCCGAGAGATTTCATACCAAGATCACGGCGATAGAAGAATCAAAGGATATTGACAAGATTCCTCTGATAGAGCTGGTTGGAAATCTATAGACCTACGAGTTAGGGTTAAAAAGAATTGGCAAGTCAGGTAAGGCAAGAGCATGGCATTGAAGGCCAAGAGTAGTGACACTGATGAGTCTTCAGATGATGAGGATTCTAAGATGAAGTCCTACATTACAAGGTAATTCAAGAAGTTCATGAAGAATGCCAATGGGAAGGGCTTCGACAAGGACCGTAGGCAATCTAGTTCTTCTTAGTTCAAGAGCCAAGATAAAGGGAAGAAGGATGTTAGGGATGGCGGTTAATACACTGTTCCCACAGGACCTAAGTGCTTTGGGTGCTAAGGCTTCGGTCACATGAAGCAAGAGTGTCCCACATATCTCAAGAGCATTGAGTAATACTAAGCCTGAGGATGATTCTGATAATGAGGATGATGAAATTTTGAATGCCTTCACTGCTACTGTCAATCCTACTGAGGGGGTTGTTAAAGATGTTGCTGAAGAAGAGGAATTGGTCGAGTCCAAGTTTGAGAATATGGATGAACAAGATGATATCCATACAGCCTATGAGAAATTGTACAAGCTTTATGAGAAACTCTATAGGCTGGCCACCAAGAAGCTCAGTGATGTGGAACTTAATCATGAAGATATTTCCACAAAATTTGATGAAGCAAATCAGACTATTGGGGCACTGAGGTTTGAGAACAACTTCTTAGCTAAAAAGACCAAGAAGCTTGAAGCAGAGTTGTTTCAAGTTAGAGCTCAATTGGAGAGGACTTCAAGTGCGAAGCTTGATGAGATGCTCAACATTCAGAAATCTGCTTCAGATCGAACAGGTATAGGGTGTGGTCTTTCTTCCTCTAATATTGCTTCTACTAGTACTACTGTTTTGCTCCTCCCGCTAATAATGTTGAAATTGAGAACAATGTTGTTAAAAATGAATTAACTAGTGAGAACTTAGACAAGGGTCAATCTATCTTAGGAGCACCCCTAAACAGAATAAGAAAGATGTTAAAAACCCCAGGGCTAAGAAGGCTAATTCTCAAAAGCCTAAACAGAAGAAGCAGCATCTCCGTCATCATTGTGGAGTTGCCGGTCACACTCGACCAAATTGCTAAAAGTGGTTAGCCACTCAACAGAGCAACGGTATGATAGCATTTGGAAGCCAGAATCAGCTTCAATCCTCTTTTGCTCCTCTTGGAGATCTTCTCAAAGCCCTCATGTTCCTTTCGAACTTGAATGGTTTCAATTCTTCCCCCTTACCGCCGGTTCAAGGGTTTAATTAAAGGAAAGATTCTTTCAAGGTGTGGAAGGAAAAGGGATTCTAAGTGATTCTATCACTTTCTTTTCTCTCTTCGTGTTTTTTGTTTTTGCATAACTTGTGTGTTTTGTTTTTATTTTGAGTCAGTCTAGTTTTGCTGCATTGCTTTGCTTAACATGTTTTTGTTTGATTATTTTTCAGTTTTGTTTTTTTTTTTCATATAAAAATAAAAAAAATTTAAAAATTTAAAAAAAAATACAAAAACAGTGTGTGTTTTATGTACATTGGTACTTGTGTATCTTGGATGGCCATTGAAACAAAATTTTCTAAACTTTGTATCTTTTGTAGCTTAGATGAACATCTCTATGCACAAGTGAGCAAGTGAGTTTTGTGGCTCGTGTTTGTGATGAGTAAGATTAAGTAGTCTCTTGTACTTAACATTCATATCACTCTTTTTGACGGGTAGGACTAGAAAATCCTAAGAGAAAGGTATAAATAACCATCTCACTACTATTACTCGCCAATCATAAAATGTCATTTGTATGCTACGGTATAGCAAAAATGCAATGTCAATGACATTTGTATGCTTCAGCATAGCAAAAGTGCAATGTCAAGAGCTCAACATCATTGGGTATTTCTTTTCTCTCTTATATATGCCCATGCATAGTTTGCTTAAAAGAAAAATATGCAAAGAAAATTAAAAAGCAAAAAGATCAAAAATGCTTTTAAAAATGATTGCAAGCGTATTTTCTAGGAGATGTGGGAATTATAGGATGTACCTCAAAGGTGATAGTCCCCATCAAACAGTTATGATTGTGTGTGAGTTAAAGTGATTTTCTCATATCTCAAATCGTCATAACATGCATACACATTTGCAATCTTGCGATATTTTTGACACACAACACGCAATATTCTTTACTACTCTTGATACATGTGCGGGTACGATGTGATTTGGCCATCACAAGTTTTACATGTGCTAATATGCTCACTAAACTGTGTTGACTTGTTTTTGAAATATAAAATCGGTTAGACTTGTTTAGTGTGTGTGTGTGTGTGTGTGTGTGTGTGTGTGTGTGTGTGTGTTTTGGATCTACGTACTTAACTTTTTTATGTTGAGAGATGATTTTGAGAGTTCAAAATGTTGTTTGGATCCTTAGTTGAGTTGCATAGTTTATTGCATTTATGTCTGTGTTTTTCACTTCTTGAAAAACTGTTTTTAAGCAATCTCGACAGCTCCTCGACACCTGGCTATCTGTCGAGCTCTTAAGCTGTTTCTTATCGCAATTTCGACACCTGTCTCGACACTTGGTGGATCGATCGAGAAAGTTTCTGACCTCTCGATAGCTTCTCGACAGCTAGTGGATCAATCGAGCTTCTTTTATCAGTTCTTGTCTTGTCCCTCAACAGATCCTTGACAGCTTCATCTGTCGACACCTTGTGATCTCGACACCTCTCAACAACTCTATCTGTCGAGATTTACTGAACCTCTATAAATAGGTTTTGTACGATCCGGTTCTTCATTTCTCTCGATCTCTGTCTCAATACCTATAGTTTTTCATCTTCCAAAACTGTTCCTCTCACTCCAAACCTTTACCCAAGTGTTTTTCAAGCTTTCTCAAGACTTTCTTCACTTGGTAAGCTTCTAATTTCTTCATTTTCATGCATTTCATGTTTTGAAACCTAGGTTTTGGGGTTTTTGAAAAATTTTGGGGTTTTTTCAAAATAGATGAGGTTATTGTGAAATTTTGGGATGGGTTTTTACTTAAATGAGTTTAAAATCTCATACATTGCATCACATAAGCATTATAACAGTATTATCATGCATTTAAATGTGTACATTTTGATTGTGTGCTGTTAGGATTGGATTGGGCTGAGCCCATGATGCTTTTCTGTTGCATGGCATATGTTCATGCATTCCCATGCATACGTTATTACTCTTTCATATATCTTGATATTTGAATTATTTTTGGGACTTTTCTGATTGTCTTTCTCTTTTTTTCTCTCCCTCTCTTTTCGTTTACATTAGTCGTGTCTATGGCACCCAAACGTAAGTCTGTTCCATCCCGAAACCCTCTTCGTTCCGGGGCATCTACTTCTACTGATCCTACCCCTTCCTCTGCTCGATTCCGTGATAAGGATGCCCGAAAGGACTTCTCGGAGAACTTCTTTAAACAAGGTGTTCATTCGAAACGCCGAGTTATTTTGGACGACTTCACCGACACTGACCTACCCAATGTCATTCACAGTCGGGGTTGGGAGTCACTATATGACGTCCCGGTCACATTTCCATCTATACTTATTCAGGAGTTTTACTCCAACATGCATGGATTTGATTTTTCAATACCTCTCTTTCATACTCACGTTCGAGGTACAAGCATAGTGGTCACACCGGAGTTGATATCTGATGTGCTCCGTGTTCCGAAGGTAGAGCATCCTGACTACCCCGATTATGAGCGTTTAAGGACTGTGTCCAAAGACAAGATGATCTCTGCTTTCTTGAGCACCCTTCTGCGTTAATTCACATCATGTAGGCCTTTTGCTAAAGGTCCTAGATTCTTGAACATGGTGATGACTTTTTTTTTGCACCCGCCTTCTCACTACAACTCTATCACAGAGCCTCATGCTTGATTTTTGTTGTCCCTTCTAGAGCACCTCACTATAGATTTTTCCTCACATTTTATTCTTTCCATTTTAGATGTCTATAGGGATACGGCTACCCGTGATAAGCTTATTTTCCCTTCAGCTATCACGAGGATTTTGAGCCATTTTTCCATTCCTTTTCCCTCGTCCGACCATTTCTCTGTCATGTGTGCCATAGAAGCCACTACCATCAAACGTAGCGAGGCGCAGTTTCAATCGCGACAGACTAGGTCAGTAGCTCCTCCCTCCCGTTCGGCTCCATCCCGATCTGCTCCATCCACATCTGCTCCCTCTTCTTCTATGGGCGATGTGACTCTTGGAGACATCATGGCTTCAGCGCATGGATGCTTGCCTTGATACACTCTCTACAGAGCTGTATCAGGTGAACATTCGTGTCGGCCATATCGCACGGCGTAAAGCGGACATGGGTGGGTTCGCTCCTGAGGCTTCTCCTCCACCTCCTCCAGTGGCTTTTAATTCTGATGCTTCTGATGCTAGTGATGATGTTGATGCTTCCGATGATGATGATGATGATGATGATGATGGAGATGCTAGCTCTTCCGATGAGATGTCTACTTGACACTCTTCCCTTTGTCACTCATGACAAAAAGGGGGAGTAGTTTTGGTATGAGAGTATTCACACTTAGGGGGAGAGTTAGTATAGGACCATTTTGTTAAGGGGAGTGTTGATATCTTGAGGGATGTAGCGAGGATTACTTGTATTTTTTTTCTTTTCTTTCTTTTAGAGATACATTGCTCTTATACTTTAGGTCTTGTGACCATTATTGACATATATTGTACTTATTTTCTTTATATGTTGGTGTATGTTCTTTCGCCTACCCTTACATGTGTTGTTTCTTTTCTCTATTTATGCACATGCTTCTTATTACGTGTAAGCAATCTATTATTTCTGTTTCACACTAAGATGCCTTGATGAGTTTTGTTTAAGTGTTTCAGAAATACAGGTTGTCAAAGTCTACTTGTCATAAACTCTCTTCTTGCAAAGTTTTTCAAGAGTTTGTGTTAGGATAGATTTTATTGTATTCAACAAGTGAGTATAAGTTGAGTGATTTATGACTTCTCTCATATGTTCATTTTTTTATTGTGGTTTTGTCACGGATTGCCAAAGGGGGAGATTGTTAGGACATATGTGTTTTACTTGTTAGGAACATATGTCACTACTTTATGTAATTAGATAATCCTTTAACAAAACGAACTTTACTTGTAATTGGGTAGATCTAGAATGTGTTTAATACTTCAAGAGACATATGTGTTCACTTGTTAGGAACATATGTCACTACTCTATGTAATTAGCTAATCCTTTAACAAAACGAGCTTTACTTGTAATTGGGTAGATCTAGGATGTGTTTAATACTTCAAGAAACCTTGTTTCAAGATCAAGTGTTAAAGCCATGCAAATCTGTCCAAGATTCAAGTCAAGAAAGTGTCTGTCATTAAAACTCGAAAGTTAGCATCTATCGAGCTCAAAAAGTTGTTCCAACCCCGTGGTTTAAGAAAAACAGATTTTCTATTCTGTTTTCTTGGGATCCGTGAATGTGTCTTTGGGCCTTCTTTTCTCATAACTCTAGACATATAAAAGGATTATTTTCAGGGTCGTAAAAGAGTTTACAAGTTGCACAAGCATTGAGCAAAGTCTGTTCAAGCAAATTGTGACCGAAGACAAAGTTTTGCCCTAATTCATCTCTTGTGAAGAAGTTGCTGTGTATGTGCACCGTAGGATTTTGTGAGCAAGCATCTTCTTGATCTTCATCGTCTAGATGACCTAAAAAACTTTGCAGCCAACAAACTTTTCTAATTGGTGATTGAAGTCGCGTATTGGGATCCGCACAATTGGTTAGTCACGTACTTGGGAGCCGTGCATCAAAAGGAGAAATTGTCACTATAGAACAAGTCCAATTGGATATTAGGGTAAGGGTTCAACTGTAGATTGGTATAAGGTACTGGGATTCCTTTACTTGTAACCGCTTGTTGTGATAATAATGGAATTTCAGGAGTGGTGACCTTAAAATCACCCAGTGGGGTTTTTGCCGTGTAGGTTTTTCCCATTCGTAAACAAATCATCGTGTCAATTTAATTTCCGCTGCATACTTAGTTTAATTGGTGATTTGTTTGTGCTACCATGCTCATTACATGTAATTGAACCTAATTAATTCACTTGGTTAATTAATTGGTTAATTCATCACAAGAGGTCAATACGTTTTTGGCCTATCATAGACTTGAACATTCCTTCCAATTTGATGTGCAAACATCTTGTTCATAAGCCTTTGATATGTTGCTCTTGTGTTCTTGAGACCGAATGGCATCACTTTATAATAAAAGAGGCCTTGGCTGGTGATGAATGAAGTTTTCTCCTAGTCATCCTCGTCTAGCTTGATCTAGTTGAAACCAGAGAAAGCATCCATGAAGCTTAATAACTGGTGCCTCGTTGAGTCTACCAGGACGTCAATCCATGGGAGTGGGTAGCTATCTTTGGGGCAGAACTTGTTTAAGTCCGTGAAATCCACACACATTTTCCATTTTCCACTAGCCTTCTTGACCATTACTACATTAGCTAGCCAATTAGGATAATATACCTCCCTTATGAACTCAGCATCTTGCAACTTAAGGACTTCTTACGCTATAGCTTTGTCTCGTTCTTGGGCAAACACTCTCTTCTTCTGACAGATAGGTGAAAAAGAGGGTGTTACGTTCAACCTATGAACCATGACCGAGGGGTCAATCCCCAGCATGTCTTCGTGGCTCAAGGCAAAGACATCCTAGTTTTCTTTTAGGAAGGTTGTGAGCACTTGACGAACTGGTGGACTAGCGAGGGTGCCAATCCTGGTTATCCGTCCAGGTCTGGAATCGTCAAGAAGTATCTCCTCTAACTCCTCAATGGGCTCTGCAACCATCCGTTGCCCTTCTATGCTTTGAGTCTGTAAATGGTCGTCTATTTCTAACATGGCTATCTAGCATTCGCGTGCAACCACTTGGTCTCCATGTACCTCTCCTATCCTATACTCGATGGGGAACTTGATTATCAGGTGATATGTTGAAGTCATGGTCTTCCACAAATAAGTGTAGGTCGGCCTAGTATGGCATTGCAAGTGGATGAGTAGTCGACGACAAGGAAAGTCACATCCTTGGTGATTTATTGAGGGTAATTTCCAATCGTCACAAGTAACGTAACTGCCCCGATGGGGTATACTTTCGAGCTTCTGAACCCAACGAGTGGTACATTAGTAGGTACAGGCCATTCTTTTTCGATTCTCATTTGCTGGAATGCCGGGTAGTACAAGATATCAGCTGAGCTTCCATTATCAACCAAGACCCAATGGGTGTTGTAGTCTCCTACCCGTACGCTAACAACGAGAGCATCGTCGTAAGGGTGGCAAAGACGTCGGGCATCTTTCTTCGAGAATCCTACTATAGGGTTGTCCACCCGTGCCATCTTTGGGACACACCCTGTTAGATGGACGTTCTGAACCACCCTAAGGTAGGTTTTTCATGCCTTCCTAGTCGAACTAGCTGCTGTGGTGCCCCATACTATCATCCTTATGTCTCCTAAGGGCGGCCTGGGGCGTTTGCCATTCCTCCTACCAGCTTGTTCTTATGGTGGGGCATTTTTTGTTCTTTCCTTGCTAACGAATAGTTGTAGCTTTCCCTGTCTGATGAAGGTCTCGATCTGTTGCTTCAAGTCGTAGCATTCAAATGTGTCGTAACCGTGGTCACAATGAAAATGGCAATTCTTGTCTTTGGACCTTTTGTTAGGATTTCCCTTTAACTTGCCAGGCCACATTAAGGTCGTATCGTCCTTAATCTGCATCAGGACCTAATTGATCAGGGCAGTGGTCTTAGTAATCTTTCGTCCTCTTTCTTACCGTGTATCTTCCTGTTTATCCCTCTTCTTGGCTTCTTTGTTGAAGTAGGTTATGTAGGACCTCAGGGTCTCGTCCCCCCGTTGCTTAATGCTCATCAGGCACGCAGTGGATTTTTTGTACTTGTGCCCCTCGATAAAGTGCAACGCAAACTGCGCACTTAGCTCTTTGAAGGTACTAATGGAGTTAGGTATCAATCTGCTAAACCATACCCTAGCGGGAGCTTTCATCATAGTTGGGAAAGCTCGGCATATGATCTCATCTGGAACGCCTTGTAAGTGCATAAGGGTTTTGAATGATTCCAAAGGATCCTTAGATCCGTCATAGGCTTCTATCTGCGGCATACGGAACTTTGTGAGAAGGGGGAATGAAGTGACGGGTGCTGTAAAAGGCGAATCCATTTGGTGGACCAGTTCACCGAGGTCGTTCGACACCCATCCCTTGAAGGCATTCATCATGAAGTCCATCCTCTCCTTCATCATCTGCTTCTCTACAACCATGTGTGGCAGTGCAGTATCTACGACAAATGGACGGCTGGTGTCCTGTCGCTCTTGTCTGCTTAGGGCATTGTTGCCCTCCGGTCCTTCTCTATCCCGCCTATCCGCAGTGTGCTGGGGGTTGTTATCCTCTTGTTCTTCTTCCTAACAAGCATTTTTTTTGGCGCAACTATTCTTCCAGGTCGTGGTTTTGCTTAGTAAGGCGTTCCACAGCCGCGGCTAAAGTCTGCACCTACCTTTCGAGGGCAGTAGTGCGTGGTTCACCTTCTTGAATGTTATTGGTTGCCATCAAGTGCATAAATACCATACAACTCTTTGTCTGGGAAGCGATAAAATTGCTACTATCTCTCTTCCTCACAGACGGTGCCAACTAATGATGCAAAAAATCGTCAGTGAGCCGAACAGTCCTCACATGCTCTTGATGAAACCTGCAAAACACAAATACGGAGAAGACCTTACAGAGAGTACCGGTGTGGTACCGGCCAAAGACCCTCCAAATGTTAAGTTAGAAAGGGAATCTCTACAACTCTAAAGTGTCAGAGCTGGGGGAATTATGCGTACCTTGATTTATGAGGGCTTTAGGGTTTTTATAGTAGTGTAGAGCTGACCTCTGTTTCTTGGTGGAAAAGGTATTTCCTTGTAGAGAATATTCTCATTAATACTCGTATTTTATGGGATCATTTCCATGTAGGGATTCCTCTAATTATGGTGGGGCATGAGATGCAAGATATTTCCATACTAGGATTCTTGGAGACCACTCATGCCACGTAGGTGCCACGTGGTTGCAACAAACCGTCTCCCTCGGATCCGTCCAATTTAAGGATAACATCTGTCGCCCTGCCTCTCTGTCCAAGTTATGAGTCCATCTACTAGCTCTATGACTGGTAGAATGACTAAGCCGTCTCTTTTGGCAACTCCATCACTTATGACCGTCTCTGTTAATTGGATCCGTCTGTTTTGAGATTTATCCCTATCATTGTTAAAATTGCCTATATTGGATTTCATCTTCACAGAGGGGTTTAATGACATAAACTATGTTCTTGTGTACTTATAATAAAATGTTATGCTATGCTAATATCTTGGGTGGCTAAAATTGATAGAACTTTGAAGGCTAAATGCTGAACAATGCTTCTTTCTTTGTATTGCGTATAGAGTTGGTACTTGTGTTGCACGTTTACTAGAGTTAATGTGTATATTTGGATATATGAAAATTTGTTTTGTTTTGGAATTTTTGTGAAGAATGTTTGCTTTATATCATTTTTTAATATGTAATCTATTTTAAGGTTTGTTCAAAAGAAAAGAAAAAAAAGGGTTGCTTTTGAATTAGTCTAGGCTATGTCAAGTTAATATCCGGCTTGCAAAACATACCCTGAAGTTCTATACCTTTTGTAATTCTATAAATAAATTAATAAAATTGTTGTAATTCTATAAGATTTTTTTTTTTAAAGATAATTTTAGAATAAGAGGAGGGAAGGATGTTGGTTTTTTAAGCCCAAGTTACATTAGGACTAAAAATAATTTTTTGGGGGTGAGCCTAAAAGTTATTCTTAATGATTTTCTATTAATTAAAACTAACAAACAAAAAACCAAGTACATCTCCCCTTAGACTTAAAAAAATATTTTGTTCCCTTTGGGTTAACGCTCACTTATAAAAGAAAAAAATATATAGATAGAAAATTATCTTATATCACTCTTTCATTAAAAAAAAAATTATATCACTCTTAGACAAGTGATTACATTCTTTCATTTTTTTTAAAAATGGTTTATTATTTTTTTATAAGAATTTTTTCATATTAATTGCTATGATAGTTTATTTTTGGTAAAATGTTATTATCAAGTTTCGTGAAATTTAAAATTCTATTCAAATTAAAATTAAATTACCAAAAATTTCAATAATTTTAAAATAAAATTTAATATATAATTTATCATATTTTCCATATAGTAAAACTTATTACACATTACATATATCACACTATCCTTGTGTCAAGTGACTTAATATATATATATATATATATATATATGTTTGAATTATGATAATTAAATTAATTTATGTAAAATTTTATTCAATTTTTAAGTTGTATATTAAGTAGTAAGATAATTATTTTTGATAATATTAATAAGATAATTTTGATAATATTTGTACAATATTTTTTTTTAAATTATTACGGTTCTTATTGAGCACCCAAAAAAAAAAAGAAAAAAAGATAGAAATTCAATGTTCGTATATTCTTATTGTATTGTAGTCACGGTTGTGCTTATTTCCTCAAAGCGATATTGTAGAAGCATGTGATTAAAGGCAAATAGATTCCATACAGAGAAAAAGAAAAATGAAAACAACTTAGAAAGGGCACAGTTTTTTTTTAGAATAATAAAGGGCAGTTTGAAAATAGTAAAAGCAGCATGCTTTTTTTTTTTTTTTTTTTGGGGTGTTGCTATGCATTTTTTTCACGTGTTATTTCGACACCTGTCTCTCCTCACTCTCCTCCCAATATTGTCTTCTTCCTTAAATGGCAAGTATTGGTTATTCAATTCATAAAAAGAAAAAATAAGACTAAAATGTAAAATATATTCTCTATATTTCACCAAAATTCATTTAAATCTTATTCATTTAAATCTTCTAACTTTGCTTTCGTTCATTTTATTCATTTAACTTTCAAGTTTATTCAATTAAGGTTTTTTCATTAATTTTTGTTATATGTTGTGGTTAATTTTTCAATTTTTAAAATTTTTCTTTAAATTTTTTAATTAAAAACTTGCAATTAAGATTGAAAAGTATTTTTCTTTTTCTTTTTTACAAAAAATTTTAACAAAAATTGACAAAAATACCTTAATTGAATAAATCTGAAACTTAAAGTACTAAAATGAATGAAAGCAAAATTAAAAAGCTAAAATGATTTCTAAAGAAACTCAAAAGGTGATTTTGCACTTTAGCCAAAAAATAAAAGGCTTACAATAATTATTTAAAATAAAACTAAAAAAAGCTTACAATAATTATTTAAAAAAATAAAATAAATGGCAAGCTTATGTGAAAGTCCAGTGGAATTTGCTTTACGTGATGGCCCGGAATAGAGAAAACTATTTCAAGAGGGGAAATAAGAACAATTGCATCAGCTCGGCTAAAGTCTTGCAAAATAGAAAAATGGGTAGTTTTTACACATTTTAGCCCAAAAAACCCCCACATCAGTGGGTGCAAAGTTGTGCATTTTTGCACATTTGCTACAGTAACCGTGCATATATGCACGATTACTGTAGCGTCCTTATACATTATTTTATCATTTTCTGTTCACACCATTTTTTCTCTCTCTCCTTTCCGTTCACAACGACCTCCTCATCTTCTTCTCCTCATCTTCTTTCACCTCAGATGAACACAAACACACCCACACACAAACACATTCACACACAAATTAACACAGAAACACACCCACACACAAACAAACCCACACAAACAGAGACCCGGGAGGTTGGATCGGCCGGTGACGAAATTGTGGGGCTTGGTTTGTGGATCGGCCTACCGGTGAAGAAGCTGTGGAGCTTGGTTCGTGGATCGGCCGGCCGGTGAAGAAGATGTGGCATTTGGTTCGTGGATCAGCCGACCGGTGAAGAAGTTGTGGAGCTTAGTTTGTGGATCGGCTGGCCGGTGAAGATGTGGAGCTTGGTTCGTGGATCGGCCGGCCGGTGAAGAAGATGTGGAGAAAAAAAAAAAAAAAAAGAGAAGAAGAAGAAGAAGACTGAGAGGCGGAGACAAAACTGAAGGGTGTGAGTAAAAAGAAGGGTTTGTTGGGGGTTAAGTGGGAAATAATAAAAAAAGTGGAGAAAATACTATTTTAATAAAAATGTGTGTATAATAGATAAACTGATATGGGTGTTTTGTAAAAGTAATAGTGTAAAATAAAAAAAGTAAGTTTTTTGGTGTAAAATAGACGGAACTTTTGTACGAACTGATGCAATTGCTCTAAGTCAATAACTTTCACTCGTGGAAAATCCATTAATATAATGTAAATGTACATAATTCGAAAGGTCCTACTCCTAGGCTACCAGCCTTCTCTTTGGAAATGACTGCTAGCTCCACGTGTTTTTTTTTTTTTTTATCCACATGCTAATTTCTTTTACGTTAAATTTCCATAAGATTCCTTCAGGAAAAATGAAATTTCTTTATTATTAGCACTAGGCACTGCAGGTTTTGTTTTTTTGTTAACTTTTTTTTGGGGTTGTTATGCATTGCAATTATTATACTTGATCTTAGTATTATTTTGTTATGTTTTTGTTATGTTCTTTTTAATTGAGAAAGTGTGTTGGCCCTCTCTCTCTCTCTCTCTCTCTCTCTCTCTCTCTCTCTCTCTCTTGTCTATCTGTTTTTCTTAATTTATAAAAAAGTAAATTTTATTCTAAAAAGTAAAAATATACACCAAAGGTATTACAGAAATAAATAAAGAAATAAAAATTACATCACAGATAAATTTGATCAGAAATAACACAATTTCTAAGAAATACTTGTATTTCTCTTACAAAAATCTCTTCAATAAGTTTTCCAGCAGCATGCTATAGACTATAGTCAGACAACTATTTAAAGTGTATATTAAAAATGAAAAATAAAAAGATAATCATTTAGTGAAAATGTGGTTTAGGATCACAAGTATGATAAGGAGCATAGCACTAGATCAGAGAGAGACTTATATCATTAAAAATCTGAGGCTTAGCATCAGGATTTTAATTGTTAGTACACAAAAATTTCCTTCTAAGTTTCAAATTTTTGTACCTTAATATAAACTAGCTTATAACCCATGTATATACATGAATATTTTTAAAAAAATATACATTAAGACGCATACTATAATTCTTACATATATAATTTAAATACTATTAATAGTCATTCTTTTATTTTGTTAACTCTTTAAAAATTCTTGTAAGAATATTATTAGATACAAAAAATAAATTGTCCTTATTTATTTATTCTAAATTTTTGATACTGTGAAGCATTTTTTTTACGGTTCATGAATTCTAAACTCTTTGATTTTTGTACTCAATTTTAGACTTTTGATATTAACCGACCCGATGACATCGAGTTTCTGGTGAGAAGACCCTCCACCAACCACAAAAACCAACAGGTCAAGGCGGATCGGACTTGGTTGGTCAACGGTTGGATCAGAAGGGGTCGATGATGATGCTACCAAAGGTTCTTTTCAGTGTGGTGATTTATATTTTTCACTGGATTAAAAAAAAAAAAAAAAACTAAATATGACCTGTATTTTAGCAAAACCCACTATATCAAAGTCGAATCTAAGCAAAAATAATGAGATCTTCACCAAAAATCACAAGATCTTTACCAGATCTAAACAAAAACCACTATGTTTTTGCCCGACCTGGCCTCTTTCAAGCCTTAGTTGACTGGATCAGGTGGCTCGGGTTTGAAGAAGGAGACTTGCCACCTAAACTAACGGCATCGATTGTGGAACTTTGAGACCCGCCGCCAATTGCTGCCTCTCTCCTCGAATCCGATGGTTTTGGTTTGGGTGGCTTCAAGTTGGACGGGTTTCTCGGGTCACGATTGGGATGGATAGCCATAAAAATTATGTAAGTTAAAATATTTTTAAAATAGAATTAAACTCAATTATTAATAAATAGTAATAATAACTTATAAAAAGAGGTTCCATAAAAGTAACACATTATTTTTCAATCAAAATTAAAGCTCAACCAACACATAGATAAAGAATAAGAGAAAAGGTAAACACCATGGTTTTAAAAATTGGACCGATGCAAAATTGGATTTGCCTCTAGTTCCCCATTTGGGACGTTTTGGACTGGTTTTCACCAGTTTTGGGAATTTTTTTCTGATCAGACTGGTGACCGGTTCCTGGTTCAACCGGTCAGACTGAACAGTCCAATTTTTAAAACCATGGCAAACACACTTTTTAACCGGTTTTGGAAATTTTTTTAGGGTCGGACTAGTGACTAATTCTCGATTCAACCAGTCAGATCGTCCAATCCGATTTTTAAAACCATGGCATACACGCATGCACCCACACACACACACACATAACTCATCAAGTAATTAGGGATTATTCCATTTAATTGAAACTATATATTATTGATACTTACACAAATCACAAATAAATACATAGCGCACATATACTTAGAAGTGAATCTTTAGGCAAATAAGTTAAAAAGTTAAAGAGAGTATTAAGGGAGATTGTTGAAACGATTTCGTTTTGCTTTGATCCGGAGGAAATTTATTTCAAGCTCTGGAAAATGGAGGAACTTTCATTTTGCCTTCTTCCCTTTTTTATTTTGCCTATTCCACGATTATATTGAACAAAATACAGTAAGTTTATGGGTTTTCCATTGTGAATAAAGAATATACTGAAGTTGTAACTTGTAATTGATAAAGAAAAGCTATCTAAACATTTTTGACACAACTCTCCAAACAAATAAATAAAATGAAGAGAAGCAATTTCTCTAACAAGAATTTGGCACGAAAGTATCATTAAAACACCTTTCGTTAGTCATTAGAGATATCCTGTACTTGTTTTCTTACACTCAAGTGAAAGTAACAATAAGAACATCAGACTCTTTTTCAAATATTATCATTCACAGTTATACATAGTATTACATATGACTACACCAAGGAGTGCCTTTGAGATACACACTTTTGTTGACAAAGCCGAAAAAGGCTTAGCAACTAGCAAGCCCATAGTTAGGACTGATTTACTGTATTAGAGAGTCGGCCCATTTCTAGATCTTGTAATTCTTTTGAAAGTGATATACATACACCATTTGAATTCATAGGAGGCCAAGAGTTTTTAGTTGCTGAACATGCTCAGGCGGAAGAGCCGGGGGAGCCCAGTCAGATCCAGTCATCTCACCATCAACATCCTCGACCACATATTCCTA
The DNA here is from genome assembly GCA_033629205.1 of Lithocarpus polystachyus. Classification (NCBI taxonomy): domain Eukaryota; kingdom Viridiplantae; phylum Streptophyta; class Magnoliopsida; order Fagales; family Fagaceae; genus Lithocarpus; species Lithocarpus polystachyus. The sequence goes on from CM066167.1 coordinate 39,995,274, forward strand.
GAAAAGCAAATCGAATCAGTTTCATAACCAAGAATGAATAACCTCCTTATCAAAAGACTGAATAGCATTATAATATTTGGTGATGGCAAAACTTAAAATCATGAGTATAATATTATGACTAGCTCTGTAAAATACTTTTGGGAGGCCTACAATTCATGGAAAATTACATGGTGAATGAGTAACATGACAAGTTAAGCATGCCAACTTGCAATATATATTTTCATCGAGCCAGAATTATCGCCAAAATGTTGCATAACAAAGGGTATCCAACATAATTTAAACCAAATTGCTGAAACATTTGCATGTCCCCATGCAAACCTAGAAAACAGAATACTTATCCAAAATGGAGAAAACCCCTAGAAAACATACATTTCTGAAGTTTCTATAGAAAAGACAACCTCACAAATTAAACTTGCATGCCTGCCAGGTCCAGAGATATCTGATATTCTACAGCTTTTAAGCTTAGGATGAATATTCTATTAAACACAAGTGTTCTAATGCCAAGCCTCCCAATTGGATCCAAAAACTGGATCCTTTTTTCACTATTCCATCCTGATATTTAGTTTTTCAATGAAATATTACTCATTTATTATATGATCCCTCTTATACACAGCTATAACCTGAAGGCCTACTAGTTTGAGTAGTTGAGTTTGACTGGTTGAGCTTAGTGCAGCATGGGTCTATCAGCATATAGAGAAAAGTGGAAGACAGGTCATCCATTCTCACCTTTGTTAGCATCCTTTTCGCCAGTATGTGATAGTGCCGCTGCCAAATTCTTTGTCCAACCATTGTAGCCACCAACACACTATAGAATATCCCAATCACTGTAAAAAGGCCCAGAACAATCAAAGCCATTATAAATAATAAAGGTAATCCTGCTTCACCAGCGCCTCCTAAGCAACCACATTCACCTGCCATACTGGCACAACCTTCAAAGCATGTGGTGCAATCAGTCCACATACAGAGGGTACCAGGTAGGTGACAGTCTGCACAGACTCTGCAACAATAAAATGAAAAGTTGAATCATCTTAGTCATTATTGATTTGCATTTTTTAGTTTACATGGATAATTTGTGAATATAATAGACAACATATTTTAGGTACAGATATTAGTGCTTGATACATTATACATTTCAACCTTAAAAAAACTCCTAGGCACACATTATCTATATAATTATTTGACCATCGTACAATAATCGAAGTAGCAGCACATAGGCAGATAGCAGGTGCACACAAATTGCAGCTTTTATGCAGTAAATGACATAAAGACAATACCAAGAAATAATTGTGAAACAATATATAATTAGAATGCCCACAATCATCATAGTAAAGCTGCCACGACATGAACAAGGATAATGCATCTTGAACAGTGATGATAAAAGCTCAAGGCACACTTGAGCACAAAGTCCTCGTGAAGCCTAAGTTCAAAGTGCAAGTGCACATTCTATAGACACAACACATAAGTATTTCCAAGAGAAAAAAAAGCTTGCTATATATATACATATATATATATATATATATTTTTTTTTTTTTTTGGGAGATTGGCTCCTCCAAAAAAAGCTTCTTTTTTTTTTTTTTTGCTTTACTACACCATTGAATGAGCTTCACTTTAAGATCAAGCAGCACTTCTACCTTGCTGCTTTGCTCCTTAAAAGCTCTCAACAGTTTAGGAGTTAAACCCAAGATAGATTCTAATTTTTTTAAACACCTCCACTTTATATTTAAAAAACTATATAAAATATAGACTTAAAAAAGAATGAGTAGGATAATAATGAAATGATATAGCAGCATACTGACAGTTGGACAGTACGACTTAAATCATCTGCAACAATTATGGCAAAGTTTCAAAGTATATATATGGCAGAATCATACCCCGGATGACAGCAACAAAGACATAATTCTCGACAAGGCTGAGCCAAATCATTCCGCACCCTTCGATCATAACAAGTAATAAAGCACCCAGACAGCCCAAGCAGCGCAAAAAACAATAGAGCACCTATACACAACAATATTAATGCATGAATTATTATTTTTTAATAAGTAATATTAATGCATGAATTATCAATACTGAAAACAGCATTAAATATTAATGCAAAAAAAAGCTAAAGTGACAACCGATATATAGCCTTGACATTAGAGTCAAATAAGAAAATAGACACATCCTACAATCAATGGATAAAACGGTACTTGATTGGTATCCATTTCCCAAGCTTAAAGGTATCCAAAGATTCTGGTCGTAAGCAAATTCAGGTTCACCAGTCATCACCTACCAATAAATTTATATCCCTGCACTTCCATTTTGTCACACTTATCATTTACTTAACAGAAAAATAGAAGTTTGAGTGTTCTAACTATCATTAATGGTTGTCATGGAAAATACCACTTTTTTATATATAAAAAATAACTAATAACTTCATTCAAAACTTATGAGCCTTAATACTGTATGAAAATCATCCCAACATGCTCCAGGGGCACAATATAACCTTAAATACATTCAACTCAAAATCTTGATCAGAATCATTGTACCACTTAAGAAAAAAAAAAGGGGGCAACCAATTCCTCTGGTTCTTAAAAATAAAATAATTGGTCCTTGAAGTTTAGAAGGTTGCAATTAAGTCCCCTAATAATTTTAGTGGCAGTTAGGTCCTTCTTTCAATTGGATGTGACGAAAAGTGTTGGCAAAACAATTTTGATTGACATGACATATGCCATATGGATAGTTGTCCACATCACATAGCCATGTCAATAAAAGAATTGTTATATATTAGTTGGTTTTAAGAATCTCTTATGTGTTTGGGATTCAGTCAGAAAGGGGGAAGAAACAAAGAGAAAACAGAGAGATTTTCTTTTTGTTACTTTTAATTTTAAACACAAAATAATGCCACATATCAACAAAAATTGCCATATAATAATTCCTTTCTTGGGTGAGGTAAGTGTGCAGGTGTTTAATTGAACTTCTCTTAACATCAGCTACCACGTAATTATTACTATTATTATTTTGATAAGTAAAGCTACCATGTAAGAAATTAACACCACTCATTATCACTTTCTGTCAGTTAGACTGACGCGGAGTATGTACTTGCAATTTTTTAAATTATTTAAGGACTCTATTACCATTTTTAAATGTTAAGGACCAAAATGGAACCTTGGGTGGTTTTCATAGACTAATTTAGTTGTTTACCCAAAACATAAACATATGTAAGTTACTGTACAAATAATTATGACCACAACACTATTCATATTAATGATGACCCAGAGCAAGAATGGTTACACTAACAAGAATCATAAAATTTTGGGGGGCATAAAAAAATATACATTTTGACAACTATTATTTAGGTACTTAAAATTTTACCACATATGTAATAGAAACTGAGCTCACTGTCGAAACCCCACGCATGACGAAGCCAAGATTGCTTGTAAGTATCAATCAAATACACCAAGTACGCCAGTAAAGAAATCACCTGCATACAATGAAAATAGACATAGGAACCAAATTATTAATATGCAATTCCTCTCACCAACAACCCCCCCCCCCCTCCTCCCCCAAAAAAAACAACTAGAGTTAGAGAAAAAATTACATACAAACTGAACGGCCAGAAATATAAATATGATATCTCTAGTCACAAAGAATCGAAATTTCAAGGTTCGCCATTTCCTATCAGCAGCAACATGAACTCTCAGATGATAAGGGGCCTTGCAGGTTGTGCAATGAGCAAAAGCAAACCCTTCCTGCAGAAGTAAAAGTGTGATGCAGATAAATTAAAAATGACACATTGGCAGCAATTCCTAAGGAACATAAGCATACATGCTAACAATTTGTATTGAACAACAGGCTACGCAAAGATCATCAAAAGCCTACCTCCAAGCAGATTATCTTACAGTAAGAAGTACGTCCATCATGAAATTTGCAATTTATACATGAGACAAACAAAATTTATGTGCATATATGTGTGCATGTTATGCTACCCAGGATTCAGCTTGCCAACATGGAAGTTACCAACAGAATCCTTATAATGCAAATATTGTGGTGTGGACCTCAGTTCACTTTAGCAAGCAACAAGTGTATCGAGAAAAGTTAACTTTATAAACCTTTGTCACATACTTCTACGTGCTCTGGATCACATTCATAAGCAATTGAATGCATATAACCCTAGTTTGCAAGTTCTCCTCCCCACCCTTGTACCTGCAAGTGGTTACTCTAATTTCTAACAAACATATACTTAACCTTTGAAGTAAATTAAAAATCTTGAATGTCTGTCAGTCCAAATTTACAGGGCAAAAATGGATTTAAACCCAAAAACAACTAACATTGCAGACTCAAGCTACCGAAATCTAAACAGGAAAAAAAACAGTTAAGACCACTTTTGCTACAAATGTTCTTTAGCTAAGACCAATGACTAGCATAAGAAGAGTTTTTTTGATAAGACCACTTTCTACTATGCAGTTTGATCATCAGTAGACTAGTGGCGCAAATTCAATGACTGACTGATGGGTACATACTCTAGGACATCCTAGACTTTGATCAACAGAAAGTGATTGTGTAGTGACGATCAAAATTGGGGTTTATAAAGTTGATCCACAAGCATGAACCTCACATAAATGATTAAACATGGTAACCATGCTAAGACCAATGACTAGTATAAGAAGTATTTTTTTGATAACATAGGGAACCTTTCTAAAGAAGAAGAGCCCTTTGGACTCACCTCTAGCCAGTAAAAACTACGAGCAACTGAACGCACTTGCCAGGATCAATTGCCGGGTAATCCAGGGGCATTTGCCCCTGAAGGGCTAAGCAATTTATGCTTAAACCCAGGAGCAACTAGCATAAGAAGTGTTAATATGATTATCGTATGATATGCTCCAATCAATAGAATTAAAGATGGAAATGGGCACCCATACCCTTACGGCTCGCCAATGATCCAAACATTCCCGGTGTACATACTTCGATGTTCCTTTGCACTTGCAAGGAGCTATAAAATCCCTACCTGAGTGGAAAATAAGATAAAATCACAAGCAGATGAGCCTAAATTGTCCCACTCAACAATATATGCAAATGCAATTGTTTAATTGCCACAATTAACTTGAATATACAGCTTTAAAAGGCAAAATTAACAATAACAAAGCACACTACAAATTCATGTTAATGATTCACCAAACTGAGCCTGATGTACTGGAACTAGACCTAAATTTCTTGATCAAAATTCTTAACACCAATTGTACAGTACAGAAAGAAACATAGAATCCAAAATTCTTAACACAATTACCATCGGTTTCGAGGCAAATTCTGCATTGAATTTGTTCGCCGGGGCCGGCCTCGAGGTCGATCTCGCTGGGGTCGGTGATCGGCGACGGAGCGACGAGAGGCGATGAGTCAGAGTGATCCGACATTGAATTGCGAACCAGAGAGAGAGAGAGAATTTTGAGCAAGGTGTTGATGAATTTTGGGGAAATGCGTCTCGAAAAAACTAAGAATTCATCGAGGAAAAACCCTAATTTTCTAAATTTCTCTCTCTCTGACCCTCTTTCTCTGTGTGAGCGTTGGTCTGAGAGGAAATTCAACGTCAGTGAGGTCCTTGATGACACGTAGGAAATAATAGAGGAAGGAATAGTAAAGTCTCTGCAATGGTTGATGGTGGTGTTTTGAATTGCGTTTCCCAATTTGGACTATGCCTTTCTCCATTTGACCGCTATGTCCCTTCTTCACCTGTAATTTGTAAATTTTCTAATTATTTTTGTGACGAATATTTTGCTCTCCACTTCCATCCAAATTATTATTTTTTTAATTAAAGGTTTAAAACCTTTTTTTTTTGGTTATAAAAAAATAATAAAAAAAAGATAATTTTTTTCTATAAAAAAAATTTTTATTTTCAGGACAGATAAATTTGTTATAACAGAATTGTTATATATAAAAAGGTAAGAAAAAAGTTATTACAGTATTTGTACATTATTTGAAAATACTAGCTAGTAATTGAACATTTTTTTAGGTATTAAAAAAGACTAAAATATGTAATTTAGTTTTTCCATAAGAAATAAACGAAGGTGAAAAAAGAGCAATGTGATGGATCTATATATAAATATATAATAAGTTATACTAGCCTCATCACAAGCTGCACTTATGATGAAGCTCTTTTTTTTTTTTTTTTTTTTGTTCAATATCATAATTTGTCAATTTGAATTTGTCTATTTTTAGTAGGATTACATGGGAATAAATTTTTAAAAAGTTAAAATTTAGAATTTTAAAAATAAGTAAATTGCTAAATTTAGTGTATGCTAATTTTTAGGAAAAAAAAATGTATCAAACATATGTAAAATATATTTAAATAGAGTGTGTGCTAATTTTTAGAAAAAAATTTATGCGTTAGATTTTTGTTTTTGAATTTTGTTGAACGACAATTTTAACCCTATTTTTTTAGGAATAAGGATTTTCAAATTAAATTAGGGGTATTTTTGACATTTTTTGAAGTTATAACTAACTTTTCAAATCTTCTTAATATATAGATAAAATGCATACATACATACATACATACATACATACATATATATATATAGTGCATCAAATTTTTTTTTATATATACTCATAATTGATACCATCCAATTACACAAAAGTTTTATAATTCAACTCGCAAATAGGTACCCTAAGGAACTTCCAACATAAACTTCTTGAATTTAAATTTCACATCCTCAACTATTAAATTAAAATAATAATAATAATAATAATAATAATAATAATAATAATAATAATAATAATAATAAAATATCATCCAATTACAAATTTTACAACAACTCATGCTAATAATTATTAAAAATTATATGTGCCTAAACTTATTGAAGAATAAAAAGTGCATGAAATGCCTTTCTTTCTAACTACAAAAGGGAATATTTTTCAATCATGTTAGTTTCAATTATATAGGCTCTTTTAGCAAGTTAAGCATCAAATAAATCTTTACCCATCATGTAGTTTATAAAAATATATAAAAAAGAATGGAATACACACACACACACACACACATATATATATTGTGGTGGTCAAAAACTCTTTGGCCTAACTATAAAGTTGATATGGAAATTCTAACTGACACGACTAATTTATAAAACAAGAGGGTAATCCAAAATGGGAAGACTGAACAAGTAAAATCAAGAATCTGAATGAACACCATCAGATTTAAAGACACAAATACACTTCTGCCAAAGTTATAAGCAAGCTTTTATAAGTAAAACATTCTCTTATGACTTACACACTTCCTCTCTTTATTTTTTTTCTGTCCCCTTTTTGTGTAGAAAAATGCCCTATTTATACTCTCAGTTCACTCCCTTCTAATAGTTGATTATCATGCTAGATGTCAGAATGTGTTTGTCCCATCAAATGCCTCCTCCCCCTTTTCATGATGAAAGAGGACTTTTGAGGTGTAAAGCATCGTTTAGGCTGGTCATTCACTATTTCATGTGGTTTGTATTAGGTAGTAACACCTAATTAATGTAGAAATAACTATTACTTGGGTTGCGTGCACCTGTCCTGGATCCTCAACTTATTTTTTGGGTAATACATTCTTCCTCAGCTACCTTATCAATCATCAGTCCTTAGGTGAGGCATTACCTTGGCAATTTGAACCTCGTCGGCTTTTCTTGGCAAGAGGATCCTACCCTGTTTGGCCTTTTACCATCATTTCCACTTTAGGCCTTTCTCCACATAATTTGGGACTGACATGACTCTTAGGATTTTCGTTCGGACTCAACTCCTTCGATCAATGAAAAATTTCAAGAATATATATATATATATATATTTATTTATTTATTGAATTTACTAATGTGTGCTCTTATACCATTTTTAGAAAAAATTTTATCGGGAATTGAAAAAGTTTTGATAACTTTTTCAATACTCAATAAAATTTTTCCAAAAACGGATTTGTTAATGTACCCTATATATATATATATATATATATATATATGTTATGTTTCAATTGAGTATAAATTTTAATTGTAGTTCCCGTCCTTCCCCTCCAACTAAAATTGTTAATCTTTTAAACAACTCATTCCTTTACGTTATTTTTTATCATTGCATGATGCATCTATATTAAACCATCCTAGTTATTTTGTGCAATTGTTTTTTCTTTTATTGTAAAATCTATTTAGGCTTAATTATATTTAAATTCTATAAATTAGAGTAATTTCCAATTAAAATTTAAAATTTCCTAAACATTTATCATCTCTAGACTCTCCACTATAAGATAACAGGAAGTGCTAATTGAATTACACGACAGTGGTGTCTCCAAATTTTTTTTCTAGGGGGGTCAATAGTGTTGGAGTTAGGTATAATCTGGAGAGAAAGTTTATTTATTTATTTTGTTTAACGAATAAGCAATTTTAATAATAATGCTACTGATGCAACACTTTCATAATATAATCTAGGTAGCAAGTTGTTAGAGGTATATATAAAAGCAATATTAGTTGTGAGTATAGATAAAAGCCAAGTACAACATATCACTTAACTTTTATTGTAAAATTATTGTAAAAATATTGTGAAAGTAGCACTAAAATAATTATATTTAAGCTTATTTCAGCTGGGTTCAAACAAAATTTAAGTTTAGAGTGTTCAAATTTTTTACTTAAGGGTCAAAAAAATTATATATAATGTTTTTTTTTTTTTTTTTTTGGCCAAGTCAAGGGGTTCAAATGAACCCCCAGGGCTCGCTGTAGCGTCGCCCATGCTACACGACTCTTAGTGTTTCATATAAACGATAAGGCGAAGTGATTTAAACTTTTATTGTCTCCAACCCCACATCACCAAGTGCATAAGACTCACAAACGCCCATCATATTAAATAAACCAAAACCTAATTTAAACTTCAAACCATTATAAAATAACTTTCTTTCTTTTTTAGAAGACATTGTAAAACAACTTAAGACACTCAAATACTAAAATACCCACTCCCTCGTCTAGCCAAGGTCACCATAACCACCATCTCCAACTGGCCAACTCAATATATACACACAAGCACTACCGCCATAAGGCCCAACCCATCACATCACCACAAAGTCACCATTTAATCCACTTTGTCTAACCCATCACAACAAATGACTCATTGCATTGTCATTGGCATTATCATCTAAAAAGCTATTTATCTCTTTCTCAAAAAAAAAAAAAAAAAAGCTATTTATCTATAATAAAATATCATTTTACAATACACAAAGCATTTCATCTTTTATTTTAACATACAATACATTAAAATAATATAAATTATACAATAAAATAATATAAAACTTTCTATCTCTCTTATCTATACTACTATTTAAGCGGCTGCACCTGTTTAGACCAGATTTTTTTTTGTTCCAAAATACCCTTACAGCCTATGTTTAAGTAGGGACAAAATTTTATAAAAATGCTGCTTTAACTTCCACGTAAAACACTACCTACAAAATAAGACCACACTCCCAGTATACTCACGTTGGTTTTCAAACTCAAATTATTTTTTCTTCAGTTCTTCAATTCTCTCAATTTTGTGTTATTTTTCTTTTCACCATTATCATCATTGTTAAGAAACTCCTCTCACCCACCTCTTTGATTCAGATTTCACTACAAATAACAACAATAACAATAGCAGATAAATTTGAGGTAATCTCTTTCTCGCTTCAATTTCTCTCAATATTTGGCCATGTTTTGCTTATTGTTTTCCTTAATCTCATCTCAAGAGGGATCTTTTTTTTTTTTTTTTTTTTGAGAAAATGAAACGGGGGATCTAAATTGACGTATCTGTACATTTGTGTTTTTCCCCTTGATTGAAGGAATATAGGAGAGGTTTGAAAACCTGTAAAACGTAAAAAGGAAAATAAAAATAAAAGATTTATTTGGGGTTAAAGCTATTTAGAGGCGAGCTAATAGTTGATTTTACAGTTTTTTTTTTCTTTAGTCTTATATCTTTTCTTTGTGTAGTCTTTTACTTTTTGAGGGATTTCTTTCTTTAGTTTTTTTATTTTTTATTTTTTGATGGAAAAGTTATGTGAATGTTTGGTCGAGCACTTCTACAATTCTACACTTCTTCAACGTTTGTGTTTTTCCTTTTGATTGAAGGAATATAGAACAGGTTTGAAAACCTGTAAAACGTAAAAAAGAAAAATTTAGTTTTTTTATTTTTTGATGGAAAAGTTATGTGAATGTTTGGTCGAGCACTTCTACAATTCTACACTTCTTCAACGTTTGTGTTTTTCCTTTTGATTGAAGGAATATAGGAGAGGTTTGAAAACCTGTAAAACGTAAAAAAGAAAATAAAAATAAAAGATTTATTTGGGGTTAAAGCTATTTAGAGTCGACCTAATAGTTGATTTTACAGTTTTTTTTTTCTTTAGTCTTATATCTTTTCTTTCTGTAGTCTTTTACTTTTTGAGGGATTTCTTTCTTTAGTTTTTTTTTTTTTTTTTGATGGAAAAGTTATGTGAATGTTTGGTCCAGCACTTCTACACTTCTTCATATATTCGTAACTTTAATTTTGTTAACTTGAAGTACATAAAGGATGTTTTTTTGCATAAACGTGAGGATGCTTTTTTAACAATGATGGTAAAGCACAGTTTTTCTCCGGAAAGGTTATGAAAACTTAAAGAATTATGAGGTTATTTTTGTCTTTTGCAGTTCTTATGGAGTTCTTCTTTACATTATTTGGCCATGTTTTGCTTATTTTTATTTCAAAACTTACTGGATATTTCATGGTCTATTGTTTTACAGGCCTTCACAAGTCGCTATTAAAAGATGTTTCATTTTTTAGGACTCTTCACTGATGTGTAGGCTTTGAGGTCCGTACGATTTGGCTTCGTTCTTCTCTACATTATTTTTCGTAATGACAATGCCAATAAGAAGACGCTAAACAAGAATTACCATACTGATGTGTAGGCAAAGGAGATCAGCGTGAGAGGTAGCGAGAGTAAACTGATTTTGGGTGAAAGTATTTTCTCAAAAAGACACGTTCCAGGTTAGTTTTTAACTCTAAAGCTAGCGTTTATCACCTTGGCTTAAATTGTTATGGTTTGCAACTCTGATTTTTTTAAAAAACATTCCTAAGAAATCATAGCTAAAAAAAAGTCTTGAATTATCAGATTATGTGTTAATTTTCTTCTCCATGTGTTGTTTTATCTCCAACAAAAACTTATTATTTTATCATGATTTAGATTGTAAAAGGACTACACTTTGTTATCATTATCCTTTCCATATCATTATCTTATCTTATCTTATCTTATGTTTTTTTATTTATTTTTTTTATTTGGTCGGTTTGATGGGTGTTTGAGTATTTTCTCTAATTAATGACTATTTTTTAAAGAATAGGAATGATATATATTGATTTGTCTTTTTTTTTTTTTTGTGGTTATCGAGTTTGACTCATTATTTTAGTGTATCTGTTCTAAGAAGTGCCCTCTCTTTCTCTTATTATTATTATTTTTTTCTTACATTTAAGCCTTACTCTCTATTTTTTTTTTTTTTAGGGTGACATATCAACAATTTGGTTAGATTGCATAGCAAACACATTGGATGAATTCGGGAGTGAAGTGGTAGTCAATCTATCATTGTTGTTAAAAAACATTTTTTGTAATATGAATATCCTACGTTATGAAATTTAATATTATCCTTTTTTGTGCCTTTCATTGCACATTTGATGACTTTGTAAACAATTGTCATATACGCAAATTTGCTAAAGCAAGAATGATACTAGAGAACTTACCTTTAAAGATAAAATTTTAAAATTGTGGTGAAAATTGCTTCTAAATAATAGACTAATTGTTAGGGGTAAAAACCTACACCCTTTAATATATCTTATAGTTGATAGTTTAAAATGTTACTTCATTTTAAATTTTAAAATTTTAAAAATTGGTAAAATTTAATCTAATCCAAAAAGACTCCAAACAAACCATGTACTCAATTAAGAAATTTGCATCAATGTTTTGTTTTGTTTTGTTTTGTTTTTTTTTTTTTTTTTTTGAGGGTGGTGAGTCCTTTAACGTTGGTTGCCTATTTTTTTGCAACTTCAAGCAAAAAAAAAAAAATAATTCAGCATTGGTTTCCTATTTTTTTGCAACTTTAAGCCAAAAAAAAATCCCATCAAAGTTGGTTTCCTATTTTTTTTGCAACTTTAAGCCAAAAAAAAAAAAAATCCCATCAACGTTGGTTTCCTAAAAAAAAAAAAAAAAATTCCCATCAACGTTGGTTTCCTATTTTTTTGCAACTTCAAGCAAAAAAAAAAAAAACCTATGTTTTAGGTATTTTAATAATATGCCAACACTATTTTACATTTAATTTTTTTTAAATGTTTTAAGTATTTTTATTACTAAAGCAAGAATGATATTGAAGAATTTATCTTAAAGATAAAATTTTAAAATTGTGATGAAAATTGCTTCTAAATAATAGACTAACTTTTAGGAGTAAAAACCTACACCCTTAAAAATCTTATGTTTGATAGTTTTAAAAAAAAAATTCAGCATTGGTTTCCTATTTTTTTGCAACTTTAAGCCAAAAAAAAAAAATCCCATCAACGTTGGTTTCCTATTTTTTTGCAACTTCAAGCAAAAAAAAAAAAAAAAAAACCTATGTTTTAGGTATTTTAATAATATGCCAACACTGTTTTACATTTAATTTTTTAAAATGTTTTAAGTATTTTTATTACTAAAGCAAGAATGATATTGGAGAATTTATCTTTAAAGATAAAATTTTAAATTGTGATGAAAATTGCTTCTAAATAATAGACTAACTTTTAGGGGTAAAAACCTACACCCTTAAAAAATTTTATGGTTGATAGTTTAAAATGTTACTTCATTTTAAATTTTAAAATTTTTAAAATTGGTAAAATTTAATTTGTTCCAAAATAACTTACCAAAAGACAACAAAGACTCTAAACAAACCATGCCTTTTGAATTTGCATCAAGTGTTACGTGTCCTCAGTTAATAAATTTGCATCAACGTTATTTATTATTTTTTTTTAGGGTGGTGAGTCTTCAACGTTGGTTTCCTATTTTTTTACAACTTCAAGAAAAATAAAAAAATAAAAAAAATCCCAATGTTTTAGCTATTTTAATAATATGCCAGCACTGTTTTACATTTAATTTTTTAAAAATGTTTTAAGTATTTTTATTCCTAAAATTTTGCCTATTATTTAGATATTATTTAAAAGTAATTTTTTCATGATTTTTTACTTTTATATTTAAAGAAAAGAGGAAAAAATAAAAACCCATGTTTTATAGATTTTCAACCAATTAATAACATGAAGCCTTTTCTATACCAAAAAAAAAATATCCTTCAATAGTTGGGGGAGGGAAATTTCAACCAACTGAGCTATTATTTTTTAAAAAATATTACGGCTAAAATATTGTGTTTACATATTTTAGTGTCACATGCTTCCACTTTTACTAAAATTTTATTAGAATTGCACATATTACTACAATTCTTACATGTCATTGGCCAAGAGCCTTACATTTATAATTTACTCCAATGTTTACAGGTTTAAATTGAGCCTCTTTGGACTAAGGAATAATTATTACGCTAAAATATGTATATATGTGCAACTAACACAATTATTATTATTATTATTTTTGTCTATTTTAATGCAGAAATGAGTTTGGAAAATACACCTATGACTCATACCAATGATGTAGAATGTCGTTGAGAACTACAGAGATATTATGATCGACGTAGTAGACAAATAGAAGACAATGAAAGCAGACAAATTCGATTGGCAAGACGTCGTGCCAATTATGCAAGACGAAGACAACAAACTTTGGGTGGTGATATTACTTTAGTGGGAAGTCCAGCAAATTTAAATGAAGACGTTGTGCATTCTAATTTAACATCATCATGTGTATCACTAATACCACCTAATCGCGAGGCTACACCATGTTGTCATCTTACGCATATTCGTAACTTGGCGCAAAGTATGCCAGTTGAGCGAAATGTTATGCAAGAAACTAATAGTGAGATCATAATTTTGTATACCTTTTAAAAAATATTCATTGGTTGGAATATGATTATTTTGGGGAAAAATATAAATTTTGGCATGTTAGTTTTATGTCAATATCAATAACAATGCTAACTTAATGTTTATAATAACTTTAGGTTTACCTCCAATATATCCAACTATAATGCCAAATGATTTTGAGGCTAGACCAAGTCATATAAATTCTGATTTTAATGATGGTAAGTTCTACGTCAAATATTTATAAACTTTGCACCATTATAATTTTTTTTTATAAAAATTACCGTTTTTTATAATTACATTGCAGATGTGGAAAGAACTGAAAGAGTTGAAAATATAAATGATCAAAATCATGGGGATGGCTAAAGAGAACAAGGTTTGTTACTCAATGTCACCATTTTTATTTCAATTTACATGTTTATTATTATTCAATTTTATTATTTGTTTACATGCTGCATATTCAAAACATTATTAATTTTTTGCTTATTTCACAACATAATATTTGATACAATTTTTAATATTTTCTTTTACAATTATCATTACACTCTTTATCTCTAATTTTTTTCTCAAAATTAAAATTAGGTGTTGACAACACATTTGATAGTACTGCACATGTAACAAATTGTATGCAAGGCAGATACAATTGTGCCAAGGGTTTTAAAGAAGGTAGAGAGACCATTAGGTACCAACTACCACAACCAAAGACATGTCGCTTTTGTAATGCCCATTTGTTCCATCGAGAGACATCCTCGATGTGTTGCAAGGATGGAAAAATATCCTTACCCAACATACCAATTTGTCCTGAGTTTATGGAGCTCATTTGTGACCAATCACCACGAGGCAGACATTTCAGGCAATATATACGGTTTTACAACAATATGTTTGCATTTATACCTCAATGGGTGTGCACGTGGATGAAAGCATGGCCTCGAATAGTCGAGGAATATATACATTTCGTGCCCAAGGTGCCATCTATCATAGAATCGGTAGTCTTTTACCACATACACCTCTAAGTGTGCGGCATATACAATTGTATATCTATGACACCGATCTTGAAATACAACGTAGAATGGCTCAATCTATAGAAGCTCACGAAGATATTGTGCTACTTATTCAAAGGATCTTAGACATGCATAACCCATTTGTGGAGAGATTTCGTCAACTATCTCGAACTCCAAATTTACATCAATGTAAACTCCTCATTAAAGAACAACCTCTAAACCAACCTCAATATTGCCTTCCCAGCGCTTCCCAAGTGGCAGCTATTATTGTAGGAGATGAAGAAGCTGGACGTTTAAGTGGCAGAGAAATTTTGGTTCAAACGTTTGGTGGTGATTTGATCAATGTTCAAGATACAGCAGGATATTATGATCCATTGCAGTACCCAATACTTTTTCCATTTGGAACATATTGATGGGATATCAACACACGCGACGCTAATAGAAATAAAGTGTCATGTCGCGATTATTATGCATACGTCCTTCAAGTAACAGTTTTATTATTTTCAATCTATTACTTCAAAATGCCGCTTACACTATGAAATAACTGAACCTAAATCTATTTTTACTGTTGATGAAGATTCGGGACGATGATCTATCAATGATCTGGTATGGAGGACGCCTTTCATAACAGTATGTTGTTGATAATTATGTAAAAATTGAAACACACAAGCTTAGGTGGTTTGAGCACAATCAAGATTCTATTAGGGCGGATCTGTACCAAGGCCTACAAGATGCTTTCCACGAAGGAGAGTGTGATACTGGTAATGTAAACTTCACATTGAAATTTACATTACTTCATTAATGGCGAATTTGCATCAATATTTATTAATGGCCCAACTTTGTCATCTTTTATTTAGGAAATGTTGGACATAGAACCATTTTACCATCATCATTTGTGGGAAGCCCACGCGATATGATCCAACGATTTCAATATGCAATGTCATTGGTTCAAAAGTTTAGAAAGCCAGATTTATTCATCACAATGACGTGCAATCCAGGATGGGAAGAAATCCAAAATGAGCTTTTACCTGCACAAACCGCACAAGATCGTCCAGACTTGCTTGCAAGAGTTTTCAAGTCAAAATTTGAAGAATTGAAAGATGATATCGTGGTTAAGGGGGTTCTCGGAAGAGTTATTGTATATGTGCAGGTCTTTGAGTTCCAAAAAAGGGGGTTACCACATGTGCACATGCTTATAATTCTCGATGAAGATGATAAATTGCATAATCCAGAGGATTACGATTAGGTTGTTAAAGCAGAAATACCATGTAAAGAAGAACAACCTCAGTTACATAAAGTTGTATTGAAGCATATGATACATGGTCCTTGCGGAATACAAAATCCAAGATCACCATGTATGAAAAATGGGCAATGTAAAAAAGGATACCCAAAGCCTTTCTCGCCAGAAACCTACCAAGGCAATAACTCATATCCTGTTTACAAACGATATGATACTAATAATCCTGTGCCCTTGAATGATCATTGCAGGATTATGGTAGATAACACTTGAGTTGTTCCATATAATCCTTGGTTACTGCTAAAATATAATTGTCATATCAATGTTGTAATATGTTGCAGTATCAAGAGTGTAAAATACTTATATAAATATGTGTATAAAGGCTTAGATCGTGTCTCTATGGAAGTTAGACCAGGCCCAAATTATGATGAGGTCCAACAATACATTGATGCAAGATGGGTATGTGCTCTAGAGGCATGTTGGAAGATATTTGCTTTTCCTATGTATCGAATGTACCCTGCTGTTTTTCGTTTACAAATTCATCTTCCAGATAGACAACAGGTACGCTTTAGACCTCATGAACCTATTGCTAATGTTTTGGAGCGAAGTAAAAAGACAATGCTCACTGAATTTTTTTATATGAATATGATTGATCATAATGCACGAAATTATCTATATAGAGAGTTTCCTGAGCATTATTGTTGGGATTACAAAAACAAAACATGGACACGAAGAAGATCTTATAAAAAAGTAGTGGGCAGGGTATATACTGTTTCACCATTTGATGAAGAGAAGTTCAATCTGCGTATTCTTCTTAATCATGTCAAGAGGCCAACAGGATTTGACGATTTATTGACTGTCAATGAGATAACCTATCCAACTTTTAAGCAAGCAGCTGAACAAAGGGGTTTACTAGAGAATGATAACAGCATACGACAGTGTCTACTTGAGGCAAGAGACATTCGAATGCCGTCAACTTTAAGAAGATTGTTTGCAACAATATTGGTATTTTGTCTATAAGACAATTGTGGAATGAGTTCTACCCATATATGATAGAAGATTACCCATCAACATCTGTTACAACAGAAACATGTTGTACAAATAAACTTCTCAATGATTTAGAGGCGTTGCTCTTGCAACATGGAAAGCACATCACGGAGTATGATTTGCCGATTTCAACTGGAGAATGTGACAATGATTCAACTATACCAAGACTCATACAAGATGAGCTAACTGTTCCTAATGTAGATGAAGAACTCACTTTAATTGAGAAGTTGAATAATGACCAGAGAGTTGCATATGAGACAATCATGACAGTTATTGATCGTAAGGAAAGCATGATATTCTTTGTTGATGGGCCAGGAGGAACTGGGAAAACATTTTTGTGTCGCACAATATTGGCAACCTTGAGAAAAGCCGGTCACATTGCAATTGCCACAGCTACATCTGGCATAGCAGCAACATTACTTCCTGGTGGAAGAACAGCGCATTCCAGGTTTAAGATTCCTTTAACTCCCGATGCTTCATCTACTTGCTCAATAAGTAAACAATCAGACTTAGCTGAACTTATTAGACGTGCCACCATAATTATTTGGGATAAGGCCCCAGTGGTAAATCGACATGCATTTGAATCTTTAGATAGAACATTTAAAGATATTATGGAAGTAAATTTACCTTTTGGTGGGAAGGTGCTAATTTTGGGGGGAGATTTTCGTCAAGTACTTCCGGTTGTTCCAAAGGGTACAAAGGCAGAAATGATTGATGCATGTATAGCGAAGTCCCCATTATGGAAAGACGTCAAAGTGTTACATTTGAAGCAGAATATGAGGTCTGTCAATGATGAAGAGTTTGCTGAGTATATACAACGCATCGGTGATGGGAATGAATCATTTATAATGGATGATTTGATTAAACTACCCCCTTCAATGGCAATGCAATGGGAGGGTCAGCATTCTATATTCAACTTGATTGATCAAGTTTTTCCAAGTTTGCAAGAACATGCCAATGATGCAAGATATATGGTTGATAGGGCTTTGTTAACACCTATAAATGATGATGTTGAACAGCTTAATGCAAAGATAATTTCTCAGTTCCCAGGAGATGAGTTTGCGTTACATTCTCTTGATGAGGTTGAAGGAGATACTCAACATTTATATCAACAAGAATTCCTAAATTCTATATCTTCAGGGGGTTTACCACCACATATATTAAGGCCAAAAAAGGGTGCTCCAATTATGTTGTTGCGTAATATAGATCCAAAAGCTGGATTATGTAATGGTACAAGATTGATATGCCGTTGATGTTTTAACAACGTAATTGACGCTGAAATTTTGACTAGACAATATGTGGGTACACGCGTTTTCTTGCCAAGAATCCCTTTGAAGACAACAGAAAATGTACACCTACCATTTGTAATGATCAGACGACAATTTCCTGTACGTTTGAGCTTTGCAATTACAATAAATAAAGCGCAAGGTCAGACAATTCCAACTGTTGGAATTTATCTTCCTGATCATGTTTTTAGTCATGACCAATTATATGTGGTGTTATCAAGGGGAGTCTCCCAATCCACCACAAAACTATTGGTGCAAAAAGGAACAATACCCGAGGAGGAAGGTGTCCACACAAGAAATATTGTGTATAAAGATGTTTTGTTTCCTTCATCCACTACAAGAAATTTGGTCTTTAGCGAGGCATATAGTCGTCGCTAATGTTTTAAATATCGTCGCTAATTATATTGGTGACGAAAAATGTCGTCGCTAACTTTCGTTAAACAAAAATGGTAACAAAAAAGTTTTTTGTGACGATATTTATGTCGTCGCAAATACAATACTATTAACGACGACAAAGTCATCGCTAATAGTGACGATTGTCGTCATAAATAACTCGAGAACCCGAGACGAAATGTCATTGCTACTAGCTCTTTAGTAGTGACCAATTTTTTTGTCATCGCTAGTCGATTATTATTAATGATGACATTTTTGTTGTCATTAATATGTCATTACTAGCAACGACACTTGCTGTCATCACAGATAGTGACCACAAACATGTCATCACTAAAAACTGCATATTAGTGATGATATTGTTTGTTGTCACTAATAATATGATAAAATATTAGCGACGACAATGTCATCGCTAATAATTTTTTACATTTTTTTGGATTTTTCTATAAAATTTACATTTTGAATTTTACATGGGTACCTGATGGAAAATAATAAACCACAATCCCACACATCACAAGTTTTCAATCACAAATACACATATAAGCATAATAACTGCTCAACCAATAACTACTAATGAGGAAAAACAATACTCAAGTTCAATATCATATAACATAATTTAAGTTCCAATCTATTCTTTCAAATACTAATCAAATAATAACATATTCCTCATGAAGATATGTTGCCAAGCTAAAACTTGTTGCAATAAAATATATCTCCCCTTGACATCATCTATAAAACTGTAACCCAAGGCATGCAACATTTTAACCTGAAACAAAGAGTATAAACCAATGTAAAGGTCAACTAAAATAGATGACAGAAATACTTACTAAATAGTTTTAACATTCAAGTAAAATTTTAACATTTATATTTTTCAAAAATACCATAGATGTGGATATAAGTTAGTAAACTTCTTCCTTTATTGATGCTTATAAGTTAGTAAGTAGTGTATTATGTATTAATTATTATTAAAAAAGTAGCTACTGTAGCATGAAACGAAAACAGCGGGACAAAATAACAAAACTTCTATCATCACTCATTTATAACAAGACTAACACAAAATCTAAACCTTTACTTATTTTATTATCTCCATACATATAACTCAAGCATAATTATACAACCATTAACATTTTCATCACTTGCACTTCACTAACTAAGTTGGAAGGCTCACACAAATATTTTGGGAGTAATAAATTCATGGATAGCTGAATCAAGACGAATTGATGAACACAGAAAGAGAATTAAAAATCTAGACTAAACATAAATAAGTTTTCTATGACAAAAATTGTAAAATTTTCTTTTCCAAAACTTTTTTTTTGGATAAATTGTCTTTTCCAAACCTACATTGTAAACATGCTTGGCGAATTCAATGAATTATATAATCAGCATGACATGGTTTTGTTCAATTTCAATTATCTATGTTGAATTCATTCACAATGAGAACTTAATTAAGTGTTATTTTTTTTAAGACAAAGGTAGAAATAAGCTATAGAGTACAAAATTCCTTAGAAGATAGAAGAAAAAGAAATGAGGTGTTTGTGTTACCATGGTTACCCTGACAAAACAACTTTGCAACTACATAAAGAAACTATATAGCTGAGGACCAGAAAATACTATCCAACTCCAAAAGTTAGGACTAACCATCACTGCAAATCAAATATTCAAATAATAATTTGATAAGTCAATCATTCAAAACAGAATTATAATATCATCCATTTTCAGCCCAGCCCCATAAGCCCTGTTTCAACTTCTTGAGTTTGGATGAGACATGATGTGGATACTTATTTTCCGAAGTGCACGAAGTATCATGTTTACTACATGGTAAGACATACATGAAAGACAATTGTAAAATTTTAAGAATTCATACCAAGAGGGAAAATAATCATGAAGTTAAAAATAAAAAAAAAAATAAAAAGAAAAGAAAAAGGAAGAAGAGAGAATGTAAATAAATTGACCCCGTTATTATTTTGTCTTATGTTTTAATATTTTTCCCATATGTGACATGTATTACTCAATACTCAAATAAGTAAAAACAACACATAAGAAGAAAGCATGTAGCTGTGATGATCTAAATTCTAGAATGTAGCCTAGCTAGCTAAGGTATTGATATTATTAAAAAAAAAAAAAATCTTTGTGTTGTTCATCTAAAAATAAAACAAACATATTTGTAGGAACATAAAATAGTTTTTATTTTATAACTTAGTTATTTCTTCTAAATAAATAAAAAACTAATTTTTTCTTCTGCTCCCCCTAAAACAGAAAGACAACAACCTATCTAGGAGAAACTTTCGTTTTACTAGTAACAAAAAGAAATAGTAATATTAAAAGTCCCAGGATCCAAAAAAATCAATCTAACAAAAAAAAGGTATGTAACTACATTCTCAATAAATAAAAAAAAAAAAAAAAAAAAAAAAAAAAAGCATTCACATAGAGTCTAATGCTACTGCTATACGAACAAAAATACTTTCTTAGAGGGTTTGACAACAACATCCTTACAAACTAAGATTAAATAAGCATTTAAAAAATAAGCTACACTAAGATTAAATAAATTAATTAGACAAGTAAGGCCACCATTGCCGAATCTTAATGCTAGTGGCGGAGTCAGGAATTTATTTTTGAAGGGGCCAAACAAAAAATAATTTTTTTTCTTTATATATATCAATTACATTCCTATTATGTATAATAGTTTCAAATGGTAATGTAAATGTAATTCAATATATAAGTTAAATATTTTATAATTCAATTTGTGCTAAAAATATGTATCTATTAAATTAAACAATCAAGAGAAGACAAATTTGTGAAAAAGAATGAGTCAATAGTTTTTAATATGCCTATAGAACGAAATTTTCAAAATAAATTAGACAAACAGTCACTCAAATTTCAATAAGAATCTAATAAGAAACAACCAATTTGCAATATAAAAAGGAAAATGACACAATTTTGTGCTACAACTTGTCATGTGGCAAGTTGTGATTGCGAAGGTGTGTTCCTACATGACCCACAGACACTTTTTCACCAGTCACAATTCATCACATGGCAAATTGTGACACAAAATTGTACAATATTTGATGGTCCTAGCATAACTCAAACAAAAATCTAAATACAGTACTAGTAATAGTATATTTTAATAACAAATAAATATACGAGAAGAAAAGTCAATTTAGTAAAAAGATGAGAAGAAAACGTACCTGGAAACTCTACACCAGTACACTTGCTTTGCTTTTAACCATACATGTGTGGAGCATTGGAGCCTTGGAGGTAATAATATATCTATTTGGACGGTTGGATCAAAACTTTAAATGTTACACGGCTTACAGCTTCGTAAATAATGCAAGAAGTAAAGAAGTAAAGGAAAGAAAAACACAAGAACTGATGGTGTTTGCAACTGCTTAATGCAATGGGTTGTTGTTATTGTTCTTGGAACTTGAGAAGGAAACAAAAAATGTGTTTCTCAAGCGAAAAATTGTAGGATTAAAAGTGTCAGGTACAGCTCCAGCCTTTTTTAGATGATTTTTGTTTTTATTTTCTCATTTTAACTTTATGAAAGAATAAATAAAGTATGAATCAGAGAGCAATTGAGAGAAAAAAAAAATACCTGGCCAATGGTAGAGGAGAGACGATCAGTGGCAAACTTGCAGTGGGCTAGCAATGGGTCCAAACTCTGTATAGTGTATAGGTTCAACCGTTCAACAAGAGATAGAGCATGTTAGTGATAGGTACTAGACTGAGAAAAAAAATGGGATCATGGGATTTCAATTCAATTTGTAGACCACCACAATTGCAATATTGGAGCGGGAAACTCTCCCTCCAATCCTGAAAAAGAGACTCTTTTTCAAAAAATGAAAAGGGATTTCTTTTTTTTTTTCTTTTTTTTTAGACCAATTTTTATATAAAAAATCTATATGAAATAAAATACTACGTCCACAATATTTTTATGATATTTTTACAAAAAATTATAAGTGGTTAATTATTATTGGTTCAAATTTGAACCTAACACTAAGATTGTTTTTTTGCTCCAACAATAACAACCAGTAACAACCTGCCACTTAGGATTTATTGTAAAAATATTGTGAAAATATTATAGACATATCATTTCTCTAAAAAAAATAGTAGTTTTCTTTTATCACTTAAGGATAGCTAGGTATGTGGTTTGGGTTGAGGATTTTTTTCAATTTGACCCATTATGATTGGGTTAAAAAAAAAAAAAAAAGCAACCTACCTCAATCCATCGCAGGGGTCCAACCCAACCCCTCTAGATCAGGTTGGAAAATTTTTTTTATTTTTTTTTATTTAGCATTAACCACTAGAATAACCAAAATATCCCTAAACCTAAAAATTTACTAAAATAACTTCAAAATCTCTAAAATGACCAAAATATCCACAAAACCTTTGAAATGAGTAAAAATACCATAAAACCTCTAAAATAACAAAAAATACCCTGAAACCTCTAAATGACCAAAATACACCCAAAACCATTTGAATGACCATAAAACCCTCAAAAATGATAAAATAACCAAAATACCCGAAAACCTTTAAAATGACCAAAAATGCCCCTTAACTTGTAGAATGACCAATATACTCCCTAAGCTTCTAAAATGACCAAAATACATATAGAATGAGCAAAAATACCATGAAAACTACTTAAATGACTAAAAACCTCTAAAATGATTATTAATATACTCCCAAAATCACAAAAATGACAAAAATGCCCTCAAATCCTTTAAAATGAGAAAAAAGATACACTAGAGCCTCGAAAATGACAAAAAATTTTTGGAATCAGTAAAATGACCAAAATAACCCTAAATCCTCTACAATGAAATTTTTGGCCATTTTAAAGGTTAAAGAGTATGATAACGTATTGATGTTGGTGAAATTTGAGACCAATTGGATTGTCAAATTAAGAGAACATAGCCATACAAGTACATAACACATGTCCATCACGCGCAATACTTAGATTTCAAATCTAGCCGTTAGATTTGAAAAGTATAATGAATGGTTAATTTTGGTAAATTATGGTCACAATCAAACGGTAGGATTTAGAGAAATGCACGGTCAAAGTTTGGTTAAAGTTGGTCAAACCTGGTCAAACTTAATAGATAGTCCCGAGACCACTGGACATGGTGAAATACATATTGAAACCTTGATCATTGGTATTGAAGAGTATGGTGACGTATTGGTGTTGGTGAAATTTGAGACTAATTGGATGGTCAAATTGAGAGAACATAGCCATACAAGTACACAACACATGTCCATCACTCACCATACTTAGATTTGAAATCCAACCGTTAGATTTGAAGAGTGTAATGAATGGTTAATTTTGGTAAATTATGGTCACAATCGGACGGTTGGATTTAAAGAAAAGCACGGTCAAAGTTTAGTTAAAGTTGGTCAAACCTGGTTAAACTTAATAAATAGTCCCAAGACCACTGGGCTTGGTGAAATACATATTCAAACCTTGATCATTGGTATTGAAGAGTGTGGTGACATATTGATATTGGTGAAATTTGAGACCAATTGGATAGTCAGATTGAGAAAACATAGCCTTACAGGTACACAGCGCATGTCCATCACGCGCCATACTTAGATTTGAAATCTAACTGTTGGATTTGAAGAGTGTAATGAAAAGTTAATTTTGGTAAATTATGGCCACAATCAAACGATTGGATTTAAAGAAATACGCGGTCAAAATTTACTGAAAGTTAGTCAAACCCGATCAAACCTAATAAATGGTCCTAAGACTACTAGACTTGGTAAAATTCTTATTCAAACCTTGATCATTGGTATTGAAGAGTACGGTGACGTATTGGTGTTAGTGAAATTTGAGGCCAATTGGATGGTCAAATTAAGAGAACATAGCCATACAAGTACACAACTCATGTCTATCACGCGCCATATTTAGATTTGAAATATAACCGTTAGATTTAAAGAGTGTAATGAATGATTAATTTTGGTAAATTATGGTCACAATCAGACGGTTGGATTTAGAGAAAAGCGCAGTCAAAGTTTAATTAAAGTTGATCAAACCCGGTCAAACTTAATAGATGGTCCCGAGACCACTGGACTTGGTGAAATTCATATTCAAACCTTGATCATTGGTATTGAAGAGTATGGTGACGTATTGGTGTTGGTGAAATTTGAGACCAATTGGATGGTTAGATTGAGATAACATAGTCATACAGGTGCACAACACATGTCCATCACGCACCATACTTAGATTTCAAATCTAACCGTTGGATTTGAAGAGTGTAATGAAAGGTTAATTGCGTAAATTATGGTCACAATCAGATGGTTGGATTTAGAGAAAGACGCAGTCAAAGTTTAGTTAAATTTGGTCAAATCCGGTCAAACTTAATAGATGGTTCAGAGACTACTAGACTTGGTGAAACTACGTTCAGTAGGAAGGTTTTCAGTGGATTATTGTGTATTGGAATAGTTGTTAGAAAATGTCAATGAAGAAATAATTTTGAAAGATGATGAACATCATGTTACATTGACTTAGGTAAAGTTTGAAAGTTCAAATAGTGTGTAAAACACCAATGAACATTTAGACCCTCAAATTAAAATAACCAACACAATCTTATAATCAAACAATATATGTACAAAATATGAATATAAGCTAAACCCAAATTAGTAAAACACTCTAAGCCATAATTAATCACAAACATAGCAGCAATTAAATGGTAAAGAGTAAGGGAAGAGAGATGCAAACACAAAGATAACATGGTGACGTGTTATCGAAGAGGAAACCGAATTACTCGGTGAAAAATCTCTTCGCTGCCCTCCAAACGGTCAATAATCCACTAGAGAATAAAGTTGGGATACGTGAATAGCAAAAAACTTTCCAAGTCTAATCTACCAGTGCACTTAAGCTTTCCAAGCTTCTTGCTCCAATAAGGTTACGCCGAACCTTATCCTTTTTAGCTTACTGGATCTCGCAATAGCTCATTGCATCTACCAAAATGAATTGGTCCTTTCTGAACTGTTTCCCAAGTACCAAAATATCTCCTCACTGATATGGGTATGGTGAGATAAGGATTTGAATGTACCTCTTAAGGATATGACAATGGAGAGGGTGAGAGTAAAGGAATTTGGAGAATCAAAGGATGAAGATTGTAGATGAGTCAATCTTATTTTTTTCTAAGGTTTCTCTCTCAAAATTCTCTCTGTAGGCTCTCAACATTTCATGGGTATAAGGGTATTTATAGTAGGGTGTATGAGGAATGCGAGGAGTCAATTTTCAACAAACAGGGCATTCTGGCGACTTGGGCTCGCGGCTGGAACGAGTCGCGAGTTTGAGTCATGAGCTAACTGCCTGGCTAGACTGGAAGTTTTGTCTTGTAGTGCTCCAGCTGTCGTGACTCTTCAACTTCCCCTGCATGCTTCACACGTGTGCCATTTTGACGACTTGCTAGTCGCAAGACTCCTTTGAATTGCACACATCTTAAGTTTTCTTCACACTTTCTCATACACTACCCTTACATAGTTCCCACCTAAATACAGGGTATTTAATTGCTAAATTACAAGCAAATTTGACACGGAATAAAACCAACACATGATTGAATAAATTCGACCTTACAAAGTTGATTCGACAAAATGGTAAAAAAATTTATTATTTTGGCTCATATATAATGTAATATCGTTTTTTATTTTAATCAATTTGAATATGTATGTTGTAAATATATTTTCATTTGATTTATTAGTTACTTTGGTAAATATTAAATTGATGATTGAATTGGTTATTAGTTGAATATATTATGAATTTATAATGAATATATCTTTCATATATTTAAAATGAATTTATTAATTTGGTAAATATTGACTAATTTCTTTCTTATGACACATGATACAGAAAAATTCAAAATTGATTCACGATACGATTCACATTTTGATAACTATGGGTATTAGTTAGTATTTTGAGTGGAATTAGAACTTTCTCGATTTTTGTTATTTTATCAATTTTGAGTTTCAAATGGGTAACATTATGATTTAGGAGTATTTTGAAGCAACTAGCCCTCCCTTGTCTCATTTTTTCTTTTTTCTTTTTAATGCATTTGAGAGTTTTAAATTACTTTAGAGGTTTCAAGGTTATTCTGGTCATTATATAAGTTTAGGGGTATTTTGGTCATTTTGACGTGGTTAATGAAATTTTAAAAATTCATATATTTTAAAGGAATTTATGTCATTTTAAATATTTTAAGAGGCATTTGGAGGATTTGATAAAAAAAATTATATTAAATCAAAATTAGTTTGGCCACGTATTAGTGATGACAATCTTTATCTTCATTAAAAAAATCCCTTGTAGCGACGACCTAATTCGTTACTAATATATAATTTGCTTCCCTCCAATAATTCCCACCACTTTTTGAGAGTGAAAATTTTTCCCTCCATTATATTTTGGTAGATATATTTGCAACAACATGTTGTGTCGTTGCTAAAAGGTGACTATCAGAGACGACAAATTATATCGTCGCTAATAGCCTTCTAATAGCAATGACCAATGTGTCGTCACTGATAAATAAAGTGTATATATAATATATTTACTATATAATTTTGGTCACATATCTGCAACGAAATACAAGGTCGTCACTAAAGATGATTATTAGCGACAACAGATGTCGTCATTAAAATAAACCTTATTTTAGCGACATAAATGTCGTCGCTACAAAATTTATTATTGTCGCTAAAAGTTTCCTTCCATTTTCCAGAAGTAAATAAAATTCCCTCCATAGGTTTAGCGACGAATTATTAGCGACAATCTTAGTGTTGTTGCTACTATGCACTTATTAGCAATGACTATATATTATTGTCGCTAATGTGTGCCTAATAGTGACAACTTTTTGGTCGTCGCTAAAACATTGGTTGCAAAAGACCAAAATTCTTGTAGTGATCATAGGTATTAATTAAAAATTGGAAAGAACTGTCTTACATATAGATTTATTTTAACAATTTACAAATTTAAATGGTTATGCAGTCTACGTTTTAATATTTTATTTCTTGATATTTTTTATGTATACAATTAATTGGTAACAAGAAGAATGCCCAACTCAAATGTGAGGATCGAGTCCACTATGCTAAAAAATGGAGTGCATGCTGTTCCTACTACTCATTGGGAGAATTGGAAGGATGATCAATCAATATTAAACATGGAGGCCATTGATAACAAGGTATATTTCTTTTTAATGATATCTTTAATCAGCATCCCTTTCTATTATTTTACCAAAATTAATATTAAAAAAATGTCATGCTGCATATGGGTTAGATTCGAAAATTGGAAATTTATTCACCTGGTTGGGGATTCACTATTCGAGCTGACAAAAAAGAGCTTTGGAAAGAAGTGAAACGAGTATTAGAGTCACAAGAATTGGAAAGGTATGTTACGCTATTTTTTAAAATAAGAAAATAACTAATTGATAGTCTTAATATACAACCAATTTATTTTTCTTCATTTTGAAGTTCCAAGAACAAAGACAAACAACAAATCAATGTCAAGAGCAATTAGGTTTCAAACATCCATAAGAATAAAGAAAAAGGAAAAATGAAGGACGAAGTGATCTCTAACACTCATTCCAACAAAGCCAAACGGAGAATTAAAATCAAGGACAATGTGGTTTCCAACATCCATGGGAAAAAAAAGAAACGAACAAAAAAAACTAAGGACGATGCAATTTTCAACATCCAAAACAGTAAAGACAAACAGAAAATAAGAGTGAAGGACGATGCAATAATAAAGCATGTACAAATCATTACAATATCTACTTTTTTAAATAAAAAAAATACTTATTTAAATAGTTTGGATATAGTTTTTTTTAATTCGGTAATTAAATGATAGTTCTTCAAGTCCCAAGCTGAAGTAGACCATTTCACATACATGGAGCTATGCAATATCATCACGAGGTCAGTTTAAATATTTCATTTCACAAGGTTATGCTTGATGTTTATTGTACTTATCATTATTGTGTACGTTTTAAAGTCTCTATTAATAACACAGTCACACACATTTTGTATCATAGGTTCATGGCAAATGCTGCTGGAAAGCAATTAGAATGTGGAACAAATAACATTGCTCCACCAACTTCTCCATCGTAGCCGACATAATATTAATAAGTTCACATATTCCATGTTTCAGATGTAGTGAATTATTTTACAGTTTTACCTGATGTAAATATTTCACTTTTCTATATTAATCCATCAACTTTTCATAATAGCTTTTGTAAAGGTCACCACATGTATTTTGTAAGTAGTTTTATTGTTACGATTTCATTATTCATTTTCATTATATGCACTATTTATAAGATTTATTCAATGGATCTTTTTTTCCTCCCCTTATAGGTTAATACTAAATTATAGCATTATCTTCCAATTAATAACACATTGATTACTACATAAACAAAATTGGCAAAAAAAGATAATAATTACGGAATACTAGCCTTTGAGGCTCTTCTATTTTTTGGGTAAGGGTTAATTTAGAGCATTTATTATAATTTGAGATTACTATATTTTTCAATTACAAAAAAAAAAAAAAAAAAACCTCGGGGTATGATGAAAAAATTGTTCCACCACACATAATACTCATCACACGCGTGCTTAGAGGCTCTTCTATTTTTTGGGTCAAGGTTAATTTAGAACATTTATTATAATTTGGGATTACTACATTTTTCAATCACAAAAAAAATCTAGGGATGTGATGAGTGTTCTGCATTTTAGATGAAATAATTTATTCATCACACCCCTAGATTTTTTTTGTGATTGGAAAATGTAGTAATCTCAAATTATAATAAATGCTCTAAATTAACCCTAACCCAAAAAATAGAAGAGCCTCTAAGCACGCGTGTGATGAGTATTATGTGTGGTGAAACAATTTTTTCATCATACCCCAATGTTTTTTTTTTTGTAATTGAAAAATATAGTAATTCCAAATTATAATAAATGCTCTAAATTAACCCTTACTCTCTAATTTATTCTCTTTCTAATTTTTGTAATTGCCTCTCTGACTCTCTCTCTCTCAACCACAACACCACCAAAAACAGGAGGCACCACCACACAAAAACCCATTGCTTAACCACCACAACTACCACCAACCCAACCAAGAACAAAGCAGCAAACCCACCATTACCATAACCACTATGACACAAGAACAAAGTGCAACCACCATGCCAAAAACAAAACCATCATGTCCTAGCCACAACCACGACCCACAACCCCCCAACTTCCACTAAAAATGTCACCTTGACCACAACCCACAACCTCCACGGCTCCATCACGAACCACCACACCAAAAACCCATTATTTCTACCACAACCACCACTAACCCAACCAAGAACAAAGCCCACCAAACCCACTATCACAGCAACCATCGTGACCCACGAACAAAACCGCCATTACTTAGACACAACCACACGACTCCACCACAACTCCACGATTTCCACGCCTCCACCACATAAGCCAATCTCCATGCCTCCACCATAAACATTGTCTCCATGCCGATTTGAGAGAGAGAGGAAGGAGAGAGAGATCGAGACAAAGAGAGTGGGCAGACAGAGAGAGGTTGAGACAACAGAGAAAGATGAAGGGAGTCTGAGCAGAGAGAAGAGAGACTTGGAAGAGTGAGAGAGAGGAGTGAGTCAGGGATAGAGAGAGCAGAGAAGTAATAAAATATAATAACAATGATTTTACAGCTCGCTATAGTATCTTCTAAAAGCACCATCTTATTGTGGCTAAGTTGCAATTTTTTTTTGGAAATAACAATTGGTATAATGCTTGTTTTTGTTGGTTTGATGGTAAAAAATAGCAACTTAGGGGGTTTTCGACCCCCAATGCTAATGCTCTAATAATCAAACAATTGAGTTCACCATTTTCACTGTCACAACCTCCTAAAACATCGTAGTGAACAAATTGTTTCACTTTCTCAGAATACAACCAAAAAAAAAAAAAAAAAACACACAAAATGTCTCGCTATCACCTATAACCATCAAAAGCTACACATCGTTTTTTTTACACATCACCTCTAACCATCAACATACAATATTAATTGAAATAGAAACCTATAAGGTTTTACTATTAAACTTTTTAGAGTTCTTGATTTGTTTTGAAATCACCCTAAACTACAAAGCTATTATTTTATTATTATCCCTTTGTATTTTATTTATGTCTCAAGTGAATATGAATTTTAGTTGAGGATCTTGAGGTTTCATTTCTTCCCTCCAACTAAATTTTTAATCCTTTAGAGAAACCATTTCCTTTCATTATTTTTTAGCCTTTTGCCATTTCAGGGTTCATCTATATTAACGTATCACACATATTTTGTACAATTGCATTTTTATATGTAAAATTTATTTAAGATAAAACTATATCTTAGACTTTATAATTTAGAACGGTTTCAAATTAAATTGTAAACTTTAAAACATTTGAATTGAAATGAACTTCTTAAAGTTAAAATACTTTTAATTTCCTCTCTCCATCTATTTTTTCATCACATTGTTCACCAAACACTTGTGAAACTCAAAACAATGTCATTTTAGTATGTAATAAATCAAAGGAAAACACCTCCCAGCCCTTAGCAACCCAAAATTACGGATAATCTCATACCCAGATCAAATCACTGTAACTCACAACTCTAACAGCAAACCAATCCCACACCAAATGAGAGAAACGAGACATTTGACATTCAAACTCCGCATACATTAAAAAGTAATTAGTATCTTCACATGATAATAAAAAATAATAATCTTGAATCAGACATCCAAAGTTGAATTCTATTGTAACTATAAAAACTTATTAGCCAACTCAAATGTCACCCCACTTTAAATGGAAACCTAACAAATGCTTATGTAAAAAGAATAGAAAGAAAGAAAAAAAAAAAAAGCACAATAAATCACGTAACCACAAAAACACCTACTAATCCACTAGTTTGACCCCATCGCCGCAAAGGACTCAATCCCCAAACCCAACTAGTTCAATTGACATAGACAAGCATATGGTGTTTGAGAATTATGGCTTGAAAGTTGTATATGGAGAACCTTAAATTTATCATGCTAGTGAATAGTTGGAAATTTTTTCGAGAAACAGTTGGAAATTAAAGCTAACCGGCTAAATCCAAAGAGATAAAAAACACTAGCAGAGTGTGATTATAGTAATGTCCAAGTTTATAGTTGCTAGTCAAAAAAAGAAAAAAAACATGTCATATTGTCTGAGCCCGGGTTCGAACCGGGGACCTCTAGTGTGTGAGACTAGCGTGATAACCGACTACACCACCCAGACATGCTTGTCAAAGAAATTAAAGTTTATATCTTTGTCGCCTTATTTGAAATTACACAACAAGCAAAGTGAAACCCTAAAAGCACGAAATTGCACGATTTCCCTCCAATCCAATCCAAAAGGCCTGCGCAGTCAATTGTGTAACCATAAAAGCTGCTACTCAACAGTCTAAACCCTAACCCCCCTTCACTTCTCACTTCTCTGTGCGCGTCTCTCTCTCTCTCTCCCTCTCTCTCTCTCTCTCTCAAATGGCGAAGACTGCCAAAACCAAGAAACGAAAGCTCGTCAAGAAATTCCACAAAGACGAACCACAACAAATCAACAAAAAGCTCAAATCCAAAAAGACCGAAAAGCCCCCTCCACCACAAAGCGATTCCGATTCCGATTCCGGTTCCGGCTCGGACTCCTTCACAAAACTCCTCGAACCCTACACCAAAGACCAACTCATCGATCTCATATCCACCATAGCTCTCAAGGTCCCTCCCCTCTCTCAACACATCCGCCACGTGGCAGACCGAGACGTCTCGCACCGAAAAATCTTCATCCACGGCCTCGGCTGGGACACCTCGCGCCAAGCCGTACTCTCCGCCTTCGAATCCTTCGGCGATATAGAGGATTGCAACGTCGTCACCGACAAGGCCACCGGAAAAGCCAAAGGATACGGCTTCGTTTTGTTCACAACTCGAAAGTCGGCACTGAAAGCACTCCAAAACCCTAAGAAGAAGATCGGTAACCGCTTCGCTTCTTGCCAGTTAGCCTCCGTGGGCCCGGGGGTCACTCAGGCCCAAACCCAGGCCCAAGAAGCATTGTCGCGTCGGATTTATGTGAGTAATGTACCGTTCGATACCGATTCCGAGAAATTGAGGCAGTTCTTCTCCAAATTCGGCGAGATCGAGACTGGACCGATCGGATTCGACTCCACCACCGGGAGATCCAGAGGATTCGCTCTCTTCGTGTACAAAACCGAGGCCGGTGCGAAGAAAGTTCTAGAAGATCCGCACAAGTCATTCGAAGGACACAGATTGAATTGCTCGAAAGCAACGGAACCGAAGGCCAAGAAAAATCCGGTACAGCCGGTGGTGCAGACTCAGCCTCCTCTGCCGCAACCGACGCAGCAACAACAACAACAACAACAACTACAACTACAGCAACAGCAGCAACAACAACAACCGCCACCACCGCAGGGTTCGGTTTTAGCGGCGGTTGCTGCGGCGCAAAATATGGCGATGTTTGGACATCATCCGAGTTTGAATCCAATGTATGGCGGGTTCATTGCGAATCCTGGAGCTGCGATTTTGGCCAACCAGGCCCAGTCGGTACTCGGGGCTTATGGCGGAGCAGGTCCGGGTTTACAGGCGATGTACCCGAATACACAGATGGGGCAGCCGAATACCAGTAGAGCCCAGGGGCCTAGTGGGTACCCATCATATATGTGGTATGAAATATCTCCATTAAATTTCTTAATTCTTGATTTTGCATTTTATGCATATTTGGTTTTGATTTTTGCTAATTTTATAGTAATTATAACGAAACTGGTAGTAGTAAACTTTGCGTCTAGTGATGAAAAAGTTGTTCTTTCATTTGGGTTGTCGTACTCACCATGTCATGTTATGAAATTTTCAGAAATTTTTAGTGTCTGCTTCTAATAGTTACTACCTAAGAAAAGTGAAGTTTTAAAAAAACGTACATAAGCTATCAGTGAAAATAAGTTAGTATTTTGAGCTAGAACAAAAATAAGATAGTTATAACTTGTTCTCTTTGCTTTTGATTTAAAGTTGTCATTGTTGATAGTGATAAACTTTGTAGAATGTATAGTATTGGTTTGCCATCATAATTTTCTACACTAGTAGCTGAATTAGAATCTGATTTCCTGTTTAATTATATAACCCTATGAAGAGAACTGGCTTGTGTAACGTGAAGATGTTTATTCTGCACTAATGCTTTCTAACCCACTACATGAAGAGAACTGGCTTGTTTCTCTTTTTAGTGTTTGTATTTGGATGTGTTTATTTTGCTTAAAAAAAGAAGTTTTAAGCTGTAACTATTCCCTAAGAGAAGTGAGGTTTTAAAAAACTGTATATAAGCTAATGGTGAAAATGAGCTGGTATTTTAAGCTAAAACAAACAATAATATAGTTGTAATTTGTTTCCTCACTGTTGATTTAAAGTTGGTAGGTGTGATAATGTGTGAGGTGTTATTATCTGTGAAATTTAAGAAAATGTGACTTTCTCGATTACATGAAATCACCCCATCATTTCTCTTCTTACTCTATTCTTAAGTTTCTAATAATACAATCATTCTTGTACTTTGCGATGCTCTTTCTTTTGATGCATAAAAATGGCCTTATTGTGATCATGAGCTTTTTCTTACTTCCTTTGTTCTCCTTATGTTAATTCCCATACTGGTGGTGCTATGATATTATATATATTTGAACATTTGATTTATTTTTTTGCCTTGTTCAATATCCTGTATGCTGTCTAAACCCAGACCTATTGCATTTGTTATGAGCCTTTGTTAGAAAAAGCTGGCGTGATTCCAAATGTTAGCTTTTGTTATTGATTAATTTTATTAACTTCGTTTTTGTGATGGATAATTTTATTACGTACATTAGTGTGTGTAACCAAAAAGGTAATGCTGTCTCTACCTTAGTGATGCAGAAGATTAATTTGTTCAAAATTTACTGTTCACAAAATTTCTTTAGTGCTGTGAGGGACGCGAGTTTATTTGAATTTATCACCTTCATATATGATTTGAAAATGAAATGGAAATCTTAAGTTGAGTAGATGATTGGTTTAGGCAGTATCCCTTCTCCCTCCTTTTGTGATTCTTTTGAGATCCTTTAATTTTCATATAATTAGCCCTTTTATATTGTTGTCCACTTATGGTGTTCTCTCCATAAGAGGATAGAAATTGTAGTTTATTTTTTTTGATAAAATTTTCAAAATGTATTTTTGATGCATAAAAATGTACTCCTGATATATGAAATATTTAATATTCAGAGAATTTTCATTTAGTTCTTCCATTTAGATTTTTTATTCACTAATAGTCATAGATGTACTTTGAAGATTTGTATCTAAATATTAGGGCCTTTTCTTAAATATTTTCATATTTTTTATTCCTTCAAAATAGAGTATACATGTCAATATCAGCAGTTGTACCCATTGATTTTCTGTAATCAAACCTCACTCTTTTATTTTTTCTCTATTGTTTCTAACTTCTAAGATATTTGGTGAATGACCCTGACCAGCAACCAACCTCATTTTCCTTTTGATGGTTTGCTGTAAACCATAAGAAATTTCTACTTATTGTAAATTATCCAGTCAGAGCTAATTCTGGTGGGTAATTGTGAGAGAGTTCTCTTGAATACATGTTTTTAACTTTTCGGTATTATTACCTTTTTCTTACTCCTTTCTCCTCTATTTTTTGTTTGGTGTGTCCTTAATCTCTCTGCAGGTTCTGATATTTTATTCCATATTTAAAAGCAATGTTTAGAAATTTTACTAAACAATTTAGGGAGGCCTTTTATTGTTTTTCATTGTTACTGCCCTCACATGCTTGGGCTCCATATTGCAGATGAAGTGCAGCTGAACTTGAGGATTGATGTTCTAAGAGCTTGTTCTGGGTCCGTCGTCCGTTGTGGAAGTTTTACTTGTAGGGAAAACTTTTGAAGTTTTATTTAACATTTAGTGTTTCATATTAAATATTTATCCAAACTTTACTGGTAATTGGTAGACTTTTTTGTCTTCTTCTTCTTCTTCTTCTTCTTCTTCTTACTTTGTTTTAACCTCCTTGTAATAATCAGCTATTTTTAATGTATTTCTTTCAAGACATTTTTATTTCTTTATTATTTCTTGCACACGTGTTTGTTTTCTCCCACTTCTTTTCATGATATTTGCTATAAAGTTTTCTTTTTTGAATTTCTGTTTTAGGCATTTGGAATATAACATATTGCTTATTGGTTGTGGACGAAGAATTTGATTTGCAATGTGGTATTTTGTGTCAATTTTTTAAAGATTTTTTTTATGTTGCAAGATCTACTAAGGATTATTTTCTCTTTGGACTGGGCTATGGGAGGTTATTTTCAATTATCTGGCCCCCTTATGCTCCTGTGGTCAGTTTTTATGAGAATTCACTTCTGAGTGTCCAAGAAATCTATTTAATTTTTAGGATTCATTATTTTCTTTAGTATTTACTAAAATGATGCTTAAAGCATATTTTTGTTCTCTAACCCCAAAGGCAACGCAGTCAGTTGGGAAGTACACCTCATGAAGTGGAAATTATTAGTTCAAATCTCCACTTCCCCTGCTCCTTGGGGCCAAAATTTACTTATATTAAAAAGAAGGATATTTTCCTTTTTATTATACATAGGCTGTTAAATATTTTACACTACACATTTCATCCTATTATTGATTTTAGTTTGTGATACTTAAGTGTTATTGGGTCCATTATCTAGTAATGGATGCCCACTTTTACGAGAGCAAGAGGTTGACTCTGAAGTTCTAATTGTTACTTGGTGAAGGCATAATGGCAGCATCATAATGCCCACTTTTATACCCACTTTTGGTTTGCTGTTTTCCTGAATCCTTAGTACACTCCCTGTGTGACTTGGTCTCCTGTATTGTTTTCTTTTTTCAATGAAGTTATATCACTTATTCCAAAAAAAGGGGCATAATGGCAGCATCTTTGTCATATTTACAAGATCTTAATGAGGTTTTATGATACCCATGAGTGAGCTAGGATTTATTAAGCGTTGGGTTTATCCGTTTGAAGGTACAATATAGTGTTGCATTATTATGAATTGGTTGTTTGTAACCTGTTCGTAAATTCAACATTAATTGGGGTCTTTCAAAGATCAGGGGATTGATAAAATTTTGCAGAGGCATTTTATTTAGTAGTAGTTACAGTAATTTTATTTTAAGTGGAATTGTTTTGTCTCCTTTTATGCTTTCTAGCTACTTTTCATGGGAAAAAAATTCAACATTTTGTATAGTGTGTATACAAAAGTAGAAAATATTGGAGGTAAATCATTGCAACAGAAAGTGAAAACATACATATTCTTTAACAAATCATTGGCATAGGAATGAATGTCAAGGCTCGCAAATATGATTTCTCTTCTGTGTTGCTGTTACTTGTCAGCAATTTTGAGCTCTTGGTATCTTTGTCATTCCATAATAGGTATACTATAAATGTTTGAGGGATCTTGTGATCTTCATTGGATATAATTTGATAGAATTTTTTTTAGACTCCTGTATATGGGTCCTCTGCCTAGACACATTGATGATAAATATGATGGATACAATGAGTTCGTTATTAACTTCATAGGAAGGAAACTTTACGGATGGCGTTTTTGGTTGGTGGGTGGCAGGGTTGATGATAATACCATGTTATGAGTTTTAGTGGCAACAATTGTGATCGTTTATTCTGATTTAACAATTGGCTTCACTAGATTCCTTATTATATCTGCTAAAGGCTAAAAAGCTTTGTGTTCTGGGGATAAATTAGAGGAGCTTCTTATTGCTGATCAGAGATCCTTAATAGTGGATGATGTATCATGCAGCTTGTTTCCTTTTTCTCACCTAATCCTTAAAAAAATAAAATGGAAATGTAGCAGAAACCTGGAAAATAGCCTCATTTAGGTATCAAGGGGCA
The DNA here is from genome assembly GCA_033629205.1 of Lithocarpus polystachyus. Classification (NCBI taxonomy): domain Eukaryota; kingdom Viridiplantae; phylum Streptophyta; class Magnoliopsida; order Fagales; family Fagaceae; genus Lithocarpus; species Lithocarpus polystachyus. The sequence continues at coordinate 40,033,076 of CM066167.1, forward strand.
TATGGAACCTCGTTAAATTAGAAAGTTGGAGCTTTTGAATCATTCATAGACTTGCCTTCTTGGAAATTTTGAACTTTACGTAGAAAGCTGGCACTATGTAAGTGTGGCAAGATGTCTGATGTGTAGCGCTTAAAGTCAATAATGCTACTAACACATTCACAATTTTTTTCTATTTTTTTTAGCTGAAACGTTCATAATATCTTTTATAACTTATTGAGGTGGCAATTAGATTAGTGTAACATTGGGACTACCATCAACTAAAAAAATATTTGTGAAATTTGTTATGCTACATAAAAGTTGAATTTTAAGGCCCATTGTCCTGGTATCCCACACCTTTGCAAAAAAAAACTTTTTGTACCCAAAAAGATATGGGAAGGAAAGGTAATTGAGTTAGAATGATCAGAGAATTCTCATTAAATGTGTCAAATGTCAAATATTTGACATTTGACACATCAAACATAAAAAAAAACTCCCTCATCAAGTATTTCAAATCCTAATCATTTTGGCATGGGTCAACAGTACTGTCCCAATTTTGAGACGGTACTATTCACAAATTGTAAAAAATTAAAATTTTTTTTTATTATAATCTATCTCCTCTCTGACCTTAATATCTCTCTCTTCCTTGTTGCTTATCTTTATCACAGCCTCTCCTCTCTCCTCTCTTCCTCTCTAACCCAGCCGCCTCTCCTCCCTTCATCACTCACTCTCACTCTAGCCGCTCTTCCTCTCTAGAATACGCCGCTAATCTCACCACCAAACCATCGGTCTCTCCACCATGCTGCCACCTTATCGGGCTGTAGATCACACAAACAAAACCCAAAAATCACTAGCCTCCTCCGCATGTGTTGCCACTCGATTAGCCTTATCTTCACCCTCCGTCGTCACTAACAACGGTGGGATTGATTGGTTTTTTGGGTTTTATTTTTTTGGTTTTTTAGGTTTTATTTTTCTGGTTTTATATTTCTGGTTTTCTAGGTTTTATTTTGTGGGTTGATTGGGTGGGATTATTTGTGATGGTGGTTGGGTTGTTTGTTTTACCCACCCACAATGGTGGGTCTTGGGTAATTTTTCAAATTGGGATCATGGGTTTTGGGTTGTGATTGTTGTTATACAATGGTGGTGGTAGGAGTTTTGTAGTGGTGGTTAGTGTTTTTGTAAATGGATTTGTTTGGGGTATTTGGTTGGATTTGTTTGGTTTTGTTTTGAATTATGATTTGGATTGTGAGCGACGTGGTTGTTGGTTGGTGGCGGTGGGCAGTGGCTGTTGTTTTGTATTGGGATGAATTTTAAGAAAATATTATTTTAATATGTTGTATATATTATTTTAATGTATAGAATGGCAAAATAAAACATGTGATGTAAGACAAATTGTAAAATGGTATGTTAAAATAATAAAGTAGTCCTTTTGATGTGTTAAAATAGCATATTTTTAGAACATGTGATGGGAATACTCTATAAGAGTGAATGTGAGTAATGGGCACAACTTTTAAAGATGGTATGGAATCAACCGCAGGTAGTGTTTTATATATATATATATATATATATATATATATATATAGTGAGGTTCAAGTTAACTCTAAACGATATTATATCACTTAATAACTTATTATTAGATGCAAATTTTGACATATCTACCGTTAGATTACATTATATTCATATACTCTTTATGCTTGCAAAATTTCACGAAAATCAAAGATTAATAGTCATGTTATCAATTAATTGTTTAAATTCAAGTTTTTGTAGTTTAAAATAATTCATAAAAGATGAACTTATAGATCACAAGGTAAATAACATTTGATTAGCATGAAAATTAACATGCATGTTAAGTACATGTAGAATATGTAATTCAACGATAAGATTCTTAAAATATGAATTTAATAATAAGTTATTAGGTGGTGTAATATTTTTTAGAATTATACTAGGTGTAACTTGAACTTATCTCATATATATATATATATATATATATATTGTTTTAGAATTATCTTACTAAAATAGAGTGCGCAATAAATTTCTTTATGATGCCCTAGGCCTAGATGGAGTAAAAGCACCGTGCTTATGGGTTCTCAATCTGCTTTTGGGGTGAGCTGGGCCTGGGATTTAGGATTTGGGTCAGAAGTTGGAATTTATTCAGTTTGGGGAAAAATTACAATTGCACTTTGAAATTTCAAAAATAAAAACAATCACCAATTGGTAATTATGTTGTTGTCAAAGAACAAATACGAACTAAAAAAAAAAAAAAAAAAGGCTTATTTTGGTAGAGAAATGTTACCAATTACCTTACTGAAATTGCAAAAAGAAAACCCATGAATTGGTTTCAGCGTTCCTTTAATGAACCCAAATCAAACTTTAGATAGCCTTTGCACATAAATACAGGAAAAAATATTTTTACCTGAAGGAAGATCCTTGAACTAGAGGGAATCTCAGATTCCAAATAATTATGACAATTCTTTTAATAATAAATAAAAATAACTGCCAAACAAATGCAAGAAAAAAAGAGAAATGATATGTCCATAATATTTTTACAACAAATTTTAAGTGGCAAGTTCTTATTGGTTGTTATTATTGGGGTAAAAAAGTAATCTTAGTGTTAGGTTTAAATTTAAACCAATAACAACTAACCATTTATGATTTGTTGTGAAAATGTTGTGGACGTAGAATCTCTAAAAAAAAAAATACATAACAAAAATGACAGTTTTAAAATAATTAAAAAAAAAAACCTAAATGTCTATATATGACGGAGATTAGTGACTTTAAAAACAATATTTTGGATCATTTTTATGTATGATATGCAGATTTACCAGTTTTTATAATTGTACCAGAAATTTTGTAGCTTCATTGGCTGGCATTTTTGTGTGTTTCCGACGGATAGTTAAAGGTTCAATTCTCCCCTTCATGTTGTAACTATAGAATTATAAAAATTAAAAAAAAAATTAAAAATTTATGATCAAATTAGTTGACAATTGATAGGCTATTTAACTCATAGGTGTTGGAAGTTGCCTGGGGCGGCCAATTCAGTAAAAAATGGACAATGTAGTCGTCGGTTTAATATTCAATCCCGATGAATAAAATTGGGATCTATTTTTGTTTTACTTAGTTTAATTAGAATATAAATAAATTAGAGGTGACTCCTAAACGAACTTGCTCGATTGCTTTCTCAAAATGCTACTTAATTAATATGTTTGCTTTTTGGGTCACATAACAAAATTGTTAGCAAAAATTGGCCATATAGCAGAAAACCCCACTTTCACTTTTGCCCGGCTAAAACTATTTTGGTTTTCAATTTATGTTGGTAAAAATAAAAATCGAGTTGATGAAAATTTTAATTATCAATCTTGATGAGCATGTCAGGAGGTCCAAACGTATAGTCTAGCTCATTTGCAGGGAAAATAAAATAGAATAAAAAAGAAAACGAAAAAATAAGCTCATTTACAGAAATATGATTATTTAAAAGCCAAATAACTAATATGCTCATAACCTCTATAATAAAACCTGAGTGAAAGCAGCTAAACTGAATCCATAACATTTTGTCATATTTATCATTGCCGCAGCTCAATAGTTATACAGTACTCTAATCGTGCAATAGAAATATAATAACCAATAAAACCATCATCCTAAACAGGCCTCCTCATAAGCTAAATAGGATCATGAAGTTAGATAACAGTCACATAGAGAAAACGGTATTCGTGGGAGGCTCTACAGTTTTCTTGGTTCACTTCTTCCTCTTCTTTGGGGGCTGGAGTGCTTCCTCATCTTCGTCCTCCTCTTCCTCCTCATTCTCTTCTTCCTCTACCCCTTCCTCATCCTCTTCCCCACCATCGTCATCATCATCGTCATCATCGTCGTCGTCGTCGTCGTCATCTTGGTCCTCACCATCTTCTTCATCATCATCTTCCTCTTCCCCGTTCTCTTCTGCTCCACCTGCCCCGCCATCTGCACTCTTCTTTGAGTTACTCTTATCGTTGTTGGGGTTGTTAGGGAACTCCCCTCCATCTTCAGATGATAGGTCCTCTTCACCTTCTCCAAATCCACCATCCGCATCATCATCATCATCCCCATCATCGTCATTGTCATCGTCTCCCTCAGCATCAACTTGCTTGTCTTGGTATTCAGTGTTTTGATTACCTTTGATGCTAGGATCCTGAAGCTGTGTTCCACAGCAGGTCAAGTAGATAGAATATAGAGAAGATATCATGGAATTGAAGACAAGGACAAAAAGAAAATTAAGCAATTAAGAATTACAGACAATAAATATTCTGGAAAAAAGAAGAAGGGTATGGCATATGCACCAGCACAAATTCAGGAAACAGTAAAAAGAAGAAAACAAAACAGGACAAAATAAAGATCACATATACAATAAGCTAAAGCATGAAGCATCAATGCTATAGTTATTATGTAACTGTTGGGTCATTCTCACTCTGAAAGCTATTGTTTAGGTCAAAAGGCCATAAATCCCTATAGTTATAGCCTAAGAATCAAGCAGATTGTTGTCTAAAGAATCGTATTGGGTGAGGAGTTGAGAGTAAAAGTTGGTTTACACTATTTTTGCATTTTCAAAAGGCAATTATGCCAGGACTGTCATGGTAATGGAATATGCTATCATCACAAAGAGAAAATATGATTCCAATAGGCAAGCGGACATCTTCCACCTAAGACAATGCGAATATGATTGGACTCAATGATATGATATGTCTTTATTCACTGTTACAACATTATTTCATTTTCACTTTTCTCTGTTAAGGCAATAGTTTGAGGTTGGTGCATGCTTACTTTAGGCTCACGCCATAAGGCTTTTGTCATCGTAAATTCAAAGTACTAAATACAGGCATGGTGGTACACATTCAAGTCAACTTCCTAGAATACTAAAAGTAAAAGGACCCGTTTGTTTCAGCTTTAAGACCTAGCACTATAAAGTTGTGTTTAGATATCACTTATTACTGAAAATTGAAAATACTGTAGCAAAATAATTTTTAAATGTGTAAATAGTGCTATAGAACCCATTTTTAATAAAAGTTTTAGTGAAAAAAGAGGTTTGTGAGTTCCGTAAACAATGTACAAGACCCACTATTTAAGCGCCTGACGCTCAAACGCAGACGCTATCCAAACGTTACCTAAGTGTCTCGTCAGAATTGCTTAAATTCATTGAGGCTTGTGCTAAAAAAATAAGCTTAATAAAAAGTCTTGTTCTGCCTCAAAAAGATTTTATATATATATATATATATAAATAAATAAATAAACTAGTTTAAAATATAAGCATGCTCATAAACTTTATCAAACAGGTCCCTAATGCTGCTTCCTATTTTAGCCTTACAGGTTAAGATATGGTAGATAGGGTTAAGAGTCTAAAATAGGCCAAGGACCATATTACCACTTTTGTTAGAAAATTTTTTTTCTGATTACAACTGTTAATTTTACTAAAATAAGCTTTCAACAAGAAGTTAAGCCAAACTTAAGAGTGTAATATCATGACGCAAATCTAACAAATTGTAAAGTGAGACTAAATCAGTTGGATAAGGATATCTTCCAAACTGATTTGGAAGAATTTCTTCCGGCCCATTATGTGATAATTTATATAACCACCAATCAAATAATAACTTATAAAATTAGTAAAACAAATCACATACTAGTCGAATAACTCATCCAACTAAAAATTATATGTAGATGTTTTTATAAACCGTCACCATAGTATCAAAGAATTTCTCATAAACTTAAAAAGTACCCAAAAAAAATATTGTTAAAAAAACATTACTAATTTTATTACAAAATACACATCATTTATTGACAAACCGACAAGAATTGGAATTTCCGTTATCAGGAGTTCAGGCTGTAAGTATATATAACAAAGTACTATGTTTCTATACTGAATACACTACGTGTGTTCTGTCTGATCTGATCTAATCTAATCTAAGTGACTGTTTTGTTTTGTTTTGGATTTTTTTTTTTTATATTCTTGAAGGGTCCAAAACTTTTGCACATGGGAAGGGCACACGATACACACAGAACACACGTGTAAGTTGTGGAGCATATCCAAAAGGAATATTCCTTCTATTACACACACACACACACACACGCGTCCCAATTAACAAAAGATACCCCCAACAAGTTACCAATCCGCTCAGCTACTTGGACTTTTTCAATTCTCACTCCTTCATCCACGAAACGACAAAACAGATTTTTTTAAAAATATTCCAACTGGGTCCCACTTGGTGGAACTCAAACTAGTTCCCAAAAACCTAGTTCATATTCCTTTTCCAAATCCGAACCCAATTTACCACTTTACCCCCCCTAACGAACACCCCCCCCAGTGCGCACGTTAAACCTAATCCCCTAGCTCACGTTAGCAAAGGGCCGTAAATTACTAAATTACCTCACCGGTCTCGGCCAAAAACGCCTAAAAAAACACCTTATACCGACCGGCGCAGTTTAGACCGTACACGTAAATACACCGGAACAAAAGCACAACACAAATTATGGAATTTTTTTAAAATTAAAAAAAAAAAAAAGAAATCGGCGCATGTTAGCATGGACCATAAGAAAAGAACGAGCCAATTTTTCAGAGAACAAAAGGAGAGGTAAAGCTTAACCAACTTTACCGTTTGAAAACCGGAGTCCAGACAAAACTGGCTGTTAAAAAAAAAAAAAAACGAAAAAAAAAAAACGAAAAGGAAGACGAAAAATATAACTGAAAAAAATAATAATTACCGGGGTGAAAAGCTGGGTTTTGAGCAGAGTGGAGAAAAGCAAAGTGGCTAAGGCCTCCCCAGCGCACGTTAGCGCACCGTAAGCAAGAGTAACTGCCACTGGACCGTGTTTACCCTCCATAGTTTGTTCGCCGCAAACAAAGAAAATTTTAAAATTGAATTTTGCTAAGACCTGCGCAAACAAAAACAAATAATAAAAAAATTATATTAGCTCCCGACCGTCCGTCAGATCCGTTATAACACTCTCATCACAGCCGTTGGATCTTGCACCACTTTACGTCACAGACAAATGCTCTGAGAAAGTGAGAATTCTCTCTTTTTTTTCTTTTCTTTTTTTTTAAGGAAGAAACAGAATAACCAAAGTATTATGCAAAAAGTTTTTTTTTTTTTTTTTTTTGGGTTAGGAGAAAAGAAACAGTGAAAATAAAAGGTGTTATTGTTTCTAACGGATAGTTTTTGGAAAAAGACAAAGGAACACTTTCACTGCAGAGAGAAAAATTCTCCGGCGACGAACTTAGCTGTTAATTTGACAGAAAAAAAAAAAATTTAACAGAAACGCAGAAAAAGTAGGTAATTTAAACCGAAACGTTAACGAAACTTGCCGGAAAACGAAAATTTTGAAACGACCTCTGGCTAAGGTTTGTTTAAACCAAACCTGCAAGCCTCAAAATCGCAGAAACGTGAAAAAAGCGGGTGATTTTGACCGAAAAGTCAGCAAAACTCGCCGGAGACCAAAAAATTGAAAGGACTAGGGTTAAGACTCACCGAAACTGCAGCTGTAAGCCTCAAAATCGCGAAGAAGAAAGAAACGATGAAATTAAGAGCGAAAAAAAGGTAATTAGGAGAAATAAAAAGCGAGAAATGAAAGTAAAAGCGTGAAAATTCGAGGTGAAATAGAAGAATTGGAGGAAGAGGTAGAGAATCAGAGAGAGAAAGCGTACCAGGAAGAAAGATCAAGAGGCGGAGATGCTGGATCTGAAGGTTTGAAGGTCTAAAACCTCAGGGAACAAGCAGAAGAGGCTCCGTGCATTCTGGACCGTCCGATCGTGATCGTAGAACACACAGAGAAAGCAAGATATAGAAATATCACAAAAGGGCTTAGAGAGACGAGAGAGAGAGAGAGAGAGAGTACAGGTGAGTGACTGACTGACTGACTGCCCGTAATTTTTCAGTCGGGTTTAGGGCAGCTCGGGCAGCATCCTCATTACGTGTAAAAGATCGCGTTTCGGGCTGCCCAAAAGAGCGAGGCTGGACAAGTGTGGGTTTTATTAACCTTTTTATTATTTTTTTCCCTTTTCTTTTGGATTTTTTTTTTTTTTGGGGTTCTCGGAATGATTTTCATTAATTACTTTGTCTTTTCTTTTGAGTTTTTTATATTTATATTTTTTTTTAGAAATGTTAACGAGTGCCTTAAGGGCACTAGTTAATAATTCATTTAAAAAAAAGTATTAATTTTACTTTTATAGAAAATAAAAAAAATTATTAAAATATTAATTATTTTTTTAGTTTTTATAAAATTTTTCTTTAAATAAATTATTAATAAATACCTTAAGGACACTCATTAGTATTTTCCTATCTTTTTTTAGTCCTCCTTTTAAATTTCTCACATGATTCACGAGTCTTGTAGTTTGAGATACATACAAGGCTTTTCTAAACCATGGTTCAGTCAACAAACTTAACTAAAGTTTAATTTTTGAGATCCATTCACTATTTAACAGCTGTAATTTTTATTTATATCTATTGATTTTTTTTTTTTTCTGAATAAAAAAGGATGTCTGCGGTGTGGGCTCATCGACCTCATGCCACGTGACAGTAATTGGTAATACCACGTGTACCACATGGGCCTTGCTGGGGCTATCGCTCGAATTGCTCCTCTCTGGGTGCAGAACGAAAACTCCTACCATCAAGTCACACTCCGTGTGATATCTATTGATTCTTTTTGTGCTTAAACTTTATGATCCATTTACTATTTACTATCCGTAAATATTTTTTTGCTTAATTACATATCTAGTTTTTAACACATATCTTATGTTTCAAAATGCTCCCAATATTCTATAATTTTTCATTTTATACTCTTTATAAGCTTGCGTCAACAAAGCTCCTACTTCCTCGCTGTTAACTCTTTCTTTGATTTTGATAACTCATGTTTCTCTCCTCTTTATTTCATGAGGTCTTTGCACATGAGTCTAGTAATAATATTAAAAAGAAAAGGATCATTGGAAGTGTCATCTTACCTTTTATTCTTACAACAACGTGGGTGATGAAGTAAAACTCATGGTCTATTTGGGGGAAACCTAATAATATTACCAAGCCACAAAGCTTGTAAGGCGTTATCATATAAGTCATATATATATATATATATACATATTACTAATTGTATTCATCATACAATTAGGCTAGTGAATGATAATAGTTGAACTCTATTAGTTGAAGAATCAAATGTTCATCTCTAATCTTCAAACAAGTTAATACGCATTTTAAGTTCTCCTAACTATGAGTTTTATTCGTTTTATTTGTTTAGTGGTCGAGAAAATTAAGATTTCATGGAAAATTTCCGTTTTTGACTTGATGATATGGGGTATAACAATTTAAATCCAATAGTTTCAAAGGAAACAAATTAAACATTGAGATTTTAGAAAGTAATAAACTAAACCTTATCTCATTCAAATGAGACGAGTTGTGTTTGTGGTGTAATATGTGTTGATGATTTAATTTGTTACACTTTCAAATCTTATAATTTAATTTATTACTTTTGAAACTATAAATTTTAATATGTTAAGCCTCTAAATTATAAGATTTAAAAATTTATTTTTTTCCTTAAATAGAATAATCTATTTTTAGATATTTTATGTATTGCATGTAATACTAAAATCTAAGAAACAACAAATACTTTTATCCAAAATAATAAAATAACAAAAACACTACACTTCTCAAAAGAATGTTTTACAATAGTTTATTTCACTTTTTTCTTTTTCTTTTTGAGCAAAAATGCTACTTTCACTAAATTATGGTGTAGTTGTAAATTTGTAATATTTTTCTCTACTTAAAAAACCTTAGTGGTAATAATACTTCTCAACTCTCGCTCCACGTCTGAAAGAAATTTTATCGAATTTCAATGGAAAATTCAAATTATACTGCATACAAAAATTTGTAAATACTTTTTTTTTTCCTCATTAAATTTAAGGGAAATTGCAGCAATATAGGAGTTTATAGAAGGTCAATACAATTAGCAATATGATGATCTAATTATGATGTGATATTGGAGACTTGGACTATGTTTTATATATGTAGTATAAAATATTACACTGCTTTTAGGCTCTCTCTTTTTTGGGCTAAAAAATACTGTTATTTTTAGACTTGCGCTATAAATCAAATGATTTTGATATATGTTATTGATGAACCCCATTGCCTTATAACTTCATGCATCCTTACTATAAAATTATTAAAACAACGAATTTCACCCTTCATCTCTATTTAGAGAGAAAACATAATCATGTACTAGTATAAATTTTGCTTCTACGTATTATACTACATATAGTACATGTTACGTTGCGCAAATACCAATATACCATGAAGAATCGATAGCAAATCCCAGTAATTCCTAAGTTGAATGTTAGGTGGTGAGTAATTGAGGGGAGAATTGAGGTTTGACTCCTAAAATTTTCATATTGAATTTAAATAAATAAATAAATTAGTAGGTAATCAATTAGCCAATCAGAGGTGTTTGGTAGACTAATCAAATTCAAACCTTATATTGACCAAAGTATTGACATGATCTCATTTGGTTTCTACGGTTTTCTAAATTATTATTATTATTTTTTTTGTGTGTGGAGAAGGGGGGATTGACAACTGTTTATTACAAAAACAATAAGTCTACACACACTTTCTTTCCCATAATTGTTAGAATACAGTATAACACGTTGTTAATGGTAAATAATAAAATAATGTTTATAGTGGATTTATGAGTAAATTAATAATAATTTACCTTCTCTGCATCTTGTAAAAAAATATGTCTATAACAGGCATAGTTTATGTACAATTTGTTAGGTGTTATACCTTAAGTTTCCTATTTAAATTTAATGATATGATTGCATTTGCTTTGACCGTTACAACACAAAAGTTGTTACCTTTCCCTAAGTATAATTAAATTAAACAATGTGCCTTATTAATCAATGCAGTCACATGGCTGAAATTAGACAAAAATACAATTTTCACTCTATAAATTTAGTGAATTGTCATTTTATTACAAGATGTTTAAATTTTGTCTTTTAAATATGTCACCTTTAACAACATTGTCATTTCAGTCTTTTCGTCCATTATTGTTTTTTTTTTTTTTAAATCATTAACGCTATCACACTATAAAAGAATAGAGTTAACCGCATTTTTCAAATGATAATAGACCAAATCAGGACTAAAATGACAATATTGTTAAAGTTAAAGAACTTTCCATAAATAACAAAAAGGTTACAGTTAAAGAAATAAAATGATAAAAATTAAACCTAGTGGACTTAAAAAACGATTCATTTAATGTGTAAATTGTATTTTTTGCCTTAACTTTGAATGTGCAACCTAACATACAAGAATTCAGCTAAAAAAAAAAACCTAACATACAAGAAACTTGGCACGTGTCCTGATTATAGAGCCGATCCGGCCCAGTCTTCTTTAAAGGCGTGGTTGGGCTTGTAATCTAACGCCACCAACTTGTTAATGGTTAGGTTTCAAAACCAAAAGGTCCCCACCTAATCCCAAGCCCTTTTGGTCCAATCCTTTTGCTAAAAAGACCAGAAAAAGAGCTCCTTTTGCCCCTCTTTTTGGAAAATGTTAATGTACATCTGCGAGTATATTATCTTTCTTACAGCACTTAGGGTTTCAAATGATTGTGGAGTCCACACTATAAGAAAGAAAATGCATATATTTAATGCATGAGATAATTATTAGTTATGGTATTACAAATTTTGGGAAAGCATATAAATTATGCTTTTCTGAAGCACACCACCAACCACTTTGTCTCTTTAATTATGTGCACGTAGCTGGTGAAGGGTCTCTCATTTGATTGCAAAGCCTAGATTATTGCATTGGAGCTGAAACCCTTTCAAATATCACCACCATCACTCCTACTATCCTACCTTAATGTTTTGAGTTATTACACCAAATTACAAAAAGTTCTTACCTCAAGCTTTGAATGCAGATTGATTAATTTTTTGAGGCCCCTTTAAAAATCACCTCCCCTACTCTTACCTCATGCGCATATTTTGTGGAATTAAACCAAATTACAAAAATTTCAGACCTCAAGTTTTATTGAAAATGTTTCATGTTAAATTTAAAGGTATATGTATTTCATAATTCAAATTAAATAATTATAAATTTAAAAATGTATCACATACAGCCATACCACGTTACTTATAACTTTTTAATTGATAGTGTTAGATTCAATAAATGCAATTTTTAGTGCAAAATGAACTATATATCCATAGAATACCTTGTTTATGCATATTATCAAAGTAAGAGAAAGTCTAAAAATACAACAAAATGTCTCTACATTTTTACAACACTCGTTTTAAATTGCAATGAGTACATGGTCTAAATATTTTATTATTTTATTTAATTTTCTTTTGACCTATAAGAGACTGACACCTGTTAGCTGTTGTAACAATTTATTAAGTCTAGCTTAATCCTTAAAGTGAATGGGAATGGTAAAACTTTTGTAGGTGAAAGAAAGATTCTTGCAGAATATTTCTGTTTCAACGCCATAAATAGGTTTAACAGCAAGATGTCTAGCTTTTCGAGAGGTTCTAACTTCTAATCTCAGTAATATGGCTGCAGGGTAATTGTTTTTTATTTGCAATGAAATTAGGAGCTTGGTTAAGACGAAAAAAAATCCTATATATCTTGTTCTATTACCTTATTTGTGATGCAACCTTCTTCTAGAATCTAGATAAAAAGATAGTGATCGAATCTGCTTCTAGCGTTCTCTAGCATCTGCGGCTTCCAGATATTTTTGTGAGTGTTGCTTTGTCATATAACTTAGCTTTAATCTTGCTGTTTTATTTTATTTGTTGCTACTTTGAGGGATTGCTCAATTGGTATAGGACCACGTCATATAAATTGAAGCTCACATATTCCAATCTCCTCGTTTCCTTTTGTGATTTAAAAAAATAAAATGTTAACTTAATAATTTGTTCATCCAATCATTGAAGTGGGTAAAGTTAATTTAATTTTTCAAACTATAAATTGTGTTCATTTGGATCTCTCCAGACTCCACAATTATTTAATTTCATAACTTTTAAAATTAAGCCAATTTCATATTTTGAATCTCTTCTCCATTTAATTTTTAGCGAAATTAACACTTTGTTTGAATACGGAAAAAGAGGGGAGAAGAGAAGAGATCGGATAGGAAATGTTGGAATTTCCGCGGTTTAGTTACAATGATGAAAGGGAAGAATTGATAAAAATGATGGGTTTGTATTTCTGCTGGGCCCACTCTTTTGTGTTTAGCCAAATTGGCCGGGTAAGAAAGGAATGATAAAATATAATGGGTTAGTTTTAAACTAATTTACTGAAATACCTTTTATGTCTCTAGAAACAAATTTCAAAATTCATAATTGAAACATTTACTTACTCACAAACAAATAAAGGTAAAAATATGCAAAAATAATAATATAAAGAGATTATTATATAAAAACAATTCAAAATAAAGTCAATTCTCAACTATTACGTTTGTTAAAATAAAACAAAGCAAGTTACACTTTTTGACTTTTTCATCCTGAGTCGCAGGTGTAGGGGTGTCAATGTTTGACTCAATCTGCGCACACGACACGAACTCGACACGAGTTTTTTCGGGTTAGGGTTGGGCCTTAATGGGTTTGGGTCATAAACAGGTCGATCCGAAAGCGACACGATAAGAAACAGGTCATAAGCAGGTTAACCCGCGTAATCCGCAATAGACACGTTTGACACGTCAATTTATTTGTGTCAAACCCGAAATGACCCACTTAACACAACCCGTTTAACTCGCATAACATAACATCCATAGATTTTTATTTGTTTCATTAGTTATTATTACTTTTACATTATTATTATTATTTAGTTCTTATAAAACTGTTGAGGCATGATCATATTTTGTAATACTAATAATACTTATTTATTTTTATTTTTTTGGCATAAAACTTGCACAAATGAAATTGGATGAGCTTGTGGAAGATGTTATGAATTTGGACATCAACAAAGAATCTATGGATGATAATCGTGGTCATAGTCAGGATTAGAATACTGTTTGCTCAAATTTTTTTAATATTGATATTTATCATTTGGCGAGTTCCAAGGATATTATATTTTTGTTGAACTATGTTATTTTATTTTTGTTAAACTATGTTATTTTGAATTTGGGTTAAAGTGTTACACTTTTTTTGGAGTGTAAAGAACTTATTTCTAGATGAATGTTATATTTTTGTTGAACTATATTATTTTGAATGTGGGTTGAAGACATGAAGTGTATGCACTGCCTTTTGGGATGTAAAAAAAAAAATTATTTCTAGATGGATGTTATATTTAATATTATGTAGGTTGAAATGAGTTGTGTTACATTCGTGTCAACCCAACACGACTCGTTTATTAACCGTGTCAAATGGGTTGGGTCAGGTCAACCCGCCTTATTAACAGGTCGGGTTAGGGTTGAAGGATCCTGACACGATTATTAAATGGGTCGGGTTAGGGTTGAGCCATTTAGTCAAATACCCCTACCTCGACACGACACGAACTCGACACGCTAATCCGAATTGACACCCCTATGCAGGTGTCCCTAAATTTTGATTTATTCAATTAAACCCTTAATACGAGAGACTCCATAGTCCACCCTTTTGTCCAAATTGGTGTTAATTTTAACAAAAAAGTTAATTTATGCAAAACACGTGACCCATGGATCCGCAACCTGGGGTCCATGTGATACTTTCTTTTAGACAAAATTTAACTATAAAATTTGTTATAACTTTAAGTTATAATTTTACTCAATAAAATAAACATTACTACATATTTTGAAAATTTAACCGTTAAAATACATGTTCTTTATGCTCTTAATACTCATGTCAAATTTTGTGTCAATCGGATATTATTTACTATATGTTATATAAGCTTATATTTTATGCATAATTTTAAACTATAAAAACTTGCAATTTAAACAATTTATTGATGACATAGCTATTGAATTTTAAATTTCTAGAAATTTTGCAAAAATGGAGGATATAAGAAGAAGGTGTAATACAATTATGGATTTGTCAAAATTCACTTCCAATAAAAAGATATTAAGTAAGTTTATAGTCTTATACTATAACCAATTTTGTAACTAAATTTTGTCCTTTTTTATTTCAGTTTATGGATTTTTACATGTCGTTTGCAAGCTGAGCAAGCTTCATTCATTTAAAAAAGAGTTTGTAATGTTGTTGGATTTTTGTATGGATATTGTAAAATTGTGCAAAGATTATTAGATTATTTTATTTAAGCTTTTGGGTGTTTTTTTTTTTAATATAAAAAAAATTAGAGAGAAGAAAAATTAGAAAAGAAAAAAAATAATATATATTTTTAAAAGTGTAAATTTTTTTTCTTACTGTAGACAAAAAGGATGTCATTTTTTAAAAGCATTAAAATTATGTCGTTCTATAATGAGGTGGCACTTAACGGCCATTTTATTAAAGAATATTAATGGATGTGCTCTTTTTATTTATTTATTAATTCAAAGATACATAACCAAAGGGGACTGTATAACTGGCAAAGTTTCTGATAATTGAATATGAGATCTGGGGTTCAATCTCCGCCTACACCAAAAACCGATTGGTGTCTTAATCTGATGATAAAGAACTATCATCAGGAGCGAACGCTATAAGTTGAAAATTTCTCAAAAAATAAAAAAGGAGGATTGTGTAATAGATTTTATTTTTAGAGGACAAAATAAATATTACTTCGAACTTTAAGGGTAAAATTTACAATTTAATCTTTTATTTTTACTATACATTTTAAGAGATAAAGTGAGATTCAAGCTCTTGACGTCTCAACTGGGAACATTAAAAATGCTAATTCACCTAATAGTGATTAAAAGATGGGATTTGTAAATTTTATTGTTTTTCTTTTACTAGATTGATACGATTAACCTTGATATTTTTGTGAAATTACTGTTCACCAAATAACAGCAACAAAAAGAGTAGAAAATAAGGTGAATTGAATTTTTTTCACTTTTTGTAATGCCAAGATTTCTGGAGTGGAAGACGGGCATCCTAATCCAATTCCATAGGTTGGACCATTGCAAGCTTTTAGACAAAATTAGGGAACCATGTTTTTTAGGTTTAGGGTAATTTGGAGGTCTTGGGGGTATTTCGGTCATTTTTTTACGTTTTAGAGGTATTTTGGTCATTTTTAGGTTACAGGGTATTTTGGTAATTTTTTTTTGTTTCGGGGGCATTTTGGTCATTTTCAGGTTCTAAGGGTATTTGTTCATTTTTTAGATTTTAAGGACATTTCAATAATTTTAGTGGGTTTTGGAGGATATTTTGCTCATTTTGAAAATTTAAGAGCATTTTGGTAATTTTTTAGATTTTTGAAAATTTTAGAAGTTTTAGTGGTATTTTTGTTATATGTATATATTCATTAATTATTGGGTAATTGGGTGGGTTGGGTTTTACTAATAATAATTAAGTTGGGTTAGGTTTGAGTTAAATGGGTTATAATGAATAAATAGTTAAATGGGTTAAAATTTTATATACCCAACTCATTTATGCACAACCCAAATTAATCTATCTATTTGATACCCTTAGTTATAAGGCTATATATGTTTGGCTTAAGGTGTCGAGCAAAGCAAAGCATTAGTTATTGGCTCACATAGTCAGCTTGGGATTTTTTTTTTTTTTCAAAGGAAAAATTGCTAGGCCTTTTAGTGCTAATCGGCAGACAAAAGATAGTGCAAGACAATTGAGTGAATGATTAGCTGTGATTACAGTATATTGCTCCTATTACTAAAAAGAAATGTTATCAGCAACAATACACATTTTAAAAATAAAAAATACAAATTAAATAATTCATTCATCGTCCATGGAAGTATTTGTGCATGGTAATTTACATATTTGTATAGCATTTAAATTTATTTTTTTAAGACGTAAGGAAATTAAAATAATAATACATTAACTGTATTTGAACCTATAATTAGCACACTAGTTAACAATTTTTATTAGTTTTGAAAAAGGATTGGTGGCAGTTAGTGCATTTGATTCTTTTGAAACTTTGAAGCTTGACACTAATTCGAAAGTGATGGGGAGGCCCAATTCGGCTTAAAGTCTTTTGATAGTTATGTTTAAACAAATGAAAAAGTATATGCCTTATTATGAACCTTTAATACATGGATTAATAATAATAATAATAATAATAATAATAATAATTGTAAGGGGACAAATCAGCTTCCTAGCCCACCTAAAGGATAAGCTTAGGCCCAAAAAGTTCAAAATAATGAATTTTTAGAAAGTAGGTTAGGAAAACTGGGTTTTTACTTGTTGAAAACAAACATAATAGATTCAAACAAACAAAAGAATAAGGACAATATAGATTTATTCAAAGAAAAACATCCTCGGCTAAATCCGAGGTGAATAGTTTCAGTATATTGATTTACAAGTTGGTTATAGACTTAGTTCTTGATTACTACAGAGTTTCTCTCTCTTTCTCTCTGATCCCCTGCTCTCCTCCATTTTATACCCTCCCTTCCTTCTTCCATTGCCTTCCATGTGTAGGCCTATTGGTTAGTGTTGATACTTATCCCATCAGCACTTTCCAGAAGTCCTTACACAATAGCTGTAATGCTGAATAACACTGTTCATGTATCACTTCTACATTAATGCGGTCAGAGGATTAGTTGCAGAGCATTTAATACAGAGGTAGCAGCTTTCTCTTTAGATATTTCAGGACTACTTCCTGTTTGACATTTCTATAATGCTTACCTGCACCAACAGAACATTTCGAAACATTACCTTAGTTGACAAGCAACTTCTTCGGACGTCGGCTTTGGCTAGCCGGGGAGTCATTCATCCTCGGCCCGTCCTGTCAAACCATTATGACCAAAACTTAGCTCTTTATTTACTAACACAACCTCTTCTGACAAAGATTCCATATCCTTGGACATACCCTCGTCCTCAGCTTGGTTTACAGGTCTAATATTCATATGGGTAATGAACTTATGGGCCTAATATCCCTATGATAGCCAACTTCTGGGCCCAATGTCCCTACAATAACCCCTTGAGATTCTTCTTTCTAGCTCCTCGGGAAGAAAGGAGGATTTCGATGTCATTGTATTTGTTTTGTGCCTATTTTGGCCCACCTTTGCTTATGAAGATGCCTTTTTAACTGCTCAAGGCACGCTACTGCTGCCACGACACTCGAGATGTGTCTTCATTAAATTCTTACTGCTCCCTGTCCTCCACATTCTACGGCGTGATGCAAATCAGATGGCTAGGGATTCTGCTGGAGCATGGGTTGGAATTTTCCCGCTTTTGCTGTCTTTTTGATAAAAATACTACTTAAATCAATCTCCCACCTCACTTTAGCATTCACCCAGTACTAGCGCATATACACCGAACCTGCCTGCACTTCTCCTTTACTCTTGTCTTCACAAATACCAAAAAGTCCATCCGAGGACACCTTATTTACTTCTGTAAGTCTTCACAAATTCTTACCCTTTCTTTTTCCATATTATTTTTTTATTCTTTGTACTTTTCCTTTCCTCGGTCCTATTTTCTCCTCTCAATCTTTTTAGTTTTCTTCAAACCTTTCTAGAAATGGGTAGATTTAAGAGTCTGGTAGACTCTGAGGAGGGGATAGCGAACTTTAAGGCTCAGTATAGGATCCCTCCAAGAGTAGACATTAGGTATTGTAAGGAAGGTGAATGACATGAGAAGAGGCAAGAGGGAGAAGTGGTAATCCCTATGATCGCCTTCATAGAGGGAGGGATGAAAATTCCTATGGGAATCGTCACTAGGGATTATCTTAGGGCTCATAGATTAGCACCCACCAAGTGCGCTGCAAATATTTTAGGATCCTAGGAAGCGTGGATGCCCTTAACAAGAAGATGGGCCTAGGATTAACCCACCACGACGTGAACTAGGTTTACAATCTCCATCACTTCATGGGGTAGGGGTATTACCTTAAATCTAGGTACCCTGAAGTCAGGCTCATTCAATGCCTTCCTGACTCCAACAAGGGCCTTAACAAAGATTTTCTGATCATATTGGGGGAATGGCATGATGGTCTTCCCTGTTCGACCAGAGAGGGGCAGCTAGGTGGGGATTTAGGTCTAGGTTCCTAACCTCATTGTTATTTCTCTTTGTTAGTGTCAGTGTGTGAAATTTCTTTTGATTTATGCTATGTGTTGTTGTGTTTTTATTTATTATTATTATTATTATTATTATTATTATTATTATTATTATATATATATTTTTTACTAACGATGCTTTCTGTTTATCTTAATGGTTACGCAGACAAGAACGCAGCCATCCCTAACTTTGGCCTCGTGAATCGAGAGAGTTTAGACAAGATTTTAAAGGTTGAAGTTTTCATCCACTCCGACGGTCAATTGAGAGTGGCGCATATCATCCTCGGCTATGTTCCTATCTCCAAATCCTTCCTAGCGCCGAAGTGCGTGATCAAGACTAAGGATCCGCGCCTGCACCGTATAAGTGTAACGGCTCCGGGTTTCCTTCTACTTGGTCTAGTCCCAGAAGGTACGCTTACCGCCTTGCCAATACTAGAAGACATTCCTAAAGTAGGAGGAGCCATCTCTTCGCACCCAGCCAGCATCAAGGAAGAAGGAGGAAAAGAAAAAGAAGTAGTTGAAGTGTCCAACTCAGAGGATGAATTCGACGTTTTTGATCAACCATTGTCCTCGGAGGCTCCTATCCTCGATCT
The DNA here is from genome assembly GCA_033629205.1 of Lithocarpus polystachyus. Lineage (NCBI taxonomy): Eukaryota > Viridiplantae > Streptophyta > Magnoliopsida > Fagales > Fagaceae > Lithocarpus > Lithocarpus polystachyus. The sequence goes on from CM066167.1 coordinate 40,052,704, forward strand.
CGGCCAAACCTTCACGTCGACAACAGACGAAATGGGAATCCAGCGTAAGGCCAGGTCTACTTTACAGGAGCTGTTGGAATCCCAACCTGGGAAGGACGCATCTGGGAAGTTGGCACAGACCAAGCCCCCTATTCCTCCTGCCAACCAATCACTCCGTGTTGATCCTCCTGACCATAAGAGGAAAAAGGAGGATAAGGGCAAAGAAGTTGTAGAGGTAGGAAGACAACACCCCCCCAGGAAATTAAGCCTTAAAGGGGGGGGGGGGGGTAAACAGTTAAAAGGCCCGTAGACGAGGTTGGCCACCAAGGGTGAGAAGAAGGTTGACCACCGAGTTACATCTCTAGCCCGGGTCCCTCGCTCGGAACTGGATGGGGTGCCCCTCACCTGTGATGCCTCCATCTGAGATTTCCAGCAGGGCAAGGCTGGATACATAGCTGATGCTGTGGAGCAGTCCCCCTTGCTGCCTAATGACATGGCCGACCTTAGGACTAGGAGGCAGCATGAGGTCTTCCTCGGCTTGAAGAGGGATCTCGCCATGGTAAGTCTCCTACCAATTTGTTTACCTATTATTGTAGGTTATTATTTTATTTTATTGATTATATTTTTTCTTCTTTTTTTTTTAACATCTCTCTCCTCTTTTAGGCCATCCAAGCAACTTTTAGAGCCAAGGAGATGGTGAGCCAATCCCATTGAAAATTTAAAGAGGAGGAGGGGAGGAGGATAGCCGCCGTGGATGCGTTCCACGTGGCTGAAAAGAGTGTTCAGGATTTGAAAAATAAATTAGCCGAGGAGGAGAGGGAAAGGAAGAGCGCCGCAGTTACTCTGGACAACGCGGAGAGGCAGGCTGAGGGCCAAAGGGTGTTGCTGCACAACATCGAGGATTAATTGGCCTCCTCCAAGGAACAGAACAATGCTTTGAAGAAGAAGTTGGGGGAGGTACAGAAGGCTAAGGACCAGGCCGAGAAAGCTAAGGAAGAAACTAAAAAGGCTAGGGACGAGGCGGAACAACAACGATATGACATAGGGGTGGTTGAGACCGAGGAAGCCCTCAGGGCCGAGGTCTCGGGGGTATGTAGAAATTACTACTTCCAAGTATGGATTGAAGCTCTCAATCAGGCTGGGGTTAGGGCTTCTTTTGTACTTAGGAAGGCAGAAAATATTTATTACCCCCTAGCCATCCGTGCCTCCTCTTCCAGTGGTCCCCCGGCAGACACTCCTCCCGAGGTGGTCGACCCACACAAGAGCAGCCCCCACAAGGTTCCCTCCTCCTCCAGTAGCCCTCAGAAAATGACCGAGCTGCCTGGGGCAAATGGGAAGGAAGCCGAGACGACCAGAGAAGTGATTCCTGACTTCACCTTGCCCCCGGCTGCTCCCCAAGATCTTGTCAAAGACAAAGAGGCACCTAGGATGGAGATAGTGCTTGCAAGTCTTCCACTTCTTGTCAAGGGTGACTCTAAAGGTTTAGACCAGGGATCCACTGAGGCTGCAGTCCAACAAACTAAGGCCCCACCACATGGAAAGATTGTAATAAAGAAAAAGTAGATTTCTGTTTAGTTTTCGATTTTTTTTTTTACATTGTAATTAAGTCCTCCCCTTTTTGTACTTAGCTTACCTTGTTTGGAGGCTCAAATTAATGAAAAGAATGCATAGTTCCTTATCTTCTTTGACTCTTATACTAGTATTGATATTTATTTCTATCTCTGCTTGACACTTAACAATTATAGGGCAAAACTTTTACTGTTAATTTGTATAAGTAATAGGAGATTCACCCATTTGGTATGGTCAGCAGCTAACCAAATTAAACCCACAAAGTGTATCAACTCGGCAAAGCATAAATTAAACTTCAAAAATTATATGAGCTAATGTGGTATGCACACAAATTTAAAAATTATTTTTTCCATTACTTATCAGTAAGTTTAAAGGATTAAAAAGATAACCAACCCCTAAACAGATATAAGTATGCTTATAAATGCTTTAAGTGACGCTCATGAGCATCCATTTAAGCTTGTCTATTACGATGAAGTTTTTTGCTGCTTAGAGTGACTGATCATATTTGACGTTCAAGCAATTAGTAAGAAGTTCTTAGTTACCTTAAGTTTGGAGAAAATGTCAGAAAGTATTAATTTGTGCAAAGTACGCGATCCGAAGCAGGGAAGCTGATACCATACCGTACCGGCCTGTACCGGTACAAGTATCTCCCCTATTTCGTACCGGAAAAAATACCGGCCGTACCGGCCTCGTACCGGCGAATTCTGGTCGTACCGGCCTCGTACCGACCGTACCGGACCGGAACACAAAATGCTGTATTTTTTTTTTTTTTGTAATTGTGGCAATTTTTTAAAGGCAAGATAGTAATACTTATATATATTATGGTTTTGAAGTAGATTCTTTTGATGGATGGGAGTAGATGAATAATACATGACACGCAATATAACCAAGCCAGACATGGTGAAGTACATTCTTATTAATAATAATACCGTCTCAGGTTATTTACATTCCAGGGGCCTGGTATAGGTTTTTCTTCTAGATCTTCTAGACAATATGCACCTATTCCTGCAACTGATGTGATATGATACGGTCCCTCCCAATTAGGCCCTAGTTTTTCCCAAGCTGGGTTCTTTGCATAACCCACAACCTTTCTCAACACCAAGTCACTAGGCGCCAATGGCCTTAGTTTTACCTTGGCATCATACCCTTGCTTAAGCTTATATTGATAATAGGCCAATTGGACCATGACGTTTTCTCTTCGTTTTTCAATTAACTAAACTCTTCTCCAATAAGTCATCATTGTTGCTTGGGGTGAATGAGCTCGATCTAAGCGTAGGGAATCTAGTTTCCAGCAGGATAACAGTCTTGGCCTCGTAAGTCATTGAAAAAAGGATTTTCCCAGTGGACCTTCGAGGTGTAGTCCGGTAAGTCCAAAAGACGTGTGGCACTCTTCCACCCACCTTCCCTTCGTGTCATCCAATCTCTTCTTGAGTCCACTCCTAGCCCACCAGAGGGATAGGCTTAGGCCGAACAAGCCCAAAACAATGAATTTTTAGGGAGTAGGTTGGGAAAACTAGGCTTTTATGTGTTGAAAACAAACATAATAGATCCAAGTAAACAAAAGAATAAGGACAATATAGATTTATTTAAAGAAAAATATTGTCAGCTAAATCCGAGGTGAATAGTTTCAGTATATTGATTTACAAGTTGGTTACAGACTTAGTTCATGATTACTATAGAGTTTCTCTCTCTTTCTCTCCGATCCCCTGCTTTCTGGATATCTCCTCAATTTTATACCCTCGCTTCCTTCTTCCATTGCCTTTCATGTGTAGGCCTGTTGGTTGGTGTTGATACTTGTCCCATCAGCACCTTCCGAAAGTCCTTACACAATAGCTGTAAGGCTGAATAACACTGTTCAAATATCACTTCTACATTAATGTGGCAAGAGGATTAGCTGCAGAGCATTTAATGCAAAGGTAGCAGCTTTCTCTTTTAATATTTTAGGACTCTATCCTGTTTGACATTTCTATAATGCTTATCTGCACCAACAAAACGTTCCGGAACATTACCTTGGTTGACAAGCAACTTCTTCGGACGTCGGCTTTGGCTAGTCGGGGAGTCATTCATCCTTGACCCGTCCTGTCAAACCATTATGACCAAAATTAAGCTCTTTATTTACTAACACAACTTTTTCTGACAAAGATTCCATATCCTCGGACATACCCTCGTTCTCGGCTTGGTCTACAGGCCTAATATTCAGATGGGTAATGAACTTTTGGGCCCAATGTCCCTATAATAATAATAATAATAATAATAATAATAATAATAATAATAATAATAATAATAATAATAATAATAAAATTCCTAACCATGTGAGGATCCACTTGTGCTACATATTAAATTTTTTTTCTTTACAAGAAGCATAAATTATAATATTACACACTTTACAGTTATTAAGATCCCAAAAAAAAAAAAAAAATCTTATATGCAAATATGCTACGTTATATATAAAATAAAAGAAATGTCATGCTAACAGGTGCCCTTAGGGAAATTTTTAACAATCCATTTTAGGAAAGTTTTGATATAACTTTTTTGGGAAATGAAAAAAACTTTCAAAATATCATTTTTTTTCTTTTTCCATAAAAACTTTCTTTAAATGAATTATTAACCATTACCCTAAGTGCATCCGTTAACATTTCCCATAAAAGAATATTTTCTTTTCAGTCCAGTGTTAAGGTAATATGTCTTTTTCTTACTGAGATTAAGAAAAAAATTCTTTTCGTTACTGGGTGTATATATATATATATATATATATATATTGCTTTTCCCATAAAGAATATTTTCTTTTCAGTCCAGTGTTAAGATAATATGTCTTTTTATTACTGAGATTAAGAAAAAAAATTCTTTTTGTTACTAGGTATATATATATATATATATATATATTCCCACCCCCCCCCCCCCCCTAACTAATATTAGGTAATATCTCTTTCATTTTGGTGTTAAGTCCCTAAGACCCCAAATCCATCCTCTATTCATCAATTCTGTCCAATAAGCCTGTGCAATATATCCTACAAAACAATCTCCAAGACCTTAGCCAACCACCTCAAAATTCTCCTCCCTAAACTCATCACCTCATGGCAAGCTGCCTTTTGACAAGGTTGATTGGTCCTTCTTGCTCTCCATCTTCTAGCAATTTGGTTTTTCTGAAAAATGGATTCAAATGATCAATCAGTGCATCTCCACTCCTTCTTATTCCATTTTAATAAATGGATCACCAAAAGGTTTCTTCACTTCCAGCCAAGGCATTCGTCAAGGTGACCCCATCTCTCCATTCCTCTTTATTTTGGTTACTGATGTACTGTCTAGATTATTTTTACAGAAAGAAACTAATGGTTCTCTCCAAGGCATCAAGATTGCTAGGAACTGCCCCCCGATATCTCATCTCATGTTTGTTGATGACCATGTGGTTTTTCTCAAGCTAGCCAAGAAGACCTTCAGGCAATACAATCATGCTTATCTCAAATTTAGACCTGGTCTGGGCTGTCGATCAATATGAAGAAATCAACAATAACATTTAGTAAAAATGTTCCCAGCTCATCCAAACCCAATTTGTGCAACCTAATTAGCTTGCATCTTTCAACCTCCAAGAACTTCTATCTTTGCCTTCCCACTCATATCCAAAGGAGCCACCAAGCTCAATTCAACACCATCCTTGAAAAGATCTAGCAGAATATCTGGATGGAAAGCAAAGATCCTATCTCAGGTAGCCAAAGCAACTTTAATAAAATCTGTGCTCTCTTCCATTCCATCCTACTAGATGTCCTCTTTTAAGCTTCCAAAATCAACTTGCAACCAGATTGATGCTAGGCTTCGTGACTTCTTTTAGGGATTTACTACTCCTGGCCACCATATATATCCAAAAGCTTGGGATTCTTTGTGCATGCCTAAAGCTTTTGGGGGATTAGGCTTTCGTCGTGCTCATGACCTCAATAATGCTTTATTATCCAAACTTGGTTGGATAATTGCATCCAGTGCTGATAAACCTTGGGCCAATCTCCTCTGTTCCAAATATCTTCGAGGTCGCTCATTTCTATCTTCCACCCTACAGCAAAACTCATCTTTCATTTGAAAAGCCTTCATAAAAGCATCCCTATGATAAAAAAAGGCTACTATTTCTTAATTGGTTCGAGCTCTTCTATGAATATTTGGCATGACCCTTGGATTCCTTTTATCCCATCCTTCACCCATCCCCCTCCATCCTCCTTGCCTGACCATCATCTTGTATTTGATCTTATCATCCTTGAAACTAAGCAATGAAACCGTACCCTCCTCCATAATCTCTTTGACCAAGACACAGCTTCTCTCATTCAAAAAATTCACATCCCTTTTTCTCCAATAGAAGACTCCATTTTTGGGGCAATCAGCTCAAGTGGCACATTCTCTGTTAAATCGACTTATCTTGCTGACCAAACCTCCAGATTTTCAAATTCTGGCCCCCTTACTGCCTCTGAATGGAAGAAATTATGGTCCATGAAGTTTAATGAAAGACTCAGATACCATCTTTGGAAAATTTCGTGGGATGTTCTCCCCACTAAAGCTTTCCTTGGCTTTAGAATTGTCAACTTGGACACTTCTTGCCCCCGTTGTCACCATCCCTAAGAATTGGTGGTCCACATCCTGTTTGAATGCCCCTTTGCCATTATAGTTTGGCGGCACACAAGCTTCCCCATCAACCTTTCATCCATCCCACCAAAATCAGCATTTGAGTGGGTCAAGTCTATCCTTAACCCAATAAATTTCCTTGGTCTCTACCCATCTTTTGGCCTATCCTTTCCCCTTTTAGCTGCAATAGCCTGTGATCGCCTTTGGTGGAGTCGGAATAAACTGATTTTTGAAGATATTTCATCTCCTCCCAATTAGCTTGTTGACGAAATTAACCGAGCCTATAAATCTCATTCCAATGCCTGGTTGTCTAAGTCTCCTACGTCCTCTGCTCAATGGTCTCCCCCTTCACATGGTTGGATTAAGTTCAATTTCGATGCTGCCATTACCCCACATGCCTCCTTCATCTCTGCTGTTGGTCATGATCCCAATGGTCAAATTATTTCTGTTTGTACTGCCAAAGAACCTCCTCAATCCCCTGCCTGGGGCAAAGCCAAAGTTGCTCTCCTAGCCATTTCCACTGCCTTAAACCTGGGCTATAAGTTTGTGATTTTTAAAGGCGATGCAAAGGTTGTCATTGATTCTATTACTTGCTCATCAGCTGATCCCCCTTGGGAAATTTTGTCAATCATCACTGATATTCGCAGCTTAATCTCTTGCTTCTCGGTTGTAAAATTTTCTTTTTGTTATCGTTCTTGTAATGAATTTGCCCATATGTTAGCTCGTTGGGCTTCTATTTCTTCAAATTAGGGACCCCAACTCACCTCTTCCATCCCTTAATGGGTCTTTTGTAAGAAAGTTGATGAACCGGTTCTCCCTTTTTGTCTTAATAATAATTTCTTACTTATCAAAAAAAAAAAAAAAAAAGGGATTCAATCCTCAGATTGGATCTACGAGAAAAGAGCTCCATGCCACTGGGCCTACATTAAAGCTGAACCAATTTGACACTTCAAAAATTGGATAAAGGGTAATGAAGCCTAGATTTTTTGCAATTAAAGTCAACTATAGGCTTGAATTGAATCTGAACAAGCCAGCCCACTAACAGTACCCAGCCCAAGTTGCATACTTTAAAACTTTTTAATGCTACAGAGATGTTTGAAATTGAATAGGTTTCTAAAGAATTTGGTGTTTCAAAAATTCAAACTTTCTTTGTTTTCATTGGATAACCTATCATTAAAATTACATTTTTTTTTCTCATTAATAACTCGTAACAATTTGCCACTTATTATTTGTTATAAAATTTTGATGAAAATGGTGTGAATATAACTTTTTTCAATTATAAACTCATTTATGGTTTTAAGAAATGACACTCTCCCTTTAAGACATTTATAAATGGACAAAGTTTGACAATAAATTTGGTTGTAATCTAAAACTCCAACTTCGCTCAATATCTTTTTATTAGATGTGAATTTTGACAAATCCACCATTAGATTACATTTTCTTCTTATATCTTCTATGTTAGCAAATTTTTCAAAAGATTAAAGATCAATAACTATGTTATTAATCAAAATTTTATAGTTTAAAATTATGTATAGAAAATAAGTTATAGATTGAATAGTAAATAACATTTGATTGGCATGAAATTTGATATGTATATTAAGAATATAAAGAACACATAATCCAACAGTTAGATTTTCAAAATATGTAGCCATGTTATTTATTTATTTTTTGTGGGGATCAAGTTGTAGGCTACAGCTAGGTTTGTAGCAAAATTTTGTCCTATATAAATATACAAGATAAGTCTATGTCCGTCTCACACTGTTACTTCCCTAATATGTATTCAATTTAAGGAAAAAATTCATATTCATAGGAGCATCATTTGTCGACGAACCTCAAATGGGAGTGTGATTCTATAATAGTTTATGCATAAATCATTTTTATAATGGAATATTTTGTTAGGGAGGTCACATTGTAAAAGAATAAGGACTTATCTATTACATTTACACAAATCTCAAACGGATAGTTTCAATTTCATTTTTTTGTAACATCAAAAGAGATTGGTGTAATTTGACATTTGACATTTGCCATTTTTCTTTTTCTTCTTCGGTGGTGGTTTGGAGCTTTCTGGATGAACCAAAACTCTACATCGGATTAATTAAGCCCACTTGTTGTAAAGAATGTAGGGTAACCAAGCCCTGGCCCAACAACTTGCCCACTATTCAAACCAATTCTATAAGTTATGCCCCCAAAAATACTTGAAAATATATCAATGAGTAGTGTGAAATAAGTTTTTCCCTATATCTATTATTATAAATAGACAAATTGTTGCATTACACAGCTGGATCCGACACATCATACTTTAAAAATGGCTTTCTTTCTTTGATTTTATTTAAGAAATGTTACTATTTATAACATTTTCACAACATTTTTATAATAAATCTTATAATAATAAGTACTTATTGGTGGGTGAAAAAGTAATGTCAACAGTGAGTTCAAATTATAATTAATAACATCTTAACACTTAAAATTTATTGTAAAAAATATTGCGAAGCTAACATTAATCTTTTTATTTATCTTCCGTGAGCCATGCGTGTTTTCCTCTCCGACAAACAGAGCAGAGACTCACAGGGGTCGCTTTCAAAGTTGCTTACACAATAAATATTCTTACGTGACCTTCTTGTGTACTTGCCAGCAAACAATGATAGCAACTGCTTATAAAATGTTTTAAGAAAGATTAAAAAGGGCCTCAAAAACCATTTTACATTGTTTAGTGAAGGATTGGAAATCCATTTCAATCATGTATAAAAAGTTTACAAAAGCGTGGCCACTTCACACCGAAGTTGATAAGTGATCTGATTATAAAATAATTACTTTGCCAAACTTTTCTTTCATAACATATATAAGAGTATATTATCTCTAAAGTTTGATCTTAATTTCCAATTAAATAATAAAGTTTTATTTGTGTTAATGTTTATATTCTCAAAATCGTTACAATTGGATTCTTTCATGAGGCTCTTAACAAAAAGTAACAGAAAATCATGTAAAGTGCATGCATTTGAGATTTATCTAAAAGTCTAAAAAATCTCTTAATCTAAATTGCAGTTGTTACGTTGTCTTTAAAAGTAAATTTAATCACATAAGAAAAAAAGCAAAAAAAGAAAAAAAAAAGAAAAAAAAATTATTTTGCAAGCCACCAATCGAATGGTTCGAGCTCAACGCTGATGGATGTTCTCATGGCAATCCAGGGAAGTCAGGTGGAGGGGGTCTTATACTCTTTTATTAGGGACTGTAACGAAGCCTGGGTGAAGGGTTTTGCTAGAAATTGTGGGTGGCTTACCAGTCCTATGGCTAAGTTGTGGGCTCTTAGAAACTGCCTTGAACCATAGCCAGAGATCTTGATTCGTAATCTAATTTTGGAATTGGATGTTTTAGCCTTAGTTCACTTTCTTCATAACTCTGCTGAAAATAAAGCCCTGGAGCGTTTGCTCTCTAATTGTAGGACTCTATTGACTGAGTTCCAAAACAGGAGAGTCATGCACACCTACCTTGAAGGCAAGAAATGTGTTCATGTTCTTGCCAAACTCGGTTCCTCTTTATCTTGTAACTCAATGGTTTTTGATAGCCTACTGTTTGTGGTGGACTGGAGACTATTATCTCTTGATGTAGAGGGTAACGCCTGTAACAGACTTATTTTTATTTTTGAAAACAAACTGATATTTTATTTAAAAAGCACTATGCGCTAAATCAAAGTACAAAGACTCCAAAGCTGGAGGAGGAGAGTCTTCAATCCAAATAACATCATTATAGACATGCCTAGCAAACCAAGCTAACGAGTCAGCTACAAAATTACCCTCTCTATAAATAACAGAGACAGAAAACCAAGAAAGGCCAACCAGAGAGGAATGAATGTCGAGGAAAAAATGGTCCAAGTGAGAAGAGGAAGTCGTAAAATCAGTAATGTTACGCATAATAGTGGCGTTATCTCCTTCAAAAACTAATTCTCTGAACCCCAAGCCAAGGGCAAACTCAACCGCATGACGACAAGCCAAAACCTCTGCCTCTTCAGAACCAGAAGCCGAGTCACCTCTAGCAGAAGAAGCAGCCATCACTTCGCCCTTATCATTCTTGATAATAACGCCATAACCTGTCGCAAAAGGGTTCATGAATATCAGAGTGTCAAAATTCAACTTATAATTGGGAGCAGGAGGAGGCTGCCACCAAGAAGGAGCACGCGTACATGGAGGAACTTCCAACCGAAAAAGAACATTATTTTGTTAATTTATTTTTTCTATAATTAAAATATTGTTTCGCATTGGCATTCATGAAGGATATTTTTTCGAAGGAGAGGTCTTAAGGCACAATTTAACTAAATTGCAACGATTTTTTTATTATTATTTATTTTATATTAGAACCACTTTTGATTTTACAATATTTGTACATTAATTATCAAAACTTCTATTATTCCTCCGATAAGTGTAAATAATTTCTCTCTTAGGATGGGCTTCCTACTTAGATGCTATCACAAATAATACTATTGTGTCTATCACTCTCATTCCTCTTATTAGGTCATATGTTGCACTACAAAATCTGGAACTCGATTATTTTCTAATAATTTTTGTATTTCACTAGAAACATTAGTTTGTCGTCATTTATTATAATAAATATTTATTTTTTTAAAAAAAATTAATGATTCATATTTCTAATAATTGTTGTACCTCACAAGTCACATTAGTTTGTTGTCATTTATTATAGTAAATCATTAAAATTTTAAAATGTTGTGCAGATAGCACCACAAGACTCAAATCAATTACAGTAAATAAGCGGAAATTAAATAACAAGCACACACAAAGAACACAAGAATTTACGTGGTTCGGCAAACTGCCTACCTCCACGGGGACGATGAAGAAATTTCACTATAAAAATAGGGAGATACAATAGTGCACAAAAACACTCTCAAGAAACCCAAATCCCAATTACACCCTAGCTCTCTCTCACTCACAAGACAAGGAAATACTACTCTTCTTCTTATGCGGCTGCTACTAGGTTTTTAGGAATAAATTTCTCACTCACTGCTGCCCTACATCTCAAAGCTAATATATATATATATTATATATAAGTCGGCAACACTAGGAGTTTCCTAGTTGTACTTGGATCCTTGACCGACTTGGAAGAGAAGTCTTGGGCTCTAGTGGCAATTCAAGCCACCCACGTCAACAAATCTCCACCTTGGCTTGAATTGATCAAGCTACACGAGCAAACTCCTCCATCGCCTCCACCTTAGCCCTTAAGAGCTCATAAGCTGCAAACGCCAATCAAGTCCAAGCAGTGCTTGAACTTGTCTGTTGGAACTGGCTTTGTTAACATATCAGAGGCATTCGCACTAGTGAGAATCTTTGACAAAGAAATATCACCAGACGAAACCCATTCTCTGATCTTGTGATACTGCACAGCAATATGCTTTGTTCTTGCACGATATACTTGATTCTTCGCCAAATGAATTGCACTCTGACTATCACAATGTAGCATCATGCTATCTTGCTTGAAACCAAGCTCATTAACCAGTCTACTAAGCCAAACGGCTTCTTTTCCTGCCTCTGTCATCGCCATATATTCTGCTTCTGTAGTGGATAAAGCAACTACATCTTGTAGTGTAGACTTCCAACAAATTGGGCCACCAGCAAACCTAAACACATAGCCTGTCGTGGACTTTCTAGAATCAAGGTCCCCTGCATAGTCGGAATCCACATAACCCACAGCTTCTGTACTAGCTCTCTGATCAAATAGGATACCGAAATCACGAGTACCTGTAAGATATCTAAAGATCCACTTTACTGCATTCCAATGCTCTTTGCCTGGATCTGCCATATACCGACTAACCACACTAACTGCATGAGAAATATCAGGCCTAGTGCACACCATCAAATACATGAGACACCCAACTGCATTTGCATATGGCACTTTAGACATATACTTTGACTCTTCATCTGAACTTGGACATAACTGTGAGGACAATTTAAAATGGGCAGAAAGCGGTGTACTAACAGGTTTTGCATCAAGCATACTAAACCTCTCTAACACCTTCTTAAGATATCCCTTCTGAGATAACCATAATTTACCAGCCCCTCTATCTCGGTGAATTTCTATCCCAAGGATCTTCTTGGCAGCTCCAAGATCCTTCATGTCAAATTCACTACTCAACAAAGACTTTAACTTCACAATTTCTTGCTTACTCTTTGCAGCTATTAACATGTCATCAACATATAGAGCAAGAAATATATAAGAGCCATCAGCAAGTACTCTAAAATAAACACAACAGTCATACTCACAGCGCATGTACCCATGTGTGACCATGAATGAATCAAACCGTTTGTACCATTGCCTGGGAGACTGCTTCAAGCCATATAATGATCTCTTCAACAGACAAACATAATCTTCCTTGCCAGGTTCTTTAAAGCCTTCGGGCTGTTGCATGTAAATCTCTTCTTCTAAATCTCCATGGAGGAATGCGGTCTTCACATCTAGCTGCTCTAACTCCATGTCATGCATTGTCACAAATCCTAGGATTACTCGAATTGAGGTGTGCTTCACAACTGGTGAAAAAATCTCATTATAATCAATTCCTTCTCTCTGTGAGTAACCCTTAGCCACTAACCGTGCCTTGAATTTTTCACCTTCCTTTTCTGACAATGCTTCTTTCTTGCGGAATATCCACTTACAGCCAATAGCCTTCTTTCCCTTGGGCAATTTCACTAATTCCCAAGTCTTATTCTTCTGTAGTGACTCCATCTCTTCTAACATTGCTACAAGCCATTTATCATTGTCTTTCCTATTTGTAGCCTCTTTGAAAGTGAATGGATCTCCACCGCTGGTTACGAGAGCAAAACTAACCATGTCTTCAAAACCATATCTCTGTGGTGCTTTGTGAACCCGCTTCTCTCTACCTTTAGCAATTGAATAAGGCTCTTCTTGTTGCTGCTGTGGATCAATCTCAGCATCACCCTTATCACTAGGTGAACTTTTCTCTTCAAACTCCACCTCAATAGTTAATTTCTCCTGTGGACTATCATCACATGTCTCTGCTTCATTCTGTTTCAACATAAAGGCTTCATCAAATATGACATCTCTGCTGGTCACCGTTTTCTTTGAGATTGGATCCCAAAGCCTGTAGCCTTTAACACCTTTTTCAAAACCAAGAAATACGCATTTTCTTGACTTTGAATCCAATTTAGAACGTTCTCCACTCTGCACATGCACATAAGCTGTACAACCAAAGATTTTTAGACTTGAATAATCAACTGATCTACCTGACCAAACCTCTTCTGGAATCTTGAAATCTATGGCTGATGATGGAGATCTATTAATAATGAAGCTTGCTGTGTTAACTGTCTCTGCCCAGAACACCTTAGGTAGCCCTACATTCAATCTCATGCATCTGGCTCTTTCTGCTAAGGTTCTGTTCATTCTCTCTGCAACCCCATTCTGCTGTGGAGTTCCTTTAACTGTGAAGTGACGAGTAATGCCTTCTAATTCACAAAATCTTATGAATTCTTTATCTTTGTACTCTAGTCCATTATCTGTTCTAAGGTATTTTATTTTCTTGCCAGTCTGATTTTCAACCTGTGCTTTCCACTTTTTAAATATGCCAAACACATCAGACTTATGCTTCATAAAATAAATCCATACCTTTCTAGAGTAATCATCAATGAAACTAACGAAATACTGAGCACCGCTATGAGAAGAAACTGATATTGGACCCCAAACATCTGAATGAATGTAGTCAAGAATACCCTTACTTGTATGAGAGCCTGTCTTGAAACTGACTCTATGCTACTTCCCATACACACAATACTTGCAGAAGTCTAGCTTGCATGTCTTCACCCCTTTCAATAAATTTCTCTTGTGCAACTCTAACATACCACGTTCATCAATATGGCCAAGTCGCATATGCCATAATTTTGTGTCGTCAGTGCTGGACTCCACCGGAGTGGTGACTGCAGCTCTTCCTATAACTGTGTTCCCAATCAATCTGTAAAGTGTGCTTACTTTCTGTCCCTTCATCACCATCAAAGCACCTTTGGTAATCTTCATGATTCCACCCTTTAATGAATATGAATAGCCCAAATCATCCAATACTCCTAAAGAAATTAAATTCTTTCTAAGATCTGGAACATGTCTAACATTACTAAGAACTCTCACAACTCCATCAAACATCTTGATCTTCACGGTACCAATCCCAATAACCGGGCATGTAGCATCATTACCCATTTGGACCATACCACCGTTGTAAGGCTTATATGTGTCAAACCAATCTTTCTTTGGAGTCATATGATATGAGCATGCTGAATCTAAAACCCAAGATTCTAATAGAACATTATTACTTGATGAAACTGAAAGTAGATCTGCACCAACTTCACTGTCGTCTGATGTTTCTTCAGCAACACTAGCTGATTCTAGGGGCTTCTTTCCATTCTTCTTCTCCTCTAAATGCTCTTTCAACTCTTTACACTGATTCTTGTAGTGCCCTTTCTTGTGACAATAAAAGCACTCTACATCTTTCTTTGCACGCGATTTAGATTGTGATCTGTTCCTGTTGGAGTTCCGTCCTCTTGACCTACTTCTACCCCTATTACTCGACTCAGACTTTACAATAAGTCCATCAGCCTGAGAACCATCACCATCTTGCTTCATCTTTATGTGTGACAAGAGAGCACTAGTCACCTCCTCGAGTACTATAGTCTCTTTTCCGTACATCAACGTAGTCACTAGATGATCAAAAGAAGTAGGAAGCGACGCTAATAAGAGTAACGCTTTGTCTTCGTCCTCATAATTCACCCCAAAACTTGACAGTTGGGTGTTCAACATGTTAAACGTGTTGAGATGCTCCAATAAATTTGAACCGTCCTTCATATGCAAACTATAGAGTTGCTTCTTCACATACAACTTGTTCGTCAGATTCTTTCTCATATAAAGACCTTCTAGTTTTTCCCAAACCTCCTTTGCGGTCTTTGCTTCTAGGATGTTGTGAATGACTTCATCACCTAGGTTGAGACGAATAGCGCTAGCTGCTTTCTCATCCATCTCTACCCATTCTTCATCCTTCAATGTTTCCGGTTTCTTCCCCTTCCCAAGCAAGGCCTTGTGAACTCCTTGTTGAATTAGGAGATCCTTCATCCGCCTTTGCCAAAGTGAAAAATTTCCCTTACCACAAAACTTCTCTACATCATACTTTGTGCTTGACATATTTACTGTATTCAAAGGATTGAATCCTAACCTGACTCTGATACCACTTGTTGTGCAGATAGCACCACAGGACTCAAATCAATTACAGTAAATAAGCGGAAATTAAATAACAAGCACACACAAAGAACACAAGAATTTACGTGGTTCGGCAAACTGCCTACCTCCACGGGGACGATGAAGAAATTTCACTATAAAAATAGGGAGATACAATAGTGCACAAAAACACTCTCAAGAAACCCAAATCCCAATTACACCCTAGCTCTCTCTCACTCACAAGACAAGGAAATACTACTCTTCTTCTTATGCGGCTGCTACTAGGTTTTTAGGAATAAATTTCTCACTCACTGCTGCCCTACATCTCAAAGCTAATATATATATATATATATTATATATAAGTCGGCAACACTAGGAGTTTCCTAGTTGTACTTGGATCCTTGACCGACTTGGAAGAGAAGTCTTGGGCTCTAGTGGCAATTCAAGCCACCCACGTCAACTTAAAAAATTGATGACTCACATTCCTCAATTGTTTTGAATGGATGGAGACAAGATACATTCTACTTCTCAAAGAGGCTATAATTGGAAATACAAATGTTTCTATTATAGAAGTTCCTATAGAAATTTAGAATGCCGCCCCTACCTTTGAGTGCGGTTCTAGCCATTGTTATAGCTCACCAAATTTATTGGATGCCCCTTTATCCATATCCAATCACTTACAATCCAAATTTCATTGTTCCCACATTTGAATTGCTGGATCTCTTATAGAATTTAACAGTCTTGATTAGGACAATGAATCTAACCCATGACAAATATTCCCCATCATAGGTTCGGTACCTCTTTTTCATTCACTTATGTTCTCTAGTCTCTACAACTAAGTGGTGACAAACATGTCACTTTTTATCAAATAGAGACAAACCTATGGAATAAGGATTTCTTTTTAACTGTCCTAGGGAATTCCCAACCCGTGGGAGGTGATTGAATTTGAATTTCTTGGTAACCATAATGACTCTTGGGCTGATTCTGTGCCAGTTAAAACCATACAAAATTGGCTTCTCATACTCACTTAAGGTTCACCTTTTTGCCCAACCCTTCAAGATCCTAAATATCACAGATCCGGGGCGGAGCTGTGTTGAGGGGGGGGGGGGGGGGGTGTGCCATGGCTCCCCCAAAATTTTGAAAAAATATATATATATATATATTTATTTTAATGTTTTCAAAATTTAGTTTACAAAATAAGAGCTGACCCCCCCAAATATTTGAATTAGTCCAATGATGCTTAAAAAAAAAAATTTGTTCTAATAGTTATAAAGATATAACTTTATTTTTTTTAATTCTATTTTTTATTGTAAAATGTACTCTTATATCTGTTAAATATTTGATAAAGTTTGGGATCAAACATGTTTGAATCTATCTTGTTTAACCCGTTATGTGGCGATTAAAAAGTCATTGACTCATTAAAAGAATCTTGTCACAAAACTATACATGAAATGTGTCTTTAGTTGCCACATAATAAGTTAGAGTAAGACAGTTTCAAATATGTTTGGAGATTAATTTTTCCTTCAAGTTTCGGATCATTCATGTTTTTGAAAATTTTATTAGTTCAATTGAAAGATTTTTTACTTACTTTAGTATAAAATTTGATAATTTGTATTTAAAATGAAATTTTCTAAGAATTTTACTATGAAAATGGAAAAAATGAATTTTATTTTATGAAAGATTGCCATCAAACATAATTTTGATTGAAAATACTAAGTTTTTTTTTTTTTTTTGGTGTGTGTATATATATGACTTATCAAATAAAAAAGTGTATATATATATACGTGTGTGTGTATATATAATAAAAAAAGTGTGTATATATATATATGTGGGGGTTGTCTTAATTAATATATTAGTGCCGCAATTTGGGCCCTCCAAATAAAAATTTCTGACTCCGCCCCTGCACAGATGCAAGCACTAGATGTTGATTTTTCATCTGAAAAATATGTAATTTGTGCACAACTATTTGAAGCATAACATTTTGGTTAAAATAATCCTAGTGTTTCATTGGAAAGATCCAATAATCTCAAAGAAATGCTGCATGATGTGATCGATAATTAAAATATCTGCAGAATCAAGATAAAATAAGGTAGATCTTATTAGCATATGAGATGTGTATGAGCCATCAGAGTCGCTTTTCCTTCAATGGGTCTTCAAAACCTACCCCAAATAATGCCGAAGATTTGTTTATTTTTATTTTTATTTTTAAAAAAAAAACCTTGAATCAACCAAATTAATGCAAGCACGAAGTGCGTTTACTCGCATGTAAAGAACTTTCCTTTTAGGTAGTGAGCAAAATGGTTCAGACAGAAGCACAACTGACCAGATACAAAGCAAAATGGCATCAAAGTTGGCTGAGAATCTAAAATTTGTCATGATTTTTCTTGCATCTTCAAAATTTGTGACGCTACACTAGCCATTCTTAGTGGCAACCCACTTTGGAATGCACTTGAGAATAACACCACAAATAGGAAAAAGCAAAGTGTTTGCATGACGTTTCTTTTTCTTTATTCAAACAAATACACAGAGAATATGAAAGGGAAAATCACTAAAAAATCAGCCAACCATTGAAGGGCACCCACCACCATCATTGTAACTTTATACACATCATTAGCACCATGACCTAATTATATAAATATTTAAACTTATCCTATCTTCAAATTTTTAAAGCTTGTCTCTGAGTAGATAGTCCATACCATATCATAATTGTTAATTGTGACTTGGAAATTGGAATAGATGATGCCACTGAACCATCTAAAACGAAATTTAGTTTATGCATTAAAGTTCAAGAACATAACGGTTATGGTAGCAACTAGCGAGTTCAACACACACTAATTGGCGTCTTAAACTAGATCAATTTCTCCTTTCTATTGACCAAAAAAAAAAAAAAATTGATCCCACCCAAGATATCTATATATAATAATATAAAATTAATATTTTTTAATGATTTTTATTGATTTTTTTTTTCACATATAAAATTTTGAAAATTCAAAAATTTTTACTTTATCATTCAGATTTATATATATAATATTAAATTTTAAAGTTATATATAGTGCTAATTAAACTGTATTAATAGTTTAAAATAATTGCTTTCTTTTTTGATAAAACAACCTAATTATACTTAACAAATTTTGATCAAATTATAGAGTTGATCTTTTATAAAATAAAATTCTAAACTATGATAGTTTAAAAATAATTAAAGTTTATTGTTTGGATAAAGCAACTCAAAACCAAACAAATTATGATTAAATTAGATTTGATTTTCTCTAAATAAATTCTAACTAATTAGCTAGGTATGCCTTTCTAAAAATTCTCTAATTTAATTTTTATTTATTACTTATTAGTTTTTACTTATTAAATATGTATCATATATAAATGTTTTTTTTTTTGTTGAAATTTCCTGTACATGCAATTGCATGGTACGTAATGCGACAAGTTTCTCCTAACGCTGCAAGCCTGTAACCATCTATGCTGCTATCCAAGTTGGGTGATGGCACTGTTTGCACTTTGCATTGAACTGTGCATGAAATTGTTGTATTTTTGTCTCCAACAACAAAATAAAAAAAGTCACCAAAAGAAATGTTACATTAATTCTGTTCCTGAAGTCAAGAAGACCCATGGGGTCTATATATCCACTGCCATTGTGTGAGATTTAGGGCCTACTCAGTCTCTCCTGTCTTGGCAGGATATGGATAAAAGAAAAAGTGGGTTGCAATGATATTTCTATTCTTAAGTAGAGAAACAGATCTGTTCTAAAGTAATACGCAAAGCAACTAACACCAATTATTGATTATAACAAAGTCTATTAAAATGGATTAGTTATCCAAATGTGGTCCATCTAATCCTAATAAAAATTAAAATATTCATCTTCAAACTTCAATAAATTACTTGTCCAATTCAAGTTCTACTTTCTTTTCAAACAAAGTGTGACTATTTTTCTATATTTGATAAATATCATCTAGGACACTAATTTAAGCCATCTAATTCTTTCCTATAGGTGGAATAGTGCTTTCTATAAATTGCTAAATTCAATGAGCCTTCTGTCATTAAATTTTAATTTCACTAAGCAGACTCTTGGATGAGGATGCACAGCCTCATCCGAATAGAGTAATGAGACATGAAACTTTTTTATCATCCCTCTAGTTACAAAATAAAATATCTTGAATAATCATTGTTCGATACTTCATGATATTTTTAACAAAGACATTCAGTATTTAAATTTTTAACCTTTTGTAACCATTAAATTATCAAAACTAAGGATATAATTGAAAATTTATATGTTTATAAAATGGAAATTAATTGCGTTCAGCCTTCAGGAGCCAAGTTTATGTTTATTATTATTATTATTATTTTTCTTTGATAGTCCAAGTTTATGTATTGAATAAAAAACGTAAGAGCATTATAATGTCATTAGTGATACCATTTTTTTTGGGTGAATAGCTGGTCAAAGAGTAGATTTTGGAGAGATTCTTCATTGATCTAGTGGCCGGCGAATCATCGATCAAAGAGCGAGTAGCCTTATGGAGAATTCTCGATCAGGGATAAGTTATACGATTCCAAAAAATGATCAAGTTATTTCTTTATATCAAAGACCAAAAGCTGGAAACATCGTTTTTTTCATTCTTTTTTTAATGAGGTGGGCGTTAGTTAATTCAATATAAAAGTTTGAATTGCAAAACATAAGAGAAATTACAAATAGAACTTCTATTAATTCTCTGGTTTTGATTATTTTCACAAGTGAAGAAAAAACTTATAATATCTTTGTTGTCTCATCATATATATCAATTTTTTTTTTATAGATTTTCATTTTTTTTAATTTTCAAAATTAATGGTAAATAGTGTTTGTGAATGGATTGGTGTTGCTTCATATTATGGTGTGTGTATATATATATATGTATATATATATATATATATATTAAGGCTAAAACTAAAACTACACTTTATATATTTTAAATTTGGGATTGTCGTCATTTTAATCCCTCAAATTTAAATGTTTTCAATTTTTCCTCAAAATTTCCAAACTTGTTCAATGTAGTTCTCCTATCATGCTCTCTATCTACATTGAATAATTGAACATTTGACAAATGAGTGCAGTTGTAAAAATAGGGTAGACAAAGATGCAAGTACTCTCTCTCTCTCTCTCTCTCTCTCTCTCTCTCTCTCTCTCCTATAACGTCCTACCAACCACAGAATTAGCACTTGTAGGCAGCTTACTATCTCATGGAAGCTAACAGGTTAACTTTAGCTTACAAACTTAGAATAAATTAATGATGTTAGAGTCTTATTAAAATATTCTTGATACATTTTTTTGAATAATTATTCAATACTTCATGAGTGATGTTCCTTCTTCTTACGTAATAGTGATTCTCACTAATTCAATTTATGATAACACCCACTGATGGGACTGACGACCCCGCGAGATCGTCGGGACAGACGAGCCCATTTTTAAAGACGAACTCAGGCCAGTGAAACGGCACCCTTCAATGCAGTCATTTAAAGGGCCAGCCATGCCTGTCGTTAATGGCCCCTTTAAGATTCACAGGCGTTACCAAGCAGGACATTAAAAGCTGCAACGGCTAGGGACTGCAGAGGCATATATAAAGCTCTCATCACACAAACAAAGGGGTAAGAAAAATTCATCTTGATAAAGATACTACTGATTCATTTCCATTTTTCCAGAAATTCTTTACTAACTTAGGCATCGGAGGCGTGGAGGCAAGCACCACACCGGTGCCCACTTGAAGGATTGATATTCTTAATCAACAGGAGGACCACTGCGGAAAGGATGACTCCACTCGGACGCACATACGACGACTGACGACTTCATCCGTCATCAGTTTGGCGCCGTCTGTGGGGACGATTTATCTTGATCTCCCATTAACCTTTGCATCCGGATGGAGCCTAACCAGGATTCAGTGGCCCTAGCCCAACAAGTCCAGGCCCTGGCGGCCACCGTGGAAGAACTTACTAGGCAGAATCAGGAAATGAGGCAACGGCTTCAACAGGGGGAGAATCGGACTGGAGCAAATTAAGAGGGTGGAGAAAATCGCAATGGAAGGAGCGGCCGCCAGGAGCAGGCCACTTCTGATAGACAGAATTTCGACCCCCTCAGTGAAATAAGGAAGGAGATGGACGAGCTCAGAAGCGCCATCCGGGGCAGAACAGACCAGAGCCTAGACAGGATGGTCAGAGCGACGGATTCACCGTTTACAGCGGCGGTCCTGGGATGTCCGGTCCCGTCGAAATTTCGGTTGCCCCAGTTGGAACCCTTCAACGGGCTCAAAGATCCTCAAGACCACCTCAACACTTTCAAGACGACGCTTGGCCTGCAGCAACCTCCCGACGAGATATTGTGTCGGTCTTTTCCAACCACCCTCAAGGGGGCTGCAAGGGAATGGTTTGCAAGGCTACCAATATCATCGATCGACGACTTCGGGCAGCTGAGTAGCGCCTTTCTGCGCCACTTTGTTGGGGGTCAGCGCCCGAAAAGGCCAGCAGATTACTTGCTTACCATCAGGCAAGGGGAGAAAGAAACGCTGAGGTCATATGTGAAACGATTCACCCGGGAAACCTTGGAGGTAGATGAAGCCGACGACAAAGTGCAACTGACTGCCTTTAAAGCAGGATTGAAGTCTAGAGAATTTGTAGTTTCGCTTGCGAAAAACCCTCCTAAAACGGTGGCGGAGATGCTCCTGAAAGCACAGAAGTACATGAACGCCGAGGATGCGCTGGCCGCCATACGAGAGACAGAGCAAACAGGAGACATAAAAAAGAAGAGGACGATCGTAGGGGAAGGAAGAGAGATCGGCCAGACCGTCGAAGCACTGACGGAAGTAGGAGGAAAGATGATAGAACCCAGTGGACAGTAAAATTCACCCCCTTAATTATGCCCATTGACAAGATCTTAGCACAGATCAAAGACGAGCATTACCTGAAGTGGCCCAGGCCATTGCATTCATCGCCCAATGTCCGCGACAAAAAGAAGTATTGCCGATTCCACAAGGATCACGGCCACTATATGGAAGAATGCAGAGACCTGAAAGAGCAAATAGAAGAGCTAATTAGGAAGGGGAAGCTGCAAAAAGTATGTGAGGAAGGAAGAACCCAACAGGCCCGGGGGCGGCAACAGGAACTAGCACGGGTTTGCATCCAGGGACGAGGGCAACCCCCCGTAGCACCCGAGTATTATAGGGGAAATAAAGACAATCGCAGGTGGTCCATCCACAGGAGGTTCTTTCAAGTCTCTCAAGAAAGCACATCAAAGGCAGGTGAACAGCGTTCATATGGCGCCTCCATTCAAACAGAGACGGGCGAACCAGGATGTGTACTTTTCGGAAGACGACGCCAGGGGAGTGAAGCAACCCCATGGCGACCCATTGGTAATTATGCTCGCAATCGAAGGATTCAACACGAGGAGAGTCCTTGTAGATAATGGCAGTTCGGCAGATATCATCTACCTCCCAGTTTTCCAGCAACTAAACCTGGACCCAAAGAGGTTGCGGCAGTTTAACTCCCCACTCGTCAGCTTTAGTGGGGACAGGGTTTATCCTAAAGGCATAGTGACGTTAACAGTCACCGTTGGAACTCACCCTAAACAGTTGACTCGTCAAATAGACTTCTTGCTGGTAGATTGCCCTTCGTCCTACAATGTAATCATTGGAAGGCCCGCACTCAATCATTGGAAGGCAGCCACGTCCACTTATTGCTTGAAAATGAAATTCCCAACCGAAGACGGTGTAGGCGAAGTAAAAGGTGACTAAGTTTTGGCCAGAGAATGCTATCAGGCCGTGCCTGCAGCCAAAGAAAACCACACCTGGATGGTAGAAGAGGAAAAGGAGGAAGAAATGGAACCCCTGGAGACAATTGAACTAGTTGATGGCAGAACGGCGTTGACGACCCGGATAGGGACGACACTGACTCCTGGAATGAAAGCTAAACTCGTCCAATTCCTTGGAGAGAACTTAGACGTCTTCGCATGGAGCCACGAGGATATGCCTGGCATACCACGAGACGTCATTCAGCACAGACTTAATGTAGACCAAAGTGTAAAGCCCGTTCAACAAAAATGACGAGTATTCGCTCCCGAACGAAACCAAGCAGTCTCAGACGAGGTAAGTAAGTTGTTATCCGCAGGCTTCATCCAAGAAGTTCACTATCCTGAATGGCTCGCTAAAGTCGTCCTAGTAAAGAAGGCCAGTGGGAAATGGAGAATGTGCGTGGACTTCATGGACCTAAACAAGGCTTGCCCAAAAGACAGCTTTCCCCTGCCACGGATAGACCAATTGGTGGATTCCACTGCCGGGCACAGACTGTTAACATTCATGGACGCCTTTTCGGGGTACAACCAGATAAAGATGGCCGAGGACGACCAAGAGAAGACCGCCTTCATTACGAGCCAGGGGCTGTACTGCTACAAAGTGATGCCATTCGGGCTGAAGAACGCAGGGGCAACTTACCAGAGGTTAGTAAACAAGATGTTCAGCAAGCAAATCGGTAGGAACATGGAGGTGTATGTGGACGACATGCTCGTGAAGAGTAAGGAAGAGTTTACCCATCTGGACGACCTGAAGGAGACATTCGGTACCCTCAGGAAGTATCAGATGAAATTGAACCCCAGCAAATGTGTATTCGGTGTAGCTTCTAGGAAGTTTCTGGGGTTCATGGTGTCCCAAAAAGGAATAGAAGCGAACCCAGAGAAGGTACATGCTATACTCGACATGGCATCCCCTAAAACTGTTAAAGAAGTCCAGAAGCTCACTGGAAGAATTGCTGCACTCAATAGGTTCGTCTCGAAAGCAACGGATCGATGTTTGCCCTTCTTCAAAACGCTGAAGCAAGCTTTTGTCTGGACTGACGAATGCGAGGCAGCATTTCGTGAACTCAAGCACTACTTGAGCAACCCACCTCTACTGAGCCCGTCCAAAGAGGGAGAAAACTTATATCTGTACCTGGCCGCGTCGAATACGGCCGTCAGCGCGGCGTTAGTTCGCGAAGAAGACAAGAGGCAGCTTCCGGTCTACTACGTCAGTCAGGCTTTTCAAGGAGCTGAAGCCAAGTACCCCAGGATCAAAACGATTGCGTTCGCCCTTATAGTAGCTTCGCGTAAGTTACGGCCCTACTTCGAAGCAAACCCCATCCGAGTGATGACGGACTAGCCCATCAAAAAGTCCATGAATAAACTAGACGCAACTGGGAGGATGGTTCAATGGGCAATTGAGTTGAGCCAGTTCGACATTGAGTACCATCCAAGGACCGCCATTAAAGCACAGGCTCTAGCAGACTTCATCGCCGAATTCACCGGCGATGACGAACCCAACAATGTTGACGAATTAGAGTGGTGGACGTTCCAAACTGACGGGTCGTCATCCCAAAAAAGAGGGGGAGTAGGGGTTATCATCATCAGCCCCGAAGGAGAAACCCTAAAGTATAGAGTCCAATTAAAATTCCCAGCCACCAACAATGAAGCCGAGTATGAGGGAATACTTACAGGACTAAGAATAGTGAGAGCGTTGGGGGCAAAAAGCCTGTTTCTCCAAAGCGACTCAAAGCTGGTAGTTGGACAGATAAAGGGAGAATACGAAGCGAAGGAGGAAAGGATGCAGAAGTACCTCCGACTGACGAGGTGTCTGGCATAGGGGCTCGACAGGGTGGAGTTTGAACAAGTCCCAAGAAACCAGAACACGAGAGCGGACGAGATTGCGAAACAGGCCTCTTCACAAGAAGAGCCTACAAGAACTGACACCTACATAGAGATCCAGACACACCTCAGCATAGAAGAAGTTCCCATGTTCAAGGTGCAAAGCACTCATAGCTGGATGACGCCAATAATATCTTACCTTCAAGACGGACACCTCCCACCGGATGTCAAGGAAGCCAAGAAGATAGAGAAAAGAGCAGCCAGATTCACAATCCTGAACGACACCTTATATAAAAGAGGCTTCTCCATGCCTTATTTGAAATGCGTTGACGAAGAGGAAGCACCCTACATCCTGAAAGAAGTCCATGAGGGAGTATGTGGAGACCACACAGGCCCCAGATCTTTGGTAAGTAAGATCATCAGAATGGGTTACTTCTGGCCTACCATGCAGGCGGACGCGCATGAACTCGTCAAAAGATGTGACAGATGCCAGAGGTTTGGAAACGTGCAACGCCTCCCGGCCGAGAGACTGACGACGATAACCTCGGCATGGCCCTTCTCTAAATGGGGGATCGACATCGTCGGACCACTTCCCCAGGGAAAGGGACAGGTAAAATTCCTACTTGTTGCCATTGATTTCTTCACCAAATGGGTCGAGGCAGAAGCACTGGCAACCATTATTGAGGCAAAAATCCAAAGCTTCGTGTGGAAGAACATAATTTGCCGGTTCGGGATCCCACGGACGATCATATCAGACAATGGACGCCAATTCGACAATTAGAGTTTCAGAGACTTTTGTTCGACGTTGGGAATTAAGAACCAATTCTCGTCCCCGGGACACCCTCAAGCGAATGGACAGACGGAGGTAACCAACCGAACGCTGCTAAGGATCATCCGAACGAAGCTAGACGAGGCCAAAGGGATATGGCCCGAAGAGTTGCCTAGTGTCTTGTGGGCGTACAGGACTACGGTGAGAACCCCAACGGGAAAAACCCCATTCTGAGGTGGGAGTGACGAGCACCAGGCGAGAAATGTTTCAGGAAGAAAGTAATGACAGAGAATTACGCGTCAACCTGGACTGCATCGACGAAGTCAGGGACACAACTTTGATCAAAATGACGAAATACCAACATAAGATGGCTGAAAACTACAACAAGAGGGTAAAACTCAGACGACTCAACATCGGGGACCTCATCTTACGAAGAATCTCCCCGGCGACCAAGAATCCTGCCCAAGGAAAGCTCGGCCCTACCTGGGAAGGCCCTTACAAGATAGCGCACTACTCTAGACAGGGGAGCTACCACCTGGAAACACTGGACGGACAGAAGCTTCCCCGACCCTGGAACATCGAGCACCTAAAGAGATACCACGTCGCGATGTAACAAGATATTGTACTCACGATTTTCATAAGCAATATAGGAACTGTTCAGTAAATGTTTGACAAACAAAAAACACAAGCCAACAAATTTCGCCTTTACCTACGTAACAAGATTCCGCTCTGACGGATGTAAGTTATTGACGAACCCTTAAGAGGGAAAAAAGCCAGCAAATCTTGGCTAAGTAACAAGATTCCGCTCTGACGGATGTAAGTTACTGACGAACCCTTAAGAGGGAAAAAAGCCAGCAAATCTTGGCTAAGTAACAAGATTCCGCTTTGACGGATGTAAGTTACTGACGAACCCTTAAGAAAAAAAAAAGCCAACGAATCGCGGCTAAGTAATCCTACATATAAAAAAAAAGGGTGGAAGAAGAGCTGACGGATCTTGGCCAAGCAACCAAACTCGGCCTCGACGGACGACGTACAACAAAAAGAATATGCCAAGGTATCGATCGAACTTGGTCACAAACATAGAAATGCGAATTGCCAAAGGACGAGTGCATCATAAGACAAAAGGAGGTTAATCAACAAATTAAAGACAAGCAAGTAAGTATAAAACCGTCAATCCAACTTAAACCCAAAAAGACAGTTATCATTGTTTCTACAGCCAAAGTGACACTAGACCTACAATTACTACTTGCAAAATAAAATTGTCTTAAAAGTGGATCTTACAGCCCAAGACCCAATGGGCATTAAAAAAAAAAAAATCCTTAAAAACTACAGCTTCAAACATCTCCAGCAACGTCGTCTGTGGGATCAGTGGTCTCGGGAATGTCACCTTCTGGGGCAGTGGATGGAGCAGCCTCATCAGCAGCCATTTCTTTGTCCACCTCTTCCAGGTCTCAACTCTCCAAATCGACTCCAGAGGGATGCTTGACCAAATACCTTCTCAGGAGTTCAAAACCTTTAAAGCACCAGCTAAAGAGGACGGTGTTGTACTCGTCCGTCTGCTGGAAGGCTTCAACGGCCTTCACGGCAATGGTTTTGAGCTTCTCCTTAGCACCCAGAAGCTGCTCATCCTTTTCCAAGCACAGTTGACGCTCTGCCCTGAGGTCGTCACTCAATGATTTAACCTTTTCTTTCAAGGAGTTAGCCTCACCCATGGAATCAATGAGATCCTTCTTCAACGCTGAATTCTCCGCCTCCAGAGCATTTGTCTGGGACATCAGGGACGACACCTTGGCCTCTTGGGCAGCGTACTCAGCAGACATGTGAAGACTCTCCCCCAGCAGCTGAAAAGGAAAGTTAGGAACGTCAACAACTTGACTCCAAAAAAAAAAAAAAAAAAAATTTTGAAGACTCAAGGACCATTCACCTAAACCAACTTATGGACGTGATGGGCAGTAGTCGCGCTGAAGCGCTTCTCAGAAAGAGCCCTCAAATCATCGGCAGTCACAGCCCCTTGCGCCCTTTCCCAAGAGAGCTTCTCGTCGCTCCAGATCGTGGACTGACGGGAGTCCTTCTCCTTCTCGGATAGACGCGCCTTCTTAGACGCAGGAGTGGGAATCTCCTCAACTGATGTAGTTGGAGAAGCCGTCCGTGTAGTCTCGGTCCCGGACATGATAGGAGTAACAAGCACAGGAGGAGCCGACGGGCCCTTCTCGGTAATCCGGACCGTCCTCTTCCCCAGACTGGACAACGGCTCGTCCTTCTTTGTCCTCATCTTAGCGTACATGTCCTTATTGAATTTGGTCGTCATCTCTGAAAAGACGAAGACAAGTAAAAAAAAATGAGGATGAGAATAACGACGAATATAGACAACAGACGAGGCTGTGCACTTACTCTTTTTTCCCTCGATATCAATGATGCGCAAAACAAAAGCAGAAGGCTCGGGGCCCAAACAGTAGAATGAGAGTGTCCTCGGATCTACCAAATCGTCCCAATCCTCGATTGTCTTCGCGTATTCAATCGCCTTCTCTACCTGATCTCTATACCTGCTCTTGAGCTTGGGCCGGCTCTTGACTAAGCAAAACACAAGACGAAGAGGTCAACATTATGAGGGAAAACAAGCATAGAAGAAACTCAATGACGAGGAAGAATATTGACGCACCTAAGGGTGGGGTCCCCCACCGACGACGCAACCGCGGGAGATCACCCCACACCTCACCAGAGGGGGTCTCAAAATCATCCCCAGACACAAAGAAAAATCTTGATTTCCAATACCTGAATGACGACGGCAAACCCCGGATAATCCTGGTCTTTCTCTCCCAAGGCACCAACTCATAATACCCATGCTCCTTAGACTCTTTCAACCGATACATGTAAACAAACTCATCTACCTTAAGCATACCACCGTCAGTCGCGGCCAGCCATATTCCCATGCAGCTGACCATGATCCTCCAAGAATTGAGCATAAGTTGCCCTGGAGCAATGCCGAACCGATCCAGCAGCTCCATGAGAAATGGATGGACGGGAAACCTCAGCCCACAGACGAAGGCAGCCTCGTAAAAGCATACCTCCCCGGGAAAGAAGGTACAGGCCCGATCTCCCTCACCAGGCAGACGAACCCTCACCCGTTCTGGGAATTGAAACCTATCTCTAAAACGGCCTAATGTGTCCGCGTCTAACCCACACGTCTCCTCTTGAGCATGAAAAGCCCTAATCTCTCTAAGAGAAGAGACGGCTGTGTCTTCTTCCACCGGGCCATCGCTAGACGATAGCCCAGTCTCGAGGTCACTAGACCGTACCTCCGACATCCTTTTACCTCCCTTTACCAAACCCCCAAACCAATTAATTGATTGGCTAAGTACCGGAAACAACTCACCCACTACAACCCGCAAACTACAACCCTCAAAAACAAAGTTTTCAAGCAATGGAAGAAAAGCACTAGAAGTACCTAAAGAAGCCCCTAAGCGAGCAAATACAAAAGAAACCGAGGGGCACACCTCCCTAACCACAGAACTATCGACCATGAGAAACGGACACTTCAACCCCAAAAGATTTCAAAAAAAAAAGGGGGGGAAAGGAAAAGAAAATCAAAATTGTAATCATATTATAACAGCAAAAGAAAAGAGAAGATAAGAACAAAGAGAGGGAACATACCTCGAAAAAGGGAGATGTAAGAAGCAGCACCACCACGTTGCAGAGGAAGTTTACAGAAAGGAAAATGGAGAAGGTAACACTCAGAGCAATGATTGGAGATTTTGGGAGAAGTGAGAAGAGGAAAAGTTTAAAGGAAGGAAAAACCAACAGGCCCAAAAAACCGAAATTCAGCGGGAAATCCAAGGGTCACATAGCATTGAATCACAACAAGCCGCGTGGCCACGACACGTGTGGCGCCACCCTTAAGCATTTAATACGGTTAACATCCCGAGAAGCACATACAGCTTATAGACTCTTAAAATTCTGAGATCGTTCATACACGTAATGACGACCCCATAATTTGGGGGCAACTGATGGGACTGACGACCCCGCAAGATCGTCGGGACAAACGAGCCCATTTCTAAAGACGAACTCAGGCCAATGAAACGGCACCCTTCAATGCAGTCATTTAAAGGGCCAGCCATGCCTGCCGTTAATGGCCCCTTTAAGATTCACAGGCGTTACCAAGCAGGACATTAAAAGCTGCAACGGCTAGGGATTGCAGAGGCATATATAAAGCTCTCATCACACAAACAAAGGGGTAAGAAAAATTCATCTTGATAAAGATACTACTGATTCATTTCCATTTTTCCAGAAATTCTTTACTAACTTAGGCATCGGAGGCGTGGTGGCAAGCACCACACCGGTGCCCACTTGAAGGATTGATATATTTAATCAACAGGAGGACCACTGCGGAAAGGATGACTCCACTCGGACACACATACGACGACTGATGACTTCGTCCGTCATCACCCACCATTTATGTGAGAAAAAAAAAAAAAAAAGCATTGCTTTTGGCGTTTTTTTTTTTTTTTTTTTTTTTCTCGTCCTTGTAAAATGTAAATATCTATGTTAATAAAGTGGTTAAAAGTATTAATTTTCTCCTAAAAAACAAATGTTCCTTGAAATGGATATAAGCAATGATAAAATTCCTAAAAGCATTAGTAATGAGTCATCTCTCTCTCTCAACAAGGATGCCAATAATCATCGTTGCTAGGTGGTTGAGATTGGGTATACAGTGGCCAAGTTGGTCATAAAGTGGTCAATTTGGCTATGGGATGGTTGATCTTGGCCGTGGGGTGGTCAATCTTTCAAATTGAAGAGTGATTAATATTGGCAGTTCGATTTGTTCGTGAACAAAATAAATAATTTAAATAAAACACGGAAAAAAAGAGTTTGACATTGGTGAGGGAAGTGGAAAATGAGTTAATTAAGACAGGGAAAGAAATTTGTCTAATACATTGCTTTTACAACTTGACTATAGGTCCCTCTTCAAAAAAAAATTTATTCAACTGAATTCATAGCTGCGTTTTTTGAATACGGCTATAAAATTAACTTATAATTGCGTTTTTAAAAAATGCAACTATAAGTTAAGTCTACAGCCGCGTTTGCGGCTATAGCCCACGTTTTTTGTTGTGCTAATTTAAAAGAAGGATATTGGACGTTAAAATATAGTGAAGATATAGGTGGAATTAACATTCTATTTTAGCGATGGAAAAAGACTGTTAATTTTTCAAGAGCTCCATAATTTAACTATCACATTTTGGTATTTTTAACAGAGACATTTAGAGTTCAAATTATTTCTTTTTTGTAATTATTGAATTATTAAAAAAAAAAGTAGATCTAGTTACGCATGACTAAAGAAAAAAATATGAAAGATATATATCTTTATTTTATATATATATATATTATGAGGAATCTTTCAAAATAATTGTCTGTTGTCTGGCTAAAAAGGGGGGAAACCACAATTGTAATACCTACGTGGAAACTTTGAGGTGTTGAGGTCACTTCTGGCCCTATAGGATTTGAAAGGCCAATATAAGCTCAGGAATATAATTGGGTGGGATCACCAAACTTCCAATTAACTTAAGAAAAAACATAGGAGAGAATTTGTTAAAGTGGAAATGACAAAAACAACTTCAGCAGTGACTAATGGTAGCAGAAAAGAAAAAGGTAGAAAAAGGGGTCCCCAATTGCGCATTGGAGTATAGCATATGCCTTGTAGTCATCATAGATTTAGAATTAGAATGATCGATATCTTACGACTTTTGAATAAATTTCAATTTGAAGAGAGAAGCGATTTTCCAATTTGCATTGACTAATGACTATTGACACAACCCTTGTTTCCACCAAGCACTAGGTTTTCACTGATAAAGGAATATATACTTATTTCTTAGGAAAAATCAAAGTTTATGTTATATTTCAGATTAGCTTCTAAGTTTTTAATTTTGTCAATTAATGTTTTACACTTATATGTTCTAAAATTATCACACCAGATCGATAAAAGGTTTATCGACCCCTTAAAGTTATGATTAGAGGAGTTCAATCTTCATGCCAACAAAGTGTAGTGAATTTCAAAGTCATTTTAAAAGATTCAAATGTCATTAATCTCTATTAGAATCAAGCCCATGATGTATTAAAAAAAGATGTGGATGACTAGGATGAGTTTGATATTCAAATCAAAGAACTGGTTGATAGAAAATTATATAACTTTTTTTTTTTTTTGATGAACTGAAAAGAAACTTTTATTTTAAACTCAAGGTTCCTTTTTTGGTCTAATTAATTGTACCACTTGTCCACTGGTTAGTGTCTCTTCCCATGTTATTCAATTTATTTAATAAAACTTTACTAATTATTGGTATCATTATTTTTATTTTACATTCCTAGTCTTATGTTCCACAGAAAATGGGGTATACAGTATACACTTTCGTAGTCTAGATTTCCTAAGCACTTTGTTAGCTACCTTTTGACTCTGACAGCATCTAGTACTTCCAGAACAAAGTAACATTTCACATCGGGTAAATTCTCAACCCTTTCACCTCAAGATTAAAGATGCATGCATACGCATAAAAAGGTTTTAATTGATACCATATTTCCGTGAAACTTACGAAGCATCTTCTTTTGTTTTGTTTTTTATAGCAGTGCATGTTAACTTGACGTAAGAATCTAATATTACAGTGTCATGCATGTTGGTGTAGGGTTCAATATGAGATTCGAAAATCATGAAGGTCTTCATATATAGGATAATACGGAAGACATAAAATTCAAAGACAGATATAAATGGCTTGACATATTTTTTTGGGTGGGCACGAATAGGGATAACTTGAGATTCTTATTCCAAGCTATTTGGTGAAATTTCACTACAAAT
Source organism: Lithocarpus polystachyus (assembly GCA_033629205.1). Taxonomy (NCBI): domain Eukaryota; kingdom Viridiplantae; phylum Streptophyta; class Magnoliopsida; order Fagales; family Fagaceae; genus Lithocarpus; species Lithocarpus polystachyus. The sequence goes on from CM066167.1 coordinate 40,085,311, forward strand.
TGCCAATTAATGCTACTTCATTTATTTATTTTAAAAACAAATTGAACTGACTTACATGCAATTTTAAGTTAATCACTTTTTGCTTTGAAAGTTGAAACATATATATGTGTATCAAGTTGAGCTTCACTTCTCATGCATGTGTGATTTAATATGCTTGTGCTTACAAAGTATATTTTATGTTGAGGAACTAAGAGAATTTTTGTTTATTTATTTGCTGAATAAGGAACTAAGAGAATTATTTTATGCATCCTTTAGCACATTTTGTAATAGTGTTAATGTGTTAGAGATAATTGACTATTATTTACATTTATAGAAATTTAAGGGAGATCGAAGTATATTTATACAAATGTTTGAAAGAGTGTAATTTCGATAAACCTTAAGGAAGGTTGATGTAGTTCACACTTCTACTTATTTATCTTAACATCTTCATTTCAACTAGACTCGTTTCATGAATGTGTTGTTTCTTAATAGCTCAACATCAATACTATAGAGCATACGGTCTTATAACAATCTCATAAATTTTTTTCTTTTACTTAATATATATTTTGGTCACACAATGCTCTTGTATTTTAACCTACGTTTAATCATATTCTCTTAAAGTTTCAAAGTGTGACTCGTACACTTAATTTCATAGTAATTTACATAGTCTTGGATATCTCTATTATTATTTTTTATTTATGTTTGTCAATCATGCTATACCCATGTCCTCCAAACACTTTCAAACTTTAATGAAAATTTCATTAGGTCGCTTGACCTTTTCCCCTTTTCATTCTCAATTTTTTAATTGCTTCAATTATCCTAAATATTCGAGCAAATTTATGCTTTCTATCATTAAGGGGGTTACAAAGTTTGCTTCAATATCTTGTTCAACATCCATTGAAAAAGTTTATCAAAATAACATTTCAATCACTTTTTTTTTTCTTCTCTTATTTTGCTAACACCATTTTTTATTTATCAATAATCAACTTGACACATTTTTAATTTACAAACACTTAAAAAACGTCTTAATTTTTAAGTAGTTAGCTCAACTAGTAAAATTTATGATAATTGAATAAGATATTTAAAATTTAATATTTATATATACCAAAAATTAATTAGTATCTTGATCTTATAATAAAATACATCAACATCAGGCGTCATAGGCGGAAAAAAATAAAAAAAATTCTCAATTTTCAAGTAATCCAACTTTTCTTCCAATAGCAGTTGCTATTTGTCTATTTCCACATTTGCACTCACCCATGCAAAAAAACAGGAAAAAAGAATAAAATAAAATAATAGAATCGAACTCATGCCACGCGCAACACCACGGGTGTTGTCACTCCCTCCCCGGTCCCCAATAGTCAAATATCCCCCGCCACCACTACTATTCCCGCGACCAACACCAACAATCACATTACTCACCCCACTCGCTCACTTAGCACGTGTACCTCACACCCTACCCCGCCAAAAAAAACAAACAATCATAACGTCATCAATTACAGACCCCAGAGGAGTGCGCAGGTTAATCAAGAGCGACGTGCGTGGGCTAACAAAGGCCCATACCAGTCGAGTCAGTGAATCAACTTGTCTACCTAGTGCGCACCTTAGCAGTAGTGGAACTTTGACGGCGACTTTCGAACACTACAACTGCTACTGCATTTACGTTATATTATTTTATGCTTATCTCAAAATCTTGTTACACACTCGTTATTACATCTTTTGTACAATTTAGTTTTGAAATCGTGTTTTAATTTTACACAATTTTAATTAAAATTACGACGATTTTACAATTTAACTGAAAAAATATTTTTCAAAAGCACTTTTTTACTGAGCATATATTATAGGTGCAATAACAAGCGCGTGATAATCATTATTAGTATTTGTCTCTGACTCTTGCACCTTGCGAACACACTCACTGACACATAATCACATATGCAAAATATCTTTTTATATATATATATATATATATATGAATAAAAAAGGAAATATATTTATAATAACAAAGGGATAAAATTTGAAAATGGAACAGTGTAGGAAGTAGCAGTATATTTAATAAAAATGGTTCTTTTAAATAAGCTGTCGTGTTCTCATTCGATTCTGCTTCTTCTTCGGGATGATGGGACTTATTAGGGTTTTGGGAGAGAGAGAATTAGGGTTTCGATTGGGACCAACCACGACTACCACAAGCTTCTTTCACCTTCGTTTTTGTGCTACTCGCAGAACTCGGATTTGAGCGGGAAAAAATAACTACTACAACAAAAAAGATTTATATACAACATATATATTTTGGCCTTTGTGTTAATTTCCAAAAGGTTCGGCTTTGTTTGTTTTCAAATTTTCCATCTTTTGATTCTGTTTGGTTGCCGGGAAAGCTCAGCAAACGATTTGAAGTTAAAAAAACACTTTTTTTTTTTGGTCAAACGAAAAGTTTTTTTCTTGGCTATAATTTGAGTGTTTTTGGTTAATTTTTGAGAATTGAATCATTTGGCAAATATATAAGGTATATATGTTTGAGTTTTTGATTATTACTTTGATTGCTTTCTTTGTTAAAGGAATCACTCTATTTTTTTAGTGATGAAATGGGTTATGGAGTTTTTGAATATGTGATTGTTTTGTGTGTCTATTTGGGTTTGATGGTGTAGAAACTGACTAAACCATGTATTGAGACTGGGGGGTTTCGTTTGGTAGAGACGGTTAATTGGTAATTTTCAGTGTTTTTGCTGTTCATAACTTCATGTATCTTATTTGGTTCTCGTTTAAACTTCAAAATCAACAGTATATTGAAGTGAGAGTTCATAACTTAATATATAATTCAATTCGATTCTCCTTCCAAGGAAATTTTTTGATGTTTCTTTGTGTTTCCAACTATGGTGTAGTAATAGAATTGATCATTTATCAATTATTTGAAATCAATAGCAAGGGTATGAAACGGTTTGATATGGATTTTATTTTTGGCATTTGGGTGTTGAATTTGTTCTGGGATGGGAAAATTGAGAAAAAACAATTTGATTATGTGTCTGATTCAAAGTCTTTGTGTATACTTCTGTGGGTTGATAGACAAGGCTTTGAGGGGAAGCTTTTGACTTCAACTTCTTCTGATTGATTTCTTTTATGCCTACCTCAATTCTGTCTAATCCGACAAAAAAGCATAGCCCTCACAGTTGTAAAGGAGTATGTTGTGTGATTACTTAGTACTATGCATTTCAGTTACTATGGAGTTCTGAGAATGGTGATATTATAACTGTTCTAACATTGACAATCTGTTGCTTACATCTGGATGTTGAAAATTTATCGTTATGGAATTTTAAATCCAGTTTAGAAATTTAGGGACATACTTTATGTTGAATTGATAAAGAACATCTTCTTGCTTCTGTATTTCAAATTTCCATCTCCTTTAGTTTAATTGGATGTTATGTTGTGAACCTGGATCTTTTTAACCTTTGTTACTGGATTGTTAATTTTAAGGAGCAATGCTTTGTTCTGTTTTGGACTTCTGGTTGGTTTCATGGTGTTTTGATTCTCTATGTAGATGTCAATCAAATAATTTCAAGTCATTCTAAGATTTTTATCAGACAATAGTAGGGATTTCCTTTAGTAATGTGCTTCAAACATTGTGAAAACAGAGTAACTCATAAAGTTTTCAAAGGGATTACATTTTTTCTGCTACACCCATTTCCAATTCAACTTACAAGCAGACATTTCAGATCCATGTTAAAATTCATGGTGTTTATATCAATCTTAGAAGACCTGACATGGTTCTTTTCTTTATTTAATTTCCGCATTTCTCTGTCTTTCTTAACTATGTGTATTTAGGCCAAATGCTCATTAAGTTACCTTTGTGATCAGTCCAAACGATGAACTCTACTTCAGCCCAGTTTGTTACCACAAGAAGGATAGGAGTATATGAGCCAATCCACCAGGTTAGCACATGGGGAGAAAATTTCAAAAGCAATGGTAATCTAAATACATCTTCATCCTTGGTTCTGGAGGATACAAAACTTGAAAATCAGGTGAAAATCTTCAAAGTTTAGGCATCTTGGTGCATTCTTCTGATTGCTAAGCTAATTCATTTTTATTATACGATTTTTCTAGTCTGAGGATACTTCACATGGAACAACGGCACCTTCTAATGAATATGACCAAGAAGCATCTAAACCTGCTGATAAGGTGAGAGTGATTGTATCAATGAGTATGATTTGAAATTTACAATATGATTATATATTCTTGTCCCCATTTTCTGCATTGGATGGCCCAGCTTTTTTTTTTTCTTCCCCGGTCAAGTCTCCTGAAACTAGACCAAGGTTTGCTACTGTTAGTTCTAGTTCCCCCGTCACCACATTCTTATTTCTGCTCTCTTACATATGGTTATTGGAATGTAATGATTCTTGTTCATTCAGAGACCCACACATGATGGAAAATTTTTCCTGTTAGTTTTCTTATCTTCCTGTACTTTTGTTTATTTGAAAATGATTTTTTCGTGCATGAATATCCGGTGGTGTGTGTTCTTCATTGAGAATAATGACAGGTTCATTCATTGTTCATCAGTATTTAATTCTATGCAGATAGCATATCATTTGATATGGACAATCTAAAAAAATATGTATATGCTCACAATCGAGCAATTTTATCCATAAACTTGTCATATTAGTTTTAATATTTTAATTTTGAGGATGAACTCTAATACAGCACCAACAATCTTTACCTTGGTTTACAACTTTACTCATAAATCTGCAGGTGCTACGGCGGCTTGCACAAAACCGGGAGGCTGCTCGTAAAAGCCGTTTGCGGAAAAAGGTTTGTAGGCATACACATTGAAACAGAAGCCATACACATGCAAGAAGTGGTTAGACATACTAGATTTGGGTTTTGCTTTACAGGCCTATGTTCAGCAGTTGGAAACTAGTCGTTTGAAGCTGATTCAATTAGAGCAAGAGCTTGAGCGTGCCCGGCATCAGGTATGAAAAAACATTAGCTTTTATGTGGCATCTTTGAGGCATTAATATATTTTGATCAATCAGTACAACTTTTTCCTCCCCTTTAATAACTGAAGCAGTTGATATTTTTTTGCAGGGCTTGTATATGGCTGGTGGGTTAGATGCTAGTCATCTGGGGTTCTCTGGAACTGTAAACTCAGGTTTGTTTGTCAATATGCTGTCAGAAATTATCTTTGAATCTAATATCCTTGTTCTCAAATGTTACTGAGTCTTGTTAATATTGCATTGCTCTAAGACACAGTGGGTGGCTGGTAGCTGACTCATTTAGCTTACATACTATGAAATGCTGAAGTGCTTTATGATCTTAAGTTCCCAGTGAAAGAGACCAGATAAAAATTTCAACTTCAAATATTAATATTATGTGCTTCATGCAATAAGCTATCAAGTAAAGTTCAAGGGCAGTGAGAGAAGGAGTAGGTGTTTTTCCCATTTTTAACTCGTTTGAAGCATTAAGATGTGGCAGTCTTGTGATGGTTGTTAAAAGCACACTATCTTAGTTAAACTTGATTTTTATCCCCCCCCCCCCCCCCCCCCCCTCCCCCTCTCCCCCTCTCTCTTTAGAGTATGTAAATAAGAAATGATCTTATGAAGAAAAGAACTGATTTGGGGGCAGATGAATGCTTCAAAGCCGGAAGTGAATTTACACCAACTAGGCAATCATGAAGTTAAAATAGGCAATCATGATGTTAAAATGTACCTGAGCAGTAGAACAACATGTGCTGTCTTCCATGAGTTTTTATTAAAATATATTGATGTTCTTTATTTCTCCAAAATAAGTAGGACTAGCTCTTATTTTTCCTCCTACATCAGGTCTATTGATTCTAGCTAGGGAATAGAGGAATCTTAAGAATAAGGAGTGGCTATTTCATTTACAGTTTCGTTTGGTGTAACTTATCAATAAAGAAAAATGGGGAAAGAAACAAAGATGCTTCGGGGGGATGCAATTTCTGTTTAGGCCCACGTTTTTGTATCCTGCCCAAAATTTTCAGAATATGAGGGAAAGGAAGAAGTTCCTACATTCCACCATATTTCTTATTTAAGGGCATATAAGCAAAAGATAGATATCGAATATCCTTTCCCTTCTCATCTTTCCACAAACCAAATAAGGTAGAAACACACTCCTCTCCTTTTTCCCCCTCCTTTCTTGACTATGCCCAACACACACACAAAATCCCTTTGCTCTCCCTGGCTATGCTCTTTTCTTTTCCATTCCAACTCCCTTGGTACCTCCAAACAAGGAGTTCACACTATAAACATGGTCTTAAAACAAAATGTCCAAAAAATTATGTGAACATGGAAAAAATATCCAAAGACTTTGATATAGTGCCATGTCAAAATAGTTGTTTCGTGTATTTCCAATTATCCTTTATCCCTTTTGGAAACTTGCAAAGATAATAGTGCTGCATTTCACTTTTGTGGGCACAAAAGCAAAATAGTGTACAGTAGTAAAGTTTCAGGCAGCAACTATACCTACATCTCTGTCATTTTACTGGTTGGTTCATGGATATACTTGCAGTTTTCTATTTGAATCTTAATCCCTTGAATTCTTCATAAGCTTCTTTGGTACAAGGACAACTATATTAGTTATTCCCAATTACCAAACTCTAAAATTAAAAGTTTATGTTCGTAGAATGTTCTCTCTGCTACCATATTTCAACAGCCCAAGAAGATTAAATTAGTGATTAGAAATATAAGTTGTTACTAAAAATGCCTATATGTATGCTCAATGCATCTTAATGCACCATCAAAAAGAGACGTCTTCACCCTAAGCATAAACAAAACTTTCAGAAGGTTGAAGTGTTGTAACACCACAATTGAATTTTTTATGAGCTATTTAGCCTCATGTATAATTGTCAGACATACTGAGTATAACTTGTGGTATTATTTCCCTTAGTTACATTTTTCTTCTTGTATCATGTCCTTGGCCTCCTTCTTTGTTCTCTTATGATATTGTATTCTAAAATTAGCCCACACTAAGGATTCTACAGGGATTACAGCATTTGAGATGGAGTATGGACACTGGGTGGAAGAACAAAATAAACAGATTGGGGACTTGAGAACTGCTTTGAATGCTCATATAAGTGATGTAGAGCTGCGAATGCTGGTAGACAATGGCTTGGAACATTACACTAAATTTTTCCGTATGAAAGGATCTGCAGCAAGTGCTGACGTCTTCTATGTCATGTCTGGCATGTGGAAGACATCAGCTGAGCGCTTTTTCTCGTGGATTGGAGGGTTTCGCCCGTCAGACCTTCTTAAGGTGATGTGTGGTTCATTTTGAATTAATATGTGGGAATCATACATGTTAACTCTATAATTTGGGTTTTTAGTTAAGGTTGGATGAATTCTAATAATTAGAAGTCTCTCATGCATAGTTTCCAATCATAGATAAATCAATGAAGTAAAAGGAAATGCTTGACATCTTTATGAACAGAAAAAAGCATATATTTGTATACAACACATGCACACTCCTTGCACACGCCAACCCCTAACACACGTACAAACCTAATATTACTATTTGAAAAGATAAAGGAATCTTCTCCTATGCGATTATTCCTATTTAGGGTCTCTCTCTCTCTCTAACACTTAAGTCTCTTGACATTGTAAGAGCAACGTGATTTTAGTCCTGCCTTCATCCTGTACTTAGGGTCCTGTACTTGGGGTTGAAAGGACAGAGGATCATTGCCACCTATTTGCAGACATAAAGAAATTTATACTATGTGATTAATCCGATTTAGGTTTGCCTAGGCATAATAGTGCCAACAAATCAGTGTTTGGTGCTCAAGCACTCAAACTTGGTAAAAGGAACCTCCTTTTTTACTCAAATTTGGCTTCTCATCCATATGAGACAGAATTTTGTAATGGGGTAATCATCTAGAGATCTACTTTCTCTCTGTAACAACCCCAAGTCACGTGGCGTTACTAGGGTTTTCTCTAATAACATTTGTAATGACTTAAGGAAAGCGCTAGCCACATCTGTGCTTACACCCAAAAGAACTAGTCAAGTTGCAATTGAGGTTCCTAGTAATCACTTACAAATCCAATGTCCCCGTAGTAAACACCCAATGTGAGACTCAGCACACGCTCACACAACATACAAACAATCCAATCTAATCAAATCCGCACAATTTGGGGTATCACACTCGCACATACATACACACACTCTCTCTCTCTCTTTGGGGGGAGGGGGGGGGGGGGTTAGCTATTGTGCTCAAATTTGGGCTTTTCATTTATTTTTGTATTCTTTTTAATGCAATTATGCTATAAATTCCAAAAGATAAAAATAATGTGCTACTAATCCATGTTGATTACAGGTGCTTCTACCTCAACTTGACCCCATGACAGAACAACAGCTAATGGAGGTTTGTAATCTTCAACAATCATGTCAGCAAGCAGAGGATGCTCTTACGCAGGGTATGGAGAAACTCCAGCAAACTCTGGCTGAGACTGTAGCAGCTGGACGACTGGTTGAAGATAGTTACCTCCCGCACGTGGCTTCTGCGATGGAGAAGTTGGAAGGATTACTGGGCTTTGTAAACCAGGTAGGCATTGCATTTTCTCAAGGACACTAAATGGTTATACTCCAAATTCTGACCCTCAGTGCGTGCAACTGATATTTGTATTACTTTCTTTCTGCATCTTGCTCTTGCCCTCCCTGAAATATATTAAAGTCCCATGAAGTTGTTCCTTGTCAACATATATAAACCAAGACTGCATTATCCAAAGTTTTCTCTGGCCACCACGAGTCCAAAGGGTGCGTGTTGGGCAGGTCTTGGCTATAAAAAAAAAGGTTCAAATTGTCTACTGACTGCACTTTTCATTTGGCCATGTAAAAGAACAGGCACTTTGGATTTTTTGTAAATAGATTCTGAGGCAATTATGTTGGGAAAGACTCCTTTTGGGTTTTGCTTTTATTTGTTTTTTGTTTTGTTTTGTTTTGTTTTTTCTTTTTTTTTCTTTTTTGGCCTTTTATTGTATTATTTTCTTCTTAATTTAATAGGCCAGATGACTGATACTAAGCTCTAGCAATACAGTGGTTAACGATAAACTTTTTAGTGCATTTTGAAACATCTCTGCGCTATATCATGCGCCCATAGGATTCATCACGAAGAAGCAAATCTTTGTAGAAACATTTTTGTTTATTACAGACTGTAATTTCAGATTATATGCGTAATAGGAAGTTGTACCTAGTTCACTGGCTAAATGAGATTTTTGTTGGAACAGGCTGACCATCTTCGGCAGGAAGCCTTGCAGCAGATGTATCGCATCCTCACTGTGCGGCAGGCAGCTCGAGGTCTTCTTGCCTTGGGAGAGTACTTCCAACGCCTTCGAGCTTTGAGCTCGATTTGGGCTACCCGTCCTCGTGAGCCTGCTTAGTCTTAAAGTGGAAGAGGCTACAAGCTCAGAATCTCAGTGAGGTTATCACAACCAGGGTCATGCCTCAGCCACCAGGGGTGCCTTTCAGTAATGTTGTTATAAAGATATGTAGAAATGATCCAAGTTGCTGAAAATTTTCAATCAGCTTCCCACCATTGAGAAGTTGTATATATTAATAGCCATTTTATTGAGAGGAAATTTGTAATCAAGGTATTTTAGTGCTTGTACATCATTATCTTCTGTTTAAAGTTGATAAATAGGATTTAAATTTTAAGTTTAGAATTGAGCTTTGTCATGTAAATATTTATTGGATGCCTTTCAAATGTGTCTAAAAAATTGTCAGTGTATTATGTATAATCCTTCTTTGTGCTTTGAAGTGGACATGCTTAGAAAAGAACTGATATGGGTTAATTGAACTCAACTGTGATTGTAATATGTATCAAACGCTGTAAATTTGAAAGCAGAAAAGTGTTTTAACATTGTATCTATTTTCATGCAGCCAAGAAGGTAAGCACTGGTTGCATTATAGTTTAATCGGAGCCAAGCTCCTCATGCGTTTGCTTGTTATGTAAAAAGGTCCAAACTTCTATAGATTTAGGCTGGCAAGACTTTTCTGACAAGAATATATATATAAATATATATATATATATATATTTTTCATTCTGCATTAATAAATGACATAACTTATATTTTTGGGACTAAGGTTTTGTAGTCCTTGTATTAGTTAAGGATATGAGACAGTATGTTAAAATCTGCAGTTGTGAAGTCTGGGACATGAATCCTAAATGAAATATGGTGAGTTGGTAACCTCGAAAACGCTGTTCTAATAATGCGATAATCTGGGTAATTTGATGGTAAGCTTCTATCAGTTGGATAGGGTTCATGATATATAGTAACCTTGAAACTTGAAAGCACTGTTCTAACAACATGATAATTTGGGTGATTTGTCATTTGTCAGTATGTTCTTATATGTAACATGAAGGAAAATGATTTTCGAGTTCTAAATTTTTTTGAAGATAATTTATTCTTCCTAAAAATTAAAAAAATTTCTATTCAGTTCAATTAGGTTTACTTCGGTCCATTTGGTCAATTTCAGTCCCCCTTCACTAATTAGGTCTTAACTTGATTCTCTTTGTATGTTTCTTTTGAAGTTTAGATCAAAAAAAAAAAAAAAAAAATTCTTCATTTTTGTGTCGAAAGTATGAAATTTACTATATTTGGGCTAAAATCTCTAGTTTTGAGTTTAAAAAAAAATAACTAAAGTAGATATTAGAAATTAGAAATATGAACCTAAAAATGCAATAAAAATGATAAACATTCAAAAGTTTAATTCGGTCCATATTGGTTCTATTTGGTCCATTCTATCCACTTCCGTCCTATTCAGTCCACATTACTCTTATTTGGTCCACTTCAGTCCAGTATGTCCACCTCGTTCCTATTAGGTTCAAGTTGGTCCCGTTTGGTCCACTCTGTCTACTTTGGTCCTATTCAGTCTATTCAGTCCTATTTAGTCCATTCTATTCACTAATGTTCTATTCAGTCCAATTCAGTCCATTCGGTCTTATTCAGTCCACTTCGGTCTAATTCGCTCCATTCTATCCACATTGGCTCTATTCAGGCCACATTGGTCCTATTTTTTCCATTTCGGCCTAATTCGGTCCACTCAGTCCACATTAGCTCTATTCGGTCTACATTGGTTCTATTCGGTCCATCTGTTTACTTTGATCCACTTCAGTCCTATTTGGATAATTCAGCCCACTTTAGTCCAATTCGGTCCATTTTGTCCACTTTGGTTCTATTCGGTCCATTTTGGTCCTATTCAATGCACATTACTCCTATTCGGTCCACTTCGGTCCATTATGTCCACCTCGGTCCTACTCAGTCCAAATCGGTCCTATGCAGTCCATTATGTCTACTTTGGTCTTATTCGGTCCATTCGGTCATATTTAGACCATTCTGTCCACTAAAGTTTTATTTGGTCCAATTCGGCCCATTTAGTCTTATTCAGTCCACTTCGGTCTAATTCGATCTATTTATTCTACATTGGCCCTATGCGGTCCACATTGGTCCTATTTTGTCCACTTTGGTCTAATTTGGTCCATTCAGTCCACATTGGCTCTATTCAGTCCACATTGGTCCTATTCGGTCCATTCTGTCCACTTTCGTTTGATTCGGTCCTTTTGTCCACTTTGGTTCTATTCTGGCCATTTTGTCTACTTCGGTCCTATTCAGTCCACATTACTCTTATTCGGTCCAGTTCGGTCCAGTTTGTCCACCTTGGTCATATTTGGTGTAATTTGCTCCTGTTCGGTTCATTTGTCCACTTTGGTCCTGTGTAGTTCATTCGTTCTAATTTGGCCCACCTTGTTCCTATTGTTGATGTAACACAAATTATATTTGCTATCACATTAAATTACTTTTATTTTGTTAATAGAATTAGTAGTTAGAATAACATTTTTTTTTTGCAATGACTTTTGGGCTATCAAGTGTCACCAGTGGCCCATTACATTGCAATGATACCTTGCATGGGCCTAAAGGCTTGAATAGCCCTCTAATAAATGATAGACAAACAAAATAACAAATTATATATTTATAATAATACATGGATTCAACACTTTTATTTGCAGCCTATAAATATCGTGGTACTCACCCTAGTCCCTATGGTTTATCAGATCTTAAACTACAGAGTTCATGGTCACTAGAATTGTTGATTTGTTATAAACTTTCTTTTAGTGCCTTTGCAGAACTATATATTATCCAACAATTTGTTGTAAAAATAAACACTGATTTGGGGTTTTGGATTGGATCATTGGGTGTCAGTGCCTCATCTTATCATTTTCTTTAACATATTGAACCAAAGATGCATATCTAACGTCAGTTTGAATAGGCTTATTTGTTGCATTTTTTATTTGTTAAATTGGGTTTGGATTTAGGTCCAATGTTTCAATGTATTCGATTCAACACAAGTAAGAACAATTTTTATTATTGAATTTAAATAAAATATTATATGTTTAATTTAAAAAAATGAGACAAAATATAAATAATTTAAAGATATGGAGGATGTTGTTGAATTTAAATGTTAAATAAAATAGGATGAGAAAAAAAAAAATAGTAAAAATGAAATGTATAGCGATAAACACCAAATTATTTTAGTTAGGCTATGTAATAAAATAACATTATTTTATATACTATTTTTATAATGTAATAGGATAATATTTTATACACAAAACTAAATCGTATCAAATCAATAAATACAATAGTTCATCAACCTAAAGCAGAGATGCAAGAAAAAAAAAACCAAAAACTAAATATATATATATATATATATATATATATTGTAAGGACGTAGTTTCAGTACCTAGCCCAAGTTGTGGATGAACGTAGGCCCAAAATGCCCAATACAATGAATTTGTAGAGAATGGGCTGGAAAACTAGGCTTATCGAGTTGGACAATCAGTGAAATGGACTTAGATGGCAAGAAAAAGGGAAATAAACTGATTTAAACTAAAAAAAATAGTTCTCGGCAAAGTCCAAGAAGACCAGTTCTTATATATTCCTTTCAAGTTGGATTACAGATTCGGTTCTTGATTACAACAGTGTTTTTCTTTTTCTTCTCCCCCTCCTTTTGTCCCAGGGTCTCACCCCTACTTTATTCTATCTTTTCCTTGTATCACCACCCTCCATGTGTAGTCCAAATCGTTCCCCTTGATCCTTGTCCCATTAGAACCCTTAAGAAGTCTTTGGATGGTAGCTGTAAGGCTGAAAGTTACTGTTCAGACATCACTTCCTGATTAATGCGACCAAAGAGTTAGCTGCAAAGCATTCAATGCGGTGGTAGCAGCTTTTCCTTAGATATTTTTCAGCTCCCACTTGTCTTGTACGTTCACAGTGTATATCCTTATCAATAGAACATTCTGGTACATTATTCCAGATAACAAAACACAGATTTTGACCTTTACTCTGTTTAGCCGGGGGGATATTCCTCTTCGGACCACCTCTCTCAGCCTTCATAGTCACAATCTACTTATGAAGCTCACAGTCCTGCGTTTTCTACACTATTGATCCATCCTCGGACAGTTGGCCTCCTCGAACAAGCCCAAGGCCCAATATACGAATATGGGCCTCTTGTCCCTACATATATATATATATATATATATATAGAGAGAGAGAGAGAGAGAGAGAGAGAGAGAGAGAGAGAGAAATAAAGGAAGATAAAGGGATAGAAAAATAATGATATTAAATTAGAGAGTAGTGAGGATATGAAAAGTTAAAATGGAATGAGAAAAGTTGAAGAAAATTAAAGTAGAGAGTAGTGGGGATATGAAAAGTTAAAATGGAATTGAAAATTTAATAATAAATAAGAATAGTTAAAAATAAGATAAATATGATATTTTGTGATATGCCAAGAATGTATTGACCCCTTTTGATAAATTAATCAATTAATTATCCAAGTGAATTAATTAGATTCAATTTTATGCAATAAGCGCGGTAGCACAAACAAATCACCAACTAAGTTAAATGCTGCGGAAAATAAATTTAACAAGGTGATTTGTTTACGAATGGGGAAAACTACCGAGGCAAAACCCCACCGAGTGAATTTAAGGTCACCACTCCCGAGAATCCACTATTATCAAAACAAGCGGTTACAAGTAAAAGGAATCCCAGTACCTAATACCAACCTACAGTTGAACCCTTACCCAATACCCAATTAGACTTGTAATGTAGTGACAATCTCTCCTTTCAATGCACGGCTCTCAGTACGTGACTAATCAATTGATGCACGGATCCAAGTATGTGACTATCACACCAACTTGAGAAAGATGTTAGCTGCAAAGTTCTTCAGTTCATCCAACGATGAAGATCAAGAAGATCCTTGATTACAAAACCCTTGGCGCAAAGGCGCAACAGCTTCTACAAGGAATATGATGAACTAGGGCAAATTCTATCTCCGGTCACAATTTTTATGCACAATTAATTTGCATTAAGTTGCATCACTTTGTATAACCTTTGACGGCCCTTAAAATAATCCTTATATATGTCTAGAGTTGTGAGAAAAGAAACCTTACACAAATACATGGATATGCGTGAAATCAGATTTGGAAATCTGGATTTTGTAATTCTCGACAGATATAACTTCTGTCAAGCTGCTGTCGAGCATCAACATTAAACCTCAATGGATATGGATCAGTCGAGCCATTTGTCAAGCTTTAATGAATAACATTTCTTCACTTGTTTCTTGAACAGATTTGCGTGGCTTTAATACTAAACTTGAACTCTTGTTCCTTGAAGTACTAAACCCATCCTAAATCTACCCAATTACAAGTAAAGTGTGTTTTGTAAAAGGATTAGCCAATTTACATAACATATGTCTCTAACAATATCCACATATGTTCTAACAATCTCTCCCTTTGGAAATTCGTGACAAAACCACAACAAACAAATAAAGTATGAGAGAAGTCTTAAATCACTAAACTTATAATCACTTGTATAAAATAATAAAATCTAATCATAACACAAACTCTTGAAAAACTTTGCAAGAAGAGAGTTCATGGCATGATAAATTTTGACAACCTGTCTTTCTGAAATACTTAAAACAAAACTCAACAAGGCATCTTAGGGTGAAACATAAATAAAGGATTGCATACATAAAGACACATATGTATAAAAATAGAAAAGAGACAATACATGGAGAGATAGGTGAATAACAGCATACATCATCAAATATATAAATGAGAAATAAATACAATGTATGTCATTAAAATAAATGGTCATAAGACCGGTGTACAAGAGGATAGTGTAACTAAAGAAAGAAGAGAAAAATACATAAAATCCTCACTACATCCCTCAAAAAAAAAAAAAAAATGTAGACACTCCCCCCTAACAAAAATGTCCTATGTAACTCTCCCCCTAAATACATGACTACTCTCATCATCCCAAAACTATTCCCCCTTTTTGTCACGAATGACAAAGGGTAAGTCACTGAAAGGTCGTCATCTCCTCATCACTGGAAGAACTAGCATCCTCATCCACATCATCATCATCACCATCAGTAGCATCCTTATTCTCAGAAGCCTCTGGAGATGGAGATGGAGATGGAGACGTGGCAAAACCACCTAGGTGAGCCTATTGTCGTACAATACGACCTACATGGGTGTTCACCTGACACAACTCATCACTAAGAGTGTCAAGGCGAGCATCCATGCACTGAAGCTGCACCATAATGGCCTTGAGAGTCACACCACCCGCCGAAGAAGAAGGAGCGGAGGTGGAAGGAAAGGTAGGGGTTGAAGGATTTGTCGTCTCGGTCCGCGGCCACTTCGATCGAAGTTGGGCCTTGCTCCATTGAACAGAATTTGCACTGATGGCATCCATGATAGTGTAGAGAGGAGAATCAGGAATAGGGATAGAAAAATGGCGAAGGATTTGCATGATAGCCAAAGGAAAAATGAGCTTATCATACGTCGCCGTATCCCTATAAACATCAATAATAAAGATAATGAAATGAGTTGGGAAGTCAATAGAAAGGTCCTCCAAGAGGGATAACAAAAATCAAGCACGACGCTCTGTGATGGAGTTATAGTAAGACAGTGGAGTAAGAACAAATGTCATCACTATGTTAAGGAATCTCGGACCTTTTGCAAAGCCCGAGCATGGGGTGTTTTGACGCTCACCCCATATGGAAGGTGTCTCACAGAAGTGAGACAGAAGCTCGTCTTTGGACACAGTCCTCAGACGCTGATAGCTGGGGTAATCAGGATGCGATACCCTCAGGACATGTAGTATCTCGAATACAAGATCTGGAGTGACTACGATATGTATACCTTTGAATGTCATGACAAACTGAGGCACAAAGGTATCGATACCGTGCATGTTGGAGTAAAACTCCTGTATGAACATGGTGGGACACTTCAAGGGTATCTTACAAAGAGATTCCCATCCCCGAGTGTGAATGACATTGGGAAGAGGAGTATCGGAAAAGTCCGATAGAATCACATGGCGCTTCGGATAAAAGCCACGTTTAGAAAAGTTCTTCGAGAAGTCTTGATGGGCTTTCTCATCACGGAACTGAGCGTGAAAAGGGGGAACAGGAGGATTAGAAGAAGAAGATGACCCGAAAGGAAAGGGGTTCCAGATCGGAGTAGATTTGCGCTTGGGTGCCATGTGCAGTCTATCAAAGAGAGAGAGAGAGAGGAAACACTATCACAACCCAGAACAAAACGTTAGAAAAGAAAGGGTATGTATGCATGGAAATATGCATGAACATGTGACGTGCAAAAAAAATTGCATCATGGGTTCAACCCTATCCAAACCTAGCAGCACACAATTTTCAACAAACAAACACACATCTAAATGTATGAAACATTGTGAAAATGCTAATGGAATGCAATGCATGATCATACAACATCAAATAAACAACACTCAACCCAAAACTTTCACAAAATCTCAAAAATTTTTCAAAAACCCTAAAATTTTCAAAGAAAACCCAAAAACCTAGGTCTAATGTGTGAAATGCATGAGAAAAGAGGGTTCAGAAGTCCATACCTTAAGATTGAGGCTTGATTAGGTCGAAACCTTGAAGGGAATGGAGATTTTAGAGAGAGAAGAGTGTTTGGAGGGAGAGAAAAAGAATTTATGTCGAGAGAGAAATGAAAAAGTGAAAACAGATTTTGCGGTGAAGGTATTTAAAGAAATCGCATCTTGATGGATCAAGGATTTGTCGAGCACTAAATCTTGACAGATATGAATCTATCGAAGTGCTGTCGAGAATCTATCGACGGCAAAATCACCTCGATGGATCGAGATTCGATCGAGAATCTATCTGCCAGATAGAAACTTTCTCGATGAATCAAGAAGCTGTCGAGAAGCTATTGAGACAAGGTCCAAAAGGCTTGATGGATCAAAAAAGAATTTTTGTCGAGAGAGAAATGAAAAAGTGAAAACAGATTTCATGCTGAAGGTATTTAAAGAAATCGCATCTTGATGGATCAAGGATCTGTCGAGCACTAAATCTTGACAGATATGAATCTATCAAAGTGCTGTCGAGAATCTATCGGCCAGATAGAAACTTTCTCGATGGATCAAGAAGCTGTCGAGAAGCTATTGAGACAAGGTCCAAAAGGCTCGATGGATCGAAAATGCGATAAGATCTGTCGAGAAAAGAAGTCCAAGGGGCTCGATAGATAGGAATTTGTCAAGGATCTATCGAGAAGCTGTCGAGCTTGATAACAAGGAGTTTTTCAAAGAGAGGAAAAAACACAAAAATATGAATGCAACCAAGCAAGCTACTCAAACATAGATCTAATCAATATGTTAAACTCTTAAAAACATCTCTCAACAAGAACAATGCAAAGCATTCATAGATCCAAAACACACACACACACACACACACACTAAACAAGTCTAACCAAATTTTATATTTCAAAAAGAAGTTAAGATAGTTTAGTGAGCATACAATAACACATGTATCCCTTGTGATGGCCAAATCACATTGTACCTGCACATGTATCAAAAGTAGCAAAGAATTTGCGTGTTGTGTGTGAAAACATAGCAAGAGTGCATAAGTGTCTCATGTTATGACGATTTAAGATATGAGAAACTCAATTTAACTCACACACAATCATAGCTGCTTGATGGGGACTATCACCTTCAAGGAACATCCTATAACTCCCACATCTCTTAAACATACGCTTGCAACCATATTTAAACGCATTTTGATTCTTTTTGTTTTTATATTCTTTGCATATTTTTTTTTCTTTTGAGCATATCTTTCATGGGCATATGAGAGAGATGGAAGAAATACTATAATAATTTTGCTATGCCGAAGCACATAGATATTATACATGATTGGCGGGCTTTAGTGGTGAGATAGTTATTTATGTTTTTCTCTTAGGATTTTTTAGTCATTCCCGTCAAAAAAAGTAATATGAGTGTTAAGTATAAGAGATTATTTAATCGTACTCATCACAAACACGAGCCACAATGCTCACTTGTTTAGTTGTGCATTAAGATGCTCATCTAAGCTACAAAAGATACAAAGTTTAGAAAACTTTGATTCACTGGCCATCTAAGGTACACAAGTACCAAAGTACACAAAACACACACTGTTTTTGTATTTTTTTTTATTTTTTAATTTTTTAATTTTTATTTTTATGAGGAGCAAAATAAAGCAAAACTGAAAAAAAAAAAAAAAGAAAAAAAAAAGCAAACAAAAACATGTTAAACAAAGCAAAAAATAAAACTAGATGAAAATGCATGAGGAAGGAGGATAAGGAGAAGAGATCACTTCATGGAAATTACACCAATGTTCTAGCGTAGGAATTCAAACTGTTTGCTATTAAGAAGCTTAGTGAACAAATCAGCCTTCTGATCATCAGTGTGAATGAACTCAAGAGTGAGTGTGCCATCTTCAACAAGCTCCCAAATGAAGTGGTGTCGAATCTCTATATGTTTTGTTCGATGTTGAACAGGATTCTTAGAGATGTTAATGGCACTGGTATTATCACAATAGATGGTAAGATGTTCTTGATGAATACCATAATCAAGGAGGAGTTTTTGCATCCACAGAAGTTGGGTGCAAAAGCTACCGGCAGCGATGTATTCAGCCTCAGCAATGGATAAAGAGATGAAATTCTGCTTCTTACTTATCCAGGAGACAAGATTATTATCCACATAAAAACAACCTCCCGAAGTACTTTTTCAATCATTAGCATTACCAGCCCAGTCTACATTAGAATACCAAGCTAAGACATCATTGGTGTCCTTGCTATACCACACACTAAAATTGGCAGTGGATTTGACATACTTTATGATTCTTTTTAAAGCAATCATATGAGACTCTTTGGGATTAGCTTGATATCTAGTACACTCCCACATTATTACTAATGTCAGATCTATTAGCAGTAAGGTAAAGAAGACTACCTATTATACTTCTATATAGAGAAGAATCAACAATTTTTCCTAACAAATCAACAATGAGTTTAACATTTGGGCTCATGGGGGTTCTAACAGAACTAGCAAATTCCAATCCAAACTTTTTCACAAGATTTCTAGCATATTTAGATTGAGATATGAATATACTTGACCCTTGCTGACGGATCAGCAATCCAAGGAAGAGATTTAGCTCTTCAATCATGCTCATCTCGAACTCGACTTGCATAAGCTTGGAAAAAATATAAGCAAGTTCATCCTTAGTAGACTCGAAAATGATATCATCAACATAGACTTGAGTAACTATCAACTCGCCATTTTTTGTTTTGATAAAAAGAGTTTGATCAACTTATTCTCTTGTGAAACCATGTGAGACCAATTATTGTGTAAGCCGGTTATACCAAGCTCTGGGTGCTTGCTTTAGTCCATAGAGTGCCTTCTTGAGATATAAAACATGATCCGAAAAGTGTGGATCAATGAATTTTTTAGACTGAGCCACATAGACATCTTCTTTAAGGAACCCGTTCAAGAATGCAGTCTTCACATCCATTTGGTAAAACTTGAACTTCAAGTGACAAGCCAAGGCCAGGAGAACCCCAATGGATTCCATATGAGCTACAGGAGCAAATGTCTAATCAAAATTTACTCCTTCCACTTGAGAGTATCCTTGAGCCACAAGACGAGCCTTATTGCGGATCACATTTCCCTCCTCATCAGTTCTATTGCGAAATATCCACTTTATGCTAATGATGTGCTCTCCTTCTGATCTAGGTACTAGGGTCCAGACATCATTCCTTTAAAACTGAAGCAGTTCATCATGCATGGACTCAACCCAACTTTCATCCTAGAGAGCATCCTCAACCTTGGTGGGTTCAACCTGCGACAAATAACAAGAATAAGACATAAAGTTAGCAACACATTTATCAACTGTATGCTTTCTTAGTGCAAGTTCATTCATATTTCCCACAATAACTTCAGGAGGGTGATTCAACTTGATCCTTGAGGAAGGTCCTTTCTCTTCATGAGATTCAGAATCAGGTAAGGTAGGAATGTCTACTGAGATTTCTACAACACTTAGAGTACTTGGAGAAACGGGCTCTTGATCAACTATTTCTTAAACAACCTTAGGCTTTGAAGGAAGAATTTCCTTAGGTATTTCCTCACTAATTTTATTAGAACCAGAATCTGAAGCTTCATCAATAACAACATTGATTATTTCCATCACCTTCTTGGTTCTTTTGTTGTACACTTGATAAGCTTTGTTAGTGGAGGAGTATCCCAAAAATATTCTTTCATTGCTTCGAGAGTCAAATTTTCCCACATTCTCTCTATCCTTAAGGATGAAGCAAGTACTTCCAAAGATTCTGAAATACTTCACATTTGGCTTTCTTCCCTTTCACAATTCATAGGGAGTCTTCTTTGTACTTGGTCTAAAATACACTCTGTTAACCGTATGACATGTGGTGTTGACTGCTTCTCCTCATAAATTTCTTGCCACATCCTTGTTGTGCAACATAGATCTAGCCATTATGAATGACTCTGTTCTTTCTTTCTACTACACCATTTTGTTGAGGAGTAATAGGAGTAGAGAATTCTTGAGATATACCTGCTCTAGTGCAAAAAGATTCCAAGTATGAGTTCTCGAATTCTTTACCATGATCACTTCAAATTCAATCAATCTTCAAGTTCTTCTCATTTTGCAATCTTGTACACAATGCTTCAATGTGCTTAGGAGCATCTGACTTGGATCTTAGAAGAATGACCCAAGTATACCTGGTAAAATCATCTACCACAACCATGATGTATTCCTTTCCTCCAAGAGACTCGGTTCTAGTTGGACCCAGGAGATCCAGATGTAGTAGCTTCAAAGGTCTAGATGTAGCTGATGTCTAAGTGCCCGAATGTTTTGCTTTTGTCTGTTTCCCAAGCTGACACAGTTCACACACAACATTGTTAACTCTGCTGAGCTTTGGTATCCCTAAGACTGATTCATGCTTAGATGCAATTGATAGATGTTTGTAACTAGCATGTCCCATTCTTTGGTGCCATAGGTCTTCATTTGGCAAACGAATGCTATTGCACACAATATTAGCATTAGGTACCAATCCATTAGCAGTTGTCCAAAGTGCGGACACCGCTTATGAGTTTCTTCCTAGACTCATTCAACACAAAGCATTTCCTTTTTAAGAACAGCACCATAAAGTCTTGATCACATATCTAACTTATACTCAACAAGTTTACTCTCAGACCTTCTACATATAAAACATTTGAAATGTCTGGCAGTCTAGGTAGAGAGAAGGTTCCCTTCCCTTTAATATGTGATTTGCTACCATCACCAAAAGTGGCATTTACACCTTTCTTAGACTCAAAAACTTTAAAGAGAGAGCGGTCTCCAGTCATGTGTCTTGAGCATCCATAGTCAAGGTACCACAAACATGTGTTCATTACCTTAAATGCAGATTTCATCATAAAGCACACCTCATGCTTGCATGACAAATCAGAAGGAATGGTTTACTCTCTCATCTGCCATTTAAGAAGGAAGCCTTTAAGTTTCACCATTTTCAGACAAACTCCTCTGCACAGTTTCATTCTGAGACAGTTTAGTTTCTTCTTTGTTATACTAAGACCTTTTTCAATAGTCCTCAAGATAGCTTTCAAATAATTTTTAAACTTAACACTCAATCAAATAGAAATTAGAAACGCAAGATGTATTTGAAATAAAAGATCTGTTCATGCCGTTTGCAGCCATTACAACAGGGGTCAATAGATAACACAGCAAAGATTAATCCTAATCAGAGTGTGCCTGCTCTGATACCACTTGATAGGTCAAGAATGTATTGACTCATTTTGGTAAATTAATCAATTAATTATTCAAGTGAATTAATTAGATTTAATTTCATGTAATAAGTGTGGTAGCACAAAAAAATCACCAACTAAGTTAAATGCAGCGGAAAATAAATTTAACAAGTTGATTTGTTTACGAATGGGGAAAACTACCGAGGCAAAACCCCACTGGGTGAATTTAAGGTCACCATTCCTGAGAATCTATTATTATCAAAACAAGCGGTTACAAGTAAAAAAAATCCCAGTACCTAATACCAACCTACAGTTGAACCCTTACCCCAATACCCAATTGGACTTGTAATGTAGTGACAATTTCTCCTTTCAATGCATGGCTTCC
Source organism: Lithocarpus polystachyus (assembly GCA_033629205.1). Classification (NCBI taxonomy): domain Eukaryota; kingdom Viridiplantae; phylum Streptophyta; class Magnoliopsida; order Fagales; family Fagaceae; genus Lithocarpus; species Lithocarpus polystachyus. The sequence goes on from CM066167.1 coordinate 40,107,769, forward strand.
AGTACGTGACTAACCAATTGATGCATAGATCCAAGTACGTGACTAACACACCAACTTAAGGAAGATGTTGGCTGCAAAGTTTTTCAATTCATCCAACAATGAAGATCATAAAGTACCTTGGTTACAAAACCCTTGACGCAAAGACGTAGCAGCTTTTACAAGGAATATGATGAACTAGGGCAAATTCTGTCTCCGGTCACAATTTGCATGCACAATCAATTTGCATTAAGTTGCATCACTTTGTATCACCTTTGACAGCCCTTAAAATAATCCTTATATATGTCTAGGGTTGTGAGAAAAGAAACCTTACACAAATACATGGATATGCGTGAAATCAGACTAGATTTCATAATTCTCGAAAGATACAGGTTTTGCTGAGCTGCTGTCGAGCATCAGCATTAAACCTCGATGGATATGGATCTGTCAAGCTATCTGTCGAGCTTTAATGAACAACACTTCTTCACTTGTTTCTTGAACAGATTTGCATGGCTTTAATACTAAACTTGAACTCTTATTCCTTGAAGTACTAAACTCATCCTAGATCTACTCAATTACAAGTAAAGTGCGTTTTGTCAAATGATTAGCCAATTTACATAACATATGTCTCTAACAATATCCACATATGTCCTAACATTTTGATTGTAATATAATAGAGTTTTTAATTCACTTTAAATGATAAAAAATCATATAAAAAATTGGGAAAAAAAATGATAATGACATGGCTACTGCTGTGGCTAGACTGGAGCGTAGCAACAACAAATACTACGCTTCAGCTTTTAGATATATATAGATTAGCCAACCTAAGTACATTGGACATGTACCAGTAAAATTTAAGAACTTAGATTACATTGATCAACTAGAATAGGGAAGGACAAACAAGGACATGATGGCAAGACCAAGCTCCATTCAAGGAGTGCATGGAAGAAAAATGACTTTAAATCGAGGATAGACCGTTCACAATCCTCGAATCATTTAGCATTCCATTCCCGTCATAAACACCAAAACAAACAATGCTGCACAAACCTTCAGAAATCTATATTTCCATGTCTACCAAACTTTCATTGCCATAAAGCTAACAACTCAAAAATTTTATTCATCATAACCCAATGGATACTAAACAAACAACATACCATAGACCATAACTCATATGCTATAGTACAATGAAGAAGAAGATGATCCACCAATTCCCCACACATTTTGCACATATAGCACCAATTTAACATTATGATATGCCTATTTCGAAGATTATATGTAGTTAAAATCTAACCTAAAGTGGCAGTCCAAGAAAAGAAAGCTACTTTAGACCAAACATTCGATTGCCACACCATTTTCTTAAATCCAAATTTTTTGCAATTTCAACGTTGTGTACCACTACGTATTATATATAATATTTTAAAATCCTACCATTAAATTATATGTTTTTTTTGTTATTAACATACCAAATTTCGTATTAATTGAATGTTATTTACCATCTAATTCATTAATTCTCAATTCTCAAAAAAAAAAAAAAAAAAATTCAGTAATTCTTGTTTCATATTAATCGGATGTTATTTACTATCTAATTCATTAATTCTTATTTTGTATATACTTTTAAAATAGAAAAAAAACTACATATTTAAACCTATTTCTAGATTAGATAGTTATTGATTCTAATCCGTCCGCTGGGCATTTTGCAAGCATAATGCGTTATTCATGAATGATATAAGGAGACAAGATAATCTAATATAATCTAACAATGGGCCTGCCCAATAATTTATCTATTAGAAATATTATTGAATGATGAGAATCACCATTCTCAATATATTTTCCGTCCACTGTTGGTCCATTATCCATATGCATGGCCATCCTAAGCCTTTTTCACTAATTATTTGTGCTCAGATTTTGTCTTTAGAATATTAATTGGATCGTTTGAACCTATAGAGTACATTTTCTAAATGTACTCTATAGGTTCAAACGATTTACATTTAAAATCGTTAAATGATTTACATTTAACGATTTCAAAAAACAGAGATTAGGATTCTCTCGTTTTGATGAATTACGACCCGATGATGGCAGCCAGAATAACAATTAAATAGGAAGAGAGGGTTGCCCAGTAAATCCATTCTGCATCTTTCTTTCTTTCTTTTTTTGTAATAAAATAATGACCTGCCACAAGAATGGCTTACACACACACGCTTGAAAGAGTGGCATCCTGCATAATTTTCATGGAGAAGTTCCTTCTAAATGGTTGCCCTCTCTAGACACCATTCTCCAGCAGCACCATTGTTCCTTCAATGGTAAGCCCAGCCACCCTTTACCTATTTTCCATATGCATGTTTTCTAGCAATTCAAGTTTCCCAGGGTAATACGGCAATTCTAAGGGATCAAGGCCTAAAGGGTTGAAGGTGCAGACTTTGTAAGACAACATCTAGATCCAACATAAAACAAGCTACTTTTCCTAAGCATGGGCTCAAATATCTAAAAATTCACTTGATTTATTGAAAATAAGTTTTTGTAGAGTACATAAGCATCTCATGTCATGGATCTATCCTCACAACTTTGATATTGCATAGTCCAAGGCATCAACCAGAAAATCTGCACGTACACAAAACATGTATTAGTGTTACCACATATTTTTCTGGGGGAAAAAACATTTGGTTAAGACAGCCAAATTGTTGTAAATTGGACTTTCTTTCTTGGTGCAGAATCTTTTTTCTTATTGCCATAAGATGAACGCTCATTCTGATCAACGGGGGATGATTATTCAAGTCAATTGAGATAAATCGTCAAAACTGTATGAGACAAAAAAAAGTACCTGCATCGTCCCTGTTAAAACACATTGGTGGCTTTATTCTAAACACATTTCCATGCAGTCCCCCTTTCCCAACAAGAACACCAAGCTCTGTGATCAGGAATCATTACATGATTAGCATACCGAATGGAATTCAAATGAAAAAAGAAGTAAAATGTAGATACAAGATTTTTTCAATTAATTTTTGGATAGGGAGGTGTGTCCTGATACCTCTAAGTTTCTCAAATAGAACCGCAGTTTCAGCCTTGGCAGGTGTCTTCTCGTTCCTGTCAGTCACAAGTTCTATACCAACCATTAAGCCTCTGCCCCTCACATCTCCAATGACTGAAACAAAATATAAAAATGGAAGATGAGAACCGTGTACATAAAAAACCAGTTTAAAGATATTGAATTGGAAAGGAAACCTATATAGATAACACATCAGCTACTGCTAAAAACTGATTCTAACAGATACAGGGAAGTACCGACTGAGGCCCATGACATCAAGTAAAACTTGATAAAACTCGTTTAAGTTTAAATGCAAGCTCCTGCCTGAAGACTAAAATCCTCATGCAATTTTCATCAGCATGATGCATGAAAACAAATATTAAATTAACAGTGACTTTCTTAAGGTTTGCATTCTTTAATTAATGGGAATACTATATTATGTATATGGGTTTTTAATACTAAGGAAAGAAAGTCCACTAGTGCATAGAAACCTAACAATTGGTTCACAGGATTCACATTTCAATTTAATTTGGAGACTTTGAAGAAGTACTCTAAAAGGGCAAGGCCAATAAATTACAATAGACACCCATATACAGATAAAAGTGTGATGATTTTTCTACAAATGTTAAATTCAAGAGTAATTACTTTCATGTGTTTGCTGAAGAGCTCTCAAACGCTTGAGCAAATGAGAACCAACATCAGCGCAATGAGCTTGACGCTTCTCCTGGTCAATAACTCTCAGCACTGCTAGCCCCCCAGCCGAACATACAGGGTTTCCTCCAAAAGTATTAAATTGAATTTTCTGGCCCAATACACTCGCAATCTCTGGGGTTGTCACAACTGCTCCCAATGGTAAACCATTGCCAATTCCCTGATAAATATTAATTGTGAGATTTAATGGAATGATTGCATAAGATTATAAAACAAAAACTGATTAACTGAAATTGTAAGTTATTTAAAGAAAAAAGCTATTGACACTAGCAACACTAATGTGATTTACATGTCTTCCTAAAATAGATTATGGGTAATGACCTTTGCCATGGTAACTATATCAGGAATGACGCCCTGTGTTTCAAAGCCCCAGTAATTGCTTCCTGTTCGACCAAAGCCAGTTTGCACTTCATCTGCAATGCAGAGACCACCAGCCTTGCGTACAATGTCATAAACCAGTTTCAAGTATCCAGGCGCCAATTCAACTGCTCCTCCAACTCCCTACAGTAAGTGAAAAGTACAACCAGTTAGAAAATTTTCAGTGTCTTTAACAAGGTGGTTGTAACACCAACAATTTCAGACCTTACCATAGATGCCAAAAAAGAAAAAAATGAAGAAAAAAGAAAAGAAAAGAAAAGAAGATAACCTGAATTGTTTCAGCTATAAATCCTGCAACTTTTCCTGAAGTACCAAAATCAATGTGATCTTGCAAATCTTTGGCATAACAATTGGCATCGGAACCAAAAACTCCACGGTATGGATCTGGATTTATAACATGATGAATTTCACCCTGCAAAATGTTGCAGTAATTTTGAGCAGATAGATCAGAATAATTGGCATATTTTGACAAATGTCTTTTACACGTGTACATGATGAATTTCACATACTAAGTTTCACCTATGAAGCAGGGGTGCGGGTGCGGGACTCGGCAATTTTTGAAAAAATAGGGTGCGGGTGCGGCAATTAAAAAATTATTAAAAATATTTTTATTTATATTTTCTATATATTTCAAAAGCAAAAATATATTTTTATTATGGGAAAGCATGCAAACAACATCCTTTGAAAGCATGCAAAACAACATTCTAGGAAAGCATGCGAACAACAAATGATAACAAATATATTTCACTGTTGGGAAAGCATGCAAACAACATCCTTTTCTATATATTTTCTATATGTTATCATTTTCATTTCAAATATATTTTCAAACGCAAGAAACAAAAAAGAAGCAACAAATATTCAGATAAAAATTGAGGAATGACAGATTTAGGATGTTTGAGCATGATTCAAAGCCGATTTCGGCTGTTCCGGCATGATTCAAAGCCGATTTCGGCCTGTTTCGGCCTCCGGCCGATACAATCCGATTCAGCTGAGATGACCCAATTTTGGCCGAATTTGCCCAGTTCGGCGTGAAGCAGCACCGATGCGCAGGCAGCCGCATTGGACTCCGGTGCGGCACCCTCCTAGCCGCATCGGTGCTTCCTAGAGTTTCACTGTGACAGTGATAATTTACAATAGTTATAACTATAGACTCGCAAACAACAGAGCTTCAGTGAGTTTTTCTACATGTTTGTGGTCAATGTGCAAAAGAATTGGTAAAAGACATTGCCATTATTACTCTCAGCAAGTGTTTGATAAGAAGAGATTACCAACTTTGTATTTCCTACAATATACTTGTTCTGAGTTTGTGAATGTTTCACCAATACCAGAACAAATTTAAAATAAAGATATGGAATAGAAGACTCATAGCTAATTGTCCATTGTTCAATTCAACCTAATCTTATTGAAATTCATAGAGAAAATATGCCAATTGTTTAGGTCAAAAAGAAAGATTTGCTACAGCCATGAGTCAAACAGAGGTACATTAACTGAAATTTATATGCAACTAATAAGCAGTCTACCCTCAGACAATTAAAATGATATGATCCTGCCTGCATTCTGTGAAGCTATATTACTTAAACAAACCTGTGGTATTGGGTACTTCCACGTGTTCAGAGCAGTCAGTCCAAGGGTACCAGAGCTTCCCCCATGATACGCATTCCTCAATGAAATCATACCAAGATTACCCGTGTATAGACGAGCCATCATCATTGCTAATTCATTTGCTTCTGACCCCGAATTTACAAAATATACAACCTGCATTTTGAGAATATTCAGCTTACATTCCACACAATCTAATCCAGAAGATACTACAGTCCATAAATTAAACATACCAATCACAAGCTTAGAATATCAAAGTATCTAAATGTTCTTCAGCAATAAAAAAAAAGGGGATCTAAATGTTCAATTACAATGGAAAAGGAAACGAGAGACTAAATGACACAATAAAAGGTAGGCATAACCACAAAAGAGATAAATGAATACAGCATCAATTATAAAAGAACCTTAAGGTTTCCAGGCATTTTTGAAGCTAATGCCTCAGCAAAATCAGCTATTGCATGGTGTAGGTATATGGTTGTAGCATGCTGCAGAAGCTTGCTCTGCTCCGTGATAGCATTTAAAATTTCAGGATGGCAATGCCCACAAGATACAGTAACTATCCCAGCAAAAGCATCAAGATAACGCCTCCCATTTTCATCAAACAAATATTGCATCTTCCCTTCAACAATATTTAGCTGTTCACAAAATTTAAAGTTAGAAACGTAAAGCAATTTATAATTAAATCTTGCAAGATTTGGATGTTAACCATCAAATACACCAATTTTATCAAGTTTAGGTGGTATTCTTCAATAACTTGATTGTGCAAATTTCACATCCATATATTAGCTAAGTATAACAGTGGACGCTAAATGACAATCAGGAGAGGGCGACGGTTGAAAAAAAAAAAAAAAAAAGTAGTACAAATGGAAGAAGAATGTTATTTTGGCTAAGAGACTAAAAAACAGGTTACTAGTTATGAAAGTAAGATCTGATGGTAGTACGGTACTACCACAGGCAATAAATTGTACAGGAACATGGACTTAATTGCTTCTGCAAACCATGATTTACTGCATAAGGAGAAGTGATCAAGGTTATGCGAGAGATTGAATCATGTTTGGACATATTGCTTTTCCTAGTTTAGGACCAAGAATTGAAGTTACTCAAAGAATTGAACTCGTGATCTCTAGTTCATGAGGCATGGTCTCCACCCAATTGTATTACAAAATATTTTAATTTGCATGGACTTCAAAAAATACATACCTTAAAGAAGAAAGTTCAGAGTGTGACTTTTTAAGGGTAAAAAATACTATTTTGGTCCCTAAACTTTACTAAAATTTTGTTTTTGCCCATAAACTATGAAAAGTTCGTCATTTGCCCCTAAATTATTGAAAATGTTTTATTTTCTGTCCTTAAACTTTAAAAGATATCTTTTTTCACCTCTAAACCATTGAAAAATGTTCTTTTTTTCATCCCTATTTTTTCTATAAACTATTAAAAAAAATCTTCACCAAGCTTAAGAATGAAAAAAGAATTTTTTAAAATTTAGAGAAGAAAAATTTTTTTTGGTAAAGTTTAGGAACTAAAATAGTATTTTACTCATTTTTTTCTAATAAATAGGATTCATGTTTTTAATACAAAAGGCAAATATTGGTTCACACTATTTTGTTACGTAATTGGTGGAACATCATCAACATCAACATTATAAATAAATGTGTAAATTATTTTCCATGATTGTTAACTCATCAATTTCTAAACCTTATTTAGTGAATTTTGTAGTATTCATAGCATCATCTTCTTCTTTTTTCCTTCTTCTTCTTCTACTTTTTTTTTTTAATTTTTAAATTTATTTATAAACCGATTTTGACTACATAAGAATATTCACAGCAAAACATTTAAAAAATATAGCTTTTAATAACTCAAAAATGTATTTATATGTGAGAATAAAAATGTATTTTTTAAGTTAAGTAGTCGCATAATAGAATCTTAAGAGAAACAGCATCTACCGTATATAAGTTTTGTACTTAAAATAATATATCCTACGCAATAAATACTACCCAAAAAAAAAAAAAAAAAGAGAGAAAGAAGAAAGACAGCAATGTACTTTTTCTTTTTTTCTTTTCTTTTTTTTAGTTTAAGCTACAGGAAGCTGCCATAGTTAAAAATTTGTAAGTGTAGCAAAACGTTGGGGGTATTTTTAGTGTGTTGATGATAAACTAGCTTTTTAGTTTTTTGAGAAAGAACTAGTTTTTTAGTTATTTTTTTTGGTGAAATCCATCTGCATCCGCATGTACTTTTGTTAAAATGACTTATATTTAATAATTCTTGTGACACGTGCCGTGCATGATTTGATTATTCACCCCGTCACGAGTTGGCAAACCATTTTAGAGGAAATTTTTTTTTATTAAAGGATAAATATTTTAGAGGAATATATATATATATATATATATATATATTTGTCCCTCGTTATGATTAACCAAAATAACTTAAAAAAATGTTTATGAACTATTTTGAAAAAAAAAAAATATGAAAAGAGAAAAAAATAACAAAATTTTTTTTACAGCCTTTTATTTTAACTATAGAATCGGTATTAAACTTTCCAAATATTGGCATCTGTATATGACAAGATTTAAGATAAGGTAGAAGAGAATCGAAGAAAATTAAACAAAAACAATCCGATCCAACAGTCATCTTAAGGCTTTTTTTAAAAAATAAATAAAAATGAAAAAGAATTACTTACAGGTTTCTGGTAGTAGTGGAAGAGAGAAGGACCGAGAAATTTCTTTCTCTTCTGGAAGACTTGGTCGGCGCGTGGGCCATTGTACGGCCTCGGCGCGTGATCGAATGGAGGCAATTGAGGCAAACGATCATCGGCATCGGCTGAAGAAGAAGAAGAAGAAGGAGCTGTAGAGAAGAAGAGAGGAAGGGTATTCTGGTAATTACAGAACTTTGCTTTTGCTTTGGCTTCTCCAAGTGATTTCTTTAGTATTTGCCTCTGTAAGGCCATCGCTACGCTGATCGATAATCACAGAGATTGATTCCTTTTGGTTGTGGAAACGGAAGTGAAGGGTTTAGTGAGAGATTATTAGTACATATTATATAGCTTTGATTATGAGGATAGAGTATAGAGATGTGTGTTGGAATTAGCGTTTAATATTATACTATATATAGAGTTTGTTTGTTTGATTTGGTGATGGAAATTTAGAAAGAAAGCATGGAACTACGAGTTGCGCTAGCACAGCATAATTGACACAATTGAGGCAAAGTTGGGATTTTTTTTTTTTTTTTTTGTTGATAATAACTGTAAAAGCTAAACTATATTATTAGTTAATCAAGGTTTCAAACTATTTACAAAATTAACAACTCGAGTTTTTTAGACTCGATTTTATTGTAGTAAATTAAGTTTAAGAGACTCGATTTTTATCAGATGCGTAGCTGAGGTGGATAAAAAAATATACGTGAAACTTGAGTCTTAGGGACTCTTCAATCTAGAAAAAATACAGAAAATACAGCCAAAAACTCAGAACATCACCAATGTAGGACAACCAGAACAACCAAAAATCACAAAATGCAGTAACTAGAAACCAGAAAATACGACAACCAAAAACTAGAAAGTAGAAATCACCAACGCAGAAACTCAGAAATCACAGAATGCAGCAATCAAAAACCAGAAAATGCAACAACTAGAAACCAAAAAATATAGCAACCCAAAACCGTAAAGTTATGACAAAGTTGTGCTTAATTATGTGCTACTAACATAATTTCGGAAATAACTGCCACATTATTGGGCACAATTTTGTGCCATGACCTCTTAACACACTTTTTCCATATCTTTCTATGTGGCAAGTTATAGCATAATTCTGGAACTACAAGAAGAGAGTGAGGTGAGCGAGCTTATTAGCTGACGGGTGGAGCTGACTCAGCTTTGCATTAAAGAAAAGGAAAAGATTGACATGATGCGCTACTTTTTATTTTTCAATGCCTGTCAGTCAGACTATAAATATTAAAAGAGAAATAGTGTGTACACAAATTTTGCTACAATTTGCCAAGATGTAAGTTGTGAATGGTGAAGGTGGGTCCACGCTTCCACCACACTCACCAAATGGTGAGTAGTAATAAAAATTGTGAAAATTTATATATCCCTAACGTTACTCTTAAAATAACTCATGCCCTCACATTCTTTTCCACAAAATTTGTAAATTTGTTATAAATAAATGGATTTTGTTAATAGATGGTTTTAGTTTAGAGCTTTTGTGAATTTATTATTTTTATAAAATTTGTTATAAGTAAATGAATTTCATTAATATGTGTTATTAGAATATTTGTTAATTGATTATTTAAAAAAAAGTCTTGATACTCTTTTTATAATAAGGATAAAACTTAGATACAGTATCTTAAATGCTGTTTATTAGGTTCTTCTCTTAAAATTCAGTTATATGGTTACTTAATTAAAAAAATACACTTTCATCTCATGAGAAAAAATTCACATGGCAGAATCTTAAAAGGAGAACCTAAGAAATAGCACCTAACTACTGTACTTAAGTCTTGATCTTATAATAAATATAAAATATTGTAGAAAAAATTAATTATTTTTTCTTATTTAATTAAAAATTTCTTATAATAATTTTTAAACCAATGCTTATACATTAAAAAAATTAATACCACCGTGCACTTTTGGTGTTGTGATCACTCTACAAGTATAAGTGCTTATTAAGTATGAAGGGTAAGAATAGAAATTTAAATTGCTAAGAAGAATTTTCATACATATATATACTTAAATTAAGCTAAAATATAATTTTAATACTGCATAAAAATAATAATAATAACGGAGGCTTTACATTTCTCAGCTGTGTCATTCACCGTACGAAGACAAAAAGGGTAGGAGAATATTTTGTGTCCCCCAGCTACTACTACGAGTCTACTAGGTATACCACACTGAGAGTAGGATTTAAGGCTATTGCACCGTAAAATTCCTCTCGGCTCTCAAATTATTTTCACTTTTTTAAAATTGTTAAATTTTTTTTTTAACTCTCAACTTCTATATTTTTTAACTTCTTTATTGAATGGTTAATAACAAAAGTTAATAACTTTTTATTTAAACTGTTGAGAAGGTATTACACGGTGTAATAACTCTAACTATTATATCAGAGCTTAATTGTTGAGAGTAGTTTTAATACTATGTAAAATATCACAACCTTTTATTATAACTATCTTATGTGTCAGATTGTGATCCTGTTACTTTCACAAGGACCACAAATTTTTTCTGCACCATTTACAATCTGTCACATGGATAATTGTGGCACAAATTGTGACTTTTTTTTTTTTGGTGGCCTTAGAATTTTGATAACATTATCAGTAGTGCCATAAAAAATAGCAGGGTTTTAAAATTAGTAATACCATAATAGGTGCTTCAATTGCAATCCAAATTCAGCATATACGTTTCTCCAAAAAAAAAAAAAAAAAAAAAAAAAAAAATTCAGCATATACCACTGTATTGAAAAATAGTAAATGCAAATAAATAATTCTTTAACTGAACGTTGTTGTGCCGACTCTAAAAAAAATGTTCAATTTCATTAAAAAATTTAACTTTAACTAATGCACTTCAACTATCATTAACCTAACCCTTAACATTAAAAGGAAAAAGAACATTGTTGTAAATCATTTCCTAGAGTTTTTAAGTATTCCCTACTCTTCCATTAGTTATGCATGCATTATTATGATCCATTCCCCTGGCAAAATGATTCGAGAGAAACTCTGCAGTTCCAGCAATGAACATGCCTTCCCCATAAGCACCTACCACAGCTTGCACTTGCTCACCCTGTAGAAAGAATAGAAGAAAGGTCACATCATTTGTTGTACACGAATATATTCCATAATTTATGCACTTATGCATAATATAAAGAATAACAGCTTGCACTTGCTCATCCTGTAGACAAGTTATGCATGTTTTTTGTCTCAAATTTATTTCAAATAATCTAAAAATAAGTTAACTTTTAATTTTTTGTCTCATATTATGCAAATAAACTGCTGAAAGTTGTTCCCAAATGGACACTAAAAAAAATTCCCTAAAATTAAATTATCTGCCTAATATTGTACTGTATGCGTGTATTCCACGGCCAAAATGGCCAAATGCCACTCATTTTTTAAATTTGTAGCAAAAAAACACTGTTTCGGAACTAATTAGTGATGTACCATCTTTTACGCTACTCGAGCTCCACAAACTCGAGTTCTGCATGATACTCGAGCACACCAAACTCGAGTACACGCTTCCCCTGCCACCGTGGCACAGCTGACATGGCATTCGCCAGTTTAAAATAATCAGATAGTACTCGAGATTCCTAAACTCGAGTACTATGTAAAATCCACCAGATAGTACTCGAGATTCCTAAACTCGAGTACTATGTAAAATCCACCAGATAGTACTCGAGTTGAAGAAACTCGAGTACTATGTATATACCCGAGCCTAGTGAACTCGAGTATGGCTCGGGTAGATTTTTTGGAATTGTCAGGTCATACTCGAGTTTAAGTGACTCGGGTACCTCTTAAGTGGTACTCGAGTTTCTTGAACTCGAGTATGGTTGCTTTATAACACATATCTCTCAGATTCTTCCTCTCTCCTGCTTACACTTAGCTCGAAGAATCCTCACTTTCTTATTCTCCCTCTCTATCTCACGCTCTCAATCTCCCTCACTGAGCTCTCGCTCCCCACTTTCCCCGTCGCTCGGGCTCACCGTGTCCCTCGCGCTCTCACTTCTCCGTCTCGCTCTCCCTCTCCGCTGTCTCGCTCTCCCTCTCCGCTGTCGCGCTCTCTCACTCTCCGTCTCGCTCACGCTCTGTAGTCTCATTGTGCAGCGTCAGTTTTGAATCAATGGTATGCTCCTGCTCCGAATATTTGTTTGAGCATCAAGCATTTGGGGGTTAGGGTTTGTTTGTGGGTATGTCGGTATTTTGGGGGTATTTTGTGGGTAATGTATCTATCAACATTTGCATTTTGTGGGTATGTCATTTGCATTTATGCTAGTCAACATTTTATCTATCATGCAAATATCATGACTACACACCAAAACCAGACACAAAAAAGTTGCGTTTTTTTGTTTGTATGCTTGTTTGTACTTTTGTGTTCCTTTTGCATAGAGAGGTCTATGAGTTTGATTGTGCTCTGATTTGTGTATTGTTGTTATTTGAATTGAAAGATTATTACTGGGTTTTGGGGTTATACTGTAATGTCGTTGAATTTGGGATTGATTTGTTGAAAAAAGATTTTTTTTTTGGTGTGTGTGTGTGGGTTTTGACTTGGAACTGGTAGAATGGAGAGCCTTGTTAAGGAAGTTTTGATTTGGTTGAAGAGGGTTTTTGAGTGTTGAATTTAGGGGTTTTTGAAAGGGGTCTGGGTCTGGTTCAAAATTGCAAAGCTATGTTTGAATCGAGAAAATTTGAATGAAAACGAACTTTCAAAGAGGTCATTGCAATATATTTTTCATGAGTATTTTAAAATTCTAGCAACAATGAGCTCCAGCTATTGAAGAAACCTATCCTAGCAATCTAAGCTTAAGCGGAAGAAACCCAGAAAGCATAGTGGTAACGACTCATTGCAAGTTTGCAACACTAGTGTTAGAAGTACTGTCTTATTGATAAGAATGTGAAATTTCCCCACTGTTTATTTTATATTTTTTGGGTGCATGTAATTTTTCCAAATTCAACTGTAAACATCGTTGATGTTAAACTATAGGACTGAATTCAGGACAATTAATGTTAATTTGGGTTATATATATGTAAATGCGTGGTAGCCTCCATTGTTTATTTATTTCTATTTCTTATTTTAGCTAACTTGCACACCTGCCTGGTGCGCTTTGAACCTACGACCTCATCCTACACCTTACTCTTACAAGGGAAAGAGGTGTCGTTTGAGATGGAGCTCAATGGCTTTATTTGCTATTAAAATTATCTTACAGTTGAACACTTCATCTCACAGTAGATAATTTCACTTTATTGTATTGAACCTCTTGATATTATCATTAAAAGAAACTTGTGTGCCAAATAGGCCATTAATCTATTTAAGGCATCACTTTATCTATTTAAGGCATCAATAGGCTATTAATCACCTTTAATTTATGCCAGATATGGAGCCACATCAACAGGGACCCTCTATACGGGATGTCTTGACGAGGCAGGATGTGCATCGTTCAAGTTTGCTTTGGGATGCTCCTTTGGCGGACGAGGTATGCACTTGTCCAAAATTGTAGTCAATATATGTAGTAGACAGATTGTTGGCATTTAAGTTTGAAGCGTAATTATTACATGCTTCGTGAATGGTATTATTAATACTACGCTTCCCTGTTTGCAGAGAGTGCCAGGTGTACTGACTTGTCGTCGCCGAGAGAAAGGTCTGTTTGAAGGTGGGTTAGATCCACGGATTGCCGCTTATATCACAGATGCGGGGTTAGATGGGCTACTTCGGGTCCCAAATATAGACGTTGACCATGCACTAATCACAGCATTGGTGGAGAGATGGCGGCCAGAGACGCACTCATTCCACTTGCCCCACGGTGAGATGACCATCACGCTGCAAGACATAGAGGTTATTATGGGGGTACCTGTAGTTGGCCTGCCGGTGGTGGGATTTACGCGTATGGACAAGTGGGCCGACCTCTGTGGCGAATTGCTGGGGCATAGGCCGCCAGACAGAGAACTCGGTGGTAATAAAAACACCGCAGTGATGGAAGGGCCAAGGGTAAAAGCCAAATGGCTCGAGGCGCAATTTCGCAATCCTCTCCCGGCTGACGCCACTGAGATGCGTATCCAACAGTATGCTCGGTTTTACATACTGGAGATGTTGGCTAGTATCCTGTTTATGGATAAGTCTGGCAAACGGCACAACATTATGTATCTGCAATTTTTCAATCCAATTAGCAACGGAAAGAAGTATAGTTGGGGTAGTGCCGCATTAAGTTGGCTATATAGACACCTCTGTAAGGCATCCGAGAAGACAGCCAAGCAGATTGGCGGTGCTGTGCTATTGGTGCAGTTGTGGGCATGGGTGAGGTTTCCACACATGTGTCCTGTGATGAGGCATCCACACCAGACACTTCCCCCAGGTCCACTTGCTATCAGGTACGTAGGATCTTAGATAGTTACCGTTTTACATTTCTGCATTATCTTTTTCGCATGGAAGTTTTGTAAGTAAGTAATATGAAGGTTATGTATGTGTTGTTTGCTAGATGGAAAGGGGCTAAGATAACAACCGAACATGCAACACACGTCCTAGGCGCCTATCGTGTGTCGCTTGCTTCGCTACGGCCAAATCAGGTATCGTTCCTTACAAGTGGGACCACTTTGGCATGTAGTTGTCGTATTTACAACAAGCTTTGGAATGAATAAGCATTTTTTACACATAATGTTAATATGATTGTTTGCATCTGTTGGATCATTGTAGATTGTCTGGGAGCCATACCTAAATGATTTGCGTTCCCTGCCCGCATATTGTACGGCCGGCCAAGACATATGGAGGTCTATTGTGCCGCTCATACATTTTTGGGTGGTTGAAGGCCATCACCCCGAACGTGTTCTCCGACAGTTTGGGATGAAGCAAGGCAGACCCGAAAATGTTGATACTTCAATTGAACTTCACAAGATAACACTTCAGGGCAAGCAGGATAAAAACTGGGCTGAAGAACATGCCACACATATTGCTAAATGGGCTGCGCACTCCACAATTGCCGATGCACCGCCCTTTGAAGGGGAGATGAGCTACAATGACGAGTATATGGTGTGGTTTCGGCCCCGCACTGTTCGCCATATTACAAAAGCGACCTCATACTGGGACACTTTGGTAAGTTTACAAAGATTGTTTGGTTATAAATGTACCTTATAAATGTACCTCGCTTCGCATAGTTTAGTTCAACCTACTAACAATACTCATCTACTTCTGACAGGTTGAATCACAATTGAGGATTATGGCGAAGTGCGAACCAGGGTCTGAGATCTACACCGACTGTATTAATGCCTTGCAAGCTGTTGAAGAGCTCGGTCGGTTGACCTTGGACGATGCACGTGCTGCGGGCAACATAAGAGAACCGGCTGTAAGGCGTGGTCGGCAAGCAGGTGGACGTCAAGGGCAAGGAGGCCGCCGTCAATCTAGTCAGCGACCCACATCTGGACAGCGTCCCACAGCTGCTCAACGTCCCACATCTGGTCGGCGTCACACACCCGTGCCCACATCTGGTCGGCGTCACACACCCGTGCGCACATCTAGTCGGCGTCGCACCCCCGTGCATGACCACACCATGGAGGAGGCAAGTCAGACAGAAGATGAGATGTGTTTGGATATTGGTTATGACATGGGCTCCATGGCACACGATGATGCGGGTCCATCCCATACATTTGCCCATGGGGACGCCTCTCGGTCCCCATCCACATCCTCTACTACAACTCCGTTGCCCACCACCCGTATGTCTCCCCCACCGACTACCAGCACAGCCCCCACAGATGTACTAGGTAGAGATGACATGAGATTCATGCCCACCCCTGGTGCTGTCCCGCTACCCAGCCCCCCACCAGAGGTTTCACACATTGAGGATCGGCCGCGAAGGCCGCAACGGACACGGACACATCCTCCTGATTGTGGGACTGGACATGGTACCATACTTTGATTTAATACCGATTACATATATATCTCTTTGTAGTTAAATGATTTGCATATTAGTATTTGCTTGTGTTCTTTTCAGGAAAGGTAAGACCAGTCAAGGAACCAGTGAGGAGAAGAAAACGGGGATGAATTTTGATGGTCAGTTTGCATATATTGACGTGTTCTTGTTTGTGGTTGTGTCTATAAGGTAATTGCATCTTTACCATTTTAACTTGCTCTTGAAAATGATACCAAGAGTGGCAGATTCAATTATCTGAGGTTCATACGTTGAAATTTCACCTCAATCATCAATAGGTGTAGCTAGGGCATTTAAAGCATGACCTACATAGTCTCACTTACTAGTATCTTAGCAGTTCTTCATGTCGCTTTTACATAACATCGACTTTTTCTCATCAGCCTGTCAGCCATTAATACAACACCAAAATTGTTTGATACCAAATTCAAGGCAATGTCTTTCTTTACTTGAGCTTTTCTCTTTGCAATAACATTTATAAATGAAATGTTGGAGTAATAATTTAATTCTGAATTCCATTTATATCATTGCATAACTTTTAGTATGTTTGGTTATATATTTCTTGTTAATTATTGTTAGGTGGAGGAGAAGGGCTTATCTGTTGAGACAGCAGATGAAATTGGCACTTTTGTGAAGGAAAGGGGACAGCCTTTGGAACTATTATCTAAGCTTAAGCAGCAGGGCAGCAAGTTCTTAGGACACAATGGATCTGTTGATGCACTGAATGAGCTGGTCTTTATTTAAAGCTCTTGCACTGTCAAAGTGGTTTTTGACTTGAGTCTTGCCAGAGGCCTTGATTATTATACTGGAGTCATATTTGAGGCTGTATATGCATTAGTTTTTGGGGAGCCTTACTCCAATGTGGTGCTCAAAACTTCAAATGAGATTCTATGTGATCGGTCATAAGAAAATTCAGGGTTTTTTTTTAGCAAACTTACACAGGTTTGAAAGCTACATCTGCATAAACTTTTTGTTCACCACTGAAACCTTTTTTTTTTTTATCAATTTTTTTTGCTAATCAACAAATGAAGATATGTGCCTTTACATTTAGTAATAATGACTTGTTCTAGTTCTTGTATGAATGATAGAGCAATGTTAGATACTTAACATTTCACTTCTAACTTGATGATATAGCAGATATAACCTATAATGGTTGAAAAATGATTTGTGGAGAATATGAAATAGTTGAAAGATATCCTTTCCAGGTTGAGTTCAAATTGATAATAATGTATTTATAGTTGATGAAATTTATACTTTATGTTTTCAAGTATCTAGGTGGGCTACATGAATCCTATATAGGTCTAGGGCACAAAGATTTTCTGCACTTAGGAACTTGAAGTTGTGGTGTTTTTGCCAATTTACTATGTTTTAGGACTGTTGGCATGATTCAGCTGATAGCCTGATTGTAAGATTAGTTGTTTGGTCTTTCATTAACTGTAGATTAAATACGCATACATAATAGAGTTTAGATAATAAACTTCTTGTTTTCTGGTAAAACACCTTTGGCTTTCTTCTAAGTGTGCGTTGTTTTCTTATGGTCAATAATCATCAAGTTGTTATAGTTACCTTATGGCTTCTAATCATGTTTGTTCCCAATCCATCACCACTTACACTTTCAATGATACATTTATCAAACTAAGTGTCATTTGAGAATAAATTATGATATCATTAATTGCTATTAAGGTGTACAATTTGGTCATTATAACTTACCGAGTTACCATGAAAAGATCATTGCATGAGAGTTCACAATTTGGTTGCAACATATAGAAGACTCTACTTTAATTTTTAATAATTTAGTTGAATATTGTTTTGGTCCTCGCTAAAGTTTAACAACAACAAATGATAGTTTAAGTTGTCTCAAAAGTTTAATATTGTTTTGGTCCTCGCTAATGGTTGATAAATCACAACTTGTCTCAAAAGTTTAAGTTGTTAGGATAGTTTAACTGTCATTAATTAATGATAGTTTGCTCACCTGTTTCATGTGAAGTGGATTGGTGCAATATGTTTCCCTTTTTATGTGTGTGTGTGGTTCTACCCTTTCTTCTGAATTTAAATTCTGTGTTTTCTTTTTGGCAGAAATTATGTCATTCAGTTCATCTTGGACTTGAGAATCCCTTCTGCCACCTCAAATTTAATCTCTCAATTCGAAGTGATGTACATTCTTCTCTTTTCAGCTTGAGTTAGTGTTGTTATTATACACCATTACTAGCATTTTAACTACCACTATCATTGCAATCATTGAAAATTCTAACTGTAAATTCTGAAGCTGGTAGCCAGTCAGAGTTTGTCTTCTCAGGACTGCATAAAATATCCTCCACGTGCTCAGCAGAGTAAGGAAGATAAAGAAATATTGCTTCCAGTTTAATTCTGGACATAATGTATTACTCTGTTGTGTTGTTGATCTTTGTGTGGGATATTACTATTCTGTTTATTGTGGAATTTTCACTGTATTTACTATTTAGTGTATAGAATGTTAGGATTTGGCTGCTGATACTGTACAATATAATGCGGATGCTTTTTCAATTATTTTACTGCATAATGTTTATGCATGTGAATGCATGATGTTTGTCCTCATGCACTTCTTAATTTTAGTAATGTCAAATTTATTTTGATGTTTAAGAATGTAGTGGAAATATTGCCAATACTGAAGTGCAAAAGGGGAGGGTGCCCTATAGAAGTTTGAGATTCTCCTTACGTAGTATATGAAAGTTCTGAGACTGCTCCATGAATGAAGCTGCTTGTGGTTGTTTTCTTCAAGAAGCCCATTCAAACTCACTAACAAATCAAAATGCAGCTCTGATCTTCAAGAAAATCATATAAAGAACCTGGTAAACCAATCAAAGTCCCTAGCAGCCCCAAAATTTTGTTTTGGGAGTTGGGACTTCTATCTTAGACTGTACAAATCCATTCAAAATTGCAAATTGTGATGGGACTAGTCGAGCTATGTTAATGCTTGTGCTTGTTGAGGTTTAACCAACCAAAATTTGCATAGTACCTGCGTTACTGAGCTTAAATTCATTTGATCTACCACTTGGGTCCGAACCTTTGGCAGAACTAGGTATACAATGCAAGCTCTCTTTTATGAAATGGTATATGTTGTATCCAACATATGTAATCACCCTCTTACATAGGGGTGGGTACCATGCTTGTGAGGTTTGCCCTTAAGTGAGGGTGGTTATATATGTCTGATGCACGATGGGGTTTCTCAATTTTCAAATGGTTAACCAATTACCCAGCATTGACTGACAGGTTGTTATGACCTCCACTACCACATGAAGCACCCCTTCTTCTGCCTTGTGGTGCTATGGTGAACTAAGGGGTGAAAATGTTCATATTCTAAATGTTTAATTTTTTCTACATGTTGACTGTTGAAAATGCTCAAAACAATTTCCACACCCTGCATTGTCACTTAGCCGGGTTTCAAATTTACAATCCATACACAATTAACAACAATTCCCTCTATGTTCCATCTTAAAATTGCACACCAGAAGTTGCTTATAAGCCCTCACTAATCTGAGGCTTCTTGGGGGTGCTCTAACCCTTTTAATACAAAGAACTTTAGTTTTCCTTTGCTCTCATTGAGCATCGAACTCAATGACCTCCCACTAAAGTACCAACTGAGCTAAGAAAGCTTGTTTGATAAAAGCTCATTTATTATATTTTGAAGTTAATATAATAAATTTTAAAAAAAAAATTCCCAGTACTCGATTTCAGAGAACTCGAGTACTAGTGGTACTCGTGTTCTACAAGCTCGAGTACTATGAACTTCCCAAGCATGGTTTTGCCCGAGCCATACTCGAGTTTATGGGACTCGAGTACATTAGACAGTACTCGAGTCCTGTAAACTCGAGTACTAAGGGCCATAATAATTGCCCACCAACCTACTGGCGCCAACAACTGGGGTTAATTGTCTAATAAATGGTACTCGAGTTCTTAGAACTCGAGTACCTTTTAACCATATATCAACTCACCAACTTTCAGCTACTTTCAGTTTTCGTATTTTCTGTGCTTTGCTCCTTACAACGCAGAGTCACTTTCAGTACTCAGCAAAGCACTTTCAATAGTCATTTAGATTGTCTGTTGGGTCACCATCCGGAACTCATTGACTCTCCATTCGAGTACCAACGTGTTGTCCTTTATCCTTTGGGCCAACTTTGCTGTCCATTGAACTGTGGAGTCCTCCTGCTGTGATCAGTACATAGAGGTAATGTTTTAATGCTTAGTTAGATTATGTTTGCATGTAGTTACAGTATGGGATTTTTATGCATGACGTGGAATTCATGTAATCAGTTTTGCAATATTTAGCTACGTAGAACTGATCTTAGAAGTATGACAACAAACGTATTTAATATTGGGGGTCAAGAACACAAGTCCTAAATGGATGGAAAACATTATTTACATGATAGCAATGTTTGTATGGACTTATTAATTTTTGCTTATGTCAAAATAAATAAACCTATAAACATGTAGTCCTATTAACATGAGATTTAAAAAAAAATTTTAATTTTCACTTTATGGAAATTACAAAAATGAGTCAAAAAAAATCAATTACTTCTTCCTTTTCTCACAATTTTTTTTTTAAATAATTTCTAAATCATTCCCTTTAAATATATATATATATATATATATTGTTCTATAATTTATAGTAGGCGTATCCAGTAGAAACAACACATATTGAAAAATCTCCAAAATCCCACCATTTCATCCGGGCATATTGGTCATATTACATTAATTGGGGTCATTTTGGGTCTGCATTATGTGATTTGGGGATAGGATGGTGCATTATTCTCCAATTTTGCAACTAGAGTCAAAACCTATGGACAAGATTAATTACAATGTGATCTTTTAAATGACGCCTGTGCTCGTCTCTTATGCAGATACACACACGTATATATATAAACACGCACACAACCACATTTGTTATTTAGTGCATTTGACATGTATATGGCCATGTCCTCATGCCAAAATATATATCAAAAACTTTTTTGGCAAAACAAGCGGAGCACAAATATAAATTATGGGTATAAATTATTCGAAAGATTTGGTTGTCAATTATTTATGTGTCAATTATTTGAGTTTGAATATAAATTATGACAACTTTTATATTGTTAATAACAGGTCGGTGATGGATTCTCATTTTTTCTATGTGTACTATGATGGAGAGATGTATTATCATGAGTTGCATGGGTTGTCATACCAAGGCTCGAATCAAAAGCAAAAATGTGTTAAGGTGAAGCGTGGGATAGGCCTTATGAACTTGCAACGAAGAATTTTTAAGGCGATGGGGTTAGACCACTCTAGGCATAACATGTCCATCGTGTATCGAGCACCTCAACGGGTTGTAGACACTCAGGTTTTCTACAACTCACTACAGTTATCGGGTGGCACCGAAGTGAAAATGATGTGGGAACTTGTTGAACAAATGGTGGCTCGAGGATTCATTGGTTCGGATCTCTATGTCACAGTTGAGCCCGCCGTAGTAGAGGCTGGAGAGAGTTCACAACATACTGTTTTGGATGGAACTGTAAATGAGCACATCGACTCAATACCATTGCAGTCTTATCAAGGGTGGGCAGAGAACACAGGAGATGGGTATGGCAGTGAACCATGGCAAACATTTCCCCGTGTGAACTCGACTGAGGAGGAGGAAGGGCCCCAACAAGTGCATGAAGGAGAGCAGTTATCTCCTGATGAGCTGCATGGGGGCACATCCCCAAGTTTTGAAGATGACGGACTTGGTGATGATGCAACCAATATCGATGTCACTAGGGATGACTTCGAGGAGCTCCTAGATACCATGGGGGAACATGAGGATGTTGATCACATCGAAGATGTGGTCGTAGAAGAGAATAGAGACACATGCCCCGGTCCTGATCCTACGCCGGAATGGTTCACCAAAAACACTTGGGATAATATGTTTGATCCATCACCGGTTATGCAAGCGGAAGTATCAAGTTGGACGCCTGGGGAGCAGCCAGTGAAAGGGATGGTATTTGCGACAAAATTGGCGGTGCGACATGCGTTGACCTGGTACGCAGTGCGAGAGAATTTTAGCTTCAAAACTGAGCATTCAGACTCAGAGAGGCTTATGGTGAGTTGTGAGGATGATTCATGTCCATGGTCAGTCCGTGCGATCTGTTGCAAGGGAGACAATGTCTGGAAGATCGCCAAATGCAAGGGCCCCCACACGTGCGACAAAATTTAGAATGCTCATGATGGTCGGATGATTGATTCGGCGTTTCTAGCATACGTACTTGAGCGCTATATACGAGAAGACCCTGCATATAAAATAAAGAACTTACGCCACGTTGCTTTAGCAGACTTAAAACACGAAGTCTCTCACTACAAGGTATTCTTTAACTTGCATTTTATTTTCAATACAATGTAGAGACATCAAAAGCCTTTGGAAGTATAAGCATGATATTATTTCCCAAAACCCATGAATACCTTATATTATGAAAAATTAAATTGGAAAAAATAATATAAAAAGGAATAAAGAGAATGAAATATTATCCTAGTGACTCTTGATCAGTTTTCTTCAACTATAATTGTTTAACTTGTAGACGATTATTCTAACCTAATTATTATGGTTCACATACAAGGTATGGGATGCCAAACAAAAGGCCGTTGCAGCTATATACGGGGATTTTAAGGAGTCTTATGCAGAGTTGCCGCGATTTTTGGCAGGACTTAAGGATGCAAGTCCGGGTACAAAGTATAAGTTACTAGTGGACGATCATTATGAACAGGGAACCTGTACATTCAAAGCCGTATTTTGGGCGTTTCGTCCATGTATTGTTGGGTTCAAGCACTGTAGGCCCGTGATTAGCATTGATGCAACCCACCTCTATGGAAAATATAAAGGGAAATTGATGATTGCAATGGCGACAGATGCTAATAATAAGATTTATCCGCTCGCCTTCGCCGTTGTCGAGAGCGAGAGCACAGAGACTTGGGGTTGGTTCTTGGCTTGTATAAGAAGGTATGTTACCGGCCGGAGCGAGCTATGTGTCATATCTGATAGACACCCTGGGATACAAGCTGTCTTCAGAGACACTAATCGTGACTTTTTGCAGACTCCAATGACAGAACATCGTTATTGCCTTCGTCATGTATGCAGTAACGTCAACAGTAGATGGAACAATGAAACTTTAAAGAATTTAGTATGGAGGGCAGCAAGTGCTACCCAAGAGCGAAAGTTCAATGCCACCTTTGAATTAATTGAGAATGTCAATCGAGATGCGCACAAATATCTGGAGGATGTGCCCAAAGAGAAATGGGCTCTAGCTTTTGACGAGGGTTTTAGATATGGGGCGATGACTACAAACGTCTTTGAGTGCTTCAATGGTGTTTTAAAGGGTGCTCGCAGCTTGCCCATTACGGCAATGGTGAAATACACATGGTTCAAATTGAATACTTATTTTGATGATCGTCGCAATAAGAGCATAGCACAGTTGAAATCGGGGAAAAGATGGTGTAAATATGCCTTCGATATCTTCATGAGAAATAAGGCGAAGGCGGAGCATCACAGGGTGACTAGATTGAGTGCGCAACAACAATTATATCAAGTAGATACACCGCATAATCTAGGCACTGCTGGACATGGGGATCACACACATGGAGTTAATCTGCTGCAAAGAACTTGTACATGTCAGAAATGGAAATTGTACAAGATACCATGTTCACATGTCATTGCAGTTTGTATTAGGTATCGACATGATGCAGAGCAGTACATTGACCAATGCTATAGCATGAATGCACTGTTTCGCAGCTATGCTCCTGTTTTCCCTGCATTGAAAGATAGATTATCATGGCCGGATCCTAAAGAAACTCGGAAGGTCGTCCCTAACCCCCGATTGATCCGAGAAAAAGGTCGCCCTGTCTCAACACGAATCAGGAATGAGATGGACGAGGGCGGGAAACGGCCGAGAACCACACCATGGAAGGAGGGGGGGAGGAAGGTGCAATGCGGGTTGTGTGACCAAGAGGGGCATAACCGAAGAACATGCCCTAAGCGGAACGAGGTACCGACGAGTGGTGCTCTCGCGGACTAGGTACGCTAAGCAACTTGAAACAAAATGCATGATATATGCCATTAGATCAAAATGCATGCTATAGGCCATTCAAAAATGTATTTTTAAACCTTGACAAATATTGGATAACATTTTAAGGGTAAAAGGACTTTAATTTGGCTAATGAACACCTTTGACAATTTTCTTTTGGTTTGCTTTAGAGGAACCAAACAGAGTAAAAAGATAACAAAAAGAAGAGCAAAAGGGTAAAAGGACTTTAATTTGGCTAATGAATACTCCTGTAGAGATCAACTTATCATGGAGTTACGAGGTGATTAACATTTCTTTTATATAGAAGAAAGACAGTTCTTATATATTGGTACTTATGATGATTTTTAAAAATGTTTATTCCTGATTGTTTAGCGTTTTTAATGCAAATCCTGCTTGCTGCTCTAGTAATTATGTTAGAAGATGCTAGTGCAGTTCTTCTTGGAGGCACAGATGGATGGAAATCCGAAGCACATTTATGGGATGACAGTTAATCTTCTTAAGGGCTTACACACAAAGGAAAACAAGGTGCACACACCTCTGTAACTGGGTTTAATTTGTAATGCTTTTGTTCACAAGGTAGTTGGCTCTTTGGTTGAATCCAGTCTGTAGCTTCTGCCAATTTCACTGCATCCCCATTTTTAATGTGAGGAAACATCAGGAAAACAACAAATTTTTTCACCATATGACATAGAATGATTTTTTTAATTCTGAATTGGATGTGCTCTTTAGGTGGCATTCATTCCATGTCTTTTGTTGAATTTTTTATCTAAGTTTGATGATAGAGTGTGTGCAGACTGTTGATGCACACTTTAAAGACTTCTAAGCTCTGAATATTTTATTGATATGCATATAATATTTATTATTTCTTTAAAATCCGGGTTTGGAAGAAGATATTTTCTGGTCAAGATGCTTTTAAGCATGATTTGTTGGCACTGTACCTTTGCCTATTTAGCTTTTCTTAATTCCAAAGGTGTTGATCAGTGTATGCTTCTCTTGTGAAATGAGATAAACGTCTTCTTTCCAACCTTTTCAACTTTTGGTGGCCTAGTTGACTGTCACCTTGCTATGTGCTTGAATTTATTATTAATTCTCCTTTTGTTATACTATTTGTAGGCCTCAGTAAAAATGGTAGATGTTGAATTGAGGGGAAGTGCCCACCGGATTAAGAAGTGTACCTGTGATTTACTGTCAATTGGCGGCGATCTTGTGGATGATGATGACTCATGGGATTTGATGGGGAGTGATCTACGCCTCAAATCTACATTCTTGTATTGTGATTTCAACAGGATGATTTCTAGTGCTCCAAGGGATCAGAAGAAGCCTCTTACAGAACTTGCAAACAAGTTATTTTGTTCCATTGAGACACTTATCAACTTGTACATATTTATTAACTGCTATGATAAGATTTGTTTTCCAGTTGATATTCACCAACAAAATGGTAATGGTCTAGATGCTGTCCAAATGCTAATTTTGTCATTGATACCTCATATACGATATAAGCCCCTCCCTTAGAGCTTAAACAACCCAGCAGCACTACCAAATTATACTATGCTACAGGACTCTGATGGCTGCTTCTCTTCCCTTTATGATCTGCAATTCCTAGTTTCTAAGCTGAGGTAGCTCCATCTTTAGAGAAAAGCAGGACCAACATCACATAATTCGATTTATGTTACATTATAACTAATCCTGCACAATTCATACAGAAAATATGTGTAAAACCCAAAAGATACTATAAATAACAATGGGCATAAAACTAATATCAAGCAGCTATAGGTTTTGTCCAAAATTGAACAGCCACAAGACTCAAGAAGTAGATAATAATTTTAACCACATCAAGTGGATGAAGACAGTTTAATATTTTGGCTTTGTGGTTGCAGCAACTGCAAATAGAAAGGGATAATGCTGATCTGATTTTATATAGTAACTAATGTGAACCTTCAGAAAACCTCCATGTCCATAAAATTAACCAGCACTCCATCGTCTTCGAGCTTAACTGTGAGCAGGAGAGAGGGAAATTCTGATGGGAGAATCTGAGTTTTAAAGGCGGAATACTCGAGGTTAAGAGACTCGGGTACTGTGTAAACAGTACCCGAGTCTCCTAAGCTCGAGTATGGCCTGCCAAATAACGGATTCGTGCCCGAGCCATACTCGAGCTTCCTGTGCTCGGGTACAGCTTACACAGTACTCGAGCCCAGGAAGCTCGAGTACCAATTGGTTATTTTAAATTGCAAAATGCCATGTCAGCTGTGCCACTGTGGCAGGGGAAGAACGTACTCGAGTTCGGAGTAGTCGAGTACCATGTAAAACTCGATATTCTGGAGCTCGAGTACCCTAAAAAGTGGTAGATTGCTAATTAGTTCCGAAACAGTGTTTTTTTGCTATAAACTTCGAAAATTAATGGCATTTGGCCATTTTGGCCTGTATTCCACTCTACTATTCTGTTGTTTGTTCTGAAGGTCTCAACGAGCAATAGGAGAGTCTTGGCCATTAGGCAATTAATCTGGTAGTTTGAAAATGGTACCAGTCCTAACTTGATTGGAGAAAACTTCTAAAGCATACCTTTAAGACTATGGTAGGTGACAAGGAAGATAACGAAAGGCATTTTTCGTGGGCTGATAATATTAGCTGGTGCTGGTGGTGGAAGATCTCCAGAAACACTTCTAGGGATTGAGAAATCATCCATTTTATCATTTAGGAGTATCCCCCTACTTGGTGAAAGTATTAGTGAACCAAAATATGCCATTTAGAGTAGCATTCCTGGCTACAGCAATTCATTCACGATCTATAACAGACAGATGACCGGTGCCATGATCGCGGATCTCATTTCATCTGTTAGAAAACAGCATTTAGAATAACTAGTTGGGTTATAAATTTTGAATATATATGACAGGTCAGCTACAACCAAAAATGATAGACATGAAGAGGTAAGGGCAAGTCACAGTTCTAGTTAAGCATCAACTTCTGCCCATACCATCTAAATTGCAGCCTTTTTTATAGAATTTTCATGCAATTTTCAATTACTCAAATGAATGAGAAGTGACCATTTGAAAAAAAAAATTCTACCAATTTGAATCTTGAGGCAAAAACATTTTTAATTAAGAAACACTGAATGTCTGATTAGAATAAATTGCATGCAGTGTGTTAAGATTCTTATGCTTTATAAATCATCTTGATACTCATCCTCTAGATTTACCACATCACCACACTAACGTATGCATGCTTAGATGTACACTTTTGTCACCAGTTGAATTGTGACGAAAATAAAGCAGACCAGAAATTTTGATGATTAATTAAATGTCTGAGGACCATCGAAGGGGAAATAGAATAAACCAGAGAAACTTCAATATTTGACACATAACTGTAGTTTTTATAGATTATTGATTAGACACTTTAATTTTTTTCATTCAAGAACCAAAAAGGGAGCTAATTAAGCCCTCAGCTTTGGCACTAACATGACACAACATGATTGGACTCTGTTAAATTACGTGCAAGATTTTGAGACAACATAAAGGTAAGTTTCTCAAATAATCAATACAATATAACTTAATATAAAAAATTTTGGATATTATTTATCTTTAAAATCTTATGGTTGGCTATGAATTAATATCTGTAATGACTGAAATCAAATGTCATATTATCATTGTTTTTTTTTTTTAAATTCTTTAGCTAACATAGGAGAGAGCATATCAGATAGAACTTTTAACACATCAACAAAGTCAGGATCACCAAGATTCATCCTCACAGCAAACACATGCTTCAAAGCTTCAATTGCTCGATGGAACCCACGGGAGCCAGAAACACCTAAAAGAATTGCATCATAAGAAAGAATGTCTAGCATCTGTGGCAGTGGACAAAGAAAGCTGGGTCAATACAAAAAAAAAATCCAAAAAAAATATTAAAAAGAAGAAATTACCACCAAAGCAGATCAGAGATATACTCACAAGTATCATTGGGGGGGCCCTAAAGGAGGAGGC
The DNA here is from genome assembly GCA_033629205.1 of Lithocarpus polystachyus. Classification (NCBI taxonomy): domain Eukaryota; kingdom Viridiplantae; phylum Streptophyta; class Magnoliopsida; order Fagales; family Fagaceae; genus Lithocarpus; species Lithocarpus polystachyus. Next base: position 40,136,087 of record CM066167.1, read on the forward strand.
ACAGCAACCAATTTAAGCCCCAAAATGTTAGCAGATATTGGTTCTGTTAATTTAACTTTATATCTTTGCAAATCCTTCATTGTCAGTAACCCTCCAACCTTATGAACATATCTAATTAAATATAATCCAGTTGAGCCATTATACAAGGCGACTGGACCAAATTTTGAAACTTTCCCTAGTGTATGTGCTGGTTTCGCACTGCAGCAGGTTTTGCCTGGCTGCAAAAGACTTCCATTTGAAGTAAATATATCTCAGAGGCCCTTATCTGCTAAGATCCCTGATTCTATTTTGATTATCTGCATGTGGAGATATGGTGATATCTTAAACCCCAACTGAGCGAGACACTCAGCTGGCCATCAAGCCTCTTCCAAGGAAGCCTTCCATGTTGTTTCCAAGCCTTGAAAAGGCCTGCAATTTCCCCTGAAAGTGCTATGGAGAGGGCACCTTCTGCTTTCAGAGTAGCATTGTGGGTATACATATTCTGATAATGAATAACCACGTAAGAGAATGATTTCAAGAATAGTTTCCATGGAACATACAGTTCAACAAGCAATATGAGGTTCATAATTAAAAAAATTACTCAAACTTGGGTCTTCCAGGTGAAGAATTTTATCTAGCCAAATGCTTGTAGAAGCTTCTGACCAAGTAAACATTGCCAATTATTTGGCTAATAAGAGCTTTTGAACCAAATCATACAACTCAATCGCTCCACAAAATTATACATAAACGAGGTAGAAAAAATAAAAATATATTGATTTTTCTTTTTTCATAATTTTACTCAAAAGTGCCAATTGTAATGTAACCCTTGTAAGGAAGTATAAAAAGTAAGAAACCCCAAAAGATTCTTTTGGTACAACTTACAATATTGTGCTTAAATAGGAACTGTTTGCACTCAAGTTCAAAAACCAATCCAAAGAGGATTTGAGTAAAGTGATTTGGACTACCTCAGAAGCTTTCAAGGGGGCAGTTTTTCTCATATCAAAGGCTTGTGCCTTCCCAATTGCTAAACTCAGAAGCATAAAGGCTTTTCCACCAATGCCACTTGATGCTGGGCTTACGACCCCAAACAAAGAGCAGCAGCCACTGATGCATCAATAGAATGATCTCCTTCACGAAGAACTTCATCCCTATTCTGGAACATCGACAATCATCAGTGGCAACAGCACCATGATAACAGGAGATTTTTCTTAAAATCCCACTCCTGTTCCTACCAATAATCCTGACATGAGCAGGAACCATCCTTGAAATGGTGAAAACGAGTGGAGTCTCTCACAATAATTTCTCTGCCCACAAGCTTGGAGATAAATTTTATGGCAGAGTGGCAGTCATTACAAACTCTAAGGTTCTTCATGATTCTCAATGTAGTGTTCTCTGGGGTACTTATTAGCCCAAATGCAATAGCAAGTTTTTCACTGTGATGTCTAAGGATCTGCTCTTTCACCTCTGGTTCAAGGTCATGCAATACTGATTCTGTATCTGGAATGAAACCCATTTTTTTAATCTCCTTCCAGATCTTTTCCATCATATTGTATATGGCATCTTTCTGTGGGTGAAGACCATCTTCGACCCCAAAGACATGGACTTTGTTTTGTATCTGAAGCCAACTGAATCCTTGATCTTTCTTCACTCCTCTATCCTTCATTGACTTTCTAATTTTAGCAGCATCTTCCCATCTACGACAAGCTGAATATAAATTAGCAAGGGCTGAATAAGCCCCACTGTTATCAGGCTCAATAAGAAGCAATCTTTCTGCCGCAATTTTTGCCAACTCCACATTTTTATGAACCTTACAAGAAGATAAAAGTGAACCCCAAGATATGACATCTGGTTCAATAGGCATACTTCTAATAAAATCATGTGCTTCTTGTAGCAATCCAGCACGCCCAAAAAGATCAATCATGCATGCATAATGGCTTAAGGTGGGTTCAATTTTGTGTATATCTTGCATCAAATTATAATATCTCCGACCCTGTTCCACCAATCCCACATGTGTACAGGCAGACAGCACACCAACATAAGTTATATGGTCAGGCTTCATACCATATGCCAGCATCTGCTCAAAAAGCTCAATGGCTTCTTCTCCATGGCCATGTTGAGCCAAAGCTATAATCATGGAAGTCCAAGAGACAGTATCTCTGTTCTGCTGTACTAAATTGAATACCTGCTTTGCATTGTTAAGGCTTCCAGATTTGGCATACATGGTGATTAGAGCATTGCTCACAGAAACTGATAATACTTCCCATGTTCTTATGGCACTTGCATGAATTTGTTTGCCATGATACAAAGATGCCAAACTTGAACTGACACTTAACATGGCCGCAAGTGTGTGGCTATTTGGCTTGGGGCCTTCTGTAATCATTGATCTGAAGAGCTTTAAAGCATCATTATTCAAGCCATTTTGCACATAACCTACAATCATGGCTGTCCATGCAACCACATCACGGTCTCTTAGTGAGTCGAATATCTTTCTAGCTGGGTTCATATTCCCAAGCTTCATGTAGCCATCCAATAATGATGTAAAAGCTATAATATCAAGGTCTGAAGACCCACTTTGCTCTACAATCTTTCGTGCAATTTCAACCCCACCAGACTTGGCGTACATTGAAATCAGAGCATTCCCCACTGCCCCAGACGTACCAAACTAAGTTCTAATAATATAGCCATGGATTTGTTCCCCGGGATCTAACTTCTCAAGATTGGCACAAGCTGACAAAGCACTTGCCAATGTGAACTTGTCGGGCCTTAATGAAGAATTCTTCAACAAGTTTGAGAAAATTTCCAGCACTTCAAGATCAAAACCATGCTGATTACAACCTGCAATCATTGAATTCCACGAAACTATATCTCATACTTCCATTTGTTCGAATTGAGCAAGAGCAAGGTCAACCCAACCAGACTTCATATGTAATGAAATCATAACATTCCAACTTGATGTGTTCTTCAATCTCATCATATCGAAAACAACTTTTGCCGTTACTGGATCGCCACACTTCACATACATGTTTAACAAGGAATTTACCACAGGAATACAACTGCTGAGCCCAAGTTTAACTACGAATGAGTGAACCTCCCGACCAATATTCAAAGCTTCAATGGCAGCACACAAAGCAAGAACATTGGTAATTGTGTACTGTGTTAGTGCAACTCTGCTTCCAACCATCTCTAAAAACATACTGATCGCATTTTCAAAACGACCCATCTGATTATACCCCACTATCATCGTAGTCCACGAAATGGAGTCACGGTCAGGAATTTCCTCAAACACGCGGTGTGCCTTATCGAACCTACCCTGTTTCGCATATGCTGATAGTATTGTATTCCAAGAGAATATAGTCCTCACATTCATTTCATCAAACACGCGATGAGCATCGGAAACAAACCCTCTTTTTGCATAGAAAGTCATGAGATTATTCATTAGAAACACGCCAAGGTGAAGCCCGGCTTTGATTATTCGAGCATGAATCAATTTTCCGGCAAATGGGTCTTTGGATTTGAGGCTTGTTTGGAGGAGACAAGCATAGAAATCTGAAGAAGTAGGAGAGGGTGGTTTTGGGGCCTCCAATGTAGACTTACTATAAAGTGGAGCTTTAAACCCAATAGTCTTTGGGTTTTGAAATTTCGAATTACTAATAAATTGGCGGGAAATTGAGATAGGAGTCAACTTTTTTGACTGAAGATAGGAGTCAACTTAAAAAGCCGTTAGAACCAGGAAATTTTAGCAACGGTCAATTAAATGGAGGAATGAGAAGGAAACACTGGCTCAGTGGAATAAAAAGGAGTGGGAACTTGGGAACAGCAAAACTACTACAGGGTTGGCCTACATTTGTTTTAAAATGTTTTTATTTTTTATAATTAATAAAGAGAGAGAGAGAGAGAGAGAAGGAATTTAAATCTAAATTCCACTTTAATAAATTATGTGTTCTCGAAGCATAATACATTCAATTATCATCTATTATATTAAAGAATCTAATAGAATTTTGAAAAGAAAAATGTACTCCATATAACAATTTTTGTGTGTGTGTGTGTGTGTGTGTGGAGAAGAATGTATATAACAAATCGACTGGCTTATTTTTCTACTTTTTTTTATGGTAGGTTTTCGACACCAATTTATGCAGGCAAGATTTAAACTTAAGTCTCTTATTCAATGACAAGAGAACTAGTTGACCTATATTAATTTTTATCTTTAAAGGTGTTAGGGGCTAAAATTCTTTAAGAGTTCATTTTACAATTAAAATTTTGTATTAGGTTTTTTTTTTTTTAAGTGTGTGTAAAACTTAACAAGCTATATTTCTTTTAAAGTTACCATGGCTTTTGAGTAGAGTTGTGATGTGCCTTTGTGTTAGAACCTCTTTCTCTCCCTCTTGTGTGTGTGTGTGTTTGTTTCTCAAAAAAAAAAAAAAAAAAACAAGCTATATTTCAAACTTTATTAGATACTTAAAACTTTTATTTTAGGTATTTAATAGAGTATATGGTATCATATTATTTTAAATTTAATTTAAATCATAAATGGATCAATTTGAAATAGAACGTATCTTTTTTTTATAATAAAATTCCAAAGTATCTATTTTTCCTCCTTATAGAAACCTATTTGAGGACCAAATAGGTTTATTAATGCCACATAATTTATTCTATAAATAAAATAAGTTCAGCCAAACAATACTGGATTTGGTTTTGGACTAATAAAATATTAAGGATTTGTCGGTTGAATTAGGCCCAATTCCACAACATTCTTCCTCTATACAATGAAATAATTTACTTGTATGTTTTAGAAGTAAATTGCTCACTCCAGTTTGCGTTTGCTATTTCGGTAGCTTCCACGATTTATGCAGATATTCAACGTTATAACTATGATTGCAAGGGAGTTAATTTGAAATTAGAGTTGGTTGTTGGTGTTTAAATTGGATAAAATTAGATCAAGATTGAGGCAGCACAACTCCAATTGTATTCAAACTCGGGGTTTTTTTTTTTTTTTTTTTTTGGGATGAATAAGTTAGAAACTCAGGGTTTTATTTGACTACTTGAATTTTGTGGTGTTTGCTTCTATTACCATGTCACTTGTCAACATCATTTTTTAAGCATTTTAGTCTTGTTTAAGTGCTTCCCTTTAGGTCAAAGTTCTTTGATTTACATCAGCAAAAGACCACTCAAGCAGGTGATTGAGCTGCTCAAAGCTAATCATTTTTAACTTAAAGAATTATTGCTAAGAGATTATTTGCCACACCCAAGTACTTTTGATTCTCTAAACCCTAATATGAAAATTCATAGAAGTAGATCTTGGTTGTGCTCTATTACATGAGTCCAAAACATGCTTTGTTGATTTCAATAAAATGCTTTAGAGGGTGTTTGAGAGACTAATTGTTTATTTGTTGAAGGTACGGTAGAAAATGGCAGCCCTCTGTGCACACTGCCAAGGGCATGGCAGCCCCACGTGAGCACACTTCCTAGGCCATGGCATGCCCAATTGAGGTTATTTGGGATGCCAGCGTACTCACAAGTATGCCTGTGTGCACGCCGCATTGCCTCGCTCTGCCCGCAGACCAAATTGACTCGTGCCTTTTTTCCAAATTATGTTCCTAAATTCATTCTAAGATTTTAGAGAGGGTTTCCAGCAATCGGTTCGGCATTCTAAGCCTTTTTTGAATTTTTATGTTGAATTTGGACCTGAAATTTTTCCTAGTTCAAGTGCATTCACAAGAAGCACCTGTCATTAATCCCAACTTGAAACCGATATCAAGAAGTTAAAAAGCTCTGGCAGCTCTTCATCGAAACAATCATTCATAAGCAGCTTGAATTTAAGAGTTGCTTAAAACACAGCTAAGGCACTGGCGTAAAGCCGTAAACACAGCGACACATGTGCATGCATATAGGCATAGTGCTCGAATGATTTCCATATGGAGTTTTTATTGTTGTGAGTTTTTTAATTAGTTGAACAATATATATGAATCAGATCAAAGGTCTCAACTTGAGAAAGATAATTGTTATTGAAATCATGAAATTGTTGTATTTCAATGCAATTCCAGGATGGTTGTGAGGTCAACATTGCAGGTGTCTTAAATTGGCCAATAGCACTTGCATTAATGTTTGTATAATAGAAAAAAAAAAAAAAAAATCATATTTTGCATCAGCTCTTACAAAATGTTTTCTCAATTTTAGTACAAGAACCTACTTTTTCTATAGTATGTACTCACTTTTCAAAACACCCAATATCAGACTATCTAATCTACACTTCATTTCATTAAAAAATTAATTTTTCTTGATTTTGTTATTTGTTTCTCTTTCTTCACACAATAACAACCATCATCCACCCCCTTCATTCATCCTTGGAACACGTAAAGAAAAAAAATGCAAAATAAATCATATCAATGTAAATTTATAAGATTATTATAGCAATCTTGTATTTTTACACAATTTTTAATATCCTCACGTGCGTGAATTTTGGGCTTGGTTGCCTAAAATGTGGTTCTTTTTATTTTATACAAACATTGATGTAAGTGCTCTAAACCCGAAATTCACCCACATTAACCCTTGTAAAGTTGTGTAAAAATACATAATTGCTATAATAACTATGTAAATTTATACTAACACTATTCATTTCGCATTAAGTTTTTTATTCTTTTTTAACATATTCCGAGGATGAAGGAAGAGTGTGGATAGTGGTTGTAGTGTCATGTGTGTAACAAAAGAGAAACAATTTAAAAAATCAAGAATATTTGATATTTTAATGAAATGTAGTATAAATTAGATAATCTGTAGAGTGTTTTATAAAGTCTGTAAAATAGAAAAAATAGATTTCTATACTTAAAAAAGACAAGAATTTTTGCACCGACAGATTCTCTTATATACTTTCTAAAATGGAAATGTCAAATATGCTAGCAAATGCACAGGTGAACTAAAAAACCATGCTATACTGAATAACATGTGATGACGGACCAAATTTTCAATTCTGCTATGTATGTGGCGCATTTAATCACATTATTTTTATTGCAAAAAAAAAAAATCACATTATTTTCATTTCATTTAGGTTTCTACTTTATCATCTTCTCTACACAAAAAAAAAAAAAAAAAAAGAGTTTTCACTTTATCAAAGTTTAGCATTTATGTGAGAGAGAGACCTTGACAATAATAGCTTGAGGGTCTGATATGTGGCACATTCAATGACATTATTTTCATTTCATTTAAATTTCCACTTTATCATCTTCTAAAAAAAACAAGGTTTCTACTTTATCAAAGTTTAGCATTTAGTCCGTTAACGCCTTTAGCCTAAGGTTATACCATTAGAGATATTCTTAGAGAATAAAATAAATTTAAACAAAATCTAACAAAAAAAATTTAACGCACAATCAAGAATATAAAAAGAATGATTATCAATATTACAATAGGTTCAGATTCTAAATTATATTAATATTAAAATTTTACATTTTCTCAAAATAATTGAAATTTATTTCTCATATAGTAAAATATTTAATGAGTATTATAAATTGGTCATATAAATAATTTATTATCAAATATTTTAAAGTGAACTTATAACATTTTTTTTATAAGTAACGAAAAATTTTATTAGGAAAAAGCAAACCTAGTACACCGTCAATACGTGGAGAAATTATACAGTCCTCTGGTAGACCACGTCACTTGTCCACCATTCTACTAAAAGACCCTCACTTATTTAAAATTGCTGAGTCAGTAATCAGTTTTTATTTAAATTTTTTTTCTAATTCAGTAATTTTAAACAAGTAAGAGTCTTTTAATAGAATGGCCGACCACGTCACTTGTCCACCATATGTACCTTATAATTTCTCCAATACGTGAAAGAAACACAATCAATAAAAAAAAAAAAAAAAATGAAGCGGAACATCGGCTAGTTCCACCGGATTGGATGGAAAACCATCTGCCAGCAGCGTAAACAAAAGACACAAACTTCAATGAATTGCCTAATACTACTCCAGCATTTCAAAAACCAGCAGGAAACCCACCTTTTCTTGGATCACTCACAGCCACAAGCTTTCCAATGCCTCCATTTTTCTTCAAAGTCCCTACATCTTGAACTATAAACTGGCAAGCAGTCCCTCCTGAGAGGCTCTGTAGGACATGCCCCTTCTTTCGAAGAGCTGCCCTGATATCAGCAGGAACATCAAAGTGGTCACCACTCACAGCTGTCCAGTTCTCATAGGATACAACATTGGGTATCAGCTGGTTAAACAAAATTGTCATATTAGAATTTCTAGTGGCTACTTATGGTACAATAAAGAGTAAAAACCAATCCTCTACATTCAAAATAAGGGGGGAAAAAAAGGCTAACAGCTCAAAAATGGGAGAATTAATGCGTTTGGCGATGAAATGGGTTGGTTGAGAGAAGCAAGAAACTGAAGTAGCTGTATATGACTAATATGGTGACCGGAATCCTACAATTAGTCAAAAACAGTAAGTCCTCCAACCTAATAAAACAGCCTGCTCTTCAAGACACTTATCCATAAGCACTGATGCAGTCTTATAGTATTAGATGAAATATTTTAAGTGAAACCTCATCAATAATTAGCTAGTTAGGTGACTCAATGACATTCATTTTTTATTCCGTTTTTTCTGAACATGCAAAATTTATCCTTACAGGAAATTTTAATGCAGGTGAACCAAATCCACCCACAAAAGTTCAAGAAAAAATGTCTTACCTGTGAAACTTAGCCCTGTTCTCATACTAAGAAACTTGACCCTAATCTAAAACTTAGCAAAGGCTTGACCAATCTAATCAGATATATTTAGACCTAAGCAGCAACCTTTTCTTGATCTAAATGCAAGCATTATCACTAACCGCTCCTATCAACAGCATAGAGCTTATATATCGCAAGTGTGAATCATAAGGTATGCTCAGAGAAAGAGAGTTGGATAACGAACTGGTGACAGAATCTTGGTGCCATGACAGAAGAGAATGGATCCATTCCCCGGGCAAAATGATTCAAGAGAACCTCCGCAGTTGTGGCAATGATCTTGCCTCCCCCACTAGCCCCTACCACAGCTTGCAGTTGTTCATCCTGTAGAAAGCATTGAAAAAAGGTCACGACTTATTGCACATGAATATATTCTATAATATGAAAAGCTTTAAAAAAAAAAAAAAAAAACAAACAAACAAACAAACAGATATCAGTATATCACGAAGGAACATATATGATAAGTAGACACAACAAACATTATTTTAAAAGATTCCCTGAAATAAAATTTCTGCCCAATATTGTACCGTATGTAACTCTACTGTTCTGCTGTTCATTCTGAAGGTTCCAACAAGCAATAGGAAAGTTATTAGAAAATTAATCTGGTAGTTTGGAAATGATACCAGTCCTAACTTGAGTGGAGAGCACTCTTAAAGCATACCTTTAAGACAATAGTAGGTGACATGGCAGAAAATGGCCTTTTTCCTGGGCGGATAAAATTAGCTGGTGCCGGAGGGGGAATATCTGCAGAAACATTTGTAGGGATCGAGAAATCATCCATTTCATTGTACTATTCCTGTACTTGGTGACAGAATTAGTGAACCAAAATATGAATTCACAGTAGTAGTCATGGCTACAGCATTTCGCTCACGATCTACGATAGACAGATGGCTGGTACCATGCTCGTGGATTTGATTCCATCTATTAGAAAACAGCATTTAGTATAAACATTTGGGTTATAAATTGTGAATATGTAGGTCATCTACAACCAAAAAAATAGAAATGAAGAGGTAAAGACAAGTCACAGCTTTTGTTAAGCATTAACTTCTGCCCATAATATCTAAATTGCAGCCTTTGTTATTGACATTCTCATTCAATTTCAACCACCCAAATATGTGAGAAGTGACCTTTTCAAAAAAAAAAAAAAAAAAAAGGTATACCAATTTAAATCTTGAGGCAAAAAATAATTCTATGTAAGAAACACAGAATGTCTAATTAGAATAAATTTCATGCACAGTGTTAAGATTATAATGCTTTATAAATAATCTTGATACTCGTCCTCTAGATTTATTACATCTCCATGCTAATGTATGCAAGCTCACAGGTACACTTTCATTACCAACTAAATTGTGATGCAACGAAGGTAGACCACAAATTGATGATTAATTCAAATTCTGAGGAGCATCACCAGAAAAATAAACCAGATAAACTTCAATATTTGACACATAACTATTCTTTTCCATATTAGAAACTTTAATCCGGAAAAGACCTGAACTTTGGCACTAACATGACACAACATGAACTTGAATTCTGTTAAATCACATGCAAGAATTTGAGACAACACAAAGCTAAGTTCCTCAAAAAAATCAATATTAGTTATTTATCTTTAAAATCTTATTTTCTATACCAGTGAAGCAGCTTACCTGCCACCATAATGACTGGGATCAAATGTCATATTGTCAAATATTTGTTTCTTTAATTCTTTAGCAAACTTAGGAGAGAGCATATCAGATAGAACCTTTGACACATGAACGAAGTCAGGATCACCAATATTCATCCTCACAGCAAACACATGTTTCAAAGCTTCAATTTCCCGATGGAGCCCAAGGGGGCCAGAAACACCCGAAGGGATTGCATATTGGGCTAGAATGTTTAACATCTGTGGCAGCAGACAGATACAGCTGGGTCAAAAAAAATTTCCAAAAAATATTAAAAGAAGAAAAGTAGATCAGAAATATACTCACAAGTGTCATTGGAGGACCCCCTGAAGGAGGGGGCATGACAAGCAATTTACATCCTAAAATGTTAGCAGAAATTGGTTCTTTCAATTTAACTTTATAACTTTGCAAATCCTTCATTGTCAATATGCCTCCAACCTTCTGAACATCTCTAACCAATTTGAATCCAACTGAGCCATTATACAAGGCCACTGGACCAAATTTTGAAATTTTGTTTAGTGTATGTGCTAGTTTCTCATTGCTGCAGATATCGCCTGCCTGCAAAAGACTTCCATTTGAAGTAAATATATCTCGGAGTCCCTTATCTGCCAAGATCCCAGATGATTTATTGACCATCTGGGTGCGGAGAAATGGTGATATCTTAAATCCCAAATGAGCAAGATGCTCAGCTGGCCTCACAAGCCTCTTCCAAGGAAGCCTTCCATGTTGTTTCCAAGCTTTGTAAAGACCTGCAAGTTCCCCTGGAACTGCTATGGACAGGGCGCCTTCACCTTTCAGAGTAGCATTGCCAGCATACATGTTCTGAAAATGAATAACTATGTAAGAGAATGATTTCAAGAATCATTTACATGGAACATAAAGTTCAACAAGCAATATGAGTTCATAATTACGATTCCAATATTTGTCAATTTCATCTGTATCTTAAAATGGTAAATTTTCCAAATGTCTTCATGTTAGAAAGATAAACTATGCGGATACGTATTAATTGCAAGGACAATTTTTTTTTCTAAATAAGGATTATTGGGTCATAATCTTTGGACATGCATGTGCAAAACTCTTTCGTTTTTTGAGCAGGGCTAAATCGAAGACCATTCATCGGATAAGAAATTGAGTTTTGTAGATGGGATGGATAAACACGGGAAATTACACAAATGATCAGATGGTTAAGATCCATTCAGCTAGGGAATGGTTTGACTGTCTTGGGTCTTCCAGGTGCAGACTTTTTATCTAGCCAAACACTGGTGGAAGCTTCTGACCATGTAAACCTGGTCCATTATTGTAATATAAATTGAGTACTGACTAATAAGAGCTCTTCAACCAAAGCATACAACTCAAATGCTCCTCAACAGTATAAATGGATGAGATAGAAAAAATAATAATATATCAATTTTTCTTTTTTGACATGTAAGAAATTTACTAAAAAGTGTCAATTGTAATGTAACCCTTGTAAGGAAGTATAAAAAGAAACAAGCCCCGAAAGATTCATTTGTTACAACTTAGAATATTGTGCTTAATTGGAACTGTTTGCACTCAAGTTCAAAACCAATCCAAAGAAGATTTGAGTAAAGTGATTTGGAATACCTCAGAAGCTTTCAAGGGGGAAGTTTCTCTCATATTAAAGGCTTGTGCCTTCCCACTGGATAGCCTGAGAAGCGTAAAGGCTCCCCCACCAAGGCCACTTGATGCTGGGCTTACAACCCCCAAGCAAAGAGCAGAAGCCACTGATGCATCAACAGCATGACCTCCTTCCTGAAGAACTTTCATCCCTATTCTGGAACATTGACGATCATCAGTGGCAACAGCACCATGATGTGCCACAATTACTTCATGTCTATGTTTGGTTGTACCACTGACAGCATTAAGGCTTGAAGTTGGAGAAAACAGTATAAAGAAGAGAAATGTGATGGTAGGAGATAAACAAAACTGAGCTGCAGCCAAGAGATACAAGAGGCTTTAGTTCCCCAAGAAACAAATCAAGAAAACATGTTATAATCGGAGGAAGTTAGATAGCTTACATTTAGATGCCATCAAGTAGAGCAAAAGATCTCAAATTACTTTGCTAGAAGATTTAGTTTACACAATCAAGGAGAGACTTAATACTAGCCCCCTTTGTGGCATTGGTGGTTAGGTGCTTGCATATTCTTGTGGTCGAAGGGTTAAGGCCAGTAGAGAGGGTGAAAAGAAGAGTTTTGTTTTTTCTTTTTTCAACTCTTGCACAACAGGATTGGTGTGGTAAAATAGACACAGGCCGATGCCTCACATGTGTAGTTTCTTTAAAAATTTCTCCCATAATAGACTGAGTTCTATGTAATTGATCTCAACTAGCACATAGGAAATATAGGTAACTTAAACAAAATTAATAATCAACATCTTTGGGGCATCCACCTCAACACACACTCAGGAATAGCTAATTCTGCGCCTCCCCAAATGAGCTTCGTCATGATCTGCATATAAAGAAATGCAATTAATGTGAACCGTATGAGTTGGTCATCAAGGATAAATGTGTTGATAGGCAACAATTAATGTCAGTATGGTGTGTAAAACTCAATAAACTTTCATTGTAATTATAAGTTGTATCACCAAAACAATAACTCCAAACAAGGCCATAATCTATTATGACATCCTAATCCCATCACACATCCTTTTCACATACAAAATCTTAAATTTGGAGATTTTATATCTGTGGATGACCATCTAAGATGTATATCAGTGTAGGACCATCTAAGATGCACAGTACAGCTAAGGGGACACGGCATTTCCTGGAAAACCTTAGGTACGATATGTCGGAGATATGTGTATTATTACTTATTAATTATATTTTTATATATTGTTAAGCATTTATTTTTCATTTATTGTGAAACATATATCAATTTAAGAGCAATAATGGATAATATAATGAATCCATGACCAAAAAATGATGTTTAGAATACAAACCAAGATTCAAAAGAGTAAATAAAAGATAACTAGATGAATTTTCAACATTGAAACCAATATATATAAATATATTAAAATTAAAATTCTTACGAGTTTGGATTATCTCTCACTATCGAGAGTTGGGTTACAACAACATCCAAGCCATATCATGAGTGTATAAGTATCCTAGATGTATTGGCACTTAAAAACAAAACAAAAAACAAAATGACTGGGTACATATCATAGAGGTATCTGTTACAATAAGTATTAAATACGGGTATGTGAATAAAAATGTAGTATCTGTGCATCCTAGATTACCATACAATGTTGTGCAACTAAGGAGCACTCAAGTTCAATAAGCATTAATGATTAAGTTATGTAATTATTGTTTCCACCTTTCCCAAATCCAATTTCCACCCTTGTAAACCGGATGCCTCTACAGACTAAAATAAATAAATCAATGGCCTTCAAATCTATGTATTAGCACATAACAATCTAGGAAGAAAGAACGGACCAGGGTATGAGTGCAACACAACGACAAGGTATTTAAAAAAAAAAAAAAAATAGGACATGGATATGGCAAGACACGTCTATTAAATAATTATTAAATATATTTTTATTTTTATTTTCTATAATCATTAAGCATTTATTTTTCATATAATGTTAAAAAAATATCAATTTAAGAGCGATGATGGATAATAAAGTGAATTCATGGCTATTAAAGGATGTTTAAAAATTAGAATACAAACCAAAAATAAGAATATTATTTAATTTTCAAATGTCCTGTTACTATTAGAGCATGAATGCTCTATTTGTTTTGTGAAAGGGTATTTGATTCCTCTTATTCCCGTGTCCCACAATTTCTTTTTTAACATTTAAAAAAGGACATGGCTAGGACACGCATGCAAAAGTGTCCTAGGCATGTCCCATGTCTAACATGGGTATGACACCCCAAATGAAGTGTCTATACTTCATAGATAATAGTATAACACCCTTGTTTTCCTCCATATTAGCAGGAAATTTTTCACATGCAAGTTTCCCTCTTGTGTCTAAAAAACACCCCTAGTTTGATATACCCCATAATTATGCCTTTGTTTTCTTTTAAATTAATAATTTACTCACTTGTCTAGAGGATCTTAAATTCATTACCTCACATTCCATCTCATTTTTTCAAGAGGAGTTCAAATCTTACTAGAACTAAAGCTCATTGGGACAAGAAAAAATTTTCAATACTCCATAACTAATGCTCACTCTTCTTACATGAATAGTGGATCTTTTTTTTAATATATAAGTAATAAAAACATATTATAAAAAGAAGAAAAGTGTCACCTAAGTAACAAGGAGTATACATCAGGGACAAAGTACAAATCAAGAGCATAAAGTACAAAGTCCAAGAACCCATGAACTTGTTAGGAACCCAATGGTATGTGTAATTGATAGGTGTGCACCTGGACTGATGGCCAATGCGTGCTCAGCTGATGAAGAGTGCACGCTGAAGTGCACCTGGGGCTGATGGCCAATGCGTGCTCAGCTGATGAAGAGTGCACGCTGAAGTGCACCTGGGACTGATGGCCAACGCTGATGAAGAGTGCACCTCCAGTGCAGCTTGGGTGTGTGTGTGGTTACATGACAGATAGTGAGATAGTAGTTAGTTAACATTGTATTAGGGTGGTGACACGTGTAATATTGTAATGTGAGGTGGCAGATATATGTTAGCTTAGGTGTGTTGTTGATGTATGAGTTAGTTAGGAGGATTAGTTGTCAAGGCAGTTACACAGCTAGCATTGAGAGAGGAGTCGAGTGTATTAGATTGGGAAATGGGTTGCAAAAGGGACATTGAACATTTTGGTTGACTGAACATTTCTTCTCTGCAATTTTCTTCTATTTCCTATACCTCTGTTCTATTTTCTTTTGCCCGGTTCTTGGAGGCTAGTTGTCCTCGAATTCAACTAACCATTTCCACACTCCTTTCATTTGGTATCAGAGATTGGCCTTCCTCGGCCATGGCGGAAACTCGATCAAGCACTGTTGCTACGCAGGAAGCCATTGCTTTACTCAGGACTGCATCCGACCATTATGCTAAAGAAATTCAAGAAATGCGAACCATCCAAGAAGTGCACACACGAACCCTGAACGAGATGAATCAGCAATTGGCAATTCTGGTGCAGAGGCGTGGTGTTTCTGATCAAGGATTATCATCTTCAACAAATGAAGAGACCAGACATGCCAATTCTTCATCTTTTGCTCTGTCTCGCCCTCTGAGGTTAGAATTTCCCAAGTTTTCTGGGGAAGATCCTGCTAGTTGGGTTTACAAGGCCAACCAATATTTCAATTATTACCACACTCCAATTACAGAGAAACTAATGCTTGCTTCATTTCACATGGAGGGTGAGGCTTTGATATGGTTCCAAGATAGTGAGGAAGCTGGTCTTTTTGTTGATTGGGAGTCATTGATTCAAGCTTTGCACATCAGATTTGGTGCAACAGCCTATGATGATCCAATGGAAACTCTCACTAGGCTCAGGCAGACTGCTTCGGTGGCCTTGTATAAGGCTCAATTTGAGGTTTTGTCGAATAGGATTAAGGCTTATCTGCTGTCCATAAACTAAGCTGTTTTCTTAGTGGATTAAGAGATGAAATAAGGCTGCCAGTGAGGACGCTCAACCCAAAATCATTGAATGAGGCTTTTGGTTTCGCAAAAATACAGGAGGAATATAATTGGAGTTGTAAGAAGAGTGCTAAGTTGGATCAAGGAAAGCCTTCTATATTGGGTGCTCCACCTAAAGCTACTTCTTTCTTGGAGTCTAAAGCTAGGCTGCCAATTAAACGAATTTCTCCTGCTCAGATGGAAGAGAGGAAGAAGAAAGGGTTGTGCTATAATTGTGATGAGAAATGGGGTCCGGGCCATAAATGCAAGAATGCAATGTTGTTTCTTTTGGATTATGTGGAATTAGCTCAAGAAAACATCAATTCTGGAATGCATATCACTGAATTGGAGGAGAGTGGTGGTGTAGATCAGATTGGGCAGGACCAAGAAGGTGCTGAAATCACTCTTTATGCATTGAGTGGCACTCCTACTTCAGGCACTATGAGGGTCATGGGAAGGATTAAGCATAAACCTTTTGTTATTCTCATTGATTCAGGAAGCACCCACAACTTCATTGATGCTGCCTTGGTGACACACTTGCACATTAATGTTGATACTTCTCAAGTTTTGGAAGTTAAGGTTGCCAATGGTGATTTGATCAAGACTCAAGGTGTTTGTGAGGTAGTGCCAATTTGGCTGCAAGGGCATGAGTTCTTGGTACATTTGCATGTGTTACCAATAGGGGGGGGGGTGTGATTTGGTTTTAGGGACTCAATGGCTGGGCACCTTGGGAGTGATCCAATGGGATTTTAAGTTGCTTACAATGAGTTTTGGCTATAACCACAGGCAGGTTCTGCTACAAGGGTTGAGAAGCACAAAATCTCAATTGCAAGATGGTGATACCTTTTTGAAGCAATCAGTTAAGAAGGGATTGGTTTTACACATTTCCTTCCAGCCCCAATTGTCAGCTGCAGAAGGTACAGATCAGCCACCTGAAGACGTGGTTGCCTTGTTAGATGAGTTCAAGTCAGTCTTCTCTACACCAGAAGGGCTGCCTCCCTTAAGGGATCATGAACACCAAATCAATTTGAAGGAAGGAGCTCAAGCAATCTGCCAGAGGCCTTACAGGTACCCTTATTACCAAAAAAATGAAATTGAAAAGATTGTTAAAGAATTACTATCTGCTGGTTTAATTAGAAATAGTAGCAGCCCTTTTGCTTCACCAGTCCTTTTGGTTAGAAAGGCTGATGGTTCATGGAGAATGTGCATCGATTATAGGGCCTTAAATCAAGAGACTATTAAGGATAAATACCCCATACCTGTCATAGATGAGCTATTGGATGAGTTGTTTGGTGCAGCTGTCTTTTCTAAATTGGATTTAAGGTTTGGCTATCATCAAATCAGAATGAGAGAGGAGGATATTCCTAAAACCGCCTTTAGGACTCATGAGGGTCACTATGAATTTTTGGTGATGCCATTTGGCTTAACCAATGCACCTTCCACCTTCCAATCTCTCATGAATTCCATTTTTAAGCCTTACTTAAGGAGATTTGTTTTGGTATTTTTTGATGACATCCTTGTTTATAGCAAGACTTTGAGTGATCATTTGCATCATCTTCAATTGGTACTGGAGGTTTTGGTGAAACATCAATTGTTTGCTAAACAATCGAAGTGTGTGTTTGCTTGTAAGGAAGTGGAGTATTTAGGACACCTTATTTCTGGTGATGGGGTCAGAACGGACCCTAGGAAGAATGCTGCTATGCAGCAATGGCCAATTCCCAAAGATGTTAAGGCCTTAAGGGGATTTTTGGGGCTGACAGGCTACTACAGGAAGTTTGTCAAGGAATATGGTCAAATTGCTGCCCCTCTAACAGCCTTGTTGAGGAAGGATTCCTTTATTTGGAACTCTGAAGCTTCTCATGCCTTCCAACTTCTTAAGGAGGCAATGTCAAATCCTCCTGTTTTGGCTTTACCTGACTTCTCTAAGTCCTTTGTGGTGGAGTGTGATGCATCTGGTGTAGGTGTTGGAGCTGTCCTAATGCAGAATCAGAGACCAATTGCTTACCACAGCCAGGCCTTGAAGGGTAAGAGCCTCGCTCTTTCAACTTATGAGAAGGAATTGTTGGCTTTAGTAGTGGCAGTGAAGAAATGGAGACCCTATCTCCTTGGCAGGCCCTTTGTGATTAAAACAGATCATCAAAGCCTTAAATACTTGCTTGAACAGAAGATTGGGACCCCTGCTCAGCAAAAATGGATAACTAAGCTCCTTGGTTATGCATTTTTGGTGGAATATAAACATGGAAAAGAAAATGTGGTGGCTGATGCTCTTTCAAGGAAGGAGGCTGTTGAGGATGGGGTTGTTGAGGGTGTTAAGATGGGAACCCTTTGTCTTATTTCCTTCCCTACTCCTACTTGGTTGGATGAACTTAGAATGACTTATAACTCTGATGCTGAAATTCAGAAAATAATTCTTGCTATTCAATGTGGCAGTGACATTCCAATGGGGTTTACTTATTGTAATGACTTGTTGTTTTACAAAGGTAGGCTGTTTTTGGGTAGTTCAGCTCAAGCTTTGAAGGTCCAAGTGTTGCAACAGGTCCATGCTAGCCCTTTAGGGGGTCATTCGGCGGGCAAAAGAATATAGAATAGAGGTATAGGAAATAGAAGAAAATTGCAGAGAAGAAATGTTCAGTTAACCAAAATGTTCAATGTCCCTTTTGCAACCCATTTCCCAATCTAATACACTCGACTCCTCTCTCAATGCTAGCTTTGTAACTGCCTTGACAGCTAATCCTCCTAACTAACTCATACATCAGCAACACACCTAAGCTAACATATATCTGCCACCTTACATTACAATATTACACGTGTCACCACCCTAATACAATGTTAACTAACTACTATCTCACTATCTGTCATGTAACCACACACACACCCAAGCTGCACTGGAGGTGCACTCTTCATCAGCGTTGGCCATCAGTCCCAGGTGCACTTCAGCGTGCACTCTTCATCAGCTGAGCACGCATTGTTAGATGAGTTCAAGTCAGTCTTCTCTACACCAGAAGGGCTGCCTCCCTTAAGGGATCATGAACACCAAATCAATTTGAAGGAAGGAGCTCAAGCAATCTGCCAGAGGCCTTACAGGTACCCTTATTACCAAAAAAATGAAATTGAAAAGATTGTTAAAGAATTACTATCTGCTGGTTTAATTAGAAATAATAGCAGCCCTTTTGCTTCACCAGTCCTTTTGGTTAGAAAGGACTGATGGCCACAAATCACCCTTATAATTGGACAACTATCCAAGAAATACTATATTGTTATATTTTTGCTGTATTTTGCAAAAATATCACAATCTAACTATGGCTCAAGAAAGAATGAAGTGGTTTGCTGACAAGAAGAGGGTGGATAGATCTTTTGAAGTGGGGGATTGGGTTTATCTCAGGCTTCAACCATATAGGCAGTCCTCAGTGCAGTCCAGACAGTTTGGGAAGCTTGCTCCTCGTTTTTATGGGCCCTACCAGATTATGCAAAAGTTGGGCCAAGTCTCTTACAAGCTTGATTTACCTGAAGGGTCACAAATCCATCATGTGTTTCATGTTTCAAGTCTCAAGGCCAAATTGGGTGTTAATGTGGTTCCTCGGCCTGATTTGCCTGCTGTGTCTGCAGATCAGATCCTTGCTCCAGAGCCAGTGGCTGTTCTTGACACCAGAACACATCAGTTGAGGAGTAGACTTATCACTCAGGTACTGGTGCAGTGGCAAGGTGAGAGCAAGGATGATGCTACCTGGGAAAGTTTGTTTGAATTGCAGCAAAAATTTCCACACCTTGTGGGCAAGGTGTTTTGAAGGAGAGGGCATTGTTAGGAACCCAATGGTATGTGTAATTGATAGGTGTGCACCTGGACTGATGGCCAATGCGTGCTCAGCTGATGAAGAGTGCACGCTGAAGTGCACCTGGGGCTGATGGCCAATGCATGCTCAGCTGATGAAGAGTGCACGCTGAAGTGCACCTGGGACTGATGGCCAATGCTGATGAAGAGTGCACCTCCAGTGCAGCTTGGGTGTGTGTGTGGTTACATGACAGATAGTGAGATAGTAGTTAGTTAACATTGTATTAGGGTGGTGACACGTGTAATATTGTAATGTGAGGTGGCAGATATATGTTAGCTTAGGTGTGTTGCTGATGTATGAGTTAGTTAGGAGGATTAGCTGTCAAGGCAGTTACACAGCTAGCATTGAGAGAGGAGTCAAGTGTATTAGATTGGGAAATGGGTTGCAAAAGGGACATTGAACATTTTGGTTAACTGAACATTTCTTCTCTGCAATTTTCTTCTATTTCCTATACCTCTGTTCTATTTTCTTTTGCCCAGTTCTTGGAGGCTAGTTGTCCTCGAATTCAACTAACCATTTCCACACTCCTTTCAGAACTGAATAGTGGATCCTATTATGAGTTTAATTAATGGGACCCATCCTTGTGTGAGTAGATGGAACATTGCACCAAGAGTACTCAATAATTACTTCATTAACAGTTATTACAAATCTTTAGGTCCAGCATCATCACATTTCCCACATGAGAACCAAATTCTTGCCACTCTGTTATATTATGAATGAATTATAAACAGCATAAAATCTTACATTCTTAAATATCACAGTTTAGGACATTGCAAAACAAATCCAAACAACACCCATTAATCTTTGTTATTTTAGTTTCTTACTCAATGAAACTTACACCTTAGTGAACACCATATTGTACATACTATATAGCTTGACTTGGCATACAAACAAGGCTGTTTCTTGTTCAACTTCACAACCCAAAACTTAAGTTACTTAACCATCCTTTATCAGTGCCCAACTTGATACTTTCTAAACATCCTTGTACTAATCCTCATTCAATTTCTTAATGCAGACCTCAAAGCAACATATTAAAATGAAAACCCATTAACAAAAATAACCAAAACAGAAGCCTAAAGTCACTCACATGCCATGACTCCTCTGCACAAATTAGCTCACACCCATTGTGACTGTGTTGTCTTCTTCTTCTCCTTCTTCTTCTTCTACTACTAGTACTACTTCAGCCTCATGGAATTTGATGGGACCAAAGTTGGGGTGGAACATGCACAGAAGGTGTCTACCCATTGGCAAGAATAGTAGAAAAATGAGGCAGTGAAGCGGCTGGGGCATGTGAAGAGTGGAGAAGTTTGGGTTGCAAAGTCTCCTCCTGGCAAAGAAATGAAGAATCAAATATCAGGAACTCTGACCACTTGTTGTTGAGTGATTTTTTTTTTTTTTTTTCATAACAGATGGAGCGATAATTTTCTCTTTTTCCTTGGTTCGTTAATTGGGCTCAAAATTTTTACTATAGTCAAGTAGAATAATATCTAATTTTCTAAGATCAAGCTGTTTTTTTTTTAAAAAAAATTATTAAATTCTTAATGCTACCCCCTGTTTTTTTAATAATTCGGTAGTTGAGGGAAAGGGGATTTTGAACCTTGAATGTCTCAGTTGGAAATATTAGAAACAGATTGAGTGTAACATAAATTTAGTGATATTAAGCACAATCCAGGATTGAGCACTACACCCCAAAAGTGTGTTTCTAATTGTTAAGCACCACTCAGAAAGAAGAAACAGAAATTGACTCATAACACAGATGATTCTGATATAATCAAAACTTGAGAAGCAGCATTTTTTTTTCTTGCTAAAAAACAGAATGAGTGGTGGTGGTGGTCTTCATTACTAATTTCTGCATCAAATTGTAAATTAATAGCATCTTCTGCTGCAAAAAAACGTTATTTTATGACTTTTTTTTATGCAATTGAAATATTAAACATATATAAAGATGTGGAGGCATGTATCTTAAACCAGTCAAAAGATAAATAATATTATCCCCATTTAATATTTCACCTAGATTAACAAAAACGACACAGTGCTACAATTTTACAAAATCTTCAAAAGCCAAAAGAGCATTACTTTCCACCAACAAAGAGTTACAAAGGCAGGTATCAAATTTTACAGAGAATTCAAGGAATAACACTTACAACAAAAACAACTTCTTTTTTTTTTTTTAAATTTTTTCATCCACATACTCATCCATGAATTTCCCTTATAGGAGATGGGAATGCAGTATTTTTTTTTTTTTTTTTTTATTGTTCAGTTCTTTAAAGAAAATACAGCTATGCAGTTCAAAACATTGTGAAAATCTAAAGCAATGAGACTTAACAGAGCAGAGAAGTGAAAAAAAAAAAAAAAAAAAAAAAAAAAAAAAAAAAAAACAAAAATCTAAAGCAATGAGACTTAACAGAGCAGAGAAGTGAAAAAAAAAAAAAAAAAAAAAAAAAAAAAAAAAAAAAAAAATCACCTTGCCAATGGCAATACTAGTGTCCGTGTTCCAGCAGCATCCAAGGCATCTCTTGTTTCACGAATCTCATGGCTCATATCAGCCATTTCTGCAACAGACACACCCATTTCCTGAAGAAGAAGAAGAAGAAGAAGTGAGACAGAGAGAGAATGATACTAAACTATTACAAGTGGTGGCAAACTTGTAATTAAAGCAAACGTGGGTTTACTTTTATTTTTTTTATCTTTTGGATAAATAAATAAAAGTAAAACTCTAAGGTCTGTTTGGTTAGAGGAATGAGAAAGTGGAAGGATAGAAAATTGTGGGAGGATGAAAAATATTAGTTTTTCCTCTTATGTGTTTGGTTGGAGGGGTGAAAAAGTGGGAGGGTGGAAAACTAAAGGGAATGATGAAAAATGTAATTTATATAAATTGACTATTATACCCTTATTACATAATATGTAAGAAATAAATTTATTTATTGTCATTAAATAATATAAAATTTACCACATCATATATATATATATATATATTTATTATTTTTATTATTATTATTATGTAAAAATTATAATAATGTACATATAAATTTAATTGGGTAAAGGATTTTTTAACCAGCAAAAAGGTGGTTAGCAAAAAAAATAGATCACGTTGACAAAAAAAAGACAAAAAAAAAAAAAAAAGAGAAGAGAATATGGAGGTTGGACCCATTGGTGAAGGAGGTGAGAAGAGGAAAGTGATAAGGATATTTGTGGCAAAAGTCATCAGGTGGGGTAGGGGAGAAGAGGGCATTTTTATAAAAGTGTTATTATAGTATTTTTCTCTCCAAGATTTTCCTCTCGATTTGGGAGAAAAAAAATGTGGGCCCAGGAAAGAAAAGTTTCTCTTGGATTTTCTCTCGAATTTTCTCTCTTTCCTATTTTCTTTCCCCAAACGAACAGTGAAAAACAGCATTTTTCACCCTATTTTTCTCTCTCTATTTTCCATTCTCCCTATTTTTACCCCAAACGAACACAAGTGCAACGAACACAAGTGCAGTCATTTCTCCACCAAAAAAAAAAAATCAATAAACTCATATTTTTACGTCATATTTTGTGTTAATTTAATGCTATTTATCGTATTTAATGTATAAACTCATGTTTTATATGTAACTAGTATGTAACCCCGTGCATATGCACGAGTACATTTAAAACAATTACAATTACATATAATATATATATATATATATGATTAGAAATTTAATTGGATCTAGACTCTTCAATTTTTGCCCCCAATAATTCATTTGCCACAAAAATTAACAAATTAGATGAGACACGTGACGCAAAATTAAACCCCAATTAAAATTCAATCTAAAATTTAATTAAATTTAGACATTTTGATTTTTGCACCTAATAATTCATTTGACACAAAAATTTAAAAATTAAATGACACGTGACACAAAATTAGGCTCCAATTTAGAATTAATTAAATTTTCTCCCTACTTTAGCTATATATATATATATATATATATATGTATATATATGACTTATAAATTTGAATTTTTTTAGTTATATAATTATGTTTTTTATGATTTATTATATTTGACTTCTCGTTTTCTACATTAAATTAACTAATTTGGCACAAAAATTTTAAAATATATATTAAATGGAATACATGGAGCAAAATTAAACTCTAATTGAAATTCAATTTTTACCTAAACTAGCATGTAGTCCGTACTTACGCACGGAAATATTAACAATTGTGATGATAAGATGTTTATCTTGGTAGATTCAGTTTCCACATTGAGCATTATGAATGGAGGTAACTTAACACCAATATTTAAAAATCAAATTGGACACATAGTACAAAATTAAACTACAATTAGAAATTGGACACATAGCACAAAATTAACGACAAGAACTGATCATTGAGCTTGGAATCTTCTTAGAGACGCTAATGAAGCAGTAATGTATGAGAGTGTGAAGCAAGGAAGAGTGAGATTGTACATTGTGTTTGAACCTATTGAGTAGTATGTAGATCTAGTTGGTGGAGGTTGAGAGAGAAGGAGGAGACATGGGATGGCGATATGACATTAGGAGGAGATGATGTTTTACTCTTATAGTCTTTCTCGTTGGACTCCTTGGTTCTGGTAGTGGGATTAGAAAAGCTCCAAACTCTATTGAGTTCACCCATAAAAGTGTGCAGGTGAAATGTTCTTGCTTAAGCCAATGAGCATTATCATTGTGGTTTTCTTGGCTTCCGTGTTAAATGTTAATGCATCATTTATTTGGGCACAAAAATTAGAAAATTTAGATAAAATACATGACACCCACCCCACATAACATTGATAATGATATAGTCTAAAAACTTGAAATTAATGGAACACCAACTATTGTATCTACCCGCCACGTGAAGCAATCCCAAACAATTGCTAGATCATTTGATATGATGTGCATCTCTTTTCATTTATGCCTACTATATGGCAAAACCTAGACACCAAATTCCTATGATGTGGTCATATAAAATAAACGTGAGCGTTAATTCCATGACTATAATAACTGGTATATTGTGAGTATCCTAGATATTTTGATATCTTTAAGGTGTGTTTGAATTTTATTTAACAGAACTCATGCATTCATCCGTTTCTTCCCTTCTTAAATTACTTCTTTAATCGATCATTTATTTGGGCACAAAAATTAAAAAATTTAGATAAGATACATGACATAAAATTAGAATCTAATTTATAATCTAATTAAATTTTTTTTTTTTTTTGAGTTTTGGTTAGGACAAGTGGCGCAAAATTGAGAATCCAAATCTAGACATATGGCACAAAATTGAAACTCTAATTTGAAATTCTATTTGAGTTTCTCTCTGCTTCACCTATTATTATATATATAGATTAACTCACTTGGCACAAAATTCTAAAATTTAGGTTAGATGAGACACGTGGCATAAAATTAGACACTAATTGAATTCCAATTTGAAATTTAATTGAATTTTCTCTCTGTTTTACCTATTATTATATATATAGACAACGGGATATAGGATAATAGGATGAATGTTAATTGACTTAGAGAAAGAAATACAAATTCCAGAACTTTAATATATTATTTTATAGAATTTTTAATTTCAAAGTCCCCCCTAATTAAAGTATCTTTTTAAATTAAGAAAATAGAAGGGGAAGAACAGAGAGGAAAAATTGTGGGAAGAAAGGCAAAAATTACTTTTTAGTCCCTACATTTTTAAGCTATTCCCATTTTAGTCCCTACATTTTATTTTTACCGCTTTTAGTCCTTATCCTGAAAACGCTTCCCGTCTTGGTCCCTACCATTACATCAGAAACGGAGAAAGCTGACGTGGCAAACGACTGGAATAAATAATACTAATTTAATGTCCACGTGGCCTGAATTAATAATAAAAAAATGTTTAAAAATGCCACGTCAGCATTTAAATTAAAAAAAATTAATTTATTAATTTTAACTAAATAAAAAAATTAAAAACTAAAAATCATATTAATTGAGATCTAAGTGTGTCTAAAACAATAAGAACACAATCCCAGATTCAAGAACACAAACCCAAAAATTAAAAGAAAAAAAAAATCAATCTCAAAATTCTAAACAAATCAACAACACTATTTATAGGCGAAAGAAACAAAAGACACACACGCCTGGTTCATCCCTCAAATGCCTCAAACCCAGATCCGATCTAAGCCTACCCTTCTTCCTAGACCTCGGTTTCAACAGTCTAAAGGAATTGGAGCAACATCTAAGCTCCACCGTGACACCTATAGACCACCACCACTCCTTTGCTCTCTGTGTCTCAGTCTAACCCGGACATAACACACGCCTCTCTAAACCCGAACCCGGATCATCAAGTCTCTCTACCTCTCAAACCCAGAAACTACTCTCTGATCTACGAGCTAAGAGCGGCTTGCATGGCCCGTGAACCACTAAAAGGCGATGTGGAGGTGAAGGTGCTCACGGCTCTGCCAAGAATTGTAGCTGGAAAGAGGGAGAAGAGAGATTGAGGGGTGGAAAGAGGGAGAAGAGAGGTGGAACTGTAGCTGGAGAAACAGATCAGATGAATGGCGGCACCGGCTATGGTGGACAACTTTGGTTTCTTTTTTTTTTTTCCCTGGAGGATCAACGATGATGTGTGATGGGTGTGGGTTTAGGCGGTTTGATACTTTGATAATGACAACTGGGTTTTTGATTTGGCTTAGAGACTTGGGTTTTCTTGTGGGTATGAAATTTTCTGGTGGGTTAATGATAAGTGCTGGCGAGGTTTTCAAACCCAACAAAATGGGTTTAGAGGCGAAAGAAAAGCAGTGTTCCGGTGAGGGTTGTTGTTGATTTGTTTAGAATTTTGAGATTGGTTTTTTTTTTTTTTTAATTTCTTGGTTTGTGTTCTTGAATTTGGGATTGTGTTCTTGAATTTGGGATTGTGTTCTTGTTATTCTTGTTCAAGACGCACTTAGATCTCAATTCATATGATTTTTAGTTTTTAATTATGTTTTTAATTTTTTTATTTGTTAAAATTAATAAATTAATTTTTTTAATTTAAATGCTGACATGGCATTTTTAAATATTTTTTATTATTAATTTAGGCCACGTGGACATTAAATTAGTATTATTTATTTCAGCCGTTTGCAACGTCAGCTTTCTCCGTTTCTGATATAACGGTAGGGACCAAAACGAGAAGCGTTTTTCAAGATAAGGACTAAAAGCGGTAAAAATAAAATGTAGGGACTAAAATGGGAATAGCCTGAAAATGTAGGGACTAAAAAGTGATTTCCGCCTATTATTAGTGAAGCATTTGCAATTTCAGGCAGGGCTATGTGAATTTAGTTTAGCCCACAAGTGATAAGACTGGTTGGATATTCTAGGCGTAATTTGAAAAATCAGGATTCCCACTGGTTTGGTTTGAAATTTCACACTTACTAGTTGCTAATATGTGTAATGCACAAATAATTATATAAAAGTTAAAAAAATTGAGCAAAAATTAAATATATTTATTTTGTTTAAAGGTATATGATTGGCTTAAAAAAAAGGTTTGACTTGAAAATGATTAAAAAAGAATGAAAATCACAATGCTCAATTGCAACTAAATCTACTATTCAGAACCAATATAATTATCTATGTTATATTGATAATAAATTTACAAATTACATTCTCTTATCTTCTATCATCTAGAAAGTATCTGGAGTAATGATTATATATATGTATTGTATAAATTTTATTATATTACCATATAAAAATTTTATAATAGATGATCAAAAAAATTAAAATAAAATCTAAAGTTTTTGAAATTTTTTGAAATAGAATTTTAGTTTTTTAAAAACTTAGCTAATAGAGTTTTAACTAAATTGATGTTACATTTAGCTACATTCCATATGTAATACATTCACACCTATTAGTAGTCTATTATGATACTTTCAAATAATATCCTAATACCTATCTATAAGGGTTTTCTTTCGATGAAGCCATAAAAGAAGGAGTTTAATAGAAGTCAACGTTTCCAATAATTTTTTATAAAAAAATTAAGTTCAAAAGTCTTTTAATTGTAATTTTTTAAAATCATAAATAAACTTTATCTAAACTCTAAATGAAAGCGTTCAGAATGATCACATCATTGATACCATATAATAATAATTGCAAATAACAGTATTATTATTTATGATTAATAGATGAACAATTGAAGCTGTGAATTAACCCTTCAAATACTAAGTTTTAGCAACAACAAAATATATATAAAAGACTCCAAATATTGGAACATATTTTTTCCAATTCAATCAAAACCAAAGTTTCAAAAATAATTCCAAATCAATTAAACTCAATACATACATACACATGAATATAAACAATTCCAAAAATATTTTCTTTAGCTTTTAACATACATTAAACCTTACAGGAAAAACTTACATTTTTTACAAAATAAACCCAAGTTTTGAAAGCTTAGAAATATTTAACTTGGTCAAATTGTTTGCTACATGTATTGTCCATCACGTTATCATGATATTATAAAAGCAAAGAAGCATCAACCCCTTTACTACTTGAAGATTCCAACCAATTTCAACCCAGAAAAAAGAATACAAACACAAAAAATTCGACCGAGTAAAAGAAATGAGAAAAAGACGGTCCCTTTGAAGTTTGATCAGTTTCAGTAGACACCCACATCAATGAAATTTGCAGATGAGGAAAGAATATTACATATATAGGAGTCTTAAGTGTCAGAGTCTCACCAGAAGGCGAAAGAACACAGAGTCTGTCACTGTGTCAGTGTCAATTACTCTCTCACTGTCTTTTGTTGTCAATCCTAAGTCAGTTCCCCTGACTAAAACAAATGGATGACTAAATGAGAAACTTGAGCTTGATCTCCAATAGTCAGTTGGCATGCAACACCCTGCCTTTGGTCTCCATATTTTTGTTAACTAGTCGCTAACCTGTTCTATGCACAGGAATTTACCTGTTTATGAGGTAAACTAAAATAATTTTATAAAATTTTAAATTGATAAAGAAACTACACTATTACATAATTTGCTCTTGTATGAATATAATTTGAGTTACAATTTAATGAAGAAGTCATTGCTTGAACATGCAATGGCTTACAAAAAATCTGTTAGACAATTTCAGATACTGCAAAAAAAAAAATTAACTTAAAAATTCAGATATTAAAATTTCTGAAATACCAAAAAATATTAAAAAATCAAATGATTTACGGCTTAAAAATTATTGAAACAAAACAAAATATATATGACTAAAAAATAGAAAAAAATATAAGAAAAAGATTGGGTTATATTCAAAACAATAATCCAAGGCTATAAGTTTGCACCCTATCATAAAATATCGTGTTAATGAAATAGAGAGATAACAACAACAACAACAACAACAACAACAACAATAATAATAATATCAACGTTTGAGTTTGAGTTTAAGTTGAACTTATTAGAGAGATGGAGTTTCACTCATTGTTAAGTTTGGACTAAACAAAAATAATTTTATTTAAATATCGTACTGACGTGGAAAATTGTGAAAGCTTCATAGGTTTTAATTATATATATACTAGCATTACTCCCGTGCGTTGCACGATTTTAATTTGGAATAATTTTATTGAAAAATAACAAATTAATAATCACTTGAGTCTAGATCATATAAATTGTATATATTGTTCTTTGGATTCAAACAATCACACAACATATTTATATGAAAAAATTCTTGAATTTGATAATTAAAATGTGTTATGCACTTAAAGAGTATAGACTACATGGTATTTTGTTTTTCAAACCTTTATTTAGAGTTATGTTTTGATACATTAATGGCCTCTTTTATCTAAAGGAGTTTTAATGGATAAAAAGGATAAAGAAAATTGTTAGAAAAAATTATTAGTTCAAGTAAATAGTTGCATGATCATATTAAGATGTGAATCCCTTTTCATGATGTAGATTTAATATTACTTGCTAATAGCAATCTTGTGAAGGAATATGTTGTTGATATTTATAGCATGCTATGTTAAAAAAAGAATTTCATGAATACTATTTGTAAGTTCGTTTAGACCCCTGTAAACTAGATTGTTTAACCTAATTAATTAACCAAGTGAATACTTAGGTTTATTATTCAGATCTAGGTTAAAATAATAACAATCATATCATGCAAAGCAGTGGAAAAATAAATAACACAACGATATGATGACCTAGGAAAACCAAACCGGTAAAAAACCTGGGGAGGATTTAACCTAGCTATCCTCAAGGTAAAATAGCAAATCCACTAGAAAGAATTGAAGTTTGTACAATAGCGACTTAGACCACTAACATCCTATTGCTACCTGCTTGTAGAAAACTTACTACCACGACCCAATGATAGCTCCGAGTCCACGGACTACTTCTTTCCTTGGCCTTTGCAAACACAAACACCCACGTTTGTGACTTTGAGATCCCACTCAAAGGTTTAGCAACACAAACTCTCCTGTTTGTGACTCCAAGACCACCCTTGAAGGTTTAGATCATCGGCACATTTGATGACTAGAGAAGGCAGCAACTTCAGCAATACCGGATCTTGAGATTCTTCAAGGAACAACACCGGTAGAAGTTATAAGAGAGGTTTTAGGAACAAAACCTTAAATACAAAAGAGGCACACTCTTCTCTCTCTAAAAAGCCTTGTAAAAAACGTACTTAGGGTTTCCTTTATATAGTGGGAGAAGTAGATTTGAAACCCTAATCCTTAATGGGCTAGAACTCCTGTTTGGGCTTAATTTAAATTCTGCAGATACGACTTTCGATCGGTCGAGCCTGTTTTTCGATCGATCGAACCAGGCAAGTTCTGAATTCTTCTTTTTACAGCTTACATGTTTTTGTGTGCTCACGATTTGCCAATTGTTCTAAACTTTTAGAACCTAACAATCTTCCCCTTTGGCAATTCGTGACAAAACTTTCATACAAAATGAAATGTTAAAATACAAGAACACCCCAATACAATAAAATGCCCAATTACATCACAAATCCCAATCTAAGAATTTTAACCTAGAAGTTGCAAGAAGAGGTAGAAGGTCTTGATCAGAATGCACCTGTCTTTCCTGAAACACTCAACAAACACATCACCGCATGTGTGGAAAGAAAGACATATAAATAATAATATGAAATAAAAACAAAAGTAAATTCTAACTCTCCCCCTAAGTTAGATATATCAAAAAGTTTTTATATTCTCCCCCTAAACAAAACAAATTGGATTCCCACATTTCATCTATTTTTCCCCCATTTTGCCACGTATTGACAAAGACAACTCAAACAAAGAGTAAAGTGACAGTAAACATGAGAGAAAAAAGAGATAGAAAATAGAGAGAACCCCCCTATGAAGAGCAACAACCCCCCCTATAAACAACATAGGCCAAAAAAAAACTTTTCTCCCCCTATAAAAATAGGAAAAACAAAATAAGTTTTGAGAAAAAACAGTTTTGAGGAAAATCTAGGAGGTGGAGATAAATAAAAAACACACAAACCTAAAAAAAATTGTGTTGAGGATACACATGAAGAAAAATATTCTCTCTTTCAATAAATGTAAACTTGATACTATGTGACCCATAAACAGTTGCATGAGTAGAGAAAATATTTGCACATTGATTATCCATCATATCTCTTAAGAAAAATATTTTCTGCAATTCACACATCAAAAAAATAGCATATACTAAAATGTACAAAAGACTCAAAAATTAATCAATCAATTTTTAAAACAAGTTGAGTACCCAATTTAGCAAAGTATATGCATATTATGTGTGAAAACAATGAGAGATATGACTGCAAAACTGCAAGATGGATATAGAAAAATAATGCAACTCATGTGAATCTTAACAATAAATGATGCATGAAAAAATTTGATCAAAAATCTAAAAAACTGAAAATTTTTCAGTTTCGATTGATCAAGTATCGATCGAATACCAATCGAGTCAGACAGAATCAAACCAAAAATTTTAATCGCAATTTCGATCGGTCGAAAAACACCCTCGATCGATCGAAAATCTGGAAAACTTAAATTTTTGAAAAACAGAGCAATTTTATGCAGAAACTCCTCAAAACACAATATTTCATGAATGAAATGCATGAGTATGAGACTAAAAATTTTTCAAAAACACATGAATATAGCCCAGATCTTCCAAAATTAAGATTTTCAATTCATTTGTCCTTAAAACTCAAATTTTGCATCAAAATCAAGGAACATATAATCTTGGATGGCCACAACAAAATCACACACAATAACATGTACAAAGTTTAGCAAAGAGTAACTTGTGTAGTGTGTGCAACTAGCAAAAGCTTGAGAAAACATGTGAGGTGATATGTGAATAGAAATCAATCACAATTTTTACAAAATTCATCACATAAATTTAAAAGAGACTATTACTTAAAGAGTTACATCATATAACTCTCACATCTCCTAGAATAAAAGCTTGGAATCATGTAAGTTTCTTGATTTGCCTCAAAATTAATATTCAATTTAATTGATTAGAAACTTAATAATAGTCAGGATAATGTACACACCAATTTTATGAATTGTGAAATTATTATAGCCCAATAATGTACACACCAATTTTATTTAGAGGCTACACCTTATGTTCTTTTTGTACATGTGCTACACTTTATCGAGCACAAAATCTTACGATATGCACTAAGGTGTTCATGATTGGCTAGTAAGCAGTGGTGAGATAGTTATTTATGCCTTTCTCATTAAGTTCAAGTCTAACAATCAAAGGCATGTGATTTCAAGATCAAGATCATGTGATCAAAAACTATAAACATCTTCCCACACAACATGCACTACAAAGCTCACACTAGTAACGTGCAATAAAATAAGCTCATCCAAGCTAAACAAAGTACATAAACATGTTATGTAAAGATATTATGGCCAACCTTAATTATAAATCCAAGATATATAATACAAAACACATAAAAATTTTTTTGGTTAAAAAAATTTTTATGACAAAAACTAAAAGCACACATTAAGCTAAAAGATTAAAAATGCAAATGCAATGCATGACAATGCTTAACTAAGCTATAGAGGGTACACAAATAAGAAATATCAATTTCTTAATTAACGCTTGAGTACATGTACAAACTAGTACATACTCAAACAAAATCAAAAAATAGCTTAGTACTT
Source organism: Lithocarpus polystachyus (assembly GCA_033629205.1). Classification (NCBI taxonomy): domain Eukaryota; kingdom Viridiplantae; phylum Streptophyta; class Magnoliopsida; order Fagales; family Fagaceae; genus Lithocarpus; species Lithocarpus polystachyus. The sequence continues at coordinate 40,168,915 of CM066167.1, forward strand.
ATAGAACACATACTTTTTATGTTTTTCCACAATATCAAGCATGTTCTACATCAAAAGAGAGATATCATAATTCATGTAATCCTCAAAACAAATAAAACAAGATACAGAATAAAATATTTTTGTCTTTTTGAAAATTTTCAATGTTTTTGAATTTTTTTTAATAAAAAACAACCTAAAAAAAACAAAACAATCAAAAACAAAAACAAAACATGTCCACAAATAATTGAAAGAATTAAAACAGGGACAAGTCAGCAATACTCACCTTGAAGAACCTTTTCTCACCCATATAGCATGAGTCTTCGGCTTTGTAGGTGAAAATCCATGTGAAGCAGAGTGTATTTGAGGGATTACACCAATCTTTTGAGAAAGGCTAAAATCCTGTAATTTCCTTTCACAAGCCAACAAGCTTAAATTTTTCAAAAGCATATGAAATAATTTATTTGGACTTATGGCAGGAGAAATATCATCACATATCCTAGATTGAAATACAGAATTTTTAAATTTCAATTTATGACAATTAGGACGAATGTGACCAGAGACACCACAAAAGTGACAAACAGAAACAAATTTAGGAATATCAGTATTCCTAACAGCAAATCTAGTCTCAGATTTTGGTTTTTGCCTCAACAAAGAACAATTTGATCTAATATGACCAACAACACCACAAAGGTGACAAGTAGGCACAAAAATAGATTTCTTATGCTCTCAAACAGTAGGTTTAGACTTAGGTTTAGAAATTTCAGCGTCTACATCAGAACTTTTACCTTTGTCTAACCTAGCAAAATAAGCCTTTTCTTTATTATTCCTCTTAAAAGGAGGGATATAAACTTTTTCAGTTTTAGGCTTAAGAGAACCAGAAACACTTCTGTTAACAACAGCAAGCTTGGTATAAGTCAAATTTTCAACTTTAGCTTTAGATTCAACTAACTCTTGTTCCAAGTTTTTCATCTTCTCATCTTGAGAGGAAATTTGATTTCTCAAAAATTCATTCTTTTTATTAGATTCATCTAATCTAACAATCAATTCCTCTTTTTCAAGATTAGCAAATTTTAACTCTTCCTTGAATTTCTTAGCAATTTTCATAGATTTCAATAATTCCTTACGAAGAGTTTCACAGGCATCAATAAAATCAACAGAAACAACAGTGTCCTTTTTATTCAAATCATCACAATCAAAAATAGTAAGACACTTAAAATTATCCATGATAACAGGAATCAAGAATCAACTCTTAGATCAAAAGATCTAAAACAAAAGAGTTACCTGCTCTGATACCACTTGTAAGTTCGTTTAGACCCCTGTAAACTAGATTGTTTAACCTAATTAATTAACCAAGTGAATACTTAGGTTTATTATTCAGATCTAGGTTAAAACAATAACAATCATATCATGCAAAGCAGCGAAAAAATAAATAACATAACGATATGATGACCCAGGAAAACCAACCGGTAAAAAACCTGGGGAGGATTTAACCTAGCTATCCTCAAGGTAAAATAGCAAATCCACTAGAAAGAATTGAAGTTTGTACAATAGCGACTTAGACCACTAACATCCTATTGCAACCTGCTTGTAGAAAACTTACTACCACGACCCCATGATAGCTCCGAGTCCACGGACTACTTCTTTTCTTGGCCTTTGCAAACACAAACACCCACGTTTGTGACTTTGAGATCCCACTCAAAGGTTTAGCAACACAAACTCTCCTGTTTGTGACTCCAAGACCACCCTTGAAGGTTTAGATCATCAGCACCTTTGATGACTAGAGAAGGTAGCAACTTCAGCAATACCGGATCTTGAGATTCTTCAAGGAACAACACTGGTAGAAGTTATAAGAGAGGTTTTAGGAACAAAACCCTAAATACAAAAGAGGCACACTCTTCTCTCTCTAAAAAGCCTTGTAAAAAACGTGCTTAGGGTTTCCTTTATATAGTGGGAGAAGTAGATCTGAAACCCTAATCCTTAATGGGCTAGAACTGCTGTTTGGGCTTAATTTAAATTCTGCAGATATGACTTTCGATCGGTCGAGCCTGTTTTTCGATCGGTCGAACCAGGCAATTTCTGAATTCTTCTTTCTGCAGCTTACATGTTCTTGTGTGCTCACGATTTGCCAATTGTTCTAAACTTTTAGAACCTAACACTATTCAAATGTGTTGTGGGTGATAAATATAGGTATGGATATTGACATTTGTAAAAACCAAAATAAAAATTTATTACAATGAATCGAAATTTAAAATAATAAAAAAAGTTACATGCTCATAATGTTAGGCAATTTCTTTCGCACACATATAATATCATTAACAACAAAAATAAAAATGAGAAATAGTAACTTTAAAATTTTACTTCTCAAGAAAATTAATTTAATCTAATAACACACAAATAAACATAACACAAATACAAATAGAACCCTTGTTGTAGGAGAGAATACAAAATTTGATAATTCTTAAATAATATTTATAGAAGTTTATATAATATATTTCATGGATTTAAAATTGCATTTATGACTCATAAGCAAAACCTTAAAAAAAAAAAAAACAGAAACAAAGAAGAGAAATACATACCTGTAATAGTTTGGATGGTAGGTTTGATAAAGACTTTTACTATGGATTTCACAAACATCAAATTTCCTAAGTAATAAGAAAAAAAAAAAAAAACAAAACAAACAAACAAACAAACAAAGGAGAGTTAGATTTCTAAATAGCATAGAAATTGTAAGAGAATGAGAACTATTGATAATGGGGGAGAGAAAAGAAGTAGAAGAAGAAGAAGTTGTGCCTAAGAATATATAAAAATACACTGGAAAAACATTATATATATAGAGAGAGAGAGAGAGAGAGAGAGAATTTTCAATTGTGAGGAACTTAAATTTCTAATCATTCTAGAAATTATAAGAGAAGAATAATTAACTTAGGGTGTATGTTTATCCCAAAAAACAAATGTCACATAGTCATTGAACGTAATTTAAGTAAAAAAACATAAACAAAAAAAAGAAAAAAAAGAAAGAAAGAAAGTAAGTAAGTAAACGTGAATGGCAATAAGGAAATAGGATAGACATATTTTTTTTTAAAGTTATAATCAGCTTAGAAGTTTAAAGTTATCCAAATAAAAAGAAGTTAAACTCAACATAACTTTATAAAAAAAAGTGATAAAGTCATAGAAGAAAAGTTGATAATAACAAAATTATATCTATAAATTTCTACATGTGTAGTACGTTGCTGTTTTTTAATAAAAATGTAGTACGTTACTTTTTTTTTCCTTAATTAAGAATTTTAATAAATGACTAGATGAAGAATTTGGATTGTAATTAAATTAAGATATAATTTGGATTGTAATCAAAGTAAGATTTTTATCAACTTAGAAATTATAAGAGAAGAAAAATTATATCTATTTTTTTCTTAAAATTTTAAAAAAATTCTACAATATAGTGAAGTCATTTAGCGCAATCACGGCGTCTAAGCCTAACTTTTATTATATAGTATATGATATACATATACATACATATATATATATATATATATCTTGAAACAAAACAAAATATATATGATTAAAAAATAGAAAAATATAAGAAAAAAATTGGGTTACATTCAAAACAATAATCTAGTGCTATAAGTTTGCACCCTATCATAAAATATCACGTTAGTGAAGTAGAGAGATAATAACAATAATATCAACATTTAAGTTTGAGTTAAGTTGGATTTGTTAGAGAGATAGAGTTCCACTACTTGTTAAGTTTGGACTAAATAAAAATAATTTTATTTAAATATTGTGCTGACATGGAAAATTATGAGAGTTTCAGAGGTTTCGGTTATATATATATACTAGCATTATGCCCGTGCGATGCACGGCTTAATCAAAATCATATGTAAATAATTTTTTTTATTTACTTAAAATTAGATAATAGAATAGATAATAAAAATAAATAAATATTTTACTTTTAAGTTATATAATAAATTCATATTTTGTAAAACTAAGGTATTATAAAATGCATATATATATATATATATATACACATATAAAAGTAATAACTTATTAAAAGAGTGCAATAAATATGTTTGTTTTTAGAATGCATAAGATGATTTATTCTTTTTTTTTTTTGTATATTATTTTTTGTCAATATCATGAAACAAAATTTGTATGCTTTTCTTCAAACTTATATGGATTTGAATTTGTCATTTATTTTTTGCAAAATTTGTCATTATTAATATATATATATATATATATATATATGTGGGGATAGGGGCCCAAGAGTGTACCTTTGACCGTAAACGGATTAAGACCCTAAGACTCTATTTTTGGGCCTTGTAGGGCTAGAGGCCCAAATCCTCGCACTGAACCTCCAGCCCGATCCGAGGACGAGATCAGGTCCAAGGAGAAGCAAATGAGTGTGTAGGATCCCGGATCGTAACCCATGGCTTTTGGAATAGATAAGGATGGTCCGAGGAGTGATCCCAATACCGAAGGGAGCATCTGCCCGAAATATCTAAGGAAAGGTTGCCACCCCCGCATTAAATGTGTCGCACCCACTCTCTTGACCGCATTTATGTGGAGAAAACCCCTGAACAGTGTAATCTTGGCCACCGCAACTCACAAAAAGCCAAAGAAGATACATGATGAGACAGGTACTCAAGTAAAGGCTTAAATAATCGATAAGTGTAGGGTGAGGATGCTCTAAAAATAGCTATATAATGTAAAGGAACCCCTCTTAAAAAAAAAAAAAAAAGAAGAAAAAAAAAGAGAGAAAAAAAGAGAAAGGAAGGGAGCTTGTATTAGAATTAAGAATAGTAAATTAGCCTCCCCGGATTATTGCCGAGGACAGTTTGTTACACATGTAACGTTTATTTTTGTCTTTCTTATACTTTTAACTCGCTATGTTGATTGCCTAATCCAATCTAGCCCAGCTTACTTTTCCCACTCTCTACAAATTCATTGTTATTGGGTCGTTTTGGGCTGATCCGTCCCCCTTTGGGTTGGAGCTCAAAACCGTGTCCTTACAATTGGCGCTGTCTGTGGAAAGGTTGACTAGTTAGAGTTTTAGATTCTCAATCATGGCAGGCTCAGGCTCGCACCACTTAGAGTTTGCAGAATCTCAACGAGAAGAGCATCCTCGAGAGGGTTAGGAAGGTAGCGTGCATACCGTCCATTCCGGCGAAAGCCAGTCTAGGGGAGACAGCCATTCTTCTCATGAGGAATGTGCTAGGGCTATGCAGAAGGAGATTGACCACCTGAAGAAGAGATTGCGCCAAGAACGGAGGAGGCAAGGTCCCTCATCCTCTAGTCTTTCATCAGATGGTGAAAAGGATGGCGAATATAGGCGCAGATCAAGAACGCCCCGAAGCGAAACCTTCTCGTATGAAGAAGACCATCGCCAACAGTGCAGGGGGAGAAGTTCATCATCGAGGGGCCTGGGGAATGACGCCATGAGCAAAGCTCTAGACCAAATATCCAAATCTCCCTTTACACGCAGGATAGAGGGAGGAAGACTTCCCAGAAGGTTCACCTAGCCAACCTTCACTCTCTATAACTGCCGCACAGACCCCGTCGAGCATGTTAGCTATTTCAACCAGAGGATGGCGGTGTACTCCAATAATGAATTTCTAATATGCAAAGTGTTCCCTTCTAGCTTGGGACCTGTGGCGATGAGATGGTTTGATGGCCTGAGGGTGAGTTCTATCAACTCTTTCAAAGAGCTTACTCAGGCATTTGGGTCCCGTTTTATCACATGCAGCAGAGTCCCTCGGCCATTGGATTCCCTGCTGTCCTTGTCCATGAGGGAGGGGGAAACTTTGAAAACGTACTCGAATCGGTATTGGGAGATGTTTAACGAGATCGAATGTGATTTTGACGATATAGCCGTTAGAACCTTTAAGGTCGGCTTACCTGCCAAGCACGGCTTGAGAAGGTCCTTAACTAGAAAACCTGTTATCAGCGTACGTCAACTCATGGACCGCATTGACAAGTATAAAAGAGTGGAGGAAGACCAACAGCAGGAAAAAGGCAAAGGCAAGGTTATCCCTCAGGAGAGGAGGGATTTCAGGTCGGACCGTTACAACAACAATCGCCCTTGGAGAGATTCTGGAACTCCAGTCACCCAGACTGTTAACACATTATTTCGGGAACCAGTGCATCAGATCTTAGAAAAGATCAAAGACGAGCCATACTTTAGATGGCCGAGCAAAATGATCGAAGACCCTGCAAAGCGCAACCAGAGTCTTCACTGCCAGTATCACAAGGAGCGCAGCCACACGACTGAAGACTGTAGGACCTTGTGGGGTCACCTTCAGCAATTGATCCGAGAAGGCAAACTCACACGGTTTTTAACCCAACCCGGTGAGCAGGGGAACCAGGAAACCTCAAGAGTTCAAAGTGGCGCATACTCTAGGCCCCCTTTGGGCACTATCCATGTCATTCTGGCCGCACCGGGCAGAACAGGATCTTGCCCCTCCAAAGTGATGTCCGTTGTCAGCTTACACACCAAGGTCTCTGAGTTAGTGCCCAAAAGGGCCAAAACAGAAGCTTACCCAGCATTGAGTTTCTCAGTCGAGGATAAGGCCAGAACCATACAGCCACATGACGACGCCCTAGTCGTAACCCTCAAAATTGGGGGCTACGACGTTAAGAGAATACTGGTGGACCAGGGTAGCGGGGCCAAGATCATGTATCTAGATCTCTACAAGGGGCTTAATCTCAAGTAAGAAGATCTGGCCAGCTATGATTTACCTCTTGTAGGTTTTGATGGAAGGGTCATCATTCTACGCGGACAGATCAGATTGCCAGTTCAAGCCGGTTCACAGGTGGTGGAGGTGGACTTCATTGTAGTGGATGCCTATTCCCCGTATACGGCTATCGTGGCACGGCCTTGGCTCCACGCTCTTGGGGTCGTCTCATCCACCCTTCACCTCAAGGTAAAATACCCATCCGGGGGTCAGGTTAAGGAGCTGGTGGGAAGTCAATCTGTGGCCAAGCAGTGTCTGGTGGCCGCCATAGTGCGCCGACCCGAGCCGGGATCCTTGGCCCTCACAAGTGAGGGATTATAGTAATTAAAACCCAAGACCTCAATTTCTGGTGGGGAGGTCGCAGGGGCAAAATGTGAGGAATTGGAGAAAATCGTCATTGATGATGACCCAGAAAGGTTTTTTCAAGTCGGCGTCCAGCTGCCTCCCCAAGAAAGGGAAGAGTTGGTGCAATTCTTGAAACAGAACATTGATGTATTCGCCTGGAACGCTTACGAGGCCCCGGGGATAAATCCGAGCTTCATTTGTCATCACCTGAACGTTAACCCTGCCGTCACCCCCAGAAAGCAACAACCATGATGCTCCTCCAAGGATCACTCTGATGCAGTCAGGGAGGAGGTCGCAAAACTTAAGAAGGCAAGAGCTATTAAAGAAGTATTCTACCCAGACTAGCTGGCTAACACTGTGGTGGTGAAGAAGAAGAACAGCAAATGGCGAGTCTGCGTGGACTACACAGACTTGAACAAGGCCTGCTCGAAGGACCCTTTCCTCGTACCTCGGATCAACCAGTTGGTGGATGCAACTGTGGGACACCCTCGCATGAGCTTCTTGGATGCTTTCTAGGGTTATCACCAAATACCTTTGGCCTTGGAAGACTAGGAGAAAACGGCTTTTGTCATCCCCACCGGAAATTACCATTACAAAGTAATGCCGTTTGGACTGAAGAATGTTGGGTCCACTTATCAACAGATGATGACACGGATGTTTGAGTCGTAGCTGGGGAAGAATATCGAAATCTACATAGACGATATGGTGGTCAAAAGCAAAGAGGAGACCGAGCACATTGCTGACCTCGCAATCGTCTTCGAAATCTTAAGATAGCACAAATTACGGCTCAATGCTTCCAAATGTTCCTTTGGAGTGGGGTTAAGAAAATTTCTGGGCTATATGGTCACTCACCGTGGAATAGGTAAACCCAAGTCAAGTCAAGGCAATTAACAACCTGAAACCACCTCGAAATCCTAAGGAGGTACAAAGATTGACTGGAATGACCGCTGCCTTGAATCGATTCATATCCCGATCGGCAGATAGGTGCAGACCTTTTTACCAACTATTGAACAGATGGAAGGACTATGAGTGGACCGAGGAGTGTGCCTTAGCCTTCCAGTAGTTGAAAAAATATCTTTCTCGGCCACCTATCATGTCCAGACCCGAGGTAGACGAAGTCTTGTTTGCCTACATCGCGGTGGCCACCCATGCGGTAAGCTTGGTATTGATAAGAGTTGATAATGGCATACAGAGGCCTTTGTATTACGTTAGCAAGTCTTTGCATGAAGCCGAGATCAGATACTTGCTACTTGAGAAGGCCATTCTAGCCGTGGTCCACGCCACGCGCAAACTGCCTCATTATTTCCAGTCCCACACCGTTGTTGTCCTGACCCAACTGCCATTCAGGGCCTTACTTCAAAGCACCGATTACACGGGGAGGATCACGAAATGGAGAACAAAGCTGGGTGCCTATGACATAAAGTACATGCCTCGCACCTCCGTGAAGGGGCAAATCCTGGCCGATTTTGTAGCCGAGTTCTCTGAATCCCTAGCAGAAGAGGATGCAGAGAAACTGCGCGTGGATGAAAATTCAGTTGGAGTAGCCTTTATACAACCAGCATCTCCATGGAAAGTCTATATTGACGGTGCTTCAAACCTCAAAGGGTCCGGGGTGGGGCTAGTCCTGATCTCCCCTGAAAACATCACGATTGAAAAGTTATTGAGGCTCGGGTTCTCGGCCACCAATAATGAAACATAATACGAGGCCCTCCTGGTAGGAATGACTATGACCTAGAAGATGGGTGGAAAGGCCGTATACGTGTTCTTAGACTCCAAACTGGTTGTAGACCAGGTCCGAGGGAATATGGAGGCTCGAGACCCCAGACTGCAGGAATATCTGAGCCAGGTCAAACATTTGCAGTCCGGTTTCGATTCTTTCAATCTGGTACATATTCCTAGAAGCATAAATACACATGCGGACTCGCTCGCAACATTAGCGACCTCCTCGGCACAGAGTTTTCCAAGAGTAATTCTGGTAGAGGATCTCGCAGAATCACGCGGGTCTGGAGGGGAAGTGTTATCCATTCATCAGGCTAGAGTAGACCCTAGTTGGATGGACCCCATTGTTCAGTTTCTGAAAGATGATATCATGCTTGAGAGCAAGCTCGAAGCAGATAAGATACGAAGGAAGGCTCCTCGGTTTTGGTTGTCCGAAGATCAGAATCTATACAAAAGATCTTTCTCCGGACCATACCTGCTGTGCATACACCCTGAAGTGGTGGAGGTCCTCCTAGAAGAGCTATATGAGGGAATTTGTGGCAGCCACACTGGGGGAAGATCTTTATCTCACCGAGCCTTCACTCAAGGGTACTGGTGGCCCAACATGCACAGAGAAGCCGAGGAATATGTAAAGAAGTGCGATCAGTGCCAAAGATTCACCCCGAATATTCATCAACCTGGAGGAGGGCTCAATCCTCTATCCAGTCCATGGCCCTTTGCCCAATGGGGCTTGGACATCGTGGGCCCTTTCCCCAGGGCTATAGGAAACAAGAGATATCTGGTGGTCGGCATAGACTACTTTACCAAGTGGGTCGAAGCCGAGCCGTTGGCTAACATCCGAGATACAGATATAAAGAGGTTCATTTGGGAAAACATTGTCACTCGATTTGGAGTCCCTCGTACCCTCATTTCGGATAACGGTCTTCAGTTTGATAGCAAATCCTTTCGGAGATACGATTGCAGACTAGGGATAACCAATCGATATTCCACCCCAGCCTATCCCCAAGGGAACGAATAGGCCGAGGCCATAAACAAGGTCATAGTGAGCGGACTCAAGAAAAGGTTAGATGATGCCAAAGGAAGGTGGGTCGAGGAACTTCCACATGTGTTATGGACTTATCGGACTACACCTCGGAGGTCCACTGGTGAAACCCCTTTTTCGTTGACTTACGGGGCCGAAGCCGTCATCCTGTTGGAAGCTGGGTTCCCTACACTTAGAACAAGCTCCATCACTCCGAACAGTAACGACGACCTGCTAGGGAAAATTCTGGACTTGATTGATGAACGAAGGGAAATTGCCACGGTTCAATTGGCCTACTATCAGCATAAACTTAAGCGGGGCTACGATGCCAACGTGAAATCAAGGCCTCTAGCGCCTAGAGACCTGGTGTTAAGGAAAGTGGTCAGCTCTACGAAGAATCCGGCTTGGGGCAAACTAGGACCTAATTGGGAAGGACCGTACTGAATCACTTCTGTAGCCGGAATAGGTGCATACTACTTGGAAGATTTAGAGAATCAGGCAGTGCTGCACCCTTGGAATGTAAACAACCTGAAAAAGTATTATTATTAATAAAAATGCACCTTATTTTATCTGTGTTCATTACATAGTGTATGGCGATTAATCCATATAATTTTTCTAAGTATTAAACAGATCTTAAGCTACGCCTGGCCCCTCGGACCACCTGCTTAGGAAAAATTAATACTGCCTATAATTTTCTAAGTATTAAACAGATCCTAAGCTACGCCTGGCCCTCGGACCACCTGCTTAGGAAAAATTAATACTGCCTATAATTTTCTAAGTATTAAACAAATCCTAAGCTACGCCTGGCCCTCGGACCACCTGCTTAGGAAAAATTAATACTGCCTATATTTTTTGAAGTATTAAACAGATCCTAAGCTACGCCTGGCCCCTCGGACCACCTGCTTAGGAAAAATTAATACTGCCTATAATTTTCTAAGTATTAAACAGATCCTAAGCTACGCTTGGCCCCTCGGACCACCTGCTTAGGAAAAATTAATACTGCTTATATTTTTCTAAGTATTAAACAGATCCTAAGCTACACCTGGCCCCTCGGACCACTTGCTTAGGAAAAATTAATACTGCCTATAATTTTTCTAAGTATTAAACAGATCCTAAGCTACGCCTGGCCCCTCTGACCACCTGCTTAGGAAAAATTAATACTGCCTATAATTTTCTAAGTATTAAACAGATCCTAAGCTACGCGTGGCCCCTCGGACCGCCTGCTTGGAAAAAATTAACATTTCACTTAACTTTTCTAAGTATCAAACGAACCCTCACTCGTAACCTTAGTCCTATCTGCCTTCCCGTAATCTCTCAGATCAAACACCTTGATACAGTTAATACCATGTTGTTAGATAGTTTCTCGTTACGTCTAGCCTCTCGGGCGAGAATCTTTGGGATACATGGTAAACTGTACCTATGACTACTTGGAGTTTTATAAATATACGGCAACCTATAACTACTTGGAGTTTTACAAATATACGGCAAAATGCACTTCAAGTTAAACAATAAGATATGAAATATAAAGGATGAACACACGGGCAAAAGAGAGGAGAATATTTTCATTCATTAAATCATATATTACATTTCTATTCAAAATGGCGTGCATGTACAACCGAACTGAAAACAGAAAATGAAATTACAAAAACAAAAAGCAAGAAAACCCTAGGTTCTAAGCCTTGTCCTTGAGGGCAGAGGGGCCTTCTTTTTGGCCCGGCTGAGCAGCGGAGACTTCCTTAGCCTTAAGATCATCTTCTTTGGCCTTAGCCTCCGTCTCCTTTGCCTCGGCAGCAGCTCCTTGGGCCCCAGGGTCGACTCCACTAGCCTCAACTTCCTTGGCCTTCTCAGCACCAGTGACTTCTGGGAGATCGGCATCTGGAACCTCTTGGATGTCAGGGTGATAGTATATGTTCTCAGGTGCCTCAGGGCCGAGTCGGCGGGGACTCCCGTAGCATTGAGAGCTTCATCCCAAGTCATGCTGCAGAACTCCCTGCACACCTCGGCCAACTCCTTAGTGAGCCTGGCCTGCGTCTCTTCAACTCCAAGCTGATATGACGCTTGTTTCTCAGCCTCAGACGCTTCCTTGGCAAGTTGAGCGGCCTCCTTAACCTTCTGCAGCTGTGCCTTCAGATCAAGCACAAGCTGCCTAAACGTAGCCAACTTTAGCTCTGTCTTATAAAGCAACTTACGCTGATCTTCAGCCTGCGCCTTGGCGCTCTTCAATCCCGCCTACGTGCTCTTTCTCTATCTCTCCTCATTCACTAGCTTTGAGTGGAGCTCCTTGTTCTCAGCCTTGGCAGCTCTTAGGGCCTTCTCGGCATCATGGCAAAGAAGCATCTCATTCTTCGCCTCACCATAAGCCTCTCTCACCCATTCCTCGGCCACGAAGACCTCCTGGGTGATCTGCACGAAAATAATGCAACCATATTAGTAAAGTACTGGTAAAGAGGATTGGCGCAGATAAAGAATGAGAAACTTAAGAATCACCATTGCGAGATCCCTCTTCAAGCATAGAAAGAGGTCCTGCTGCTTCAGGTTCCTCACTGCCTCCATGTCCTTTAGTAGAAGGAGCGGCTGCTCCAACACCTCGGCCACATACGCAGCTTGGCCCCTCCTATACTCCTGGACCGAGGCGTCCTAGGCAATGGCTGCGCCATCAACCTCCAGCCGAGGAGACCAAAAACGGGGCGCCACACGCACGTCGGCCCTATTCTGGTCCTCTCGGCTGTCCACAGAGGAGGACCGCCTGTCCTTGGGCTCCTTTCCCGTCTTTTGCTGTTTGGCCCCTTTTTATTGCACGATCTCCCCCTCCTCGAGGTTCACGATCGGTCTCTTCTTTTTTAGATCCGGACACGCCTTCAAGCCAAGGTCGACCGGAGGAGGAGGAGAAGGAGGAAATGAGGGAGGAACCTTAGATTTGGGAGCCTCCTTTGAAGTTCCCCCCTTACTCTTCCCGGCCAGAAGCTCCTTCAGGCCCTTTCCCTTCTGATTCAAAGCCATTTCCTCCTCGGACGTACTATCCAAGCAGGTTACAACGGCAGCAGGCGCTTGTACGCTTGAACGATCACCGGTCTCGGCCCCAGGAACAGAAGATTGGGCTGGCCCAAGTATCGGATCCTCCTCCTTAAAATGAAAACGATCTATCTCCTCCTCTAGAGATAGACGGGACGAGGCAGTTCCCTCTTCGGCTACCGCAGCTACTTCTAATAGAACTCTTTGAAGAGGAGTTATGTGTAGCGGAATACCCTGCGGAATCGGAAGCGCAACTGGAGGAAGGTCGCGACGCCTAAGAAAATTTGGCTTCGACATGTCGATCCTGTTGAGCCAAGAATTATCGGCCTTAATGCTGTTGCTAACTTCTTGGAATGACTTTGAAATTGGCTCAAAGTCCAAAATCTTGTGGACAGCGCGCAGTTGCCCGTCCGCGTTCACAAAAATCTCCGCTCGGAGCAGAAAGTTAAGGGCCAGGACGTTTGTATGGCTGAGCCGAGGAGCAACAATATTCTTATCTGCAAAACCGAGGAGAATTAAACAGTTAGGGAATCAAGTTGCATCACCAGAGGACAACGAAAACAGAAAGGAAATGAGGACACAGCTAACACCCTAAGATTTTAACTAGAAAACCTAACTTAGAGGCTTCCCACCTGGGTCCCCCTCCTTAATAGGGCAGTGGACGCCATCATGCCACGCTCCAGAGGCTATGAGGTAATCATCTTTCATGTTTTTTTTGGATCTAGGGAGGCAGGAAATGAGCCTAACTATGGACGATCGGGACTTAAGGTAATACCCCCCATCGGTCTGCGAGTGGCCCTCATACAAATGCACCACATCGTACCAGGTGAGCCCTAGACCGAGATGCTTGTTCAAGGCATCGACACTACCTAAAATCCGAAAAACGTTGGGTGCACACTGCTGGGGGCATAACCTATGATGGAAAAGGTAATCGCGGGTGATCTCACCTATGGGAAGCGTCATTCCCCCCTCTATAAAGGCTATTACAGGAATGACGACTTCCCCCTCTCTTCTATCTAAGTCTATTCGGTCTGGGTGGCAATATCGTAGACCCACCCCCTGGGGGATCTGGTATTTATCCTTAAAAATTTCTATTTTTGCGGGGGAATCCACTAATTCCAAGAACCTACCCATATGGACTAACAAAAAGGGGAAATAACTCAAATCGGCTAACTAGGGAATGAGGTCTACAAGGCCAAGGAGTTTGGCCGAGGAGAAATTCAACTACAGAGAGCAAACTCACGCTTCAACACTTTATAAAATGTAGGAATACTAACCTTCGGACTCTTAAGAGGGTAAGGTGGGTTTCGTTAAAAAGATAAAGAACTTAAGAAATCTGTTCGCAAAGGAAATCTTAAGGAGAGAACGTTTGGATTCCTTGAGAGTTTGAAAGTTTGACAAGCAAGAGAAAGTGACTCCCCTGGGTGGCTATTTATAGAGAGAGAGCGGGAGTTGTCCCACTCAAAATTCGAGGTAAAATGCCCACCGTAAGATCTATCCCCCACCGTTGGATGGACGCGACATAGCGCCGCCTGCAGTAATCAATGACGCTTCGCGAATTTTGAAGCATTAATAACGCTCGAGAAGCGCGCGAGACGGTAATCTGACACGTGTTAGCAAAGGAATATACTGGCATGTCTTTGAGAAGTCAAAACCCCACTTTTTCTCCTCGGCTAGGAGGGAAAAACTGGAGTTTTGAGGGGCTATTGTAGGGACAGAGGCCCAAGATTGTACCTCTGACCATAAACAGGTTAAGACCCTAAGACTCTATTTTTGGGCCTTGTAGAGCTAAAGTCCCAAATCCTCGCACTGAACCTCCAGCCCGATCCGAGGACGAGATCAGGTCCGAGGAGAAGCAAATGAGTGTGTAGGATCCCGGATCGTAACCCATGGCTTTTGGAACAGATAAGGATGGTTCGAGGAGTGATCCCAATACCGAAGGGAGCATCTGCTCGAAATATCTAAGGAAATGCTGCCACCCTCGCATTAAATGTGTCGCACCTACTCTCCTGACCGCATTTATGTGGAGAAGACCCCTGAACAGTGTAATCTTGGCCACCGTAACTCACAAAAAGCCAAAGAAGATACATGATGGGACAGGTACTCAAGTGGAGGCTTAAATAATCGACAAGTGTAGGGTGAGGATGCTCTAAAAATAGCTATATAATGTAAAGGAACCCCTCTTAAAAAAAAAAAGAAAAAAGAAGAAAAAAAAAGAAAGAGAAAAAGAGAAAGGAAGGGAGCTTGCATCAGAATTAAGAACAGTAAATTAGCCTCCTCGGATTATTACCGAGGACAGTTTGTTACACGTGTAACGTTTATTTTTGTCTTTCTTATACTTTTAACTCGCTATGTTGATTGCCTAATCCAATCTAGCCCAGCTTACTTTTCCCACTCTCTACAAATTTATTGTTATTGGGTCGTTTTGGGCCGATCTGTCCCCCTTTGGGCTGGAGCTCAAAACCGTGTCCTTACAATATATATATATATATATATATATATATATTAGGTTTTTTTGGGTTGCTTTATCCTCCATCTTCTTATTTTTTCATATTATCTAAATTAGTTTTTTTTTTAATGAAGTTAGGCTAAAAGTAAAATTGTTACTTTGTAAAAAAATTGATAAAATACATATTGTTATTTTATCCAAATAAGTCGATAAGAACAAATAGAATTAGAGTCTTACTTAAACTTAAACTTGTTTGTTAAATAAATTAGATGAAGAATTTGGATTGTAATCAAATTAAAATTAAATAAGAATTAGATGGATTAGATGAAGAATTAGGATTGTAATCAAATTAAATTTTTATCCACTTAGAAATTATAGGAAAAGAAAAATTATATATATTTTTTAAAAATCTAAAAAAAATTGCTGCAATTAAAGATGCATTAGAATGTATAGTGTAATAATTAAAAAAAATAAGAAAGTTGTTGCTTTTTTTATAATACACTAAACGTAAAAAAGAAGAATTAGATGAAGAATTTGGATTGTAATCAAATTAAGGTTAAATAAGAATTATATGGATTATATGAAGAATTTGATTGTAATCAAATTAAGATTTTTATCAACTTAGAAATTATAGAAGAAGAAAAATTATATTTTTTTTAAATCTAAAAAAAAAATTGATAGTTATTATGCTGTGTGTTGCACGGTTTTAGTTATAAATTTTTAGTATAATTTTATTGAGATAAAATAAATTAATAATCACTTGAAACTAAAATAATCTCCACACCTTTAAGTTTAACTCAAATAATAATTGATGCGGACAAATCATGAAGGTGAAATATTTATAAAGGTTTATATAGTAGATTTCATGGATTTAAAATTACCTTTTAATGACTCATAAGCAAAACCATAAAACACACACACACACACACACACACACACACACACAAATAACAAAAAGGAGATTTTATATAGGCTTATAAAACAAAACCAACTCAAATAATAACTAATGCCGGACAGATTATAAATGTGAAATATTTATATAGGCCTATATATGAATTTCATGGATTTAAAATTGACTTTATGACTCATAAACAAAACCATTAAAAACAAAAATAAAGAGAAGAAACATACCTTTAATAGTGTGGATAGTGGCTTTGATAAAACATTCTACTACAAACAAAACAAACCCAAATAATAATTGATGCCTCAAATAATAATTGATTCTTGACAAATCATAAAGATGAAATATTTATAGAGGTTCATATAATTGATTTCATGGTTTTAAAATTGCATTTATGATTCATAAGTAAAACCATAGAAACAAAAACAAAGAATAGAAACATACCTGTGATAGTGTGGTTTTAATAAACTATTCCATTGCAAACAAAAAGAGAGATACAAACTTATTATTAATAATGGGGAGAGAAAAAATTGTTTAGAACAATAAGTAGTGTTCCTATCTCCAAAAAATAAAAAAAATAATAAAAAAAAAAAACAAAAAAGAGAAGGAAAGAAGCCATAAATGAAGAAGTTTTGCATATAAATATATAAGAATACACTAAAAAAAAACCGTATATATAGAGAATTTTCAATTATGAAGATGTTAGATTTCTAATCAATTTAGGAATTATAAGAGAAATAGAATTATTAGGAAAAAGACGTGTATTAAAAAAATTATCACAATTAATATTTTAAAAAAAATGTAAAACTCATCACTTAGGATGCATGTTAACATCAATTTAGGAATTATAAGAGAAATAAAATTATTAGGATAAAAATGTGTATTAAAAAAATTATCACAATTAATATTTTAAAAAACGTAAAATTCATCACTTAGGATGCATGTTTATCCAAAAAAATTGGAAGTTAGGAATTGGGAGAGTTCTATTAGACATAGATTTTCAAATTAGTAATGTATAACTCATAGTAATAGTAAAAACAATGTTGGAGAAGAGTACAGTTGTGGAAATTCATTGGGGTTCTAGTTTGGTCCGGTGTGTGTGATAGCTCAACAATATGCCACAACCCCTTCCTAGCAAGGCTGTTGTGTCATGTCCGCTATTTTGGTAGGGTGAAGCATGCAGAGCCTGATAGTTTTGGGGGATCTGGGCTTGGCAGGAATCCAATGCTGCCCTCCATAAATTAACACTGCATGGGTGCAACGACTACATATTTTTTCTTATTCCTTCATGTACGACAAGCCTTCTATTTGGTCAACAGCAAAAGCATTATAGTAATTGCATAAGTATCCTGTATCCATTGATTAGATTTGTATTTAAACAACACACATTAGAATTCCTAACTTGTATAAAATTTGAATGCATCAAATATTAGTGAAGAGAATGGTTAAGGATTATATGGATAAGATGAAGAATTTGGATTGTAATCAAATTAAGATTTTTATCAACTTAGAAATTATAGAAGAAGAAAAATTATATATATATATTTTTAAAATCTAAAAATCCAAGAAAATTTCTACAATTTGGTGCTGCCACTTGGCGCAACCACGACGTCTAAGCCTAACTTTTATTATATAGTATATGATATGATATGATATCATATTATATATAATAAAAGTTAGGTTTAGAAGCCGTGGTTGGGCCAAGTGGTAGCACCAAACTGAAGAAATTTTGTTAGATTTTTAGATTTTAAAAAGAAAAAATTGATATAATTTTTTTTTTCTTATCTTCTTCTTCTAAAATTTCTTAATTTAATTACAAACCAAATTCTTTTCTTCATCTATTTCTTCTTAATTTGATTACAATTAATCCAAAATTTTTATCTTCATCTAATCCTTTTTTTTTTCATTTAAATTACTACACCTATTACTACACGTAAAAAAAAAAAAAAAAATAACAAAAAACAAAAACAACAACAACGTGATATTTAATTGAAAAGTTGAATCCAAGAGAAATTGAATTAAACTAAAACATTAAGTCTACTAAATGGATATAATTTTTTTCCTTATCTTCTTCTCATATTATTTCTAAGTTGATAAAAATCTTAATTCAACTCCAATCTAAATTCTTTTCTTTATCTCTATTTCTTTTAATTTGATTACAATCCAAAATCTTCATCTTCATCTAATCCTTTTTTTTTTTCATTTAAATTACTACACTATTGCTACACGTATATATAAATAAATAACTAAAATAGCAATGTGATATTTAATTGAGTTAACATGATTATTTTTTACACCTCTACAAATTAAGTTTGAATCCAAGAGAAATTGAGTTAAACTAAAACTCTACTAAGTCTACTCTACACTACTATTTAGGAATTAATTATTAGTATTATTTGTATTTGTATTTGTTAAACATTGGCAAAGAAGAACGAAAGCCCCAGTGGATGATGTATTTACTTTTGGGATCTTTAGTCACACGCATCTACAGAATTGGAGGTGTTTTTGTAAATGATTTGAAGCTTGATTTTTGGCTGTCATTAGACAGTATGTCATTGTCTCATGGTAAGTATATTAGATTTTTTTAGATTTGCAGTACTTCCACAGAAAGCAGCATCCAGTTTGTTATCTCTTGGCATCAGTAATGGTGAATATCTTTTAATTTATGGAATTGTTATTTTGGTAAAAAAAATTTTACTGAATCTATTTGGGATGGAACTCATCTACCATATGAAATTAGGAGATTTATGTGAGAAGATATATCTTCATTTTTTTTAGCATCTATTTAATAATTTCTTAAATTATATGATTTTTTTTTTAAAAAATTTAGATAATGCAATTCAACTTGATTGTTGGTATAATTTTTTGAGTTGGTGTTCTTAATTGACTAGGTAGATTATTTCCTCACTTATGACAATATTAAAATGGCTATAACTAGTAATTTATAGGTGAACATTTACATTGCAATCTAAATACTTACATTTTTGTAATTTATGGAATTTTTTTTGGTTATTTATACAAGAAAATTATATATGATTAGCACTTCTAGTACTATGCATGCATGTTAGCAAGTATAATGGAAATATTTTCAAGTGCTATATATATATAATTACAATTTTACTACTAAGAGCTTTTATAAATTTAAAACTTATCATATTTTTTAAAAATATTTTATAATATCTTTTTTGTAAAAAAAAAAAAGAAGGTTACATAATATACATTTTCCATGTAACTTAATTTTTAAAAATATTTTTACTATTTTTTTATTAGATTTGATTATATTATCAAAAAATATATTTTTTTAAATTTATATATAATTTTTTTATTAAGCTATGCATAAAAGTTGAGCTTAGACACCGTGGTTGCGTCAAGTGGCTTCACTATATTACAGAAATTTTTTTAGATTTTTGGATTTAAAAAAAAAATATGTATAATTTTTCTTCTCCTATAATTTTTAAGTTAATTAAAATTTTAATTTGATTACAATCCGAATTATAGATATAAAATTTTTTTCCCTCTTTTCACGTGTATAAATATAGTTCATTTTTATGGGATAGTTTTATAACTATCCTAAAGGACCTAAACTACATTAAAAGAAACCCCTAAAAAAACTACATAAAAAATTTAAAAAACATTAAACTTACAATATGAGGAAAGACATAATTTTGAGTTTAAGTTAAACTCTATCAACTAAAAAATTGCAGTAATTTTTTTAGATAAAAACAACACAACCTAATTATTTTTATCAACTTTCTAAAAAAAATTATATAGTTATTCTTATCAACTTTTTCTCTATTGTTTTATTAATTTTTTAGATAAATACAAAAGCTTAATTGTGGATATGAAGTTTTTTTAGAGATAATTACGTAACACTACTACCACAAATCTATAACACTACTACTAGAAATATAATTTAATCAAGAAAAAAAATGTAATTACATAAATAGTGTTCTATATGTAATAGGTTTTTCTTTATTCTTATCTTCTCCTTTTGTAATATATCTTCTTCTTCGTGGAATAAAAATCACGCTAGATTGTGAATCCCCGAATCCCCAAGGAAACGCCTCTTCCTCTAGCTACAAAGGTATGTATTTCTTTTCTTTTCCATTTTTTTTTTTACAAAGCTGCATTCTAATTCATGAGTAAGGAGTAATAAATTCAATGATAATAATAAATAGAGCCTTTAGGTAAATCTATAAATGTTATTTTCTACGAGTGTATGTCTTTGGTACGTGTATACATATATATTGTGTCTTATATTGTTTATAGGACCTTTTGCTTTCTATACATTGTGTTGTCTTACTCTTATTATGAACTAGAAACCTAGAATTTGCATTTTAAGAATTTGGAAGGACAAATTTTTAAACTCTTTTAAGAAAGGTAGATTCATATGTTGGCTTACTTTCTAAATCATGAGTAATTCTTTTTTGATAAATAATTCTCATATATATGTGTGTGTATATATATATATATATAAATATATATATATATATATATATATTTATAGACAAATACACACATGTTGTGGGGGTTCCCTAATGATGTATAATATATTTTATTCAAACACACTACATATGTTATGTATTAGGATAATTAATTTAGAGTTTCAAGTTTCTCACTACTTAATTAGTAGAGTATTTCATAAATAAACCCCATTTTTTTACATTCAATTCTAATTAAAATAATTTTTCATTTTTTATAATCTACATTTAACATCAAAATATATTTTTTAATTTATATATGATTTTTTATCTAAGACATTTAATTCACATATGATTTTTTTTATTGAACCATTCATCGCACGAGGATAATACTAATATATATATGTGTGTGTGTGTGTGTGTGTGTGTGTGTGTGTGTATAGATGATGGCAGGATCGTTCTGGAGCGATGATATGCTATGTTTGAAGAGACTAAGAAAAGAGGGATAGCGGTTCTTAAATAGGAGATAGTAGAGACGGTGGAAGAGTGTTATTGTATTTGGCTAGAAGTCTAACTTGGGTTAGGGGTTTTTTCTTTCATTAATTAATTATTAAATTTATTTAAGTAATGTTGATGTGTAAAATTTGTTTAAAAAAATTGATAATGATGAGTTTGAGTTTGAGTTTGAGTTTGAGTTTAAGTTGAACTTGTTACAGAGATAGAGCTTCACTTCTTGTTAAGCTTGGACTAAACAAAAATAATTTTATTTAAATAAAATGATAATTTTATTTAAATATTGTGCTGACGTGAAAAATAGTGAGAATTTCAGAGGTTTCGATTTATATATATATATATATATATTGATTAGTCGCAAATCTGAAAAATTTTGAGAATTTGTTTTTGCTAAGTGAAAAAATAAAATAGTAGGCGAGACTTATAAGTGTTAGTTTCAAACTCTTTTTAAAATGACGTGATTATTTTCTAACAAAGTATAGTTGATATAATATAATAAATTTTCTAAATTAAGTAATCTATATTTATTACTTGAATATGTTTTAAATTTTGTAAGTTCTTTTTTTAAGAAAACATAATGCATTAATATTTAATTATTATATATTTTTTAAGGAAAATGTTTTTAATCAAAATTCAATAACAAACCAAAATATGAAAATGTATCAATATCAAGATTCAATGTATCAATAATGGGAAGGTCAATATAGTTTCAATAAACTTGAAGAAGGTGTGTGCAATCTTCCTAATTTAAAATTAAGGTGCATTAATTATGTCTACATCATTTAATATTAGAATATGTTTTTTTTTTATGAGATGAGTTCAAGTTACACCTGACGTAACTCCTTAAGAGTTACACTTTTTTTGTACCGTAGATTTCTAATAGATCCAACGGTTGAAAAAATAGCATTAAATGATTAAGGATTTCCACCTTATTTACCTAATTAATAACAAATTTTCTCTATCCTCATTTACTACTTTCCATAGACCTTATTGGATGTTGTTTAACTGTGTCCCTTTCTTCCTTAAAAACAAAAAAACAAAAACAAAATAAAACAATAAAAAAAATCTTTTTGCAAGCTTACTAACGAAAATTATTTTTATTATAGAACACACTATTGACACTTTGCCACATTCTCTCATTGACTAACACTCCACAAGATCTGATGCTTTTTTTACATAAACACTCTTCTCGTCCCTCTCCCTTCTTTATTTTATTTTTTGATCTCAGATCCGCCCTATCTTCAACTGTAACAGCTTTAACTGAAACCATAAATATATATAGTGAATGGATTGATGAATGTGAGCGGGTTAACAACCTTGAAGATGATGGTACATGCGTAGGAATCCATTAAGATGTTAATAATGTTGTTTATCTGTTAAGAGAGAGCAAACCAAAAAGTATGTAGCTATTGTGTCTGGGTGTCTTGAGAGGACCTCGTTGGTGAGGTCACCATATTTCTAAATTTGATATAGGACTTCTCCAAGTATAGCAAGTTTGTAATACTTTAGACAACAGTTTGGTAAATATATGGATCTTGTATCTTGTTTGATGATAATGCCCTTATTGGGTAAAAGATTTTTAGAAGAAGAAGAAGAAGAAGAAGAAGAAGAAGAAGGAAGAAAGGGACAAAGTTAAACAACACTCAATGAGGTTTATGAAAAGTAATAAATGAGGACAGAGAAAAATTGTTATTGATTAGGAAAATAATGTGGAAAGTAATAATCATTTAATGCTGTTTTTTCGTTGGATTTATTAAAAATCTAAGGTACAAAAAAGGTGTAACTCTTAAAGAGTTACACCAAGTGTAACTTGAACCCTATCTCATTTTTTATATAAGAATATTTGAATATGCTTTGTAAATGTACAACTGACAATTTCTAGTTATAAATAAGAAGGCAAATGCATTTCAAGTATAACTAAATATCTTTTTTGAGCACTAGAAAAATGAATCAAATGATCATAGCCCAACTTTATTGTTTTGTGTTTATCCTTCTTTTAGCCTTTGGCCAAAGTACTTCTTCCAAATCAACAAACAGCATATTTACGCACTATGAATGAATTGTCAACCATCTCAACAACAAACCTCTTACCTATCATTGTAAATCTGCAGATGATGATTTAGGCCTTAGAACTCTCCAACCCAATGGAGAGTGGGAATTCTCTTTTGGTGCCTCTGCTTTTAAGACCACAGATTTCTATTGCTATTTTTTTAATAAAAACTTACCTGCTTCTTTTGATGTGTATGTAGAAACAGGTTCGTTTGAAGCCAATTGTGGTGGGAACCATTGCAATTGGACAGCACAAGAGGATGGATTCTACTTATATGATATGAGTTGGGGTGAAAATGTGAAGATGCATGATTGGAGCAAATAAATATTAAGGTGGCGAAACGTTTGCTTATCAAAATAAATGAAACTGATGATTTTATGAGGGGAAATTTATATGGATTTTGCGACCTAGCTGAATGGTAGTCTCGTTGACTTCAATATCAACTTGGTTTTTTTTTCTTCTTTTCATTAAATAAAAACTTTTCTTTTTGTAGACAACCCATTTTGTAACCCTCATTTACTTCACAAAATGGTAAAACAATTATTTTGCAATGTACTAGAAAATATTAATTTTGTCGATTCAATCTTTCGATGTGTTCAATAAAATAAATCTTGAATGAGAATTAAGAGGGGTTTCAAGTATTTTAAGTAATTGTGTGTATGTTATGGTTTTTTTTTTCTAGAGATAATTGTATCTCCCCCCCCCCCCCCCCCCCCCAAAAAAACATTTCTGGCTTCCTTTCTTTTTTTATAGCGGTGTTACAAGACCAGCCAAATGAAGGAGAAAACAAAAGAGGTCACTGGGTATTAGGCTAGTCCATTATTGGGAAGAATTCCTTCTTAAAAGGAGTCATTATTGCTATTTTACCTAAGATTCAGTAACATGTTTTGCCTAAATGCTTAAAAAATTTTCATAATATGAAAGATCCTAATTGAAACTTGCTCGAGCAATTAGTAACCCCTAATTAAATGCTACTTGATTTTTGATTTGAGAGTGAAAAGATGATGGAAGGTGGAATCCTCATTATACAACCGAAAAATCTTTTTGTTAGTGAGTTCTTTCTTTACACAGTGCATCAACATGAGTCTACTGATCTCAAAAGTGAGCAAAGTTTTTTCCACTTCTTTATTTTTAGTTTTACTTTATTTTCTTCTAAATGTCAAAAATAATTTACAAAATGGTGGGATAGCCATCATCGTTTTTTTTTGATAATTTGCAATGATGAAAGGATACTTTTTTTTTTGGTGAAAATTTCCTCCAAACTACCTTTGACCTCTGCCTTTCATTAGTTTTTGTTAACATACAATTAGAGAAAAAAAATTTCAATTTGATAAATTATGTGAATGCTTTTGAAGTTTTGTGGATAGTTCCATGTCATACTTAAATTCTTTAAATAGGGAAAAAAGTGTGACATATGGTTTAAATGATATTCTTTAGTGGAATTAACAATGTTAAGTTGCAAGAAATGTGATTGTCATTTATTTTAAAAAACAAAGGAGGTCTTTGTACAATTAATAGAGAAGGACAATGTAATTTTAATAAACCTCAAGGCTAGACGGTGCAATTTTCCCACCTTCCATTTTTGGCATTCATTAACGGAAGTCTCAATAAATGTGTTTGAAATATTTAATATATTAAATATACATGGTTTACCTCTTTCAGTCAATATATATATATATATATATATAGAGAGAGAGAGAGAGAGAGAGAGAGAGAGAGAGAGATGAGTTCAAGTTACACCTTTTTTGTACCGTAGATTTCTAATAGATCCAATGGTTAGAAAAATAGCATTAAATGGTTATTTTGTTTCTCTTCCTTATTTATGACAAATTAATTCTATCTTTTTTTCTCTCTCTATCTTACCTAATATAAAAAGAAATTCTCTTCTTCTTTCTCTCACCTATTTTCTCTCTCTTGCTTAGCCAATAAAAAAGAAAATTCTCTACTTCTTTCTCTCATCGTGATTTGAGTAGAGGAAGAAAAGATAAAACAAAATGATTTTTTTATGAATTAAAAAATTACCGAATTAAGAAGCTTAACCAAAGCTTTGCAAGAAAATAAATCCCATGAGGTTTTTTAAGCTTTAATTTTGAGATATTTTTTCCCTGTTTAGGAGACTTGGTTAATTGGTTTTGAAGTAGAAATATAAGTATGATGTTTGAGTTATGTTTTGTATGAGGCTTTGCTCTGTCTCTGTGGCTGTCACCTCTATCCATAAAGTTTTCTATCATTTTTTTTAAGAGAGTATTTGAATTAGGAGATCAGGACAACCGAAACCTCAAAACCATTTGTAACACAAAACAAGTCTAACAAAGAAGAAAAAACGTTGTCTAGCAACAGAAATTTTAGGAAGAAGGGGACACCATTAAACAAAACCCAATATCTAAGGTTGGCGGTAGCTTTGTCATATCTAATATCTAAGGGATTTTGACAACTTCTATAATGCAAGAAGAGAGTTTTTTAAGTGATGATTAGTCGAATATATGACATTCTAAAAAACGTTTTCATTTTGCTGTATTAAACTTGTTTTTGGTTGAACACAGAAAACCTTTTCCATTGACCTACATTTTCCACCATAGAAGAAACGTTGTCAAACAATAGAAATTTTAGGAAGAAAGGGACACCATTAAACAAAATCCAATGAGATTTATGGAAAGTAATAAATGAGGATAGAGAAAAACTAGGAGTATTAATTAGGTAAATAAGTGGAAAGAAATAATCATTTAATGCTATTTTTCCAACCGTTGGATCTATTAGAAATCTGCGGTACAGAAAAGGTGTAACTCTATAAGAGTTACACCAGGTGTAACTTGAACCCATCTCATATATATATATTTATATATTTTTATATATATACACACACACACATGGTTATTAAATGTCTTTGCTCATTAAATGTCTTTACTCTAAATTAATTTTTCTATATTTTAGATTTTAAATTTCTTGCAATAAATCAATGAACTAAATTATTGCAATAAATAAGCTTGTTTAATATCTGCACTAATTACTTTGTATTACATTAATAAATGTGTTTTTTTAATTTTCTAGCATTAAATATACTTGCATATAAAATGTACTCACATTAAAATATAGGCAAAAATGCAATTTACACCTATTAATTCTGCCCAAAATAATTCTAGTCATAAGTTTAAAGTTAGTCATTTTAGTCCGATAACTTTTGTCAAAATTAATTTTAGTCCTTTAAGTTTGAATTTGATCATTTTAGTCTAGTAATCTTACCCAAAAATTATTTTAGTCATCTAAGTTGATCATTTTGAGTATTTTTGGGTAAAGTTACCCAACTAAAATGATCACCTTCAAATTTAAAGGACCAAAATAATTTTTGAAAAATTACCATACTAAGATAACCAACTACAAACATAATAAATCAAAACGGTTTTTGGGCAAAGTTAGCGGGTGTAAAGTGTGTTTTTTCCTTAAATATACATGATAATTAATTTGTCATAGTTTAGTTTTTAAATGTCCTGCAATATACATGTTTGTTTAATAAAATGATTTGCTATAATTAAATTTTATTACATTAATAAATATGAGTAGTTAATTTTTTTTTTGTTTGAGAGAAATATAAGTAGTTAATTGTCTAGCACTAAATATACTTACTTGTATTAGCACTCGTTAATAAATCTAACAATGGGCACAAAGTTTCTCTCATCGCTAGGGTTTATCTTGCTAAGGTTTTACTCTTGCTAGGTTTCCCTTGTGCCGTGTAGAATTCCTGTCCCTTACCCCTGTTTAGGTTTTGGCTCCCTTCAGTTTTCAAACTCTGATAGGACGGTGGTGTGGATTCCTTGTAATCCTTCTCTCCCAGACGCTGGACCTTGTTTTTCTTGTCATTTCTCAATGGTAGGTATAGAAGATTTGTGGTCACGTTTTTCCTTGACCGAAGAGGAGGAGTTGGGGGCTGATGTACTAATACAGAGCGGCAATGTCATTCATCATCTCACAGGCAAATTCTTTACTAAGCGGGTTGTGAATGCAGAAGCGGTAGCACGAACATTCAAACCCCTTTGGAAACTTATTAGTGAACTCAAAATTAGGGACGTTGGAGGGAATATCTTACTCTTTGAATTTGAGGATGTGTTGGGTTTAGAAAGTGTGTTAGAGTTCAAACCATGGTCCTACGATAAACACTTGGTGGCTTTTGAACAGGCAGTGGATGCGGAATCAACGCCTTTTTTGGCCTTCACAAAAACAATGTTTTGGGTGCAACTCCATAACATCCTTGAAAGATGTTTAACTCAAGAAATAGGAGAGGCAGTGGGTAATATGCTAGGGTCTACAATCCAAGTGTCTGGCCCAGAGGATGATGGATCAGGAAGTGAGTTTCTTCGGGTGTGAGTGTCTCTTGATATCTCTAAACCACTCCTTCGGTGCTGCAAGCTATGGTCTGAAGGTGAACATATTGGCTGGGTGCTTCTGAAATTTGAGCGCTTACCAAACTTCTGCTACTGGTGCGATAGAGTTATTCATAATGAGAGGGAATGTGAGCTTTGGCTTCAAGGCAAAGGAAACTTAAAGAAAGAAAACCAATAGTACGGTGAATGGCTTCGAGCTGATACAGTGAGATCTTTTCAAAAATCAGTAGTGATTGTGGCTAGCTGCTTCCAAGGGCAAACACCATTGTTCTCAAGTTATACCTGTGGTCCACAAGGATGCCAACCCAAGTTTAATTCCAGTTCCTGATTCAGAGCATATCATGGTGGATGTTGAGAGTGTGGAACACGGTAACAAAGACTTAGGGTCGTCGCCATTGCACGGTAATGTTATTGCCTCAAATACTAGCTTGTGCTTGAACATAGATGTGGTTCATAACTCCTTGGAATGACTTAGGAATGGTATGCAGGTCTCTCCTGAGATAAGGGCACAAAATGTTACTAATACCTCCAATCATAATAGTCCTTATTCCAGCACAAATGATGTTTTTGCTTTTAATGCTACTAAGGGTCAATTATGTGATATTTCAAACAAGTTGAACACAAACAGTGCCACGGTTTCTGCAAGGAAGTGGAAAAAGATAGAGAGGGGTGGGAACAGTGATAGTGAGGGTGTTGTTATGACTGAGGTAGAAGACCGTCAACCAAGTTTGGATTCAGCAGATATGAAAAATTCTAAAAGAAAATGTGTGGGAAAAAAGAGTGGAAGGGACAAAGAAAATGATCAGGTGGTTGTTGGGTACCTGCACCACTGGTACCAATGAGTTGCTTAAGCTGGAATTGTCATGGGCTTGGGAACCCACAGACAGAAGATGAACTCGTTGCCTTAATTGGTAACAAAGCTCCCAAAATGGTTTTCCTAATGGAAACCAAAGTTAACAGAGATGTTATAGAAAGAATTAGCAAGAAGATTTAGTTTGCTAATTGTCATGTTATGCCACGCCAAAATAGGGGAGGTGGTTTGGCCCTCCTTTGGAAAGAGCCAATTATTATTGATGTGCTCTCTTCATCTGAGCGCCATATTGATGTAGTTATTGACCAAGGGATGGGTGACACCTAGCGGTTCACGGGTTTTTACGAAAATCCTAATACCGTTAGTCGGGAAGATTCCTGGTCATTACTAAAACTTTTGAGCCAATGCCTAACGCTGCCATGGATTTGTTTGGGTGATTTCAACGAAATTCTAAGGGTGGAAGAGAAGCAAGGTTGGCTAGACATGCCGGAAAGACAAATGTAGGGATTTCGGGATGCTTTGGATGTTTGTGGTCTTAAAGATTTAGGATTTAATGGTTTCCCTTTCACTTGGCGCAATAGAAGACCGGGCAACCAAAACACTTGGGTTCGGCTTGATCGAGGAGTAGCCACCATTGATTGGATTCTAAGGTTCCTTACCTCTAGAATTCACCATTTGGATGCATTTCACTCGGAAGACAAGCCCATTCTTTTAATCTCTGATTCTGAAGCAAAACAGTTTTACTGAAAAGGACGACCCTTTCGCTTCAAGCCATGTGGCTTAAGGACAAAACTTACGAAGGGGTGATTAAGGAGTCATGGTTTGGTTGTCCGGGGCTGTCTCCAATGAGAATGGTGTCTATGAAATTAGCTACCTACCAGGACAATTTACAAAGGTGGAACTGTGAGGTTTTTGGTCATGTAGCCTCACTTTGGCAAAGAAACTTAAGGATTTAACAAAGGCAAAGGAGGTAGGTTTGTACAGGTCTAATCCAACTCATATTTACCAAACCCATGAAGAAATTCAAGTAATGAAAAATAAAGAAGAAGTCATGTGGAAGCAGCGGTCCCACACGGATTGGCTGAAGGAGGAGACCAAAATAGTAGGTACTTCCATTGCAGGTCTAATCAGAGAAACAAGCGCAACTATATCTTGGGTTTTGAGGATGACAATGGGGTGTGGATTAAGGATGAAGGCCAGATGGGTGGGCTAGTTGAGGAGTACTTTTCTAGACTTTTTTCCACATCAAATCCCTCAGGTTTTAATGATATTTTAGAAGGTATTTCTCCCACGGTCATGGATGACATGAATGTTAGGACATATGTGAATCATGTTAGGAACATATGTCAATATAGAATTGGCTAATTCTTTGACAAAACGCATTTTACTTGTAATTGGGTTGATTTAAGATGTGTTTAATACTTCAAGGAACAAGGTTTTAAGCATAAGTATTAAAGTCATGCAAGTCTGTCCAAGAATCAAGTGAAGAAGTGCTTTATTTTAAAACTCGACAGTTATCTCGACAACTAGTATCTATCGAGGTTTAAAAAGTTGCTTTAGCCCGATGCTTGATAGCTGCTCGATAGATAGGGTATCTATCGAGATTTATGAAAAAAAAAATTTCAGTTCTAATTTTCATCCAATTTGTAAATAAATGTTTGGGCTTTCTTTTCTCACAACCCTAAACATATATAAGGATTACTTTAAAGGCTGTCAAAGGTTGCGCAAGTGTGAATAAAGTTTTGTTCATGCAAATTCTAATCGGAGACAAAATTTGCCCTAGTTCATCTTTCTCTTGAAGAAGCTGCTGCATTTGTACGTCGTTGGATTTTGTGACCAAGGAGTTTCGTGATCTTTATCGTGTGATGAATTGAAGAACTTTGTAGCCAACATTCTTTCTTAAGTTGGTGAGTAAGCCATGTACTGGGATCCGCACATCGATTGGTTAGTCACGTACTGAGAACTGTGCATTGAAAAGTAGAGATTGTCACTACAGAACAAGTCCAATTGGGTATTGGGATAAGGGTTCAACTGTAGGTTGATATAAGGTACTGAGATTCCTTTACTTGTAACCGCTTATTGTGATAATAGTGGATTCTCGGGAGTGGTGACCTTAAAATCACCCAGTGGGGTTTTTGCTGTATAGGTTTTCCCCATTCGTGAACAAATCATCGTGTCAATTTATTTTCCGTTGCATATTTACTTAGTTGGTGATTTGGTTGTGCTACCACGCTTATTGCATGCAATTTGAATTAATCAATTAACTCAGTTAATTAATTGGTTATTTCATCACAATTGGCCAATACATTCTTGACCTATCAATGAACACTAGTCTAAACCGTAAGTATACAACGGCTGAGTTGGTTCAAGCTTTTCACCAAATGGCACCACTTATTTCACCAGGCCCTGATGGTATGTTTCCTATTTTTTATAAATCATTTTGGCATATTGTTCGTGGTGACATCACAGCTATTGTTTTAGTGGCTTTAAACTTGGGTATTATCCCTGACTCTATCAATACCACTTTCATATCCCTTATCCCTCTATCAATACCACTTGCCTTATGTAGTTTCTGATTCTCAAAGTGCCTTCCTTTCGAGTCGCCTTATCACTGATAATGTCTTGGTGGCTTTTGAGACTCTCCACTATCATAAGCGAAAAACACAAGGGAAGCTGGGGTTTATGGCTCTCAAGCTAGATATGAGCAAGGTATATGATAGGGTGGAATGGGTTGGGAAGTTAATAGAAATGTCCTCTAAGAGGGATAACAAAAATCAAGCACGAGGCTCTGTGATGGAGTTATAGTAAGACAGTGGAGTAAGAACAAATGTCATCACTATGTTAAGGAATCTCGGACCTTTTGCAAAGCCCGAGCATGGGGTGTTTTGATGCTCACCCCATATGGAGGGTGTCTCACAAAAGTGAGACAGAAGCTTGTCTTTGGACACAGTCCTCAGACGCTGACAGCTGGGGTAATCAGGATGCGATACCCTCGGGACATGTAGTATCTCGGATACAAGATCTGGAGTAACTACGATATGTGTACCTTTGAATGTCATGACAAACTGAGGCACAAAGGTATCGATACCGTGCATGTTGGAGTAAAACTCCTGTATGAACATGGTGGGACACTTCAAGGGTATCTTACAAAGAGATTCCCATCCCCGAGTGTGAATGACATTGGGAAGAGGAGTATCGGAAAAGTCCGATAGAATCACATGGCGCTCCGGATAAAAGCCACGTTTAGAAAAGTTCTTCGAGAAGTCTTGATGGGCCTTCTCATCATGGAACTGAGCGTGAAAAGGGGGAACAGGAGGATTAGAAGAAGAAGATGACCTGGAAGGAAAGGGGTTCCAGATCGGAGTAGATTTGCGCTTGGGTGCCATGTGCAGTCTATCAAAGAGAGAGAGAGAGGAAACATTATCACAACCCAGAACAAAAAGTTAGAAAAGAAAGGGTATGTATGCATGGAAATATGCATCAACATGTGATGTGCAAAAAAAATTGCATCATGGGTTCAACCCTATCCAAACCTAGCAGCACACAATTTTCAACAAACAAACACACATCTAAATGTATGAAACATTGTGAAAATGCTAATGGAATGCAATGCATGATCATACAACATCAAATAAACAACACTCAACCGAAAACTTTCACAAAATCTCAAAAAATTTTCAAAGAAAACCCAAAAACCTAGGTCTAATGTGTGAAATGCATGAGAAAAGAGGGTTCAGAAGTCCATACCTTAAGATTGAGGCTTGATTAGGTCGAAACCTTGAAGGGAATGGAGATTTTAGAGAGAGAAGAGTGTTTGGAAGGAGAGAAAAAGAATTTCTGTCGAGAGAGAAATGAAAAAGTGAAAACAGATTTCGCGCTGAAGGTATTTAAAGAAATCGCATCTTGATGGATCAAGGATCTGTCGAGCACAATCTTGATAGATATGAATCTATCGAAGTGCTGTCAAGAATCTATCGACGGCAAAATCACCTCGATGGATCGAGATTCTGTCGAGAATCTATCTGCCAGATAGAAACTTTCTCGATGAATCAAGAAGCTGTCGAGAAGCTATCGAGACAAGATCCTAAAGGCTCGATGGATCAAAAAAGAATTTCTGTCGAGAGAGAAATAAAAAAGTGAAAACAAATTTCGCGCTGAAGGTATTTAAAGCAATCGCATCTTGATGCATCAAGGATCTGTCGAGCACTAAATCTTGACAGATATGAATCTATCGAAGTGCTATCGAGAATCTGTCGATGGCAAAATCACCTCGATGGATCGAGATTCTGTCGAGAATCTATCGGCCAGATAGAAACTTTCTCGATGGATCAAGAAGCTGTCGAGAAGCTATTGAGACAAGGTCCAAAAGGCTTGATGGATTGAAAATGTGATAAGATCTGTCGAGAAAGAAGTCCAAGGGGCTCGATAGATAGGAATCTGCCAAGGATCTGTCGAGAAGTTGTCGAGCTTGATAAAAAGGAGTTTTTCAAAGAGAGGAAAAAACACAAAAATATGAATGCAACCAAGCAAGCTACTCAAACATAGATCTAATCAATATGTTAAATTCTTAAAAACATCTCTCAACAAGAACAATGCAAAGCATTCATAGATCCAAAACACACACACACTAAACAAGTCTAACCAAATTTTATATTTCAAAAAGAAGTTAAGATAGTTTAGTGAGCATACAATAACACATATATCCCTTGTGATGGCCAAATCACATTGTACCTGCACATGTATAAAAAATAGCAAAGAATTTGCGTGTTGTGTGTGAAAACATAGCAAGAGTGCATAAGTGTCTCATGTTATGACGATTTAAGATATGAGAAAATCAATTTAACTCACACACAATTATAACTGCTTGATGGGGACTATCACCTTCAAGGAACATCCTATAACTCCCACATCTCTTAAAAATACACTTGCAACCATATTTAAAAGCATTTTGATTCTTTTTGTTTTTATATTCTTTGCATATTTTTTTTTCTTTTGAGCATATCTTGCATGGGCATATGAGAGAGATGGAAGAAATACCATCATAATTTTGCTATGCCGAAGCACATAGATATTATACATGATTGGCGGGTTTTAGTGGTGAGATAGTTATTTATGCCTTTCTCTTAGGATTTTTTAGTCATTCCCGTCAAAAAGAGTAATATGAGTGTTAAGTATAAGAGATTATTTAATCATACTCATCACAAACACGAGCCACAAAGCTCACTTGCTTAGTTGTGCATTGAGATGCTCATCTAAGCTACAAAAGATACAAAGTTTAGAAAACTTTGTTTCACTGGCCATTCAAGGTACACAAGTACCAAAGTACACAAAACACACTGTTTTTGTATTTTTCTGATTTTTTAATTTTTAATTTTTATTTTTATGAAGAGCAAAATAAAGCAAAACTGAAAAGAAAAAAAAAGCAAAAAAAAACATGTTAAACAAAGCAAAAAATAAAACTAGATGAAAATGCATGAGGAAGGAGGATAAGGAGAAGAGATCACTTCATGGAAATTACACCAATGTTCTAGCGTAGAAATTCAAACTGTTTGCTATTAAGAGGCTTAGTGAACAAATCAGCCTTCTGATCATCAGTGTGAATAAACTCAAGAGTGAGTGTGCCATCTTCAACAAGCTCCCAAATGAAGTGGTGTCGAATCTCTATATGTTTTGTTCGATGTTGAACAGGATTCTTAGAGATGCTAATGGCACTGGTATTATCACAATAGATGGTAAGACGTTCTTGATGAATACCATAATCAAGGAGGAGTTTTTGCATCCACAGAAGTTGGGTGCAAAAGCTACCGGCAACGATGTATTCAGCCTCCGCAATGGATAAAGAGATGAAATTCTGCTTCTTACTTATCCAGGAGACAAGATTATTATCCACATAAAAACAACCTCCCGAAATACTTTTTCTATCATTAGCATTATCAGCCCAGTCTACATTAGAATACCAAGTTAAGACATCATTGGTGTCCTCGCTATACCACACACTAAAATTGGCAGTGGATTTGACATACTTTATGATTCTTTTCAAAGCAATCATATGAGACTCTTTGGGATTAGCTTGATATCTAGCACACTCCCACATTGTTACTAATGTCAGATCTATTAGCAGTAAGGTAAAGAAGACTACCTATTATACTTCTATATAGAGAAGAATCAACAATTTTTCCTAACAAATCAACAATGAGTTTAACATTTGGGCTCATGGGGGTTCTAACAGAATTAGCAAATTCCAATCCAAACTTTTTCACAAGATTTCTAGCATATTTAGATTGAGATATGAATATACCTGACCCTTGCTGACGGATCTGCAATCCAAGGAAGTGATTTAGCTCTCCAATCATGCTCATCTCGAACTCGACTTGCATAAGCTTGGAAAAAATATAAGCAAGTTCATCCTTAGTAGACTCAAAAATGATATCATCAACATAGACTTGAGCAACTATCAACTCGCCATTTTCCGTTTTGATAAAAAGAGTTTGATCAGCTTATTCTCTTGTGAAACCATGTGAGACCAATTATTGTGTAAGCCGGTTATACCAAGCTCTGGGTGCTTGCTTTAGTCCATAGAGTGCCTTCTTGAGATATAAAACATGATCCGAAAAGTGTGGATCAATGAATTCTTTAGACTGAGCCACATAGACATCTTCTTTAAGGAACCCGTTCAAGAATGCAGTCTTCACATCCATTTGGTAAAACTTGAACTTCAAGTGACAAGCCAAGGCCAAGAGAACCCTAATGGATTCCATATGAGCTACAGGAGCAAATGTCTAATCAAAATTTACTCCTTCCACTTGAGAGTATCCTTGAGCCACAAGACGAGCCTTATTGCAGATCACATTCCCTCCTCATCACTTCTATTGCGAAATATCCACTTTATGCTAATAATGTGCTCTCCTTCCGATCTAGGTACTAGGGTCCAGACATCATTCCTTTAAAACTGAAGCAGTTCATCATGCATGGACTCAACCCAACTTTCATCCTAGAGAGCATCCTCAACCTTGGTGGTTTCAACCTGCGACAAATAACAAGAATAAGACATAAAGTTAGCAACACATTTATCAACTGTATGCTTTCTTAGTGCAAGTTCATTCATATTTCCCATAATAACTTCAGGAGGGTGATTCAACTTGATCCTTGAGGAAGGTCCTTTCTCTTCATGAGATTCAGAATCAGGTAAGGTAGGAATGTCTGCTGAGATTTCTACAACACTTAGAGTACTTGGAGAAACGGGCTCTTGATCAACTATTTCTTAAACAACCTTAGGCTTTGAAGGAAGAATTTCCTTAGGTATTTCCTCACTAATTTTATTAGAACCAGAATCTGAAGCTTCATCAATAACAACATTGATTGTTTCCATCACCTTCTTGGTTCTTTTGTTGTACACTCGATAAGCTTTGCTAGTGGAGGAGTATCCCAAAAATATTCTTTCATTGCTTCGAGAGTCAAATTTTCCCACATTCTCTCTATCCTTAAGGATGAAGCAAGTACTTCCAAAGATTCTAAAATACTTCACATTTGGCTTTCTTCCCTTTCACAATTCATAGGGAATTTTCTTTGTACTTGGTCTAAAATACACTCTGTTAACCGTATGACATGTGGTGTTGATTGCTTCTCCTCATAAATTTCTAGCCACATCTTTGTTGTGCAACATAGATCTAGCCATTGTGAATGACTCTGTTCTTTCTTTCTACTACACTATTTTGTTGAGGAGTAATAGGAGTAGAGAATTCTTGAGATATACCTCCTCTAGTGCAAAAAGATTCCATATATGAGTTCTCGAATTCTTTACCATGATCACTTCAAATTCAATCAATCTTCAAGTTCTTCTCATTTTGCAATCTTGTACACAATGCTTCAATGTGCTCAGGAGCATCTGACTTGGATCTTAGAAGAATGACCCAAGTATACCTGGTAAAATCATCTACCACAACCATGATGTATTCCTTTCCTCCAAGAGACTTGGTTCTAGTTGGACCTAGGAGATCCAGATATAGTAGCTTCAAAGGTCTAGATGCAGCTGATGTCTGAGTGCCCAAATGTTTTGCTTTTGTCTGTTTCCCAAGCTGACACAGTCCACACACAACATTGCTAACTCTGCTAAGCTTTGGTATCCCTAAGACTGATTCATGCTTAGATGCAATTGATAGATGTTTGTAACTAGCATGTTCCATTCTTTGGTGCCATAGGTCTTCATTTGGCAAACGAATGCTATTGCACACAATATTAGCATTAGGTACCAATCCATAGCAGTTGTCCAAAGTGCGGACACCGCTTATGAGTTTCTTCCTAGACTCATTCAACACAAAGTATTTCCCTTTTAAGAACAGCACCATAAAGTCTTGATCACATATCTAACTTATGCTCAACAAGTTTACTCTCAGACCTTCTACATATAAAACATTTGAAATGTCTGGCAGTCTAGGTAGAGAGAAGGTTCCCTTCCCTTTAATATGTGATTTGCTCCCTTCACCAAAAGTGACATTTACACCTTTCTTAGACTCGAAAACTTTAAAGAGAGAGCGGTCTCCAGTCATGTGTCTTGAGCATCCATAGTCAAGGTACCACAAACATGTGTCCATTACTTTAAATGCAGATTTCATCATAAAGCACACCTCATGCTTGCATGACAAATCAGAAGGAATGGTTTACTCTCTCATCTGCCATTTAAGAAGGAAGCCTTTAAGTTTCACCATTCTCAGACAAACTCCTCTACACAGTTTCATTCTGAGACAGTCTAGTTTCTTCTTTGTTATACTAAGACCTTTTTTAATAGTCCTCAAGATAGCTTTCAAATAACTTTTAAGCTAAACACTCAATCAAATAGAAATTAGAAACGCAAGATGTATTTGAAATAAAAGATCTGTTCATGCCGTTTGCAGCCATGACAACAGGGGTTAATGGATTACACAGCAAAGATTAATCCTAATCAGAGTGTGCCTGCTCTGATACCACTTGATAGGTCAAGAATGTATTGACTCATTTTGGTAAATTAATCAATTAATTATTCAAGTGAATTAATTAGATTTAATTTCATGCAATAAGTGTGGTAGCACAAACAAATCACCAACTAAGTTAAATGCAGCGAAAAATAAATTTAACAAGTTGATTTGTTTACGAATGGGGAAAACTACCGAGGCAAAACCCCACTGGGTGAATTTAAGGTCACCATTCCTGAGAATCCACTATTATCAAAACAAGCGGTTACAAGTAAAAAGAATCTCAGTACCTAATACCAACCTACAGTTGAACCCTTACTCCAATACCCAATTGGACTTGTAATGTAGTGACAATCTCTTCTTTCAATGCATGGCTTCCAGTACGTGACTAACCAATTGATGCATAGATCCAAGTACGCGACTAACACACCAACTTAAGGAAGATGTTGGCTGCAAAGTTTTTCAATTCATCCAACAATGAAGATCATAAAGCTCCTTGGTTACAAAACCCTTGACGCAAAGACGTAGCAGCTTTTACAAGGAATATGATGAACTAGGGCAAATTCTGTCTCCGGTCACAATTTGCATGCACAATCAATTTGCATTAAGTTGCATCACTTTGTATCACCTTTGACGGCCCTTAAAATAATCCTTATATATGTCTAGGGTTGTGAGAAAAGAAATCTTACACAAATACATGGATATGCGTGAAATCAGATTTGAAAATCTAGATTTCGTAATTCTCGAAAGATACAGGTTTTGCTGAGCTGCTGTCGAGCATCAGCATTAAACCTCGATGGATATAGATCTGTCGAGCCATCTGTCGAGTTTTAATGAACAACACTTCTTCACTTATTCTTGAACAGATTTGCATGACTTTAATACTAAACTTAAACCCTTGTTCCTTGAAGTACTAAACCCATCCTAGATCTACTCAATTACAAGTAAAGTGCGTTTTGTCAAATGATTAGCCAATTTACATAACATATGTCTCTAACAATATCCACATATGTCCTAACATTTTGATTGTAATATAATAGAGTTTTTAATTCACTTTAAATGATAAAAAATCATATAAAAAATTGGGAAAAAAAAATGATAATGACATGGCTACTGCTGTGGCTAGACTGGAGCGTAGTAACAACAAATACTACGCTTCAGCTTTTAGATATATATAGATTAGCCAACCTAAGTACATTGGACATGTACCAGTAAAAATTAAGAACTTAGATTACATTGATCAACTAGAATAGGGAAGGACAAACAAGGACATGATGGCAAGACCAAGCTCCATTCAAGGAGTGCATGGAAGAAAAATGACTTTAAATCGAGGATAGACCGTTCACAATCCTCGAATCATTTAGCATTCCATTCCCGTCATAAACACCAAAACAAACAATGCTGCACAAACCTTCAGAAATCTATATTTCCATGTCTACCAAACTTTCATTGCCATAAAGCTAACAACTCAAAAATTTTATTCATCATAACCCAATGGATACTAAACAAACAACATACCATAGACCATAACTCATATGCTATAGTACAATGAAAAAGAAGATGATCCACCAATTCCCCACACATTTTGCATATATAGCACCAATTTAACATTATGATATGCCTATTTTGAAGATTATATGTAGTTAAAATCTAACCTAAAGTGGCAGTCCAAGAAAAGAAAGCTACTTTAGACCAAACATTCGATTGCCACACCATTTTCTTAAATCCAAAATTTTTGCAATTTCAACGTTGTGTACCACTACGTATTATATATAATATTTTAAAATCCTACCATTAAATTATATGTTTTTTTTTGTTATTAACATACCAAATTTCGTATTAATTGAATGTTATTTACCGTCTAATTCATTAATTCTTGATTCTCAAAAAAAAAAAAAAAAAAAATTCAGTAATTCTTGTTTCATATTAATCGGATGTTATTTACTATCTAATTCATTAATTCTTATTTTGTGTATAATTTTAAAATAGAAAAAAACTACATATTTAAACCTATTTCTAGATTAGATAGTTATTGATTCTAAACCGCTGGGCATTTTGCAAGCATAATGCGTTATTCATGAATGATATAAGGAGACAAGATAATCTAATATAATCTAACAATGGGCCTGCCCAAAAATTTATCTATTAGAAATATTATTGAATGATAGAATCACCATTCTCAATATATTTTCCGTCCATTGTTGGTCCATTATCCATATGCATGGCCATCATAAGCCTTTTTCACTAATTATTTGTGCTCAGATTTTGTCTTTAGAATATTAATTGGATCGTTTGAACCTATAGAGTACATTTTCTAAATGTACTCTATAGGTTCAAACGATTTACATTTAAAATCGTTAAATGATTTACATTTAACGATTTCAAAAAACAGAGATTAGGATTCTCTCGTTTTGATGAATTACAACCCGATGATGGCAGCCAGAATAACAATTATATAGGAAGAGAGGGTTGCCCAGTAAATCCATTCTGCATCTTTCTTTCTTTCGTTTTTTGTAATAAAATAATGACCTGCCACAAGAATGGCTTACACACACACGCTTGAAAGAGTGGCATCCTGCATAATTTTCATGGAGAAGTTCCTTCTAAATGGTTGCCCTCTCTAGACACCATTCTCCAGCAGCACCATTGTTCCTTCAATGGTAAGCCCAGCCACCCTTTACCTATTCTCCATATGCATGTTTTCTAGAAATTCAAGTTCCCCAGGGTAATACGGCAATTCTAAGGGATCAAGGCCTAAAGGGTTGAAGGTGCAGACTTTGTTAGACAACATCTAGATCCAACATAAAACAAGCTACTTTTCCTAAGCATGGGCTCAAATATCTAAAAATTCACTTGATTTATTGAAAATAAGTTTTTGTAGAGTACATAAGCATCTCATGTCATGGATCTATCCTCACAACTTTGATATTGCATAGTCCAAGGCATCAACCAGAAAATCTGCACATACACAAAACATGTATTAGTGTTGCCACATATTTTTCTGGGGGAAAAAACATTTGGTTAAGACAGCCAAATTGTTGTAAATTGGACTTTCTTTCTCGGTGCAGAATCTTTTTTCTTATTGCCATAAGATGAACGCTCATTCTGATCAACGGGGGATGATTATTCAAGTCAATAGAGATAAATCGTCAAAACTGTATGAGACAAAAAAAAGTACCTGCATCGTCCCTGTTAAAACACATTGGTGGATTTATTCTAAACACATTTCCATGCAGTCCCCCTTTCCCAACAAGAACACCAAGCTCTGTGATCAGGAATCATTACATGATTAGCATACCAAATGGAATTCAAATGAAAAAAGAAGTAAAATGTAGATACAAGATTTTTTCACTTAATTTTTGGATAGGGAGGTGTGTCCTGATACCTCTAAGTTTCTCAAATAGAACCGCAGTTTCAGCCTTGGCAGGTGTCTTCTTGTTCCTGTCAGTCACAAGTTCTATACCAACCATTAAGCCTCTGCCCCTCACATCTCCAATGACTGAAACAAAATATAAAAATGGAAGATGAGAACCATGTACATAAAAAACCAGTTTAAAGATATTGAATTGGAAAGGAAACCTATATAGATAACACATCAGCTACTGCTAAAAACTGATTCTAACAGATACAGGGAAGTGCCGACTGAGGCCCATGAAATCAAGTAAAACTTGATAAAACTCGTTTAAATGCAAGCTCCTGCCTGAAGACTAAAATCCTCATGCAATTTTCATCAGCATGATGCATGAAAACAAATATTAAATTAACAGTGACTTTCTTAAGGTTTGCATTCTTTAATTAATGGGAATACTATATTATGTATATGGGTTTTTAATACTAAGGAAAGAAAGTCCACTAGTGCATAGAAACCTAACAATTGGTTCACAGGATTCACATTTCAATTTAATTTGGAGACTTTGAAGAAGTACTCTAAAAGGGCAAGGCCAATAAATTACAATAGACACCCATATACAGATAAAAGTGTGATGATTTTTCTACAAATGTTAAATTCAAGAGTAATTACTTTCATGTGTTTGCTGAAGAGCTCTCAAACGCTTGAGCAAATGAGAACCAACATCAGCGCAATGAGCTTGACGCTTCTCCTGGTCAATAACTCTCAGCACTGCTAGCCCCCCAGCCGAACATACAGGGTTTCCTCCAAAAGTATTAAATTGAATTTTCTGGCCCAATACACTCGCAATCTCTGGGGTTGTCACAACTGCTCCCAATGGTAAACCATTGCCAATTCCCTGATAGATATTAGTTGTGAGATTTAATGGAATGATTGCATAAGATTATAAAACAAAAACTGATTAACTGAAATTGTAAGTTATTTAAAGAAAAAAGCTATTGACACTAGCAACACTAATTTGATTTACATGTCTTCCTAAAATAGATTATGGGTAATGACCTTTGCCATGGTAACTATATCAGGAATGACGCCCTGTGTTTCAAAGCCCCAGTAATTGCTTCCTGTTCGACCAAAGCCAGTTTGCACTTCATCTGCAATGCAGAGACCACCAGCCTTGCGTACAATGTCATAAACCAGTTTCAAGTATCCAGGCGCCAATTCAACTGCTCCTCCAACTCCCTACAGTAAGTGAAAAGTACAACCAGTTAGAAAATTTTCAGTGTCCTTAACAAGGTGGTTGTAACACCAACAATTTCAGACCTTACCATAGATGCCAAAAAAGAAAAAAATGAAGAAAAAAGAAAAGAAAAGAAAAGAAGATAACCTGAATTGTTTCAGCTATAAATCCTGCAACTTTTCCTGAAGTACCAAAATCAATGTGATCTTGCAAATCTTTGGCATAACAATTGGCATCAGAACCAAAAACTCCACGGTATGGATCTGGATTTATAACATGATGAATTTCACCCTGCAAAATGTTGCAGTAATTTTGAGCAGATAGATCAGAATAATTGGCATATTTTGACAAATGTCTTTTACACGTGTACATGATGAATTTCACATACTAAGTTTCACCTATGAAGCAGGGGTGCGGGTGCGGGACTTGGCAATTTTTGAAAAAATAGGGTGCAGGTGCGGCAATTAAAAAATTATTAAAAATATTTTTATTTATATTTTCTATATATTTCAAAAGCAAAAATATATTTTTATTATGGGAAAGCATGCAAACAACATCCTTTGAAAGCATGCAAAACAACATTCTAGGAAAGCATGCGAACAACAAATGATAACAAATATATTTCACTGTTGGGAAAGCATGCAAACAACATCCTTTTCTATATATTTTCTATATGTTATCATTTTCATTTCAAATATATTTTCAAACGCAAGAAACAAAAAAGAAGCAACAAATATTCAGATAAAAATTGAGGAATGACAGATTTAGGATGTTTGAGCATGATTCAAAGCCGATTTCGGCTGTTCCGGCATGATTCAAAGCCGATTTTGGCCTGTTTCGGCCTCCGGCCGATACAATCCGATTCAGCTGAGATGACCCAATTTTGGCCGAATTTTCCCAGTTCGGCGTGAAGCAGCACCGATGCGCAGGCAGCCGCATCGGACTCCGGTGCGGCACCCTCCTAGCCGCATCGGTGCTTCCTAGAGTTTCACTGTGACAGTGATAATTTACAATAGTTA
Organism: Lithocarpus polystachyus; assembly: GCA_033629205.1. Classification (NCBI taxonomy): domain Eukaryota; kingdom Viridiplantae; phylum Streptophyta; class Magnoliopsida; order Fagales; family Fagaceae; genus Lithocarpus; species Lithocarpus polystachyus. The sequence continues at coordinate 40,211,793 of CM066167.1, forward strand.
TAACTATAGACTCGCAAACAACAGAGCTTCAGTGAGTTTTTCTACATGTTTGTGGTCAATGTGCAAAAGAATTGGTAAAAGACATTGCCATTATTACTCTCAGCAAGTGTTTGATAAGAAGAGATTACCAACTTTGTATTTCCTACAATATACTTGTTCTGAGTTTGTGAATGTTTCACCAATACCAGAACAAATTTAAAATAAAGATATGGAATAGAACACTCATAGCTAATTGTCCATTGTTCAATTCAACCTAATCTTATTGAAATTCATAGAGAAAATATGCCAATTGTTTAGGTCAAAAAGAAAGATTTGCTACAGCCATGAGTCAAACAGAGGTACATTAACTGAAATTTATATGCAACTAATAAGCAGCCTACCCTCAGACAATTAAAATGATATGATCCTGCCTGCATTCTGTGAAGCTGTATTACTTAAACAAACCTGTGGTATTGGGTACTTCCACGTGTTCAGAGCAGTCAGTCCAAGGGTACCAGAGCTTCCCCCATGATACGCATTCCTCAATGAAATCATACCAAGATTACCCGTGTATAGACGAGCCATCATCATTGCTAATTCATTTGCTTCTGACCCCGAATTTACAAAATATACAACCTGCATTTTGAGAATATTCAGCTTACATTCCACACAATCTAATCCAGAAGATACTACAGTCCATAAATTAAACATACCAATCACAAGCTTAGAATATCAAAGTATCTAAATGTTCTTCAGCAATAAAAAAAAAGGGGATCTAAATGTTCAATTACAATGGAAAAGGAAACGAGAGACTAAATGACACAATAAAAGGTAGGCATAACCACAAAAGAGATAAATGAATACAGCATCAATTATAAAAGAACCTTAAGGTTTCCAGGCATTTTTGAAGCTAATGCCTCAGCAAAATCAGCTATTGCATGGTGTAGGTATACGGTTGTAGCATGCTGCAGAAGCTTGCTCTGCTCCGTGATAGCATTTAAAATTTCAGGATGGCAATGCCCACAAGATACAGTAACTATCCCAGCAAAAGCATCAAGATAACGCCTCCCATTTTCATCAAACAAATATTGCATCTTCCCTTCAACAATATTTAGCTGTTCACAAAATTTAAAGTTAGAAACGTAAAGCAATTTATAATTAAATCTTGCAAGATTTGGATGTTAACCATCAAATACACCAATTTTATCAAGTTTAGGTGGTATTCTTCAATAACTTGATTGTGCAAATTTCACATCCATATATTAGCTAAGTATAACAGTGGACGCTAAATGACAATCAGGAGAGGGCGACGGTTGAAAAAAAAAAAAAAAAAGTAGTACAAATGGAAGAAGAATGTTATTTTGGCTAAGAGACTAAAAAACAGGTTACTAGTTATGAAAGTAAGATCTGATGGTAGTACGGTACTACCACAGGCAATAAATTGTACAGGAACATGGACTTAATTGCTTCTGCAAACCATGATTTACTGCATAAGGAGAAGTGATCAAGGTTATGCGAGAGATTGAATCATGTTTGGACATATTGCTTTTCCTAGTTTAGGACCAAGAATTGAAGTTACTCAAAGAATTGAACTCGTGATCTCTAGTTCATGAGGCATGGTCTCCACCCAATTGTATTACAAAATATTTTAATTTGCATGGACTTCAAAAAATACATACCTTAAAGAAGAAAGTTCAGAGTGTGACTTTTTAAGGGTAAAAATACTATTTTGGTCCCTAAACTTTACTAAAATTTTGTTTTTGCCCATAAACTATGAAAAGTTCGTCATTTGCCCCTAAATTATTGAAAATGTTTTATTTTCTGTCCTTAAACTTTAAAAGATATCTTTTTTCACCTCTAAACCATTGAAAAATGTTCTTTTTTTCATCCCTATTTTTTCTATAAACTATTAAAAAAAATCTTCACCAAGCTTAAGAATGAAAAAAGAATTTTTTAAAATTTAGAGAAGAAAAATTTTTTTTGGTAAAGTTTAGGAACTAAAATAGTATTTTACTCATTTTTTTCTAATAAATAGGATTCATGTTTTTAATACAAAAGGCAAATATTGGTTCACACTATTTTGTTACGTAATTGGTGGAACATCATCAACATCAACATTATAAATAAATGTGTACATTATTTTCTATGATTGTTAACTCATCAATTTCTAAACCTTATTTAGTGAATTTTGTAGTATTCATAGCATCATCTTCTTCTTTTTTCCTTCTTCTTCTTCTACTTTTTTTTTTTTTTAATTTTTTAATTTATTTATAAACCGATTTTGACTACATAAGAATATTCACAGCAAAACATTTAAAAAATATAGTTTTTAATAACTCAAAAATGTATTCATACATAAGAATAAAAATGTATTTTTTAAATTAAGTAGTCGTATAGTAAAATCTTAAGAGAAACAGCATCTACCGTATATAAGTTTTGTACTTAAGATAATATATTCCACGCAATAAACACTACCAAAAAAAATAATAATAAAAAGAGAAAGAAGAAAGACAGCAATGTACTTTTTTTTTTTAAGTTTAAGCTACAGGGAGCTGCCATAGAGTTAAAAATTTGTAAGTGTAGCAAAACGTTGGGGGTATTTTTAAGGCTCTGTTTGGGAACGCGGCACGTTTGCCGCGTTTCCACGTTTCCAATTTTTTTTTTTTTTTAAGTCTCGCATATGTCACTGTTTATTGGCCATGAACCGTGATCGTAGGCTAATAAACAGTAATATTTACTGTAATAACAGTAAAAAAATATTTTTTTTTTCAGTCTTCTTTTTTCAGCAAAATAAACGGTATCCAAACGCATACTTAATGTGTCGACGATAAACTAGGCTTTTAGTTTTTTGAGAAAGAACTAGTTTTTTAGTTATTTTTTTTGGTGAAATCCATCTGCATCCGCATGTACTTTTGTTAAAATGACTTATATTTAATAATTCTTGTGACACGTGCCGTGCATGATTTGATTATTCACCCCGTCACGAGTTGGCAAACCATTTTAGAGGAAATTTTTTTTTATTAAAGGATAAATATTTTAGAGGAATATATATATATATATATATATATATATATATTTGTCCCTCGTTATGATTAACCAAAATAACTTAAAAAAATGTTTATGAACTATTTTGAAAAAAAAAAATATGAAAAGAGAAAAAAATAACAAAATTTTTTTTACAGCCTTTTATTTTAACTATAGAATCGGTATTAAACTTTCCAAATATTGGCATCTGTATATGACAAGATTTAAGATAAGGTAGAAGAGAATCGAAGAAAATTAAACAAAAACAATCCGATCCAACAGTCATCTTAAGGCTTTTTTTAAAAAATAAATAAAAATGAAAAAGAATTACTTACAGGTTTCTGGTAGTAGTGGAAGAGAGAAGGACCGAGAAATTTCTTTCTCTTCTGGAAGACTTGGTCGGCGCGTGGGCCATTGTACGGCCTCGGCGCGTGATCGAATGGAGGCAATTGAGGCAAACGATCATCGGCATCGGCTGAAGAAGAAGAAGAAGAAGGAGCTGTAGAGAAGAAGAGAGGAAGGGTATTCTGGTAATTACAGAACTTTGCTTTTGCTTTGGCTTCTCCGAGTGATTTCTTTAGTATTTGCCTCTGTAAGGCCATCGCTACGCTGATCGATAATCACAGAGATTGATTCCTTTTGGTTGTGGAAACGGAAGTGGAGGGTTTAGTGAGAGATTATTAGTACATATTATATAGCTTTGATTATGAGGATAGAGTATAGAGATGTGTGTTGGAATTAGCGTTTAATATTATGCTATATAAGTAAAGTAGTTAGTTATAGTTCTTTTTTTAAGATTCTGTCATGTGAATTTTTTCTCCTGAGCTAGAAGTATATTTTTTTAATTAAGTAACCATATAATTGAATATTAAGAGAAAAATTTAATAAACAGCATTTAAGATACAGTATTTAAGTTTTATCCTTATTATTATAAAAATGGTATCAAGATTTTTTTTAAATAATCAATTAACAAATATTTTAATAACACACATTAATAAAATTCATTTACTTATAACAAAATTTTATAAAAATAATAAATTCACAAAAGCTCTAAACTAAAACATCTATTAACAAAATTCATTTCTTTCTCAAAAAAAAAAATATTAACAAAATTCATTTATTTATAACAAATTTACAAATTTTGTGGAAAAGAATGTGAGGGCATGAGTTATTTTAAGAGTAACGTTAGGGACATATAAATTTTCACAATTTTTATTATAACTCACCATTTGGTGAGTGTAGTGGAAGTGTGAACCCACCCTTCACCGTTCACAACTTACATCTTGGCAAGTTGTAGCAAAATTTGTGAACACATCATTTCTCTTTTAATATTTATAGTCTGACTGACAAGCATTGAAACTAAAAAGTAGCGCATCATGTCAATCTTTTCCTTTTCTTTAATGCAAAGCCGAGTCAGCTCCACCGGTCATCTAATAAGCTTGCTCACCTCACTCTCTTCTTGTAGCTCCAGAATTATGCTATAATTTGCCACATAGAAAAATATGGCAAAAGTGTGTTAAGAGGTCATGGCACAAAATTGTGCCCAATAATGTGGCAGTTATTTCCGAAATTATGTTAGTAGCGGCACAACTTTGCCACAACTTTACAAGTTTTGGATTGCTGCATTTTTTGATTTTTGGTTGTTGTATTTTCTAGTTTTTAGTTGCTGCATTCTATAATTTCTAGGTTTCTGCGATGGTGATTTATACTTTCTAGTTTCTGGTTGCCGTGTTTTTTGGTTTTTGATTGCTGCATTTTGTGATTTTTGGCTGTTCTGGCTGTCTTGCATTGGTGCTGTTTTGAGTTTCTGGCTGCATTTTTTGTATTTTTTCTAGATTGAAGAGTCTCTAAGACTCGAGTTCCACATGAATTTTTTTATCCACCTTAGCTATGCATCTGATGGAAATCGAGTCTCTTAAACTCAATTTGCTACAATGAAATCGAGTCTAAGAAACTCAAGTTGTTAGTTTCATAAATAGTTTGAAACCTTGATTAACTAATAATATAGTTTGGCTTTTACAGTTATTATCAAAAAAAAAAAAATCCCAACTTTGCCTCAATTGTGTCAATTATGCTGTGCTAGCGCAACTTGTAGTTCCATGCTTTCTTTCTAAATTTCCATCACCAAATCAAACAAAGAAACTCATAGATCTTATAATAAATATAAAATATTGTAGAAAAAATCAATTATTTTTTCTTATTTAATAAAAAATTTCTTATAATAATTTTTAAACCAATGTTTATACATTAAAAAAATTAATACCACCGTGCACTTTTTGTGCAGTGATTACTCCATAAGTATAAGTGCTTATAAGATATGAGGGATAAGAATAGAGATTTAAGTTGCTAAAAAAATTTTTATATACAAATGCACTTAAATTAAGTTAAAATATAATTTCTATTTTGCATAAAAATAATAATAATAACGGAGGCTTTTACATTTCTCAGCTGTGTCATTCGCCGTACGAAGACAAAAGGGGTAGGAGAATATTTTGTGGCCACTAGCTACCCACTACTACTAGGTATACTATACTGAGAGTAGGATTTAAGGCTATTACACCGTAAAATTCCTCTTTGCTCTCGAATTATTTTCACTTTTTTAAAATTATTAATTTTTTTTTTAACTCTCAACTTCTATATTTTTTAACTTCTGTGTTCAATGGTTAATATCAAAAGTTAATAACTTTTTATCTAAACCGTTGAGAACGTATTACATAGTATAATAACTCTAACTATTATATCAGAGCTTAATTCCTGAGAGTAGTTTTAACATCAGGTAAAATATCACAACCTTTTATTATAATTATCTTATGTGTCAGATTGTGATCCTGTTATTTTCACATGGATTACAAATATTTTCTCCACCATTTACAATCTGTCACATGGATAATTGTGGCACAAATTGTGACTTTTTTTTTTCTTTTTTTTTGGTGGCCTTAGAATTTTGATAACATTATCAGTAGTGCCATCAAAAGTAGCAGGGTTTTAAAATTAGTAATACCATAATAGGTGCTTCAATTGCAATCCAAATTCAGCATATACGTTTCTCCAAAAAAAAAAAAAAAAAAAAAAAAATTCAGCATATACCACTGTATTGAAAAATAGTAAATGCAAATAAATAATTCTTTAACTGAACGTTGTTGTGCCGACTCTAAAAAAAGTTAAAAAAACATGTTCAATTTCATTAAAAAATTTAACTTTAACTAATGCACTTCAACTATCATTAACCTAACCCTTAACATTAAAAGGAAAAAGAACATTGTTGTAAATCATTTCCTAGAGTTTTTAAGTATTCCCTACTCTTCCATTTGTTATGCATGCATTATTATGATCCATTCCCCTGGCAAAATGATTCGAGAGAAACTCTGCAGTTCCAGCAATGAACATGCCTTCCCCACAAGCACCTACCACAGCTTGCACTTGCTCATCCTGTAGAAAGAATAGAAGAAAGGTCACATCATTTGTTGCACGCGAACATATTCCATAATTTATGCACTTATGCATAATATAAAGAATAACAGCTTGCACTTGCTCATCCTGTAGACAAGTTATGCATGTTTTTTGTCTCAAATTTATGTCAAATAATCTAAAAATAAGTTAACTTTTAATTTTTTGTCTCATATTATGCAAATAAACTACTGAAAGTTGTTCCCAAATGGACATTAAAAAAAATTCCCTAAAATTAAATTATCTGCCTAATATTGTACTGTATGTGTGTATCCCACTCTACTATTCTGTTGTTTGTTCTGAAGGTCTCAACAAGCAATAGGAAAGTCTTGGCCATTAGGCAATTAATCTGGTAGTTTGAAAATGGTACCAGTCCTAACTTGATTGGAGAAAACTTCTAAAGCATACCTTTAAGACTATGGTAGGTGACAAGGAAGATAACGAAAGGCATTTTTCCTGGGCTGATAATATTGGCTGGTGCTGGTGGTGGAGGATCTACAGAAACACTTCTAGGGATTGAGAAATCATCCATTTTATTATTTAGGAGTATCCCCCTACTTGGTGAAAGTATTAGTGAACCAAAATATGCCATTTACAGTAGCATTCCGGGCTACAGCAATTCACTCACGATCTATAACAGACAGATGACTGGTGCCATGATCGCGGATCTCATTTCATCTATTAGAAAACAGCATTTAGTATAACTAGTTGGGTTATAAATTTTGAATATATATGATAGGTCAGCTACAACCAAAAATGATAGACATGAAGAGGTAAGGGCAAGTCACAGTTCTAGTTAAGCATCAACTTCTGCCCATACCATCTAAATTGCAGCCTTTTTTATAGAATTTTCATGCAATTTTCAATTACTCAAATGAATGAGAAGTGACCATTTGAAAAAAAAAATTCTACCAATTTGAATCTTGAGGCAAAAACATTTCTAATTAAGAAACACTAAATGTCTGATTAGAATAAATTGCATGCACAGTGTTAAGATTCTTATGCTTTATAAATCATCTTGATACTCATCCTCTAGATTTACACATCACCACACTAATGTATGCATGCTTAGATGTACACTTTTGTCACCAGTTGAATTGTGACGAAAATAAAGCAGACCAGAAATTTTGATGATTAATTCAATGTCTGAGGACCATCAAAGGGGAAATAGAATAAACCAGAGAAACTTCAATATTTGACACATAACTGTTGTTTTTATAGATTAGTGATTAGACACTTTAATTTTTTTCATTCAAGAACCAAAAAGGGAGCTAATTAAGACCTCAGCTTTGGCACTAACATGACACAACATGATTGGACTCTGTTAAATTACGTGCAAGATTTTGAGACAACATAAAGGTAAGTTTCTCAAATAATCAATATAATATAACTTAATATAAAAAATTTTGGATATTATTTATCTTTAAAATCTTATGGTTGGCTATGAATTATTTCTTTTTAAAATCTTATAGACGTACCGAGTCTCTATCAATGAAGCAGCTTATCTACTGCCATAATGACTGAAATCAAATGTCATATTATCATTGTTTTTTTTTTTAAATTCTTTAGCTAACATAGGAGAGAGCATATCAGATAGAACTTTGAACACATCAACAAAGTCAGGATCACCAAGATTCATCCTCACAGCAAACACATGCTTCAAAGCTTCAATTGCTCGATGGAACCCACGGGAACCAGAAACACCTAAAAGAATTGCATCATAAGAAAGAATGTTTAGCATCTGTGGCAGTGGACAAAGAAAGCTGGGTCAATACAAAAAAAAATTCCAAAAAAAATATTAAAAAGAAGAAATTACCACCAAAGCAGATCAGAGATATACTCACAAGCACATTGGGGGGACACTGAAGGAGGAGGCACAGCAACCAATTTAAGCCCTAAAATGTTAGCAGATATTGGTTCTGTTAATTTAACTTTATATCTTTGCAAATCCTTCATTGTCAGTAACCCTCCAACCTTATGAAAATATCTAATTGAATATAATCCAGTTGAGCCATTATACAAGGCGACTGGACCAAATTTTGAAACTTTCCCTAGCGTATGTGCTGGTTTCGCACTGCAGCAGGTTTTGCCTGGCTGCAAAAGACTTCCATTTGAAGTAAATATATCTCGGAGGCCCTTATCTGCTAAGATCCCTGATTCTATTTTGATTATCTGCATATGGAGATATGGTGATATCTTAAACCCCAACTGAGCAAGACACTCAGCTGGCCATCAAGCCTCTTCCAAGGAAGCCTTCCATGTTGTTTTCAAGCTTTGAAAAGGCCTGCAATTTCCCCTGAAAGTGCTATGGAGAGGGCACCTTCTGCTTTCAGAGTAGCATTGCGGGCATACATATTCTGATAATGAATAACCACGTAAGAGAATGATTTCAAGAATAGTTTCCATGGAACATACAGTTCAACAAGCAATATGAGGTTCATAATTACTAAAATTACTCAAACTTGGGTCTTCCAGGTGAAGAATTTTATCTAGCCAAATGCTTGTAGAAGCTTCTGACCAAGTAAACATTGCCAATTATTTGGCTAATAAGAGCTTTTGAACCAAATCATACAACTCAATCGCTCCACAAAATTATACATAAATGAGGTAGAAAAAATAAAAATATATTGATTTTTCTTTTTTCAGAATTTTACTCGAAAGTGCCAATTGTAATGTAACCCTTGTAAGGAAGTATAAAAAGTAAGAAACCCCAAAAGATTCTTTTGGTACAACTTACAATATTGTGCTTAAATAGGAACTGTTTGCACTCAAGTTCAAAAACCAATCCAAAGAGGATTTGAGTAAAGTGATTTGGACTACCTCAGAAGCTTTCAAGGGGGCAGTTTTTCTCATATCAAAGGCTTGTGCCTTCCCAATTGCTAAACTCAGAAGCATAAAGGCTTTTCCACCAATGCCACTTGATGCTGGGCTTACGACCCCAAACAAAGAGCAGCAGCCACTGATGCATCAATAGAATGATCTCCTTCACGAAGAACTTCATCCCTATTCTGGAACATCGACAATCATCAGTGGCAACAGCACTATGATAACAGGAGATTTTTCTTAAAATCCCACTCCTGTTCCTACCAATAATCCTGACATGAGCAGGAACCATCCTTGAAATGGTGAAAACGAGTGGAGTCTCTCACAATAATTTCTCTGCCCACAAGCTTGGAGATAAATTTTATGGCAGAGTGGCAGTCATTACAAACTCTAAGGTTCTTCATGATTCTCAATGTAGTGTTCTCTGGGGTACTTATTAGCCCAAATGCAATAGCAAGTTTTTCACTGTGATGACTAAGGATCTGCTCTTTCACCTCTGGTTCAAGGTCATGCAATACTGATTCTGTATCTGGAATGAAACCCATTTTTTTAATCTCCTTCCAGATCTTTTCCATCATATTGTATATGGCATCTTTCTGTGGGTGAAGACCATCTTCGACCCCAAAGACATGGACTTTGTTTTGTATCTGAAGCCAACTGAATCCTTGATCTTTCTTCACTCCTCTATCCTTCATTGACTTTCTAATTTTAGCAGCATCTTCCCATCTACGACAAGCTGAATATAAATTAGCAAGGGCTGAATAAGCCCCACTGTTATCAGGCTCAATAAGAAGCAATCTTTCTGCTGCAATTTTTGCCAACTCCACATTTTTATGAACCTTACAAGAAGATAAAAGTGAACCCCAAGATATGACATCAGGTTCAATAGGCATACTTCTAATAAAATCATGTGCTTCTTGTAGCAATCCAGCACGCCCAAAAAGGTCAATCATGCATGCATAATGGCTTAAGGTGGGTTCAATTTTGTGTATATCTTGCATCAAATTATAATATCTCCGACCCTGTTCCACCAATCCCACATGTGTACAGGCAGACAGCAAACCAACATAAGTTATATGGTCAGGCTTCATACCATATGCCAGCATCTGCTCAAAAAGCTCAATGGCTTCTTCTCCATGGCCATGTTGAGCCAAAGCTATAATCATGGAAGTCCAAGAGACAGTATCTCTGTTCTGCCGTACTAAATTGAATACCTGCTTTGCATTGTTAAGGCTTCCAGATTTGGCATACATGGTGATTAGAGCATTGCTCACAGAAACTGATAATACTTCCCGTGTTCTTATGGCACTTGCATGAATTTGTTTGCCATGATACAAAGATGCCAAACTTGAACTGACACTTAACATGGCTGCAAGTGTGTGGCTATTTGGCTTGGGGCCTTCTGTAATCATTGATCTGAAGAGCTTTAAAGCATCATTATTCAAGCCATTTTGCACATAACCTACAATCATGGCCGTCCATGCAACCACATCACGGTCTCTTAGTGAGTTGAATATCTTTCTAGCTGGGTTCATATTCCCAAGCTTGATGTAGCCATCCAATAATGATGTAAAAGCTATAATATCAAGGTCTGAAGAACCACTTTGCTCTACAATCTTTCGTGCAATTTCAACCCCACCAGACTTGGCGTACATTGAAATCAGAGCATTCCCCACTGCCCCAGACATACCAAACTCAGTTCTAATGATATAGCCATGGATTTGTTCCCCGGGATCTAACTTCTCAAGATTGGCACAAGCGGACAAAGCACTTGCCAATGTGAACTTGTCGGGCCTTAATGAAGAATTCTTCAACAAGTTTGAGAAAATTTCCAGCGCTTCAAGATCAAAACCATGCTGATTACAACCTGCAATCATTGAATTCCACGAAACTATATCTCGAACTTCCATTTGTTTGAATTGGGCAAGAGCAAGGTCAACCCGACCAGACTTCATATGTAATGAAATCATAACATTCCAACTTGACGTGTTCTTCAATCTCATCATATCGAAAACAACTTTTGCCGTTACTGGATCGCCACACTTCACATACATGTTTAACAAGGAATTCACCACAGGAATACAACTGCTGAGCCCAAGTTTAACTACGAATGAGTGAACCTCCCGACCAATATTCAAAGCTTCAACGGCAGCACACGAAGCAAGAACATTGGTAATTGTGTACTGTGTTAGTGCCACTCTGCTTCCAACCATCTCTAAAAACATACTGATCGCATTTTCAAAACGACCCATCTGATTATACCCCACTATCATCGTCGTCCACGAAACGGAGTCACGGTCAGGAATTTCCTCAAACACGCGGTGTGCCTTATCGAACCTACCCTGTTTCGCATATGCGGATAGTATTGTATTCCAAGAGAATATAGTCCTCACATTCATTTCATCAAACACGCGATGAGCATCGGAAACAAACCCACTTTTTGCATAGAAAGTCATAAGATTATTCATCAGAAACACGCCAAGGTGAAGCCCGGCTTTGATTATTCGAGCATGAATCAATTTTCCGGCAAATGGGTCTTTGGATTTGAGGCTTGTTTGGAGGAGACAAGCATAGAAATCTGAAGAAGTAGGAGAGGGTGGTTTTGGGGCCTCCATTGTAGACTTACTATAAAGTGGAGCTTTAAACCCAATAGTCTTTGGGTTTTTGAAATTTCGAATTACTAATAAATTGGCGGGAAATTGAGATAGGAGTCAACTTTTTTTGACTGCAGATAGGAGTCAACTTAAAAAGCCGTTAGAACCAGGAAATTTTAGCAACGGTCAATTAAATTGAGAAATGAGAAGGAAACAGTAGCACAGTGGAATAAAAAGGAGTGGGAACTTGGGAACAGCAAAACTACTACAGGGTTGGCCTACATTTGTAGTTTATTTTGTTTTAAATGTTTTTTTTTTTTTCTTTTTTTAGAATAATAAGTATTTTAATACACACAAAGAGAGGAGAGAAAATTTTAAAGATTTTATTTTGTTTTAAAATGTTTTTATTTTTTGTTTTAATTTTTTATAATTAATAGAGAGAGAGAGAGAGAAGGGATTTAAATCTAAATTCCACTTCAATAGATTCTGCATTCTCAAAGCATAATACATTCAATTATCATCTATTAAATTAAAGAATCTAATAATATTGCTAAACCACGTATTTACCTTGAAAAATAGAGTTTTACTTGTATCTAAATAAAAAAATTTTGAAAAGAAAAATGTACTCCATATAACAAATCTTTTTTTTTTTTTTTTGGAGAAGAATGTATATAACAAATTGACTGGCTCATTTTTCTACTTTTTTTTTATAGTAGGTTTCTGACACCAATTTATGCAGGCAAGATTTAAAATTTTTTTTTTGAGGTAGAAAGATAGAAATTATTTTATTGATTTGTCAAAACGGTATACAAGAAGACATATAAACCCTGTTCAGGCACATCCGAAACAAGGGACAACTTGGACTTCTAATACAAGGATCAATACAAGCCCAATAAAACTACTTTGTCCATGGCTGAAAACAGGTTCAGCTACTTGGGCATTCCCATCCGTCCTTGACACTAATCCTGGACTAGCTCACCCATTATTCCTTTGTGCGTTGGTAAGGTTTTGGAATTCCTGCAAGAACCCCACAGCCCCCGCCAAGATAGCTTTTGGGTGGGGTTGAATTCTCTCAAAGTACACCTTATTTCGTGCATTCCAAATACCCCAGGATACCACAGCCCATTGTTCTAATTCCACTGCAGAGAGCTTCTGTACCAACTTTTTGAACAGCAGGAAGAAATCATTTGCTTCGTTTGGGCATTTTTGGATTTTCCCCGGGCATAGTGCCCAAACATTTCTCGCAAACGGGCATTCCCACAGCAAGTGACCAGCCGATTCTGGTTGTTGACAGCACAATTCGCACCGGGCATCCACATTCACCCTTCTCCTATGTAGACTCTCCCTGGTAGGTAGAATATTTGAGCAGGCACGCCAGATGAAATTGCGGACCTTTGGGGGCACATTCAACTTCCAAATTTTCCTCCAATGAGTCCAGTCCTTACCAGCTGAGGAGTTTTCAACCCGGTTTCGTTCCTGCAACCTATTAGCAACTTTATAAGCTGACTTTACAGAGAAAGAGTGGGATTTATTTTCCTTCCAGACCAGGACATCCCGAGTCGGATTATTCTGCAAAGGAATAGACAAAATTTCCATACGTGTCCGATGAGCGAAGAGGTCATGTATTTTTTCCCTATCCCATTGGAAAGTATGGTCATCAATCAAATCCTTTACCATCAAGTTGTGTTGTTGCTCACCCAGGAAAATTGGCCTATGGGACAGCCACCTGTGGGCTGACACCCTAATAGATTGGCCATCCCCCACCTTCCACAATGCTCCTTCTTTGAGTATATCCCTCGCAGCAATTAAACTTCGTCAAACATAGGATGGATTGTTCCCCAACTCAGCTTCCATAAATGAACAAGTTGGAAAGTATCGAGCCTTGTATACCCGAAAAAATAAAGAGTGGTTTTGATGGATCAACCTCCACGCTTGTTTTGCTAGCAAAGCTAAATTGAAAGCATGAATATCCCTAAACCCCATACCACCCATCTCCTTTGAGTTACACAACTTCTTCCAATTGACCTAGTGGATTTTCTTCTCATTTTTTGTCTGCCCCCACCAATACTTTGCCATAGTAGAGTTAATTGTGTCACATAGAGCTTTTGGGATTTTGAAAAAACCCATGGAGTAAGTTGGAATAGCTTGAGCAACTGTTTTGATGAGGGTCTCCCTTCCTGCCTTTGAAATAAATTTTTCCTTCCAGCCCATGACCCTTTTGGTTATCTTCTCCTATAACTCCCTAAAGGTGTTAACCTTTGATTTACCTCCCACCATAGGTAATCCGAGATAGGACTCACAATCCTCCATAATCCGCGCTCCAAAAAGGCCCTGGATGTCTGTTTTAATAGCTTGACTTGTATTCCGGCTAAAGAAGATAGAGGTCTTTTGTTTATTAATTTTTATCTTTAAAGGTGTTGGGGGCTAAAATTCTCTACGAGTTCATTTACAATTAAAATTTTGTATTAGGGTTTTTTTTTTTTTTTTTAAGTGTGTGTAAAACTTAACAAGCTATATTTCTTTTAAAGTTACTATGGCTTTTGAGTGGAGTTGTGATTTGCCTTTGTGTTAGAACCTCTTTCTCTTTCTCTTTTGTGTGTGTGTTTGTTTCTCAAAAAAAAAAAAAGCTATATTTCAAACTTTATTTGATACTTAAAAACTTTATTTTAGGTATTTAATAGAGTATATGGTATCATATTATTTTAAATTTAATTTAAATCATAAATGGATCAATTTGAAATAGAACGTATCTTTTTTTTTATAATAAAATTCCAAAGTATCTATTTTTCCTCCTTATAGAAACCTATTTGAGGACCAAATAGGTTTATTAATGCCACATAATTTATTCTATAAATAAAATAAGTTCAGCCAAACAATACCGGATTTGGTTTTGGACAAATAAAATATTAAGGATTTGTCGGTTGAATTAGGCCCAATTTCACAACTTTCTTCCTCTATACAATGAAATAATTTACTTGTACGTTTTAGAAGTAAATTGCTCACTCCAGTTTACTTTTGCTATTTTGGTAGCTTCCACGATTTATGCAGATATTCAACATTATAACTATGATTGCAAGGGAGTTAATTTGAAATTAGAGTTGGTCGTTGGTGTTTAAATTGGATAAAATTAGATCAAGATTGAGGCAGCACAACTCCAATTGTATTCAAACTCGGGGTTTTTTTTTTTTTTGGGGGGGATGAATAAGTTAGAAACTCGGGGTTTTATTTGACTACTTGAATTTTGTGATGTTTGCTTCTATTACCATGTCACTTGTCAACATCATTTTTTAAGCATTTTAGTCTTGTTTAAGTGCTTCCCTTTAGGTCAAAATTCTTTGATTTACATCAGCAAAAGACCACTCAAGCACCTGATTGAGCTGCTCAAAGCTAATCATTTTTAACTTAAAAAGAATTATTGCTAAGAGATTATTTGCCACACCCAAGTACTTTTGATTCTCTAAACCCTAATATGAAAATTCATAGAAGTAGATCTTGGTTGTGTTCTATTACATGAGTCCAAAACATGCTTTGTTGCTTTCAATAAAATGCTTTAGAGGGTGTTTGAGAGACTAATTGTTTATTTGTTGAAGGTACGGTAGAAAATGGCAGCCCTCTGTGCACACTGCCAAGGGTATGGCAGCCCCACGTGAGCACACTTCCTAGGCCATGGCATGCCCAATTGAGGTTATTTGGGATGCCAGCGTACTCACAAGTATGCTAGTGTGCACGCCGCATTGCCTCGCCCTGCCCGCAGACCAAATTGACTCGTGCCTTTTTCCCAAATTATGTTCCTAAATTCATTCTAAGATTTTAGAGAGGGTTTCCAGCAATCGGTTCGGCATTCTAAGCCTTTTTTGAATTTTTATGTTGAATTTGGACCTGAAATTTTTCCTAGTTCAAGTGCATTCACAAGAAGCACCTGTCATTAATCCCAACTTGAAACCGATATCAAGAAGTTAAAAAGCTCTGGTAGCTCTTCATCGAAACAGTCATTCATAAGCAGCTTGAATTTAAGAGTTGCTTAAAACACAGCTAAGGCACTGGCGTAAAGCCGTAAACACAGGGACACATGTGCATGCATATAGGCATAGTGCTAGAATGATTTCCATATGGAGTTTTTATTGTTGTGAGTTTTTTAATTAGTTGAACAATATATATGAATCAGATCAAAGGTCTCAACTTGAAAAAGATAATTGTTATTGAAATCATGAAATTGTCGTATTTGAATGCAATTCCAGGATAGTTGTGAGGTCAACATTGCAGGTGTCTTAAATTGGCCAATAGCACTTGCATTAATGTTTGTATAATAGAAAAAAAATATCATATTTTGCATCACCTCTTACAAAATTTTTTCTCTATTTTAGTATAACAACCTACTTTTTCTATAGTACATACTCACTTTTCAAAACATCCAATATCAAATTATCTAATCTACACTTCATTTCATTAAAATATTAATTTTTCTTGATTTTGTTAATTGTCTCTCTTTTTTCACACAATAACATCCATCATCCACTCCCTTCATTCATCCTCGGAACACGTAAAGAAAAAATAAAATAAAATGCAAAATAAATAATATTAGTGTAAATTTATAAGATTATCATAGCAATCATGTATTTTTACACAATTAATATCCTAACGTGCGTGAATTTTGGGCTTGGTTGCCTAAAATGTGGTTCTTTTTATTTTATACAAACATTGATGTGAGTGCTCTAAATCCGAAATTCACCCACATTAACCTATGTAAAGTTATGTAAAAATACATAGTTGTTATAATAACTGTGTAAATTTATACTAACACTATTCATTTCACATTAAGTTTTTTATTCTTTTTTAACATATTCCGAGGATGAAAGAAGAGTGTGAATAGTGGTTGTAGTGTCATGTGTGTAACAAAAGAGAAACAATTTAAAAAATCAAGAATATTTTATATTTTAATGAAATGTAGTGTAAATTAGATAATCTGTAGGGTGTTTTATAAAGTATGTAAAATAGAAAAAATAGATTTCTATGCTTAAAAAAGACAAGAATTTTTGCACCAACAGATTCTCTTATATACTTTCTAAAATGGAAATGTCAAATATGCTAGCAAATGCACAGGTGAACCAAAAAACCATGCTATACTGAATAACATGTGATGACGGACCAAATTTTCAATTCTGCTATGTATGTGGCGCATTTAATCACATTATTTTTAATGCAAAAAAAAAAATCACATTATTTTCATTTCATTTAGGTTTCTACTTTATCATCTTCTCCACACACAAAAAAAAAAAAAAAAGGAAAAAGAAAAGAGTTTCCACTTTATCAAAGTTTAGCATTTATGGGAGAGAGAGACCTTGACAATAGTAACTTGAGGTTCTGCTATGTGGCACATTCAATGACATTATTTTCATTTCATTTAAATTTCCACTTTATTATCTTCTAAAAAAAAAAGGTTTCTACTTTATCAAAGTTTAGCATTTAGTCCGTTAACGCCTTTAGCCTAAGGTTATACCATTAGAGATATTCTTAGAGAAAAAAATAAATTTAAACAAAATCTAACAAAAAAAAATTTAACACACAATCAAAAATATAAAAAGAATGATTATCAATATTACGATAGGTTCAGATTCTAAATTATATTAATATTAAAATTTTACATTTTCTCAAAATAATTGAAATTTATTTCTCATATAGTAAAATATTTAATGAGTATTATAAATTGGCCATATAAATAATTTATTATCAAATATTTTAAAGTGAACTTATAACATTTTTTTTATAAGTAACGAAAAATTTTATTAGGAAAAAGCAAACCTAGTACGTCGTCAATACGTGGAGAAATTATACAGTCCTCTGGTGGACCACGTCACTTATCCACCATTCCACTAAAAGACTCTCACTTGTTTAAAATTGTTGAGTCAGTAATCAGTTTCTATTTAAATTTTTTTTCTAATTCAGTAATTTTAAACAAGTGAGAATTTTTTAATGGAATGGCCGACCACGTCACTTGTCCACCATATGTACCTTGTAATTTCTCCAATACGTGAGAGAAACACAATCAATTAAAAAAAAAAATAATGAAGCGGAACATTGGCTAGTTCCACCGGATTGGATGGAAAACCATCTGCCAGCAGCGTAAACAAAAGACACAAACTTCAATGAATTGCCTAATACTACTCCAGCATTTCAAAAACCAGCAGGAAACCCACCTTTTCTTGGATCACTCACAGCCACAAGCTTTCCAATGCCTCCATTTTTCTTCGAAGTCCCTACATCTTGAACTATAAACTGGCAAGCAGTCCCTCCTGACAGGCTCTGTAGGACATGCCCCTTCTTTCGAAGAGCTGCCCTGATATCAGCAGGAACATCAAAGTGGTCACCACTCACAGCTGTCCAGTTCTCATAGGATACAACATTGGGTATCAGCTGGTTAAACAAAATTGTCATATTAGAATTTCTAGTGGCTACTTATGGTACAATAAAGAGTAAAAACTAATCCTCTACATTCAAAATAAGGGGGGGAAAAAAGGCTAACAGCTCAAAAATGGGAGAATTAATGCGTTTGGCGATGAAATGGGTTGGTTGAGAGAAGCAAGAAACTGAAATAGCTGTATATGACTAATATGGTGACCGGAATCCTACAATTAGTCAAAAACAGTAAGTCCTCCAACCTAATAAAACAGCCTGCTCTTCAAGACACTTATCCATAAGCACTGATGCAGTCTTATAGTATTAGATGAAATATTTTAAGTGAAACCTCATCAATAATTAGCTAGTTAGGTGACTCAATGACATTCATCTTTTATTCCATTTTTTCTGAACATGCAAAATTTATCCTTACAGGAAATTTTAATGCAGGTGAACCAAATCCACCCACAAAAGTTCAAGAAAAAATGTCTTACCTGTGAAACTTAGCCCTGTTCTCATACTAAGAAACTTGACCCTAATCTAAAACTTAGCAAAGGCTTGACCAATCTAATCAGATATATTTAGACCTAAGCAGCAACCTTTTCTTGATCTAAATGCAAGCATTATCACTAACCGCTCCTATCAACAGCATAGAGCTTATATATCGCAAGTGTGAATCATAAGGTATACTCAGAGAAAGAGAGTTGGATAACAACCTGGTGACAGAATCTTGGTGCCATGACAGAAGAGAATGGATCCATTCCCCGGGCAAAATGATTCAAGAGAACCTCCGCAGTTGCGGCAATGATCTTGCCTCCCCCACTAGCCCCTACCACAGCTTGCAGTTGTTCATCCTGTAGAAAGCATTGAAAAAAGGTCACGACTTATTGCACATGAATATATTCTATAATATGAAAAGCTTTAAAAAAAAAAAAAAAAAAAAAAAAAACAAACAGATATCAGTATATCACGAAGGAACATATATGATAAGTAGACACGACAAACATTATTTTAAAACATTCCCTGAAATAAAATTTCTGCCCAATATTGTACCGTATGTAACTGTACTGTTCTGCTGTTCATTCTGAAGGTCCCAACAAGCAATAGGAAAGTTATTAGAAAATTAATCTGGTAGTTTGGAAATGATACCAGTCCTAACTTGAGTGGAGAGCACTCTTAAAGCATACCTTTAAGACAATAGTAGGTGACATGGCAGAAAATGGCCTTTTTCCTGGCCGGATAAAATTAGCTGGTGCCGGAGGGGGAATATCTGCAGAAACATTTGTAGGGATCGAGATATCATCCATTTCATTGTACTCTTCCTGTACTTGGTGACAGAATTAGTGAACCACAATATGAATTCACAGTAGTAGTCATGGCTACAGCATTTCGCTCACGATCTACGATAGACAGATGGCTGGTACCATGCTCGTGGATTTGATTCCATCTGTTAGAAAACAGCATTTAGTATAAACATTTGGGTTATAAATTGTGAATATGTAGGTCATCTACAACCAAAAAGATAGAAATGAAGAGGTAAAGACAAGTCACAGCTTTTGTTAAGCATTAACTTCTGCCCATAATATCTAAATTGCAGCCTTTGTTATAGACATTCTCATTCAATTTCAACCACCCAAATATGTGAGAAGTGACCTTTTCAAAACAAAAAAAAAAAAAGGTATAACAATTTGAATCTTGAGGCAAAAAATAATTCTATGTAAGAAACACAGAATGTCTAATTAGAATAAATTTCATGCACAGTGTTAAGATTATAATGCTTTATAAATAATCTTGATACTCGTCCTCTAGATTTATTACATCTCCATGCTAATGTATGCAAGCTCACAGGTACACTTTCATTACCAACTAAATTGTGATGCAACGAAGGTAGACCACAAATTGATGATTAATTCAAATTCTGAGGAGCATCACCAGAAAAATAAACCAGATAAACTTCAATATTTGACACATAACTTTTACTTTTCCATATTAGAAACTTTAATCCGGAAAAGACCTGAACTTTGGCACTAACATGACACAACATGAACTTGAATTCTGTTAAATTACATGCAAGAATTTGAGACAACACAAAGCTAAGTTCCTCAAAAAAATCAATATTAGTTATTTATCTTTAAAATCTTATTTTCTATACCAGTGAAGCAGCTTACCTGCCACCATAATGACTGGGATCAAATGTCATGTTGTCAAATATTTGTTTCTTTAATTCTTTAGCAAACTTAGGAGAGAGCATATCAGATAGAACCTTTGACACATGAACAAAGTCAGGATCACCAATATTCATCCTCACAGCAAACACATGTTTCAAAGCTTCAATTTCCCAATGGAGCCCAAGGGGGCCAGAAACACCCGAAGGGATTGCATATTGGGCTAGAATGTTTAACATCTGTGGCAGCAGACAGATACAGCTAAGTCAAAAAAAATTTCCAAAAAATATTAAAAGAAGAAAAGAAAGAATATAATATGACACCAAAGTAGATCAGAAATATACCCACAAGTGTCATTGGAGGACCCCCTGAAGGAGGGGGCATGACAAGCAATTTACATCCTAAAATGTTAGCAGAAATTGGTTCTTTCAATTTAACTTTATAACTTTGCAAATCCTTCATTGTCAATATGCCTCCAACCTTCTGAACATCTCTAACCAATTTGAATCCAATTGAGCCATTATACAAGGCCACTGGACCAAATTTTGAAATTTTGTTTAGTGTATGTGCTAGTTTCTCATTGCGGCAGATATCGCCTGCCTGCAAAAGACTTCCATTTGAAGTAAATATATCTCGGAGTCCCTTATCTGCCAAGATCCCAGATGATTTATTGACCATCTGGGTGTGGAGAAATGGTGATATCTTAAATCCCAAATGAGAAAGATGCTCAGCTGGCCTCACAAGCCTCTTCCAAGGAAGCCTTCCATGTTGTTTCCAAGCTTTGTAAAGACCTGCAAGTTCCCCTGGAACTGCTATGGACAGGGCGCCTTCACCTTTCAGAGTAGCATTGCCAGCATACATGTTCTGAAAATGAATAACTATGTAAGAGAATGATTTCAAGAATCATTTACATGGAACATAAAGTTCAACAAGCAATATGAGTTCATAATTACGATTCCAATATTTGTCAATTTCATCTGTATCTTAAAATGGTAAATTTTCCAAATGTCTTCATGTTAGAAAGATAAACTATGCGGATACGTATTAATTGCAAAGACAATTTTTTTTTCTAAATAAGGATTATTGGGTCATAATCTTTGGACATGCATGTGCAAAACTCTTTCGTTTTTTGAGCAGGGCTAAATCGAAGACCATTCATCGGATAAGAAATTGAGTTTTGTAGATGGGATGGATAAACACGGGAAATTACACAAATGATCAGATGGTTAAGATCCATTCAGCTAGGGAATGGTTTGACTGTCTTGGGTCTTCCAGGTGCAGACTTTTTATCTAGCCAAACACTGGTGGAAGCTTCTGACCATGTAAACCTGGTCCATTATTGTAATATAAATTGAGTACTGACTAATAAGAGCTCTTCAACCAAAGCATACAACTCAAATGCTCCTCAACAGTATAAATGGATGAGATAGAAAAAATAATAATATATCAATTTTTCTTTTTTGACATGTAAGAAATTTACTAAAAACTGTCAATTGTAATGTAACCCTTGTAAGGAAGTATAAAAAGAAACAAGCCCCAAAAGATTCATTTGTTACAACTTAGAATATTGTGCTTAATTGGAACTGTTTGCACTCAAGTTCAAAACCAATCCAAAGAAGATTTGAGTAAAGTGATTTGGAATACCTCAGAAGCTTTCAAGGGGGAAGTTTCTCTCATATTAAAGGCTTGTGCCTTCCCACTGGATAGCCTGAGAAGCATAAAGGCTCCCCCACCAAGGCCACTTGATGCTGGGCTTACAACCCCCAAGCAAAGAGCAGAAGCCACTGATGCATCAACAGCATGACCTCCTTCCTGAAGAACTTTCATCCCAATTCTGGAACATCGACGATCATCAGTGGCAACAGCACCATGATGTGCCACAATTACTTCATGTCTACGTTTGGTTGTACCACTGACAGCATTAAGGCTTGAAGTTGGAGAAAACAGTATAAAGAAGAGAAATGTAATGGTAGGAGATAAACAAAACTGAGCTGCAGCCAAGAGATACAAGAGGCTTTAGTTCCCCAAGAAACAAATCAAGAAAACATGTTATAATGGGAGGAAGTTAGATAGCTTACATTTAGATGCCATCAAGTAGAGCAAAAGATCTCAAATTACTTTGCTAGAAGATTTAGTTTACACAATCAAGGAGAGACTTAATACTAGCCCCTTTGTGGCATTGGTGGTTAGGTGCTTGCATATTCTTGTGGTCGAAGGGTTAAGGCCAGTAGAGAGGGTGAAAAGAAGAGTTTTGTTTTTTCTTTTTTCAACTCTTGCACAACAGGATTGGTGTGGTAAAATAGACACAGGCCGATGCCTCACATGTGTAGTTTCTTTAAAAATTTCTCCCATAATAGACTGAGTTCTATGTAATTGATCTCAACTAGCACATAGGAAATATAGGTAACTTTAACAAAATTAATAATCAACATCTTTGGGGCATCCACCTCAACACACACTCAGGAATAGCTAATTCTGCGCCTCCCCAAATTAGCTTCGTCATGATCTGCATATAAAGAAATGCAATTAATGTGAACCATATGAGTTGGTCATCAAGGATAAATGTGTTGATAGGCAACAAATTAATGTCAGTATGGCGTGTAAAACTCAATAAACTTTCATTGTAATTATAAGTTGTATCACCAAAACAATAACTCCAAACAAGGCCATAATCTATTATGACATCCTAATCCCATCACACATCCTTTTCACATACAAAATCTTAAATTTGGAGATTTTATATCTGTGGATGACCATCTAAGATGTATATCAGTGTAGGACCATCTAAGATGCACAGTACAGCTAAGGGGACACGGCATTTCCTGGAAAACCTTAGGTACGATATGTCGGAGATATGTGTATTATTACTTATTAATTATATTTTAATTATATTTTTATATATTGTTAAGCATTTATTTTTCATTTATTGTGAAACATATATCAATTTAAGAGCAATAATGGATAATATAATGAATCCATGACCAATAAATGATGTTTAGAATACAAACCAAGATTCAAAAGAGTAAATAAAAGATAACTAGATGAATTTTCAACATTGAAACCAATATATATAAATATATTAAAATTAAAATTCTTACAAGTTTGGATTATCTCTCACTATCAAGAGTTGGGTTACAACAACATCCAAGCCGTATCATGGGTGTATAAGTATCCTAGATGTATTGGCACTTAAAAACAAAACAAAAAAACAAAATGACTGGGTACATATCATAGAGGTCTTTGTTACAATAAGTATTAAATACGGGTATGTGAATAAAAATGGAGTATCTGTGCATCTTAGATTACCATACAATGTTGTGCAACTAAGGAGCACTCAAGTTCAATAAGCATTAATGATTAAGTTATGTAATTATTGTTTCCACCTTTCCCAAATCCAATTTCCACCCTTGTAAACCGGATGCCTCTACAGACTAAAATAAATAAATCAATGGCCTTCAAATCTATGTATTAGCACATAACAATCTAGGAAGAAAGAACGGACCAGGTATGAGTGCGACACAGCGACAAGGTATTTAAAAAAAAAAAAAAATAGGACATGGATATGGCAGGACACGTCTATTAAATAATTATTAAATATATTTTTATTTATATTTTCTAAAATCATTAAGCATTTATTTTTCATATAATGTTAAAAAAATATCAATTTAAGAGCGATGATGGATAATAAAGTGAATTCATGGCTATTAAAGGATGTTTAAAAATTAGAATACAAACCAAAAATAAGAATATTATTTAATTTTCAAATGTACTGTTACTATTAGAGCATGAATGCTCTATTTTTTTTGTGAAAGGGTATTTGATTCCTCTTATTCCCGTGTCCCACAATTTCTTTTTAAACATTTAAAAAAGGACATGGCTAGGACACGCATGCAAAAGTGTCCTAGGCATGTCCCATGTCTAACATGGGTATGACACCCCAAATGAAGTGCCTATGCTTCATAGATAATAGTATAACACCCTTGTTTTCCTCCATATTAGCAGGAAATTTTTCACATGCAAGTTTCCCTCTCGTGTCTAAAAAACATCCCTAGTTTGATATACCCCATAATTATGCCTTTGTTTTCTTTTAAATTAATAATTTACTCACTTGTCTAGAGGATCTTAAATTCATTACCTCACCTTCCATCTCATTTTTTCAAGAGGAGTTCAAATCTTACTAGAACTAAAGCTCATTGGGACAAGAAAAAATTTTCAATACTCCATAACTAATGCTCACTCTTCTTACATGAATGGTGGATCTTTTTTTTAATATATAAGTAATAAAAACATATTATAAAAAGAAGAAAAGTGTCACCTAAGTAACAAGGAGTATACATCAGGGACAAAGTACAAATCAAGAGCATAAAGTACAAAGTCCAAGAACCCATGAACTGAATAGTGGATCCTATTATGAGTTTAATTAATGGGACCCATCCTTGTGTGAGTAGATGGAACATTGCACCAAGAGTACTCAATAATTACTTCATTAACAGTTATTACAAATCTTTAGGTCCAGCATCATCACATTTCCCACATGAGAACCAAATTCTTGCCACTCTGTTATATTATGAATGAATTATAAACAGCATAAAATCTTACATTCTTAAATATCACAGTTTAGGACATTGCAAAAAAAATCCAAACAACACCCATTAATCTTTGTTATTTTAGTTTCTTACTCAATGAAAGCTACACCTTAGTGAACACCATATTGTACATACTATATAGCTTGACTTGACATACAAACAAGGCTGTTTCTTGTTCAACTTCACAACCCAAAACTTAAGTTACTTAACCATCCTTTATCAGTGCCCAACTTGATACTTTCTAAACATCCTTGTACTAATCCTCATTCAATTTCTTAATGCAGACCTCAAAGCAACATATTAAAATGAAAACCCATTAACAAAAATAACCAAAACAGAAGCCTAAAGTCACTCACATGCCATGACTCCTCTGCACAAATTAGCTCACACCCATTGTGACTGTGTTGTCTTCTTCTTCTCCTTCTTCTTCTTCTACTACTAGTACTACTTCAGCCTCATGGAATTTGATGGGACCAAAGTTGGGGTGGAACATGCACAGAAGGTGTCTACCCATTGGCAAGAATAGTAGAAAAATGAGGCAGTGAAGCGGCTGGGGCATGTGAAGAGTGGAGAAGTTTGGGTTGCAAAGTCTCCTCCTGGCAAAGAAATGAAGAATCAAATATCAGGAACTCTGACCACTCGTTGTTGAGTGATTTTTTTTTTTTTTTTTCATAACAGATTGACCGATAATTTTCTCTTTTTCCTTGGTTCGTTAATTGGGCTCAAAATTTTTACTATAGTCAAGTAGAATAATATCTAATTTTATAAGATCAAACTGTTTTTTTTTTTTTTTAAATTATTAAATTCTTAATGCTACCCCCTGTTTTTTTAATAATTCGGTAGTTGAGGGAAAGGGGATTTTGAATCTTGAATGTCTCAGTTGGAAATATTAGAAACAGATTGAGTGTAACATAAATTTAGTGATATTAAGCACAATCCAGGATTGAGCACTACACCCCAAAAGTGTGTTTCTAATTGGGAAGCACCACTCAGAAAGAAGAAACAGAAATTGACTCATAACACAGATGACTCTGATATAATCAAAACTTGAGAAGCAGCATTTTTTTTTCTTGCTAAAAAACAGAATGAGTGGTGGTGATGGTCTTCATTACTAATTGCTGCATCAAATTGTAAAGTAATAGCATCTACTGCTGCAAAAAAACGTTATTTTATGACTTTTTTTTATGCAATTGAAATATAAAACATATATAAAGATGTGGAGGCATGTATCTGAAACCAGTCAAGATAAATAATATTATCCCCATTTAATATTTCACCTAGATTAACAAAAACGACACAGTGCTACAATTTTACAAAATCTTCAAAAGCCAAAAGAGCTTTACTTTCCACCAACAAAGAGTTACAAAGGCAGGTATCAAATTTTACAGAGAATTCAAGGAATAACACTTACAACAAAAACAACTTTTTTTTTTATTTATAATTTTTTCGTCCACATACTCATCCATGAATTTCCCTTATAGGAGATGGGAATGCAGTATTTTTTTATATTTTATTGTTCAGTTCTTTAAAGAAAATACAGCCATGCAGTTCAAAACATTGTGAAAATCTAAAGTAATGAGACTTAACAGAGCAGAGAAGTGAAAAAAAAAAAAATCACCTTGCCAATGGCAATACTAGTGTCCGTGTTCCAGCAGCATCCAAGGAATCTCTTGCTTCACGAATCTCATGACTCATATCAGCCATTTCTGCAACAGACATACCCATTTCCTGAAGAAGAAGAAGAAGAAGAAGTGAGACCGAGAGAGAATGATACTATACTATTACAAGCGGTGGCAAACTTGTAATTAAAGCAAACTTGGGTTTATTTTTATTTTTTTTATCTTTTGGATAAATAAATAAAAGTAAAACTAGGGAGAAAGTGGGAGGATAGAAAATTATGAGAGGATGAAAAATATTAGGTTTTCCTCTTATGTGTTTGGTTGGAGGGATAAAAAAGTGGGAGGGTGAAAAACTAAAGGGAATGATAGAAAATATAATTTATATAAATTGACTATTATAATCTTATTACATAATATATATAAAATAAATTTATTTATATTTATTAAATAATATAAAATTTACTATATCATATATATAAATTTTTATTATTATAATGTAAAAATTATAATAGTGTACATATAAATTTAATTGGGTAAAGGATTTTTTAACCAGCAAAAAGGTGGTTAGCAAAAAAAAAATAGATCACGTTGAAAAAAAAAAAGAAAAAAAAAAAGAGAAGAGAATCTGGAGGTTGGACCCATTGGTGAAGGAGGTGAGAAGGGGAAAGTGATAAGGATATTTGTGGCAAAAGTCATCAGGTGGGGTAGGTGAGAATAGGGCATTTTTTGTAAAAATGTTACTATAGCACTTTTCTCTTCAAGATTTTCCTTCCGATTTGGGAGGAAAAAAAAAATGTGAGCCCGGAAAAGAAAAGTTTCTCCTGAATTTTCTCTCCTTCCTATTTTCCTTCCCCCAACGAACAGTGAAAAACACATTTTTCACCCTATTTTTTTCTCTCTATTTTCCATTCTCCCTATTTTTACCCCAAACGAACACAAGTACAGTCATTTCTCCACCCAAAAAAAAAAAAATCAATAAACTCATATTTTTACGTCATATTTTGTGTTAATTTAATGCTATTTACTGTATTTAATGTATAAACTCATGTTTTATATGTAACAAGGGGATATAGGATAATAGGATGAATGTAAATTGACTTAGAGAAAGAAATACAATTTCCAGAACTTTAATATATTATTTTATAGAATTTTTAATTTCAAAGTCCCCCCAAATTAAAGTATCTTTTTAAATTAAGGATATAGAAGGGGAAGAACAGAGAGGAAAGTTTGTGGGAAGAAACATAATATTATTAATGAAGCATTTGCAATTTCAGGCAGGGCTATGTGAATCTAGTTTAGCCCACAAGTGACAAGACCGGTTGGATATTCTAGGCGTAATTTGAAAAATCAGGATTCCCGCTGCGTTGGTTTGAAATTTCACACTTACTAGTTGCTAATAGGTGTAATGCACAAATAATTATATAAAAGTTAAAAAAAATTGAGCAAAAATTAAATATATTTATTTTGTTTAAAGGTATATGATTGGCTTAAAAAAAAAAGGTCTGACTTGAAAATGATTAAAAAAGAATGAAAATCACAATGCTTAATTGTAACTAAATCTACTATCTAGAACTAATATAATTATCTATGTTATATTGATAATAAATTTACAAATTACATTCTCATATCTTCCATCATCTAGAAAGTAACTGGAGTAATGATTATATATATGTAGTGCATAAATTTTATTATATTACCGTATAAAAATTTTATAATAGATGATCAAAAAAATTAAAATAAAATCTAAAGTTTTTGAAATTTTTTGAAATAGAATTTTAGTTTTTTTAAAACTTAGCTAATAGAGTTTTAACTAAATTGATGTTACATTTAGCTACATTCCATATGCAATACATTCACACCTATTAGTAGTCTATTATGATACTTTCAAATAATATCCTAATACCTATCTATAAGGGTCTTCGTTTGATGAAGCCATAAAAGGAGTTTAATAGAAGTCAACGTTTCCAATAATTTTTTATAAAAAAATTAAGTTCAAAAGTCTTTCAATTGTAATTTTTTAAAATCATAAATAAACTTTATCTAAACTCTAAATGAAAGTGTTCGGAATGATCACATCAGTGATACCATATAATAATAATTGCAAATAACAGTATTATTATTTATGATTAACAGATGAACAATTGAAACTGTGAATTAACCCTTCAAATACTAAGTTTTAGCAACAACAAAATATATACAAAAGACTCCAAATATTGGAACATATTTTTTCCAATTCAATCAAAACCAAAGTTTCAAAAATAATTCCAAATCAATTAAACCTAATACATACATACACATGAATATAAACAATTCCAAAAATATTTTCTTTAGCTTTTAACATACATTAAACCTTACAGGAAAAACTTACATTTTTTACAAAATAAACCCAAGTTTTGAAAGCTTGGAAATATTTAACTTGGTCAAATTGTTTGCTACATGTACTGTCCGTCACGTTATCATGATATTATAAAATCAAAGATGCATCAATCCCTTTACTACTTGAAGATTCCAACCAATTTCAACCCAGGAAAAAAAATACAAACACAAAAAATTCGACCGAGTAAAAGAAATGACAAAAAGACGGTCCCTTTGAAGTTTGATCAGTTTCAGTAGACACCCACATCAATGAAACTTG
The DNA here is from genome assembly GCA_033629205.1 of Lithocarpus polystachyus. Classification (NCBI taxonomy): domain Eukaryota; kingdom Viridiplantae; phylum Streptophyta; class Magnoliopsida; order Fagales; family Fagaceae; genus Lithocarpus; species Lithocarpus polystachyus. The sequence continues at coordinate 40,241,058 of CM066167.1, forward strand.
CAGATGAGGAAAGAATATTACGTATATAGGAGTCTTAAGTGTCAGAGTCTCACCAGAAGGCGAAAGAACACAGAGAGTGTGTCACTGTGTCAGTGTCAATTACTCTCTCACTGTCTTTTAATTTGTTGTCAATCCTAAGTCAGTTCCTCAGACTAAAACAAATGGATGACTAAATGAGAAACTTGAGATTGATCTTCAATAGTCAGCTTGGCATGCAACACCCTGCCTTTGGTCTCCATATTTTTGTTACCTAGTCGCTAACTTGTGCTATGCATAGGAGTTTACTTATTTATGAGGTAAACTAAAATAATTTTATAAAATTTTAAATTGATTAAGAAACTACACCATTACATGATTTGTTCTTGTATGACTTTAATTTGTGTTACAATTTGATGAAGAAGTCATTGCTTGAATATGCAATGGCTTACAAAAAATCTGTTAGACAATTTCAGATACTGCAAAAAAAAAATAACTTAAAAATTTAGATATTAAAACTTCTGAAATACCAAAAAATATTAAAGAATTAAATTATTCACGGCTTAAAAATTATTGAAACAAAACAAAATATATATGACTAAAAAATAGAAAAAAAATATAAGAAAAAGATTGGGTTATATTCAAAACAATAATCCAAGGCTATAAGTTTGCACCCTATCATAAAATATCGTGTTAGTGAAGTAGAGAGATAACAACAACAACAATAATATCAACGTTTGAGTTTGAGTTTAAGTTGGATTTGTTAGAGAGATGGAGTTTCACTCATTGTTAAGTTTGGACTAAACAAAAATAATTTTATTTAAATATTGTGCTGACGTGAAAAATTGTGAAAACTTCATAGGTTTTGGTTATATATATACTAGCATTACTCCCGTGTGTTGCACGATTTTAATTTGGAATAATTTTATTGAAAAATAACAAATTAATAATCGCTTGAGTCTAGATCATATAAATTGTATATATTGTTCTTTGGATTCAAACAATCACACAACATATTTATATGAAAAAATTCTTGAATTTAATAATTAAAATGTGTTATGCACTTAAAGAGTATAGACTACATGGTATTTTGTTTTTCAAACCTTTATTTAGAGTTATGTTTTGATACATTAATGGCCTCTTTTATCTAAAGGAGTCCTAATGGATAAAAAGGATAAAGAAAATTGTTAGAAAAAATTATTAGTTCAAGTAAATAGTTGCATGATCATATTAAGATGTGAATCCTTTTTCATGATGTAGATTTAATATTACTTGCTAATAGCAATCTTGTGAAGGAATATGTTGTTGATAATATATAACATGCTATGTTAAAAAAAGAATTTCATGAATACTATTCAAATGTGTTGTGGGTGATAAATATAGGTATGGATATTGACAGTTGTAAAAACCAAAATAAAATTTTATTACAATGAATCGAAATTTAAAATAATAAAAAAAGTTACATGCTCATAATGTTAGACAATTTCTTTTGCACACATATAATATCATTAACAACAAAAATAAAAATGAGAAATAGTAACATAACAATTTTACTTCTCAAGAAAATTAATTTAATCTAATAACACACATATAAACATAACACAAATACAAATAGAACCCTTGTTGTAGGAGAGAATACAAAATTTGATAATTCTTAAATAATATTTATAGAAGTTTATATAATATATTTCATGGATTTAAAATTGCATTTATGACTCATAAGCAAAACCTTAAAAAAAAAAAACAAAAACAAAAACAAAGAAGAGAAATACATACCTGTAATAGTTTGGATGGTAGGTTTGATAAAGACTTTTACTATGGATTTCACAAACATCAAATTTCCTAAGTAATAAGAAAAAAAAAAAAAAAAAAACAAAACAAAACAAACAAACAAAGGAGAGTTAGATTTCTAAACAGCATAGAAATTGTAAGAGAATGAGAATTATTGATAATGGGGGAGAGAAAAGAAGTAGAAGAAGAAAAAGTTGTGCCTAAGAATATATAAAAATACACTGGAAAAACATTATATATATATATATAGAGAGAGAGAGAGAGAGAGAGAGAGAGAGAGAGAGAGAGAGAGAGAGAGAGAGAGAGAGAGAGAATTTTCAATTGTAAGGAACTTAAATTTCTAATCTTTCTAGAAATTATAAGAGAAGAAGAATTAACTTAGGATGTATGTTTATCCCAAAAAAAAAATGTCACATAGTCATTAAACGTAATTTAGGTAAAAAAACAAAAAAGAAAAAAAAAAGAGAAAGAAAGAAAGTAAACGTAAATGGCAATAAGGAAATAGGATAGACATTTTTTTTTTAAAAGTTATAATCAGCTTAGAAGTTTAAAGTTATCCAAATAAAAAGAAGTTAAACTCAACATAACTTTATAAAAAAAAGTGATAAAGTCATAGAAGAAAAGTTGATAGTAACAAAATTATATCTATAAATTTCTGCATGTGTAGTATGTTGCTGTTTTTTAATAAAAATGTAGTACGTTGCTTTTTTTTCCTTAATTAAGAATTTTAATAAATGACTAGATGAAGCATTTGGATTGTAATTAAATTAAGATATAATTTGGATTGTAATCAAAGTAAGATTTTTATCAACTTAGAAATTATAAGAAAAGAAAAATTATATCTATTTTTTTCTTAAAATTTTAAAAAAATCCTACAATATAGTGAAGCCATTTAGCGCAATCACGGCATCTAAGCCTAACTTTTATTATATAGTGTAGGAACACAAATTACAGGATGGGCCTACAAGTAAAGGAGACTGGGGCCCATGACGTAAACAGTATCCTTGGAATGAATTTGTAGAGAGTGGGCCGAGTAAACTTGGTTGAACACGAGTGGGTTGATGGCCCAAGTATAGTTATGATCAGACTAACATAAATGAAGTTCTAAAATGGCACTGGGTTCTTCTCGGCTTGGTCCGAGGAGTGAGCTCAAGCAACTGTTCTAAATACTTGTATCTTTTTCTTTCTTGCTCTCTTCTTCAGTTACTTCCCTTTTTATCCTGATTGTTCGATGATCCATTTCTCTGCCTTTTGTTCTATTTATAGGCCAATTTGCCTCACGTGCCAGTCAAGTGATTTTCCTTTGATACTTGTCTCATCAACCTTCCCTTGAGGTCTTCATACGGCAGCTGTAAAGGATCAGGATCACTATTCAGATATCTTTTTCCATTAATGCGGCCATGAGATTAGCTGCAGGATCATAAATGCGGTGGTAGCAGCCTTTTACATAATATCTCATTGCTGCCACCTGTCTTTTTACCTACATAAGTGACCGGAAATGCTAGGATCAATGTTGGAGCATTTTTCTGGATCGTCCCTTTGATCATCCGAACAGGCAGTGATCCTTAGACCACTCCTTTCTTCCTTCACACAAATTATACTTCATAGAGGAGTTAGACCAGGTACTCTCCTCATGATTTACTGTCCTCGGACGGATAGGTCTCCTCGGACAGGCCTATGGCCCATTATCTGGAATTGGGCCTTTCACTCCTACATATAGTATATGATTTACATATATATATATATATATATATCTTGAAACAAAACAAAATATATATTATTAAAAAATAGAAAAATATAAGAAAAAAATTGGGTTACATTCAAAACAATAATCCAGTGCTATAAGTTTGCACTCTACCATAAAATATCACGTTAGTGAAGTAGAGAGATAATAACAATAATATCAACATTTAAGTTTGAGTTAAGTTGGATTTGTTAGAGAAATAGAGTTTCACTCCTTGTTAAGTTTGGACTAAATAAAAATAATTTTATTTAAATATTGTGCTGATATGGAAAATTGTGAGAGTTTCGAAGGTTTTGGTTATATATATATACTAGTTAAAGGCCCGTGCGTTGCACGGTTTTATCATAAACTTATATAATATATATTTTATTTGTTAAACAATAACCAAATAAATAATTATTATAATAACAAAAGGAGTATATTTATGCTTATTTAGACTTGCATATTTGCAAATTATATTATGTTTCCAACTTGCATGTATCTAAAATATTATTTTTCCATTTATATCAATAGTAAATATATATTCAAAGTTAACCAATGGTAAATGTTAACATAAATTATTAGCTTATAACTTACAAATTGTGCTCTAATGAGACTTGTAGGTACATGTATCAAATTGTTTTTATCTGAATTTTGTATATAGTGAATTTGTAATATTATTAGCTACAATAATATTAATGAGAAAAAATTTTAGAAGTTGTTTTACATTTCGGAGATTGTTGAATGTCTCTCTGTACACTATATTTTTAAGTGTCCAAACTTTTATATGATGATTGACCTTCATACGTGTTAACATCACCCATCTTAATAAATTTTCAGTCCTTTTAGGACACTTCAATTGGTGCAGTAATCTTAAAGGTTTTTGGTCTGAGGCCTTGGGTTCGAAATTTGGGCTGCTAATTTCATAATAAATTATTATAGTAACAATAATAAAAAACCAATATAGATTGAGTTAAAACATAAATAATTGAGAAAATTTGAGTATAATTAAATATTATTTGATTATAAACATAAATTTGGGCTGCTAATTTCGTAACTATTATTTTAGCATTTCTCTACACATGAATGGAAATATTTTTATGAAAGAAAATTAGCACATTAACACATTTGTCAAAAAAATAATGCAACACTGAAAATGTGTACAGTAAACTAAGTCAACCTATCCGAAATAAAACTCTAAACTGAATTAACTTGTATACAATAGCTTAAAAGTATATTTTTCCAAATTCAAATCATTCTAAAATGAAAACAATCTAAAACCCTAAATATGAAAATAGTCTTTGATTTAAATATTTTATATGTTCTCTAATCGTCTAACACTTCTATTTGATCTTCCACTTTCTCTTTTTTTATTTCTCTGCTAAACAGAAACAATACAGAAGTTATTTTCTTGTTTAGGAAAATAAAGATTGTGTGAAGTTTTAAAAAAGAACCAAATAATATTTATTTATGCAATTGTACTTACTTTTTCACAATCTTTCTTTTCTTTACTTAGGCACAGATTTTTTCTTCAAGCACTTCATTTCCATTGTTGGCCCCTTTTTTGTTGTTTCCTATAATCAATATGATTCAATATGTCATTATGTACTAATGATAATATTATAACTTCATCAATAATGTATAGGTGAAGCATCATTACCTGTAATTGTCCGTTTCCTTCAATTTCAATGACTCTAGTTACTGTAAAGTTTTGTTTGCGAACAAAAAAATTGTATGCAGTAATTTTCAGTTGGAAGATGTAGGTTTTTCCAATTATGCATTTGATGCTATTTGGAATAATATTGTCACCGTCTTCATCCTATTATTAAAAAAAAAAAAAACAAAAGATCTCAATTAGTGTAACATAATACAATTAATATAATTATACAAATAATCTATATATATATATATATATATATATATATTTACCTCTTCTTCCATATTGGAGAGTTGCATAGCAGGCACTTTAATTAACTTCTCTGCTTCCTTGTCAAACACTACAAAATTTGCTTGTTCTATTGTATCACCAACTTGCATTTCAAGTCTGTATCTGAAATTTTATTTTTCATTTACATCAATTAACATTTTTATATATTTAAAGTTAACCAATAGTAAATATTAGAATTACTTACTTAATTTTTGGGAATCCACATACTTTCATGCATGTCTCACAAAATAGTTTGGATTTATGTTTTTTCAATTTTTTAGAACACTCATCACAGGAGACATAATACCATCCATTCTCAGCGTTGATCTTTTTAATTGAGGCCATGCAATAAAATGTTATGTCCTATAAAAAAAACAGATGGTAAAAGTTCATAGAGGAATTTTTCACATAAACATATTTGGAAAACAAATATAGACCCAAGAACACTGTTTAAAACATCTTAAATATATAGCAATTTACTACTCTTTTCATTTGTTTTTTCCAAAAGTCTTTATCTTATTCAAAATCAATTTGAGGAATTAACGTAATCATAGTTTGTTGTCATCAACTTAAACTTAATTACCAACAAAAATTATCAAATTAACTTGATTTTCACATGATTATTTTATTTGATTAAATAAAAAAATCAAAAATATATATTTAAACTATTTAATATGTAAATTATTTTTTTGTTACTAAGTACAAATATGGAGATTCGATCCTAGAGTTAAACATAAATAGAACTTATTGATTGATATGTCAGTCCAAATTCTAGGAAAAGAAAATTTTATGTTGCAGCATTCGCATATGACGGACATATTCCTCATTTGAAATCCATTCTTCAACCATTTATATTTTTTCCCATTTAGTTATTCATTTATTTGTTACATAAAATATTTTCCTTCTATAAATAAGCATACCTAGATGCGGACACAACCCTACAAAAATTAGATTATGTATTGCTTACTCTGCCATAATATATTTAACAATTGAATCCAAGTTCTAGTAAGAGATAACAATACCTTGCACACTTAATACTAACCTGTTCTTTTTCAGTCTTTATTAAGGTCACAATTTCCAATAGTGTTCTTTTCATCTTAGAAATCTCATTAGGGTCAAGGATTGAACGTGATAGTTGCAACGACTCAATCTTCTTCTCTTTCTCATCAAGGCTGAATTCAGATTCTTCAAGACTATATTGAAATTCAACATATTAAAAATGTCTATTTGTATCATAAAATAATAATTTAAGATATTATAAAATTGTACTAAAATAAATAAGTAATTTTAAAATTGTACTAACCTTTTTCTTAACTCTATGACCTCTGGAATATCTAAATTCACATACAACTTTGAAGAGTTTGTAGAAAACAATGATAATTTCCCTACCATCATTCATACATAAGTAGTTTAAATTATGATGTTTAAACACATATCATGCATATCAAAAGAAAGAATTGCTTACTCATATAAGTCTTAACAGTGGTTGATGTGATAATTAAAATAGGACGCACAAAATTATCAAAACATATATCTTCCTTAATTGCCTCTGCAAATTTATCTCAAAATGTGATTCTAATTTTTACCCTCCTGCATAAACATTTTTGTTAGACAATTAAAAATTAATCTCTTAACAAAAATGTACAAATCTAAGTAATATATTCATCAATATCTAACTAACCTGTTATCTTGAAGTTCAATTAGTCTTTTGTTCAATTTTTTCCCACGCACCTCTATCTTTTCCATGGGAGAAATTCCTATGATTTCTCCTATTATATCTACAAACGATAAAGTGATTAATCAAAATAATGAGTTATAAAGATAATAGTATATAAATATATTTTAAGTATAAATGTATAATCAAAATTACTTGTTAGAGTTGTGTTTTTGTCAGCAAGATACTTCAACTCATCAAATGGAACCAGTTCAAATTTTTGTTTTGCAATAAGTTCATCATTTGTTTCTAACAACTTCACAGATGTTGTTGCATAAAATCTTATCATGTACTTGTGATTCACAATCCTATAAGCATCCTTGTTTTCGACAACTCCAAAATATTTTATTCGATAAATTTTACCTTCTTGTATATCTCTAAAATGATTAACAAATGATTTTCTAATACTTGCATGAATGAGATTATCCTGAAAAAATGAGAATAAACTTATCAAGAAAATATAATTCAATTGTATTTGAAGAGCTAAAAATAATTTTATTATTTTATTTCAAAACTTACCTTCTCATGAAGCAGTACCAAATCAACACTCATAAGTTCATTATTTGTTTTAATGTTAAGAACTTCCCACATTCTTGTAACTCTAACTTTAATATTCCAATCGTCCTTTTCAGTGTCGATTTCATCCAAGAGATTATTTCTTTGATTTTGTCTATCCATTCTGATAAAATTAAAAAAAAAAAATTATTAGCATTTATCTAAAAACAAAAGAAATTTTGATAGAGAAAAATGAAACGTAAGATTTTTGAAAAATTAAAAATTTTTACACCTTTCAACAATTGCAAACATAATAACATATTAATAAGATGCACAACAATTGCAAAGAGTATAATATATTTAAAAAAAATAATATTTTTGCAATGCAGCCTCATTGGTCTGTGCAAGTTATGGTTACATGGAGATACTAACCTGATTCAAGCCCTTTAGCGTCAATTAAAATTAAAAACATATTATAATATATAATTAAAAAAACATAGTATAAACATCAATCCGTAACAATTCTCTAAATTGGATTAAACTTAAGAAAATCAACTTAAACAAATACACAAAATATATTCAACTTGATGGTTAAAAAAAGTAGAGTAAACAAATACATACTTGTAAAGTTGTAGGTAGAAGAAGAGAATAGTAGAGATTGTAGGTAGAAGAAAAGAATATAACATATAAACCACAACATATAAAGCACTTCAATTATAACATACGGATTTGATGGAAACTATACATTTTCATAATTCAAGATTGAAATCTATTCAATCACACGGATACGTCCAGCCAAAAACAAAAACAACTGGCAATGATATAATAAAGCTTTAATAAAACATCAATTCTACACGTCCCTTGATTGGAAATGTTGTTTTTACACCTTTCAACAATTGCAAACATAATAACATATTAATAAGATGCACAACAATTGCAAAGAGTATAATATATTTAAAAAAATAATATTTTTGCAATGCAGCCTCATTGGTCTGTGCAAATTATGGTTCCATGGAGGCACTAACCTGATTCAAGCCCTTTAGCGTCAATTAAATTTAAAAACATATTATAGTATATAATTAAAAAAACATATAAATGAGAAGAAGAAGTTTAGAATGGTGGAAAACATGATTATAAAACAATGGAACATTAAGGTTTTCAAGATAACTATCAAGAACCCTAATATGCTAGAAACCCTTAAACATAAAATCCTAACCCTAAGCATATAAATTAAATTAAATAAAAAAAATTATAGATATTTGGTAAAGCCGGTGTAGTTTATCAAAAAATTAAATTAATTTGTGGGAGTTCATTGGTCTGTGCAAGTTATGGTTCCATGGAGGCACTAACTTGATTCAAGCCCTTTAGCGGCAATTAAAATTAAAACTCAATAGATAACATGCATAACCATGTTCGTCAAGAACAAAATAACTAAAATTAAACTCCTTCTCAAAAATAAATAAATAAATATATAAATTCAATATAAAAAATTACCATACTCGGGTATATATTTTTGGATAATTTATATCATTACATATCATATATGTATATATATATATATATATATATAATATTTTGGTGCCGGTGGTTAAATATTCAGCCAAGTTATATTTAGGATCTTAAGGTAACAATTGAAACAAATAATTATGGGAACAACTTTTTTTGTCCGCTTTTAGATATGCTGCATAGATGCGCTACCTTGTGAAAGAAAACGTCATATGTAAGTATCATCTAGAATTAATCCAAAGCAGCTAAGAACAAAAAATCGAGTAGCAATTAAAAATAAGTATATTAAAAAAACATAAATATAAATATAAGCAATTAAAAAACATTCAACATCTATACCCACAAAACAATTCAACTTAACAATCCATAACAATTCTCTAAATTGGATTAAACTTAAGGAAATCAACCTAAACAAATACACAAAATATATTAATTTGATGGAAAAAAAAAGTAGAGTAAGCAAATACGTACTTTTAAGGTTGTAAGTAAAAGAAGAGAATAGCAGAGGTTGTAGGTAGAAGAAAAGAAGAACCGTATGATGGGTATTAATTATAAATTATTTGATATATATATATACACACACACACACACACTCCACATTGAAGAATTTTATATGAACAAAAAGTCTAAAGCTAATCAAACTACCACATAATATGCCAATTGGTGGGACTTTTAATATTTAAATAATATTTAATTTTGTTTTGATTTGGTTGGGAGAAAAACAATGATCCATGCTTGTGACAACTATTCACTCAGAAGGTATGTTGACTATGTTCTCACGTCTTTATTTTATGTAATTCTTAAAAGCATTTTTGTTGGAGTCACGAACTTTACCCAACTACTACTAGGTCTTTTAGATTAACGTAACCACCAGCTTTTTGTTGGCTTTTAATTGTTATGAATTTAAGTCTTGATTTTTTAAATTAGAGATAAGAATGAATTAGAGTCCTGATTAATCTAATATTAATCTGCAGTTTTTTTTAGACATGAATTAGAGTCCTAGTAGTGTATTATTCCTTTTTAGTTTTTTTAAAAATCTAAAAATTTAATAAAATTTCTGCAATTTGGTGAGACCACGTGGCGCAACCACGGCTTCTAAGCCCTACTTTTATTATATATAATATGATATCATATCATATTATATATAATAAAAGTTGGGTTTAAAAGCCGTGGTTGGGCCAAGTGGCAGTACCAAACTGAAGAAATTTTGTTAGATTTTTAGATTTTAAAAAGAAAAAATGGATATAATTTTTTTTTCTTATCTTCTTCTTCTAAAATTTCTTAATTTAATTACAAACCAAATTCTTTTCTTCATCTATTTCTTCTTAATTTGATTACAATCCAAAATTTTTATCTTCATCTAATCCTTTTTTTTTTCATTTAAATTACTACACCTATTGCTACAGGTAAAAAAAAAAACAAAAACAAAAACAAAAACAACAACAACAACGTGATTTTTAATTGAAAAGTTGAATCCAAGAGAAATTGAATTAAACTAAAACATTAAGTCTACTAAATGGATATAATTTTTTTCCTTATCTTCTTCTCATATTATTTATAAGTTGATAAAAATCTTAATTTAACTACAATCTAAATTCTTTTCTTTATCTCAATTTCTTTTTATTTGATTATAATCCAAAATCTTCATCTTCATCTAATCCTTTTTTTTTTTTCATTTAAATTACTACACTGTTGCTACACGTATATATAAATAAATAAATAACTAAAACAGCAATGTGATATTTAATTGAGTTAACATGATTATTTTTTACACCTCTGCAAATTAAGTTTGAATCCAAGAGAAATTGAGTTAAACTAAATCTCTACTAAGTCTATTCTACACTACTATTTAGGAATTAATTATTAGTATTATTTGTATTTGTATTTGTTAAACATTGGCAAAGAACGGAAGCCCCAGTGGATGATGTATTTACTTTTGGGATCTTTAGTCACACGCATCTGCAGAATTGGAGGTGTTTTTGTAAATGATTTGAAGCTTGATTTTTGGCAGTCATTAGACAGTATGTCATCGTCTCATGGTAAGTATATTAGATTTTTTTAGATTTGCAGTACTTCCACAGAAAGCAGCATCCAGTTTGTTATCTCTTGGCATCAATAATGGTGAATATCTTTTAATTTATGGAATTTTTATTTTGGTAAAAAAATTTTCACTGAATCTATTTGGGATGGAACTCATCTACCATATGAAATTAGGAGATTTATGTGAGAAGATATATCTTCATTTTTTTAGCATCTATTTAATAATTTCTTAAATTATATGATTTTTTTTTTAAATTTAGATAATGCAATTCAACTTGATTGTTGGTATAATTTTTTGAGTTGGTGTTCTTAATTGACTAGGCAGATTATTTCCTCACTTATGACAATATTAAAATGGCTATAACTAGTAATTTATACGTGAACAATTATATTGCAATCTAAATACTTACATTTTTGTAATTTATGGAATTTGTTTTTGGTTATTTATACAAGAAAATTATATATAATTAGCACTTCTAGTACTATGCATGCATGTTAGCAAGTATAATGGAAATATTTTCAAGTGCTATATATATATATATATATATAATTACAATTTTACTACTAAGAGCTTTTATAAATTTAAAACTTATCATATTTTTTTAAAAATATTTTGTAAGGACACAAATCATCGAATGGGCCTACAGTCAGAAGAAACTGAAGCCCATGATGTAAACAGTACCCTTGGAATGAATTTGTAGAGAAAGAGAGTGGGCCGAGGAAACTTGATTGGAAGTGAGTGGGTTGATGGCCCAAGTATGGTTATGACCAGACTAACATAAATGAAGTATTGAGATGGTACATGATTTTTCTCGGCTTAGTCCGAGGAGTGAGTTTAGGCAATTGTTCTGAGTACTTGTATCTTTCTCTTTCTTGTTCTCTTCTTCAATAACTTCCCTCTTTCCCCTTGATTGTTCAATATCTTTTCTCTCTGTTTCCAGCTCTATTTATAGGCCAATTTGCCTTACGTGCTAGTTAGGTGATTCTCCTTTAAAACATGTCCCATCAACCTTCACTTGAAGTCTTCATATGGCAGCTGTAAAGGGTGAAGGTCACTGTTCAGATGTCTTTTCCCTATTGATGCGGCCAGGAGGTTAGCTGCAAGGTTATAAATGCGGTGGCAGCAGCCTTTCACATGATATCTCTTTGCTGCCACCTGTCCTCTTTGCTTACATGAATCTGGAGGTTCTCCAGAAATGACAGGACCAACGCTGGGACATTCACCTGGATCGTCCCTCTGATCATCCAACCAAGCAGTGCTCCTCGGACCACTCCTTTCTTCTTTCACACGAGTTTTACTATAGGGAGGAGTTAAACCAGGTACAGTCCTCGTGATTTACTGTCCTCGGACGGCCAGTCTCCTTGGACAGGCCCGCGGCCCACTATCAGGAATTGGGCCTTTTACCCCTACAATAGCCTCTCAAAATTCCGATTTTCTTCTCTTATCCGAGGAGAAGAGCGGGATTTTGACTTCTCTAAAGGTCAACTTTTCCAACTTTTTTAATTTATCCACATGGAGACGCCCCTCCGCGTGTCTCGCAAACTTTACTGTCGGTTCGAAAATTACAACGCATCATTTATTGCTCTGGGTGGCGCTCTGTCTCCCTTATCAGCGTTGAGATGCAGATTTTATGGCTGGGATTTCTTCGTAAAATTTTGAGCGGGGTAACTCCCACTTACTTTCTTTTCCTATATAAAAGATTCTGAGAGGGTTGCCTTGCTCATTTTACATATCCTTAAGCATCCCAGAGTTTTTGAGCATTCCAGCACCCACTTGTTACTTTATTCTAATTATTCCGAGAACATTTTTACTAAAAATTCTAGGTATCTCAGAAGTTACTGAGACAAGAACCTCAACTACTTCTGTAAGTACCTGATTTTCAAGTTCTTTTCTCCTCGGCCGAGAATCTCGGCCCCTTCGTTCGTTTTTTTTTTCTTATTCCTCCACTAGGAAGTTTTCTCTGTATCCCCTCATACTTAAATGGGTAGGTTTAAGGATCTAGTTGATTCGCCTATAGCGATAGAGCTCTTTAAGGCAAAATATAACATACCCGAGGGAGTAAGTCTTCGGTATTGCCCGCCGGAAGACATTCTGACCGCTAGGAGAACCGGTGAAGTAGTCATTCCTGTGATTGCTTTCTTAGAGGGGGGGAATGACCATTTCCATGGGGCCCATAACCCGCGAGTACCTTAGGAACCATAGGTTATGTCCACACTAGTGTGCCCCCAACCTATTTAGGGTTCTGGGCTGCGTTGATGCACTTAACCAAATGATGGGTTTGCAACTCACTTGGCACGACGTTGTACATATGTACTAGTGTCATTCGCTAGTCGACGGGGGGTATTTCTTAAAATCCCGGTCCACCGTTGTCAAAATGGTGTCGTGCCTTCCGAAGTCCAACAAGAGCATGAAGGATGACTTCGTCATCGTCTCTAAGGCGTGGCACGATGGTCATCACTATCCGACCAAGGAGGGGGAGCCAGGTGGGATGCCTTAGGACTAGATTGAGTTAACATAGAATTTGCACTTTAGGTTTATTTTATTTCGTTGTTCTACCATTTGATTTTGAATTAGTTATTAATTTCATGCCTCTCAACTGTGATTGCAGATAGAAAGCTTGTCGCTCCCAGACTCAGTCTTGTGAACGTCCCAGGCTTGAACAAGCTACTGCGATCCGAGGTGTTCATTCACACAGACGGCCAGCTGCGTGCCGTTTATCTAATACTGGACTTTGTCCCTTTGTCGGACAGCTTCCAGGACATCGGGAACGCTATTCGAGCAGGAGACAAGAGAATCCACAAAATCAACGTCTCTCGGCCGGGTTTCTTGTCTAAGAAGGATCTCCCTCCCGTCGAGTGGCTGAGTCAACAAGTCCTTCCTCAACTAGCTGCTCATCAAAGAGAAGAGTCTACTTCCTCTCGACTATCCTTGGAGGACGAGATAGACCAATTTCGCTTCGAGGGCGAAGAGGAAGTGCAAGATAAGCCTCGGAGTGTCCTGGAGTTCGTAAGTATAGAGGAAGAAGAAGACAAGATGCCCCTGAAGCCTAAAGCGGGGTTGAGGGACCTTCTTACTGGGAGAAGCAAGGGTGCTCCTTCCAAGGAGGCACCCAAGGAGAAAACCGTTGCCAAACTCCCCCTACCTTCTCCTATTCCTGCAACTGAGCTCGGCCTTCTTCCCATGCCAGACCTCAAGAAGAAAAGGAAGGTCGTAGACCTGGATGCTGAAGAGGGTGAAGTGCCCCCTCCACAACAGAAGGGTCCAAAGCAACAGAAGGGTGGGAGAGATGACAGAAGGGTCTCCCCATCCGAGCATAGAGGTGACGCCCATGCCAGGGACGTTCAACAACCTCCAGCTTGGGCCCCACGGCAAGATTTGGATGGTGCTCTAATCCCGTCTACTGCCTCCATAAGGAAATTTCAAAAGGGGCGCTCAGGTTACATTGCCGAGGCTTTGAAGCGCCCTCTGCTCTTGCCTCGGGACATGGAGGTAGTGAGGCCCTGGAGGCAGGCGAACTTGTTCATGTCTCTAAAGAGAGACCTAGCCATCCGTAACCAGGCTAGGGCTGAGATTGAATCGCATAAGGATGTAGAGAAGAGCTTGGGGGTTGTGAAGCATGAAAAGCAAGAGTTAGCCAAGAAGCTAACTATTGAAGAGAGGGAGAGGAGCGCCGAGGCTGGCCTAAAAAATGCTCAGGACCAAGCTGAGGACCAGCGAAAGAAATTGTACATGACAAAGATAGAGCTGGCCACTCAGAGGCAACTGGTCTTGGAGCTCAAGGCCAGCCTTGAGAACGCCGATAAGGCAGAGAGGGAAGCTCGGGATGCTCTGGAAGCAGCCGAGGCTGAGAAGAATGCCGAATACATCCGCGGCATAAAGGAGACAGAGATAAGGCTCGCGGAAGAGGTCTCCGAGGTGTGCAGGGAATACTACAAGTTCACCTGGGAAGAAGCCTTGAATCTTGCAGGAGTCCCTGGTGACTCGGAACACAGGCAGCCCGGGAGGATATGTTTCCATCCTCACATAAGCGTGGCCCCGGCTGACCCTGCGCCTTCGTCATCCCAGGCTCTGGATTCATCAGAGCGGGTGCCTGTTCCTCTCAAAGCCGAACAGGAGGTTCGGGAGGAACAAGTAACCCTGCAAGAGGGCACAGATGTGGACATTTCTTCTAGAGCCAAGGACGCTGCTAAGGCCAAGGAGGGAGCCCCCTTTGAGACGGAAGTTGGATCTTCTGAGGCCGAAAAGAGCGAACCAGACAGCCTCGAACCTCCGACCACCCAGACTTAAGATTAGGGTTTTATTTTTTGTAGTTGTTGTTTTTTTTGTTTTTTTGTTTTTGTTTTTTTTACAACATTTTGTACGCTGGGCTAATGTACTTCAATTTTTTTATATTAATGGAAATATCTGCATTCATTTAGTCTCGCTTCCATCCGTTTACTTCCTTTGCGTTGTAGTTCTTAAATCCGTGAGAATTCTAGGTCCACGGACTAAAAAAATATTAGAAACAAATCTCTGCTCGTACAAAATGACGGGGGTAGCATGAACATAGCAATAGTACCCCTAGACCAATAATAAAAGTCTTAGTAATTATATCGAAATTATTTGCTTAGCTCAATTTTGTCTTAACAAATGGAGTGGATTTACATGAATGAGAATGCCAATTTGCTCAAAGTGTGGTCCGAGGGAATGTGCAAAACTAAGTTCCTGCTGAATACTCGGTGATACGTATTAGAGGATGAGCCTGCTTGGTAAGTTTGATCCGAGGGGTTAGGCATGATTGAGGTTTTATTTAACACTAGGTAAAATGAACTAGAGTGGTAATTTACCTAAGGTATGTGGTTCGAGGGACCAGGCATGACCAAGGTTCTGTTTAACACTTAGTAAAATGAACTAGAGTGGTAATTTACCCAAGGTATGTGGTCCGAGGGACCAGGCATGACCAAGGTTCTATTTAACACTTTGTAAAATGAACTAGAGTGGTAATTTACCCAAGGTATGTGGTCCGAGGGACCAGGCATGACCAATGTTCTGTTTAGCACTTAGTGAAATGAACTAGAGTGGTAATTTACCTTAGGTATGTGGTCCGAGGGACCAGGCATGACCAAGGTTCTGTTTAACACTTAGTGAAATGAACTAGAGTGGTAATTTACCCAAGGTATGTAGTCCGAGGGACCAAGCATGACCAAGGTTCTGTTTAACACTTAGTGAAATGAACTAGAGTGGTAATTTACCCAAGGTATGTGGTCCGAGGGACCAAGCATGACCTAGGTTCTGTTTAACACTTAGTAAACAAGCAATATGATAGAATTCAATGCGAGAATTGAAACTTTTATTAATAATAATACCTTTTGAGGTTGTTTACATTCCAAGGGTGTGGTATTGCCCTTTCGTCCAAATCTTCTAAGTAGAACACTCCTATTCCAACTATAGATAGGATACGGTAAAGACCTTCCTAATTGGGCCCCAATTTTTCCCAGGTCGGGTTCTTCACCGTACCCACGACTTTTCGCAAAACTAAATTCCCTGGTACAAGTGGTATTAGCTTGACATTGGCGTCATACCTCTGCTTGAGCTTTTGCTGATAGTAGGCTAGCTGAACTGCAGCGGTTTCCCTTCGCTCAACGACCAGATCCAGATTATTCTTTAACAGTTTTCATTGTCAGCCGAGGTAAAAGAACTCGTTCTAAGTGTGGGGAATCCAGTTTCTATGGGTATAACAGCTTCAACACCGTACGTCATTGCAAAGGGAGTCTCTCCCGTAGATCTTCGAGGAGTTGTTTTGTAGGTCCAGAGAACATGTGGTAATTCTTCCACCCACTTCCCTTTAGCATCATCCAGCCTTTTCTTCAGACCGCTTACTATGACTTTGTTGACTGCTTCAGCCTGGCCGTTTCCTTGAGGGTACGTAGGGGTGGAGGACCTGTTCGTAATACCTAACCCACAGCAAAATCTCCTAAATTCCTTACTATCAAACTGAAAACCGTTATCCGAGATGAGAGTGTGTGGTACTCCAAACCAGATGACAATATTTTCCATATAAACTTCTGGACATCCACATCCCTTATGTTTGCTAGTGGCTCGGCTTCGACTCATTTGGTGAAATAGTCTGTGCCGACGATCAGATATTTCTTACTCCCGACTACTTTAGGGGAGGGGCCTACAATGTCCAAGCCCCACTGAGCGAAAGGCCACGGGTTGGATAGAGGATTCAGAACTCCACCTGGCTGATGTATGTTCGGCGTAAACCTCTGGCATTGATCACACTTTCTCACGTACTCTTGTGATTCCCTTTGCATGTTCGGCCACTAATATCCCTGAGTTAGGGCCTTGTGAGCTAGAGACCTGCCTCCTGTGTGGCTACCACAAATTCCTTCGTGCAGCTCTTCAAGGAGCAATTCCGTGGCCTCAGGGTGTACACACAATAAGTAGGGCCCGGAGAAAGAGCGTTTGTATAGCTTATTGTCTCCTGAGAGCCAGAACCGAGGAGCTTTCCTTCGCACCTTGTCAGCTTCGGCCCTGTCTAGTGGTAGAACATCATCTCTGAGGTAGGTCATCATAGGGTCCATCCAGCTTGGTCCCACTCTAACTTGACATATGCTAGGCCCTTCCTCCTCCTCAGCGTGCTTATGTACATCTTCCACCAAGATAAGCCGGGGTAATCCTTGAGCTGAGGAGGTTGTGAGATTGGCCAAGGAGTCCACGTGCGTGTTTCCACTCCAAGGGATATGTTGCTAACTAAATGACTTGAACTGTGATTGTTGTTGCTTGACATGTCTCAGATACTTCTGCATTCTTTCATCGTGCGCTTCTAGCTCTCCCCTAACCTGGCCAACGACCAGTGCTGAGTCCGAGAATACCTCCACTGTGTTCCCACCCATTCTTCTGACCATGGCCATTCCGACTAACAGCGCTTCGTACTTAGCTTCATTGTTAGTAACCGAGAAGTTTAGTCTGAGGGATTTTTCGATAACAACGTTCTCAGGAGATATCAAAACTAGCCCCACTCCTGAGCCTTTCTGATTGGCTACACCGTCTGCATATAACTTCCAGGGTGGGGATCCTTGCACAGACACTAGGCCAACTGAATTTTCATTCATGTGCATCTTCTCAGCACTTTCTTCTAACACAGGCTCAGTGAACTCAGCCACTAGGTCAGCCAGTATTTGTCCCTTAACTGAGGTGCGGGGCATATACTTTATATCGAAGGCCCCCAGGACTATGCCCTACTTTGCAATCTTTCCCGTATAATCTGCGCTCCGAAGCAGTGACTTGAGTGGGAGTTGGGTAAGGACCACAACTATATATGACTGGAAGTAGTGAGGAAGTTTGCGAGTGGCATGGACAACTGCAAAGATGGCTTTCTCTAGTGGCAAATAACGGATTTCGGCCTCATGTAGAGATTTACTCATGTAGTAAACAAGTTTTTGAACACCGTTGTTGACCCGAATCAATACCAGACTTACTGCATGGGTGGCTATAGCGATATAGGCGAATAGGACCTCATCCGTCATGGGGCTGGACATGATGGGGGGTCGAGATAAGTATTCTTTTAGCTGTTGGAAAGCCAGAGCACACTCTTCAGTCCATTCAAACCCTTTCCACTTGTTCCACAGCTGGAAGAAAGGCCGAAACCTTTCTGCCGACCTGGAGATGAATCGATTGAGAGCAGCTGTCATCCCTATCAACCTCTGAACCTCTTTAGGATTCCGAGGAGGCTGCAGATTTTTGATCGCCTTTATCTGGTCGGTGTTAACCTCAATTCCACGATGGGTGACCATACAACCCAGGACTTTCTTGATCCAACGCCGAAAGAGCATTTTGAAGCATTGAGCTTTAACCTGTGTTTCCTTAAGATTTCAAAGATGCTCCCAAGGTCGCTGACATGCTCGGATTCCAGCTTGCTCTTGACCACCATGTCATCGATGTAGATCTCAATGCACATCCCCAGCTGTGGTTCGAACATTTTTGTCATCATTCTCTGATAGGTGGAGTCTGCATTCTTCAGACCAAATGGCATCACCTTGTAGTGGTAGTTTCCAATGGGGGTGACGAAGGTCGTCTTTTCTTGATCATCCAGAGCCAAGGGAATCTGGTGGTACCCTTAAAAGGCATCCAAGAAACTCATTCACGGATGCCCTACAGTTGCATCCACTAGCTGATCAATCCGAGGCATGGGGAAGGGATCCTTCAGACAGGCTTTATTCAAGTCTGTGAAATCCACACATACACGCCATTTCCCATTCTTCTTCTTCACCACCACTGTATTGGCCAGCCATTCAGGATAGAACAACTCCTTAATAGCCCCTGCCTGCTTGAGCTTGTTCACATCCTCCCTTACGGCGACAGAATGCTCTTTGGATGAGCGCCGAGGTGGCTGCTTCTTGGGTAGGGCAGCTGGGCTTAGGTTCAGGTGATGGCAGATAAACTCCGGATCTACCTCTGGGGCCTCGTAAGAGTTCCAAGCAAACATGTCGATGTTTCTTCTAAGGAATACCATCAGCTCTTCCTTGTCTCGAGGGGGCAGCTGAGCCCCGACCTGGAAGAACCTCTCTGGGTCTCCATCGATGACAACTTTCTCTAACCTCTCACACTTCTCCTCATCCAATTCCACGACATTAAGCGGAATCGGGATTTCTGATTGCTACGAGTCCCTGCCCAAGGTGGTTGTTGGCTCGGCAGCAGACTGACGCGTAATGGCAGCTATGAGGCATTGCCTTGCCATAGATTGGCTTCCTACAATCTCCTCCACTCATCCCTCAGACGGGAATTTAACCTTTAGGTGCAAGGTTGACGAAACAGCTCCCAAGGCGTAAAGCCACGGTTTGGCCACAATGGCCGTGTAGGGAGAGTATGCGTCCACTACAATGAAGTCCACCTCGACTACCTCGGATCCTGCTTGTACAGGTAGCCTGATCTGACCCTTGGGGATGATGGTCTTCCCATCAAAGCTGACCAGAGGTGAGTCATACGCTGTCAGATCTTCAGGTCGTAAACCCAGTCCTTTGTATAGGTCTGGATACATGATCTCAGCCCCACTCCCTTGATCGACCATCACCCTCCTCACATCGTATCCCCTTATTCTAAGAGTGATGACCAGAGCATCATCATGGGGTTGTATAGTGCCCTGCTTATCCTCGTCCGAGAAGCTCAAGGCTGGTCCGATCTCTACTCTGGCTCGTTTTATCTCTCGATTTGTGTCCTCGGTAGATGTCCTGGAGACGGACATCACTCTAGAGGGGCAGGATCCCGTTCTTCCGGGTGCTGCAAAGATGACGTTGATCGTGCCCAACGGGGGCCTTGATGAGGCGGTCCCGGACGCCCTTGACTTGCCGACGCCTCCCTAACCATTGGGGCGGTGTGTAAACTGCTATAGCTTTCCTTGCCTCACAAGTTGTTCTAAGTGACTTCTCAAAGTCCTAAAATCCTCTGTGGTATGCCCTCGTTCTTGATGGTATTGGCAGTGGAGGCTCTGATTGCGCTTCGTGGGGTCTCCCCTCCATCTTGTTCGGCCATCTGAAGTATGGCTCGTTCTGAATTTTCTCTAGAATCTGGTGGATTGGCTCTCGGAACACGGCATGGACTGCCTACGATGCAACAGACCTGGACTGCATGCTATAGTCCCTCCGTGGCTTGTTGTTGCTGTATCGGTCTGACTTGAAATCCCTCATTTCCTGAGGGATAACCTTGGCTTTTCCCTTTCCAAGCAGTTGATCCCCCTCCACCCGCTTATACTCGTCGATGCGGTCCATTAATCGACGCACGCTTCTCACAGGCTTCTTGGTTAGTGACTTCCTTAGATCATGCTTTGCTGGCAAGTCAACCTTGAAAGTTCTCACAGCTACATTGTCGAAACTCCCTTCAATCTCGTTAAACATTTCCCAGTACCTATCCAAGTACGTTTTTAGCGTCTCCCCTTCTCGCATAGACATGGATAGCAAGGAATCTAATGGCCGAGGGACCCTAATGTTCGTAACGAACAGAGAGCAAAAGACCTTAGTGAGCGCTCGAAAGGATCCGATAGAATTGGCAGCAAGGCCATCAAACCATCTCATGGCTATAGGTCCCAAACTGGAGGGGAACACCTTGCACATAAGAGTCTCGTTCCGAGAGTGGACAACCATCTTCTAGTTGAAATGGCTTACGTGTTCCACTGGATCGGACAGTCCATTATATGCAGTGAAAATGGGCTGAGTAAAACGCCGAGGCAGGCTTCCTGCTTCGATTCTACGTGTGTAGGGCGACTTAGAAATCTAGTTAAGTGCCTTATTCATTGCATCATTCCCTACACCTCTTGAGGACGTGTTTCTACCCCTATGGCTGCGGTAGTGCTCTTCCTCATGAGAGTAGGATTCACTAGCGGGCGTACATGATCGAGGTCTGTAGTCATCATCTTCATCATCCCCAGAAGAATTATCGGTGATGGACGGACTGCTTGATGGACTACGCCTCCTTTGCGCACGGCTCAGCTTCTCTTTCAAATGATCAATCTCATGTTGCATCTTCCTAGTAGCGTCTTGGTAAGACCCACCTTCTTCATTTCGACGTTGACTCCTTCGCGTGTGCACGGTATGCACGCTCCCTTCACGGTCCCGTTCACGCTCAAGGTGCACAAAGTGATCAAGATGCTGAGAACCATCTGAATCTGCTCTGTTAGGACCTGATCCAACCATGGTTCAAATCTCAACTCACCGACACAATAGTTAACTTCCCACAGACGGCGCCAATTGTAAGGACACAAATCACCAAATGGGCCTACAGGCAGAAGAAACTGAAGCTCATGATGTAAACAGTACCCTTGGAATGAATTTGTAGAGAGAAAGAGTGGGCCGAGGAAACTTGATTGGAAGTGAGTGGGTTAATGGCCCAAGTATGGTTATGACCAGACTAACATAAATGAAGTATTGAGATGGTACAGGGTTCTTTTCGGCTTAGTCCGAGGAGTGAGTTTAGGCAATTTTTCTGAGTACTTGTATCTTTCTCTTTCTTGTTCTCTTCTTCAATAACTTCCCTCTTTCCCCCTGATTGTTCAATACCTTTTCTCTCTGTTTCCAACTCTATTTAAGGCCAATTTGCCTCACGTGCCAGTTAGGTGATTCTCCTTTGATACTTGTCCCATCAACCTTCACTTGAAGTCTCCATATGGCAGCTGTAAAGGGTGAAGGTCACTGTTTAGATGTCTTTTCCCCATTAATGCGGCTAGGAGGTTAGCTGCAGGATTATAAATGTGGTGGCAGCAACCTTTCACATGATATCTTTTTGCTGCCACCTGTCCTCTTTGCCTACATGAATCTGGAGGTTCTCCAGAAATGACAGGACCAACGCTAGGACATTCACCTAGATCGTCCCTCTGATCATCCGACCAGGCAGTGCTCCTCGGACCACTCCTATCTTCCTTCACACGAGTTTTACTACAGGGGGGAGTTAAACCAGGTACAGTCCTCGTGATTTATTGTCCTCGGACAACCAGTCTCCTCGGACAGGCCCGCGGCCCACTATCTGGAATTGGGCCTTTTACCCCTACAATGTATAATATATTTTATTCAAACACACTACATATATTATGTATTAGGATAATTATTTTAGAGTTTCAAGTTTCTCACTACTTAATTAGTAGAGTATTTCATAAATAAACCCCATTTTTTTACATTCAATTCTAATTAAAATAATTTTTCATTTTTTATAATCTATATTTAACATCAAAATATATTTTTTAATTTATATATGATTTTTTATCTAAGACATTTAATTCACATATGATTTTTTTTATTGAACCATTCATCGCACGGACATAATACTAATATATATATATATATATATACACGTGTGTGTGTGTGTGTGTGTGTGTGTGTGTGTGTGTGTATAGATGATGGCAGGATCGTTTTGGAGCGATGATATGCTATGTTTGAAGAGACTACGAAAAGAGGGATAGCAGTTCTTAAATAGGAGATAGTAGAGACGGTGGGAGAGTGTTATTGTATTTGGCTAGAAGTCTAACTTGGGTTAGGGGTTTTTTCTTTCATTAATTAATTATTAAATTTATTTAAGTAATGCTGATGTGTAAAATTTGTTTTAAAAAATTGATAATGATGAGTTTGAGTTTGAGTTTAAGTTGAACTTGTTAGAAAGATAGAGCTTCACTTCTTGTTAAGCTTGGACTAAACAAAAATAATTTTATTTAAATAAAATGATAATTTTATTTAAATATTGTGCTGACGTGAAAAATTGTGAGAGTTTCAGAGGTTTCGGTTATATATATATATATTGATTAGTCGCAAATCTAAAAATTTTTGAGAATTTGTTTTTTGCTAAGTGAAAAAATAAAATAGTAGACGAGACTTATAAGTGTTAGTCTCAAACTCTTTTTAAAATGACGTGATTATTTTCTAACAAAGTATAGTTGATATAATATAATAAATTTTCTAAATTAAGTAATCTATATTTATTACTTGAAAATGTTTTAAATTTTGTAAGAAAACATAATGCATTTATATTTAATTATTATATTTTTTTAAGGAAAATGTTTTTAATCAAAATTCAATAACAAACCAAAATATGAAAATGTATCAATATCAAGATTCAATGTATCAATAATGGGAAGGTTAGTATAATTTCAATAAACTTGAAGAAGGAGTGTGCAATCTTCCTAATTTAAAATTAAGGTGCATTAATTATGTCTACATCATTTAATATTAGAATATGCTTTTTTTTTTTATGAGATGAGTTTAAGTTACACCTGATGTAACTCCTTAAGAGTTACACCTTTTTTGTACCGTAGATTTCTAATAAATCCAACAGTTGAAAAAATAGCATTAAATGATTAAGGATTTCCACCTTATTTACCTGATTAATAACAGATTTTCTCTATCCTCATTTACTACTTTCCATAGACCTTATTGGATGTTGTTTAACTGTGTCCCTTTCTTCCTTAAAAAAAAAAAAAACAAAAACAAAATAAAACAAAAAAACTTTTTGCAAGCTTACTAACGAAAATTATTTTTATTATAGAACACACTATTGACACTTTGCCACATTCTCTCATTGACTAACACTCCACAAGATGATCTGATGCCTTTTTTACATAAACACTCTTCTTGTCCCTCTCCCTTCTTTATTTTATTTTTTGATCTCAGAT
Source organism: Lithocarpus polystachyus (assembly GCA_033629205.1). NCBI lineage: Eukaryota > Viridiplantae > Streptophyta > Magnoliopsida > Fagales > Fagaceae > Lithocarpus > Lithocarpus polystachyus. Next base: position 40,265,363 of record CM066167.1, read on the forward strand.
CCGCCCTATCTTCAACTGTAACAGCTTTAACTGAAACCATAAATATATATAGTGAATGGATTGATGAATGTGAGTGGGTTAACAACCTTGAAGATGATGGTACATGCGTAGGAATCCATTAAGATGTTAATAATGTTGTTTCTCTGTTAAGAGAGAGCAAACCAAAAAGTATGTAGCTATTGTGTCTGGGTTTCTTGAGAGGACCTTGTTGGTGAGTTCACCATATTTCTAAATTCGATATAGGACTTCTCCATGTATAGCAAGTTTGTAATACTTTAGACAACAGTTTGGTAAATATATGGATCTTGTATCTTGTTTGATGATAATGCCCTTATTGGGTAAAAGATTTTTATAATAAAAAAAAGAAGAAGAAGAAGAAGAAGAAGAAGAAGAAGAAGAAGGAAGCAAGGGACAAAGTCACAAAGTTAAACAACACCCAATGAGGTTTATGGAAAGTAATAAATGAGGATAGAGAAAAATTGTTATTAATTAGGAAAATAATGTGGAAAGCAATAATCATTTAATGCTGTTTTTTCAACCGTTGGATTTATTAAAAATCTACGGTACAAAAAAGGTAACTCTTAAGGAGTTACACCAAGTGTAACTTGAACCCCATCTCATATAAGAATATTTGAATATGCTTTGTAAATGTACAACTGACAATTTCTAGTTATAAATAAGAAGGCAAATGCATTTCAAGTATAACTAAATATCTTTTTTGAGCACTAGAAAAATGAATCAAATGATCATAGCCCAACTTTATTGTTTTGTGTTTATCCTTCTTTTAGCCTTTGGCCAAAGTACTTCTTCCAAATCAACAAACAGCATATTTACGCGCTATGTACGAATTGTCAACCATCTCAACAACAAACCTCTTACCTATCATTGTAAATCTGCAGATGATGATTTAGGCCTTAGAACTCTCCAACCCAATGGAGAGTGGGAATTCTCTTTTGGTGCCTCTGCTTTTAAGACCACAGATTTCTTTTGCTATTTTTTTAATAAAAACTTACATGCTTCTTTTGATGTGTATGTAGAAACTGGTTCGTTTGAAGCCAATTGTGGTGGGAACCATTGCAATTGGACGGCACAAGAGGATGGATTCTACTTATATGATATGAGTTGGGGTGAAAATGTGAAGATGCATGATTGGAGCAAATAAATAATAAGGTGGTGAAACGTTTACTTATCAAAATAAATGAAACTGATGATTTTATGAGGGGAAATTTATATGGGTTTTGCGACCTAGCTGAATGGTAGTCTCGTTGACTTCAATATCAACTTGGTTTTTTTTCTTCTTTTCATTAAATAAAAAATAAAAACTTTTCTTTTTGTAGACAACCCATTTTGTAACCCTCATTTACTTCACAAAATGGTAAAACAATTATTTTGCAATGTACTAGAAAATATTAATTTTGTCGATTCAATCTTTCGATGTGTTCAATAAAATAAATCTTGAATGAGAATTAAGAGGTTTCAAGTATTTTAAGTAATTGTGTGTATGTTATGGTTTTTTTTTCTAGAGATAATTGTATCCCCCCCCCCCCCCCCCCCCCAAAACATTTCTGGCTTCCTTTCTTTTTTATAGCGGTGTTACAAGACCAGCCAAATGAAGGAGAAAACAAAAGAGGTCACTGGGTATTAGGCTAGTCCATTATTGAGAAGAATTCCTTCTTAAAAGTAGTCATTATTGCTATTTTACCTAAGATTCAGTAACATGTTTTGCCTAAATGCTTAAATCATTTTCATAATATGAAAGATCCTAATTGAAACTTGCTCGAGCAATTAGTAACCCCTAATTAAATGCTACTTGATTTTTGATTTGAGAGTGAAAAGATGATGGAAGGTGGAATCCTCATTATAGAACCGAAAAAACTTTTGTTAGTGAGTTCTTTCTTTACACAGTGCATCAACATGGGTCTACTGATCTCAAAAGTGAGCAAAGTTTTTTCCACTTCTTTATTTTTAGTTTTACTTTATTTTCTTCTAAATGTCAAAAATAATTTACAAAATGGTGGGATAGCCATCATCGTTTTTTTGATAATTTGCAATGATGAAAGGATACTTTTTTTTTGGTGAAAATTTCCTCCAAACTACCTTTGACCTCTGCCTTTCATTAGTTTTTGTTAACATACAATTAGAGAAAAAAAATTTCAATTTGATAAATTATGTGAATGCTTTTTGAAGTTTTGTGGATAGTTACATGTCATACTTAAATTCTTTAAATAGGGAAAAAAGTGTGACATATGGTTTAAATGATATTCTTTAGTGGAATTAACAATGTTAAGTTGCATAGTTTTGGTAGCAGGGAGGATGTGGATAGTGTTTTATCTGGGGAACCTTGGAGCTTCGATAAATCACTGGTGGTTCTCCAACGGTATAATAGGTTTACTCCCATTGAGGACCTGGCTTTTGATAAGGCATCTTTTTGGGTCCAGGTTCACAATATTCCGATAGGTTATAGGACTAAATCAGTAGCAGAGGACATTTGCGAGTCAATTGGGGCGGTGGATCGATCAACGACAGATTCAGAATGTGAGGGAGGCAACTATATACGTGTCCGAGTCACTTTAGATGTTTTCCAACCTCTATGTCGGGGTCGAGTTATTAAGATGGAGAGTGGAGAAAAAGTTTGGGTCAACTTCAGGTATGAGCGCCTCCCAAACATATGCTATTGGTGCGGATGTTTCGACCATAGCGACAAGGACTGTGATATTTGGATTGAAAGCAAAGGCACTCTACAGACCACATCTCAGCAATTTGGCTCTTGGCTACGTGCAAACCAAACTGGTCCATCCAAAAAGAACGTAGTCCGTGTTTCAGGCTTCTATGAGGACAGACCAGAAAACACTTCCACACGGCGGCGCCGAGAAATGAAGAAAGCCCCCACACAGACAAAGACGTCTGAAATGGCATCACAACTTGAAAAGGATAATTTCGATATGGAGGCGGATTTTGCGGAAATTCCAAGTACTGAACACTGTAACAGTATGCCCCAATATGGGAAGTCAGCTTCTTCTGTCCTGGAGTGCGAGAATATGGGAGAATTTTTTTCACAAAAAATCAGGGAGATTGACAAGGACCTTGGCATTTATGACAATTCCACTAATTCAGCACAGGCCGAGAATATCCTCACACAAAAGGAAACATCCCCACTTTTTGACTTGGACAATCTGAGGAATGAGTTGGAAGAAAATCAGTGCCTACAACAGCCACATAACCCGACACACACGATCAATGAGAGCCATGGCACACCCTTCCAAGACAAAACGAACACTCTGGAAGGACCTGTAATTTCTGATGCTTCTCTGCAAGCTAAATGGAAGCGCTATCCCCGTGCAGCTGATAGTGTTCCGGTTAACAAAGATGAATTGCATGATACAAAAGATGCTAAGATCGGCTCAAAATGCTCCATCTCCAAGCTTACTGCTCAGAGTGAGTTACCAAGTAAAAAAATACTGGTTTCTTACAATGACAAAGAGAACTTCCCTGTATTGGCGGAGGCTGGTTCCCAGCCCTGCCAGGCGCAATGAGTTGCATCGTTTGGAACTGCAGGGGGCTTGGGAACCAACTTGCAGTTCAAGAGCTTGTGGAAGTGGTGCAGGCTAAAGCTCCCGCTGTCGTGTTCCTAGCCGAAACACTGGCAGACGAAGATAGGCTAGATTATGTGAAGGAGAGGATTCGGTTTGATCATAAATTTTTTGTTCCAAGGATTACTAGAGGTGGTGGGTTAGTTCTTTACTGGAGGAGCGATATTGCAGTTGAGGTTGTGTCTTCTTCACTTAATCACATCGATGCGAACATTAACAAAAGTTCTGATTCAGCATGGCGCTTTACTGGTTTCTATGGAGAACCAGAAACACATAAGCGACATGAGTCTTGGGACCTTTTACGTCGATTGCATGGGCAGAACTCATTACCCTGGTTATGCGCCGGGGATTTTAATGAGGTGACAAAACAATCAGAGAAGTCAGGTGGAAGATCACGGCCTCGGGTTCAAATGCAGCTTTTCAGAGAAGTACTGGACGAGTGTAGTTTTATGGATTTGGGCTACAAGGGTTTCCCTTTCACGTGGAGCAAACACTTCCGCACCGGAGTTTCCATTTGGGAGAGACTAGACAGGGCAGTAGCTACAGCTAAATGGTTTTCAAATTTCCTGGGTACTCGGGTATATCATATAGACAGTACGACATCCGATTACAAATTGTTGTGGATTGAACAAGCTGGTCTGGAGTTTCAGCAAAAGAAAAAGCTGTTTCGTTTTGAGGAAATGTGGTTGGCTGACAAAGGGTGTGGGGAAACTGTGGAAGGCATTTGGCAAGCAAGCTATGAGGAAGGGATCAATCAACGGGTACTCAGGAAGATAGATGATTGCAGAAGAGAGCTTACCCGATGGAGCCAAAAATGCTTCGGGAATGTTAAAAAAGAGCTGGAAAAAAAGAGAAAAGAGTTGGCACGGGTTGAGAAGTCGGCGCTAAAGACTGGTGGGTCAATTCGGCTAGTGCAAATTCAGAATGAGATTAATGTTCTCATGGGGAAAGAAGAGAGGATGTGGAGACAAAGGTCACGAACCTTATACTTAAAAGACGGAGATCGAAACACACGCTTCTTTCATTGTAGAGCCACCCAAAGAAAGAGACGTAATCACATAGGAGGAATCCGAAACCAGGATGAAGAGTGGTGCACTGAACAAAGTCAGATATCAGCTATTTTTTTTGGAGTACTACAACCAACTTTTCACTTCATCCAACCCGATTGAGAGGGCTGATGAGTTAGACTCTATTCCTAGAGTGGTGACCGAAGATATGAATGAGATTCTAACCAGGGAGTTCCAAGTGTGGGAAATTGACAATGCTTTGAAGCAAATGGCACCTTTGAAAGCTCCGGGTCTAGACGGAATGCCTCCATTGTTCTACCAGAATTTTTGGGATTTGGTTAAAGGTGATGTAAGTGGCTCTATTTTAAATTTCCTGAATACAGGTTCCCTCCCTAGCCCTTTAAATCATACGTTTGTGACGTTGATCCCTAAAACAAAAAACCCGGAAAAGTGACAGAGTTTAGACCTATTTCTCTTTGTAATGTGTTATACAAAATCTTTTCTAAGGTGCTCGCTAATAGGTTGAAGAAAGTGCTGCCCTATATTATCTCCGAACACCAAAGTGCCTTTATTAAAGGCCGTCTCATCACAGATAACATCCTTGTAGCTTATGAGACTCTACACTACATGAAAAACCACAATTCCGGGAAATCTGGCTATATGGCACTCAAATTAGATATGAGCAAAGCTTATGATCGTGTTGAGTGGTCTTTTCTTAAAGATGTCATGGTGCAAATGGGTTTTCAAGAACGATGGGTTGATTTAATCATGGAGTGTGTCACCTCGGTAACTTATTCTCTCTTAATTAATGGGGAACCATGTGGCAACTTAAAACCAAGTAGGGGGATTCGTCAAGGCGACCCCTTATCGCCCTACCTTTTTTTGTTGTGTTCGGAGGGCCTTTATAGAATGATCCATAAGGCAGCCAGCAATGGAGATATTCAAGGAGTATCTATTTGTCGTAATGGTCCAAAACTAACACACTTATTTTTTGCAGATGATAGTCTCTTGTTTTGTAGGGCCACCCCACATGATTGTCGAACAGTGTTGGAGATCCTATCCTCATATGAAAGAGTGTCGGGGCAGAAATTAAACAGAGACAAAACGACGCTCTTTTTCAGTAAGTCCACCCCCATTGACATGCAGCAGAAAATCATGGAAGATTTGGGAGTGACTACGTTGAAAAATTATGAGGAGTACCTTGGACTACCATCCATGGTGGGGAGAAATAAGAGGGCTAGTTTTGAGCACTTGAAGCAAAGAGTTTGGAAGCTTTTACAAGGCTGGGAAGGAAAACTATTATCACAAGCTGGAAGAGAGGTGTTAATAAAATCTGTTATTCAGGCCATACCCACATATACCATGAGTTGTTTCAAACTCCCAGTCACTTTGTGCCATGAGTTGGAAACTCTTATTCGGAAATTTTGGTGGGGTCAAAGGGGAGATAGAAGAAAAGTCCATTGGCTCAAGTGGGATGATCTGTGTCAACATAAAAATCAAGGGGGTATGGGATTCAAGGATCTCACGATGTTTAATGAGGCTATGTTAGCTAAATTGGCGTGGCGACTCCTCCATGATGGAAAATCCCTTTTCCACAGAGTATTCAAAGCAAGATTTTTCCCTAGAGGATCGATCTTAGAGGCTAAAGACTCTCCTTCAGCCTCTTATGCATGGAAAAGTATTCTCATAGGCCGAGATGTGATAACAAAGGGAGCATTGTGGAGAGTAGGTGATGGGAAAAAAAATCAAGATTTGGGGTGATAATTGGCTTCCAATGAAACATAGGGCCAGAGTTACTACACCTGTCATTTTTGGACAGGAAAATTCATGTCTTGAGGTGCTGATGGATCCGGTCCACAGGAGCTGGAGGACTGACATAATTGACCACGTTTTTTAGGAAAATGAAGCTGAGATTATTAAAAGTATACCCCTAAGCTCTACCAGCCAACCCGATGTAATTGTTTGGCCTTTTACTCCATCAGGTCGCTATTCAGTATAGTCGGGGTATAGATTCCTGCAAGACAACTCTGGTGCAACACCAAGATCTGATCTTGATTTAGAATTTTGGAAAAAATTATGGGGAATGGAGGTGCCTAGTAAAATCAAAAACTTTGTGTGGCGAGCATGTAAGGAAGCTCTACCAACAAAGAGAAATCTGCTCCGCAGGAAGATCATCTCGTCTGCCCTTTGTGAAAATTGTAAAATGAGTGATGAGGATTGTGCACATGCTATTTTTTATTGTTCTAACTTGCAGGTGATTTGGAGATCCGACCCTCAATGGAACTGGCTTTTGGCATTACAGGGATGTAATGTCAAAGAAATCTTTCAGAAGGCCTTCACGGAAGGAAAGGATGCTGAACTTCTAGCATTCACGGGATGGACCATTTGGAATTGCAGAAACAAAGTCAGGTTCAAGGAAGCAGTGTGTCCTATTAATCACATCCTCCCCCTGTCTAAGGAGAGGAAAACAGAGTTTCAGAATCTTCACCCGGCATCAAGGAGTGCCCAGCACAAGAATCATACGAGATGGAAGCCGCCGGAGGTAGAAGCTTACAAGGTAAACTATGATGGCGCGATCTTTGCGGAACAAGGAAGAGCGGGCATAGGAGTAGTGATCAGAAACTCAGCAGGCGCGGTCTTGGCTTCTCTGTCACAGCAGGTCCCTCTTCCATCTACAGTGGCTCAAGTGGAAGCTATGGCAGCAAGGAGAGCAGTTGAAATTGCTCTAGAGATTGGCATTTCGAATGTCATCATCGAAGGTGATTCAGACACCATCTACAGAGAACTTATTAGCACTGACCCATCCCTTGCGTTACATGGGCATGTGATACAAGACATTAGATGCTTAGTGTCCTCCTTTGTAAGTCTTAGCTTTACTCATGTCCGTTGTCAAGGAAATAATGTAGCCCATGCTTTAGCGAGATGGGCAATTAAATCATCAAATTCAACTGTCTGGATGGAAGATGTACCACCAGACATTCAGTATGTTATTCAGGCTGATGTAGCCTCCATTGATTAATAATAAAGAAGCAGCTTTCTCAAAAAAAAAAAAAAAAAAAACAATGTTAAGTTGCAAGAAATGTGATTGTCATTTATTTTAAAAAACAAAGGAGGTCTTTGTACAATTAATAGAGAAGGACCACGTAATTTTAATAAACCTCATGGCTGGACGGTGCAATTTTCCCACCTTCCATATTTGGCATTCATTAATGGAAGTCTCAATAAATGTGTTTGAAATATTTAATATATTAAATATACATGGTTTACCTCTTTCAGTCAATATATATATATATATATATAGAGAGAGAGAGAGAGAGAGAGATGAGTTTAAGTTACATATGATGTAACTCCATAAGAGTTACACATTTTTTGTACCGTAGATTTCTAATAGATCCAATGGTTAGAAAAATAGCATTAAATAGTTATTTTGTTTCTCTTCCTTATTTATGACAAATTAATTCTATCCTTTTTTCTCTCTCTTTCTTACCTAATATAAAAAGAAATTCTCTTCTTCTTTCTCTCATCTATTTTCTCTCTCTTGCTTAGCCAATAAAAAAGAAAATTTTCTGCTTCTTTCTCTCACCGTGATCTGAGTAAAGGAAGAAAAGATAAAACAAAATGATTTTTTTATGAATTAAAAAATTACCGAATTAAGAAGCTTAACCAAAGCTTTGCAAGAAAATAAATCCCATGGGGTTTTTTAAGCTTTAATTTTGAGATATTTTTTCCCTGTTTAGGAGACTTGGTTAATTGGTTTTGAAGTAGAAATATAAGTATGATGTTTGAGTTATGTTTTGTATGAGGCTTTGCTCTGTCTCTGTGGCTGTCACCCCTATCCATAAAGTTTTCTATCATTTTTTTTTAAGAGAGTATTTGAATTAGGAGATCAGGAAAACTGAAACCTCAAAACCATTTGAAACACAAAACAAGTCTAACAAAGAAGAAAAAACGTTGTCTAGCAACAGAAATTTTAGGAAGAAGGGGACACCATTAAACAAAACCCAATATCTAAGGTTGGCGGTAGCTTTGTCATATCTAATATCTAAGGGATTTTGACAACTTCTATAATGCAAGAAGAGAGTTTTTTAAGTGATGATTAGTTGAATATGTGACATTCTAAAAAATGTTTTCATTTTGTTGTATTAAACTTGTTTTTGGTTGAACACAGAAAACCTTTTCCATTGACCTGCATTTTCCACCATAGAAGAAACGTTGTCTAACAATAGAAATTTTAGGAAGAAAGGGACACCATTAAACAAAATCCAATGAGATCTATGGAAAGTAATAAATGAGGATAGAGAAAAACTAGGAGTATTAATTAGGTAAATAAATGGAAAGAAATAATCATTTAATGCTATTTGTCCAACCGTTGGATCTATTAGAAATCTACGGTACAGAAAAGGTGTAACTCTATAAGGGTTACACCAAGTGTAACTTGAACCCATCTCATATATATATATATATATATATATATACACACACATGGTTGTTAAATGTCTTTACTCTAAATTAATTTTTCTATATTTTGGATATTAAATTTCTTGCAATAAATCAATGAACTAAATTATTGCAATAAATAAGCTTGTTTAATATTTGCACTAATTACTTTGTATTACATTAATAAATGTACGTTTTTAATTTTCTAGCATTAAATATACTTGCATATAAAATGTACTCACATTAAAATATAGGCAAAAATGCAATTTACACCTATTAATTCTGCCCAAAATAATTCTAGTCATAAGTTTAAAGTTAGTCATTTTAGTCCAATAACTTTTCTCAAAATTAATTTTAGTCCTTTAAGTTTGAATTTGATCATTTTAGTCTAGTAATCTTACCCAAAAATTATTTTAGTCATCTAAGTTGATCATTTTGAGTATTTTTGGGTAAAGTTACCCAACTAAAATGATCACCTTCAAATTTAAAGGACCAAAATAATTTTTGAAAAATTACCATACTAAGATAACCAACTACAAACATAATAAATCAAAACGGTTTTTGGGCAAAGTTAGCGGGTGTAAAGTGTGTTTTTTCCTTAAATATACATGATAATTAATTTGTCATAGTTTAGTTTTTAAATGTCTTGCAATATACATGTTTGTTTAATAAAATGATTTGCTATAATTAAATTTTATTACATTAATAAATATGAGTAGTTATTTTTTTTTTGTTTGAGAGAAATATAAGTAGTTAATTGTCTAGCACTAAATATACTTACTTGTATTAGCACTCGTTAATATATCTTACAATGGGCACAAAGTTTCTCTCATCGCTAGGGTTTATCTTGCTAGGGTTTTACTCTTGCTAGGTTTCCCTTGTGTCGTGTAGAATTCCTGTCCCTAACCCCTGTTTAGGTTTTGGCTCCCTTCAGTTTTCAAACTCTGATAGGACGGTGGTGTGGATTCCTTGTAATCCTTCTTTCCCAGACGCTGGGCCTTGTTTTTCTTGTCGTTTCTCAATGGTAGGTATAGAAGATTTGTGGTCACGTTTTTCCTTGACCAAAGAGGAGGAGTTGGGGGCTGATGTACCAATACAGAGCGGCAATGTCATTCATCATCTCACAAGCAAATTCTTTACTAAGCGGGTTGTGAATGCAGAAGCAGTAGCACGAATATTCAAACCCCTTTGGAAACTTATTAGTGAACTAAAAATTAGGGACGTTGGAGGGAATATCTTACTCTTTGAATTTGAGGGTGTGTTGGGTTTAGAAAGTGTGTTAGAGTTCAAACCATGGTCCTACGATAAACACTTGGTGGCTTTTGAACGGGCAGTGGATGCGGAATCAACGCCTTTTTTGGCCTTCACAAAAACAATGTTTTGGGTGCAACTCCATAACATCCTTGAAAGATGTTTAACTCAGGAAATAGGAGAGGCAGTGGGTAATATGCTAGGGTCTACAATCCAAGTGTCTGGCCCGGAGGATGATGGATCAGGAAGTGAGTTTCTTCGGGTGCGAGTGTCTCTTGATATCTCTAAACCACTCCTTTGGTGCTGCAAGCTATGGTCTGAAGGTGAACATATTGGCTGGGTGCTTCTGAAATTATAGCGCTTACCAAACTTCTGCTACTAGTGCGGTAGAGTTATTCATAATGAGAGGGAATGTGAGCTTTGGCTTCAAGGCAAAGGAAACTTAAAGAAAGAAAACCAATAGTACGGTGAATGGCTTCGAGCCGATACAGTGAGATCTTTTTAAAAATCAGTAGTGATTGTGGCTGGCTGCTTCGAAGGGCAAACACCATGGTAAAAGGGTCTTGCAACGCCAAAGAAAAATTGTTCTCAAGCTGTACCTGTGGTCCACAAGGATGCCAACCCAAGTTTAATTCCAGTTCCTGATTCAGAGCATATCATGGTGGATATTGAGAGTGTGGAACACGGTAACAAAGACTTGGGGTCCTCGCCATTGCACGATAATGTTACTGCCTCAAATACTAGCTTGTGCTTGAACATAGATATGGTTCATAACTCCTTGGAATGTCTTAGGAATGGTATGCAAGTCTCTCCTGAGATAAGGGCACATAATGTTACTAATACCCCCAATCATAATAGTCCTTATTCCAGCACGAATGATGTTTTTGCTTTTAATGCTACTAAGGGTCAATTATGTGATATTTCAAACAAGTTGAACACAAACAGTGCCACGATTTCTACAAGGAAGTGGAAAAAGATAGAGAGGGGTGGGAACAGTGATAGTGAGGGTGTTGTTATGACTGAGGTAGAAGACCGTCAACCAAGTTTGGATTCAGCAGATATGAAAAATTCTAAAAGAAAATGTGTGGGAAAAAAGAGTGGAAGGGACAAAGAAAATGATCAGGTGGTTGTTGGGTACCAACACCACTAGTACCAATGAGTTGCTTAGGCTGGAACTGTCGTGGGCTTGGGAACCCACAGACAAAAGATGAACTCGTTGCCTTAATTGGTAACAAAGCTCCCAAAATGGTTTTCCTAATGGAAACCAAAGTTAACAGAGATGTTATAGAAAGAATTAGCAAGAAGATTTAGTTTGCTAATTGTCATGTTGTGCCACGCCAAAATAGGGGAGGTGGTTTGGCCCTCCTTTGGAAAGAGCCAATAATTATTGATGTGCTCTCTTCATCTGAGCGCCATATTGATGTAGTTTTTGACCAAGGGATGGGTGACACCTAGCGGTTCACGGGTTTTTTCGAAAATCCTGATTCCGTCAGCTGGGAAGATTCCTGGTCATTACTAAAACTTTTGAGCCAACGCCTAACGTTGCCATGGATTTGTTTGGGTGATTTCAACGAAATTCTAAGGGTGGAAGAGAAGTAAGGTTGGCTAGACATGCCGGAAAGACAAATGCAAGGATTTCGGGATGCTTTGGATGTTTGTGGTCTTAAAGATTTAGGATTTAATGGTTTCCCTTTCACTTGGTGCAATAGAAGACTCGGCAACCAAAACACTTGGGTTCAGCTTGATCGAGGAGTAGCCACCATTGATTGGATTCTAAGGTTCCCCACCTCTAGAATTCACCACTTGGATGCATTTCACTCGGACGACAAGCCCATTCTTTTAATCTCTGATTCTGAAGCAAAACAGTTTTACTGAAAGGGACAGCCCTTTCGCTTCAAACCCATGTGGCTTAAGGACAAAAGTTGCGAAGGGGTGATTAAGGAGTCATGGTTTGGTTATCCGGGGCTGTCTCCAATGAGAATGGTGTCTATGAAATTAGCTACCTACCAGGACAATTTGCAAAGGTGGAACAGTGAGGTTTTTGGTCATGTTAGGCTCACTTTGGCAAAGAAACTTAAGGATTTAACAAAGGCAAAGGAGGCAGGTTTGTACAGGTCTAATCCAACTCATATTTACCAACTCTGTGAAGAAATTCAAGTGATGAAAAATAGAGAAGAAGTCATGTGGAAGTAGCGGTCCCACACGGATTGGCTGAAGGAGGAGACCAAAATAATAGGTACTTCCATTGCAGGTCTAATTAGAGAAACAAGTGCAACTATATCTTGGGTTTTGAGGATGACAATGGGGTGTGGATTGAGGATGAAGGCCGGATGGGTGGGCTTGTTGAGGAGTACTTTTCTAGACTTTTTTCCACATCAAATCCCTCAGGTTTTAATGATATTTTAGAAGGTATTTCTCCCACGGTCATGGATGACATGAATGTTAGGACATATGTGAATTATGTTAGGAACATATGTCAATATGGAATTGGCTAATCCTTTGACAAAATGCACTTTACTTGTAATTGGGTAGATCTAGGATGCGTTTAATACTTCAAGGAACAAGGTTTCAAGCATAAGTGTTAAAGCCATGCAAGTCTGTCCAAGAATCAAGTGAAGAAGTGCTGGATTTTAAAACTTGACAGCTATCTCGACAACTAGTATCTATCGAGGTTTAAAAAGCTGCTTTAGCCCAATGCTCGATAGCTGCTCAATAGATAAGGTATCTGTCGAGATTTATGAAAAACAAATTTTTAGTTCCAATTTTCATCCAATTTGTAAATAAATGTTTGGGCTTTCTTTTCTCACAACCCTAAACATAAATAAGTATTACTTTAAAGGCTGTCAAAGGTTGCACGAGTGTGAAACAAAGTTTTGTTCATGCAAATTCTAATCAGAGACAGAATTTGCCCTAGTTCATCTTTCTCTTGAAGAAGCTGCTGCATTTGTACGTCGTTGGATTTTGTGACCAAGGAGTTTCGTGATCTTTATCGTGTGATGAACTGAAGAACTTTGTTTCCAACATTCTTTCTTAAGTTGGTAAGTAAGCCATGTACTGGGATCCGCACATCGATTGGTTAGTCACATACTGAGAGTCGTGCATTGAAAAGTAGAGATTGTCACTTCAGAACAAGTCCAATTGGGTATTGGGGTAAGGGTTCAACTGTAGGTTGGTATAAGGTACTGAGATTCCTTTACTTGTAACCACTTATTGTGATAATAGTGGATTCTCGGGAGTGGTGACCTTAAAATCACCCGGTGAGGTTTTTGCTATATAGGTTTTCCCCATTCATGAACAAATCACCTTGTCAATTTATTTTCCGTTGCATATTTACTTAGTTGGTGATTTGATTGTGCTACCACGCTTATTGCATGCAATTTGAATTAATTAATTAACTTAGCTAATTAATTGGTTATTTCATCACAATAGGTCAATACATTCTTAGCCTATCAATGAACACGAGTCTAAACCATGAGTATACAACAGCTGAGTTGGTTCAAGCTCTTCACCAAATGGCACCACTTACTGCATCAGGCCCTGATGGTATGTCTCCCATTTTTTATAAATCATTTTGGCATATTGTTCGTGGTGACGTCACAGCTACTGTTTTAGTGGCTTTAAACTTGGGTATTATCCCTGACTCTATCAATACCACTTTCATATCCCTTATCCCTCTATCAATACCACTTGCCTTATGTAGTTTCTAATTCTCAAATTGCCTTCCTTTCGGGTCGCCTTATCACTGATAATGTCTTGGTGGCTTTTGAGACTCTCCACTATCTTAAGCAAAAACACAAGGGAAGCTAGGGTTTATGGCTCTCAAGCTAGATATGAGCAAGGCATATGACATGGTGGAATGGGTTTTTTTTAGAGAAAGTCATGCGGCATTTGGGGTTTGGAGGTAGAATGGTAACAACCATCACGTCATGCACCATGTCTGTTTCTTATTTTGTGCTTCTTAATGGGGAACCTGTTGGCAATATTAAACCAACCAGAGGCCTCTGACAAGGTGACCCTTTGTCTCCATATTTGTTCTTGCTTTGCGCTATTGGGTTACAAGGTCTGCTCCACACAGCTGAATCTGAAGGTCGCATTAGAGGTGTTTTTATATGTTGAGATGGTCCTCAGGTTTCCCATCTATTTTTTTATAATGATAATGTGCTCTTTGTCGAGCTAAAGAATCTGAATGCCAATTAATCCTTGATATATTGGCCATTTATGAAAGAGGCTCTGGTTAGAAGATTAATAAAGAAAAAACCAACTTGTTTTTTAATTCACATATTGATCCTGGTCTCCAAAATCGTATACAACAGAACTTGGGTGTCCCCTCCATCTAGAATTATAAGAAATATTGGGTCTTCCTGCCCTTGTTAGCAGAGCTAAAAAACAAAGTTTCATATATATTAAGGAGCGAATTTGGAAGAAGCTTCAAGATTGGAAGGAAAAGCTTCTATCACAGGCCGGTAGAGAAGTGCTTATCAAATCCGCGATCTAAGCCATTCCTACCTATTGCAAGAAATTGAGACTCTGATTTGTAAATTTTGGTGGGGCTACCACAATAGGAAAATTCATTGGGTTTGGTGGGAGCGTCTTTGTGAAGCAAAGGAGGTTGGAGGTAAGTGATGAGAATGCAAATTGGCATATATTTCTCTCTTAATACTTAGTCTTTTACACTTATTTGGTGCCTAAATATACTCATTATTCTTATATTTTGATTTAGGGTGCAAATGGAGGCATTAAGTGCAAAACGTAGCTAATTGGGCGATTCTGGACAACTTTGACATCTCTTCGTAATCTTGGCATAACTCTCTCATCTGAGCTCCGATTGAGATGATTCAAGATGCTATGGAACGCTAAGACAAAGATCTACAACTTTCATGTTTTAAGTTTTGAGAGATACGGGCCGCATCAAGGTCGAAATAGGGCTTGAAGTTGCTGCACCTGCACTGTTGACGTTCTGGAGTGTTCCTTTGCCTACAATTCAATTTTGCAATCTGATGCGATTTATTTATGGAAGCTTCCAGATCTGATGCACGAAAATTCCAGCTGAAAAACACCACTTTCCTAGTTATATTAGGGCTTTGTTTTATTTTTAATATTTTTCTTTAATTAGTTAGATTTGAATATTATTATTTAGAATATTTTTAGGAGATTTTGTAGGCTTGGGAAAGGGGGAATTAACGTGAAAAAGAGGGAGGAGAAATCAGAATTACACACACGCCTCTCTCTCTCTCCTCTTCTCTAATTTTCTCTTTCGAGTTTTCTGTCATGGCCCTGCGTGGCTAAACTTTTATACTTGGTCGAAGGAAACTGAAGCCTCGGAATCAATAAAACTGTGAGATCTAATTTGTTTTTATTTTTCAATCTATGCTTTGAATATTGGACGTTCTTCTATGCCTATTTTCATGATTGTCTCGTTTAATTACTAGGAAGCCTACTAGTTTATTATTCATTGCAATCTACTGCTAGGTTAGATATCAAATCCGTAATTGTTTGATCTCTCTAATTTGTGAAGCAACCAAGATTTAATGATTTGTTGCGTCAGAAATTATTAGATTTTAGGAAGAACGCACGACTAAATTAAATACAACCGCTTGTGCTTGTGTTGTTTAGTTTCACCGATCTCTCTAATTCTTAAGGCTGCTACTAGATTAAACCTTTAGCGCTTGTCTTGGGTTGTTTAGTAGTTAGGGTTAATTAGATTGCTTGTTTTCTAATTAACTGCGACTAAGGAGAGATAGGAAAATAATTCCAACGGTGAATATTCAAAGTGTGAATTGATATATATTTGCATCGATGATCAGTTGTGAAATTCCGGTGGTGGATGTTGACTTAGACCAAGGTTTGTTCTTTTGATTGATTTCGATATTTTAATTTGAATTATTCCCTAGTTGTTTTTCTTAAAATTGTTTTCATTATACTCAAATCCCCCCCCCCCCTCCTTGTTCATGTGGCATAAAACTAGGCTAGATACTCTCCGTGGGAACGATCCTTACTCACACTACTACATATATTTTTAGGAGTATAGGTTTTATTTTTGGTTGCCTGCGACAGCACACCAGTAAGGGTTTTAAGGAAATAAAGAAGTTTAATGACGCTTTGTTGGCCAAGCAGGTTTGGTATATGATGAACAATCATGATTCTCTGTGTTATAGGGTCTTTAAAGCCAAATTTTTTCCCAACGGTTCAATTCTTGATGCTAAGTATTCTACCCTTGGGTCGTATACGTGGAAAAGCATTTTAAGTGTGAGAGATGTAATAAAAAAGGGGCGGTGTGGCACATTGGTGATGGCCAGGTGGTTTGTATTAAAGAGGATAAGTGGCTGCCAGACAAAGCCTATAGGAAGGTTAGCTCACCCATTCCTTCAATACCCCCTGATGCCAAAGTAGGTAGCCTCATTGATGCCAACACAAGAAACTGGAAAGCTGACTTGATTAATCAAATTTTCTTGCCCCATGAAGCCAGATTAATCTTGAGCATTCCCCTAAGCATCAGACTCCCACTAGACCGCTTGATCTAGTCTCCCTCTTCTTCGAGTCGTTTCAACACCCGTAATGCATATAAGTTGCTGGTCTCTACTGCTTTGGCCAACAATGCTAGAAATTTAGATCCTAACTCCTAGAAAATTTTTTGGAGAGGCGCAAAGAAGCTACAAGTACCTAGTAAGGTGAAGCACTTTGTTTGGAGAGCGAGCAACAATGCTCTCCCAACCATGGATAACCTCCTTCACCGCAAGGTGGTCCTCTCTGCCACTTGCAATATTTACAGAAGCCATGTTGAAGACACCATACATGTAGTTTGGGGTTGTGAATGAGTTAAGGAGGTGTGGCAAATGCTAAGCTGGGCCAATCACACAAACACCCCCAATGATGCAAGAGCATAATGGTAACTTATGTGGCAGCCACATAGGCAACATGTGTCTTTTTTTTTTATCAATCTAGTTGTCTTTTATTTATCTTTATTATTTAGTCAAAGTTAATCATGAGTCTTTTTGGTAGTTGTTCGAACCTAATAAATCTGATCATAGGGTGATGTGAAGTCAGTCTAGGGAGTTGTCATCTGTATTAGAAGTTGTCATCTTTATTATTTTTGCATGCAATGTATTCACCTATAATTATTAATAAGAAATTAGAAGAAGGCAGAAAGTTTCTATTAATAAAATCATTTGCAAGTGTCCTTGCTTTGGAGTTGAGTGATTCCTCCTAACAATCAAGTGTGTGACTTGGTCGCGTTGAGTGATATCCATGATTAGTAGCGTTGAGTGACATCTGCTACCTCCGGTTTAGTGGCACCCCTAAACTATTCATTCTATCATTAGGTTAAATCTTTGATTTAGCCTATCTAGCAGGTCTCGGCCTACATCAAATTGGTATCAGAGCTAGTATTCCTGTTGTTCTACCCAAGTTCTCGTTATGTTTCAGAAAATTCTGTTCATCTTATTTGGCAATTTAGTATTTACTCATGAGGATTCTCTTTGCATGCCATATATGGTTGGAAAGATCCATCCTTCTAGTTTCTATCAAAAAAATCGGATCATGATTTCGAGTTTCTTACAGTGAGATATTCGTGATTTACTGAGCAAACATCCATCTGTCAGAAAATTGCAATTTTTCTGGTTTTTTTTCGAAAATGCCCCCAAGACGTTGAAGGAACACCAATAGTGGTGATGTACAATCTGAGCTTGCTGAATTAAGGCAATCTAATCAAGCTCTTCATCAAATGATGAATGAAATCCTTCATCGCCTTCCAACCTTTCCAACTCGTGAAGGGAGTGACTGCACTACTTATCGCCAAGATGACTTTGGCCATGATGATCGCTCGACTACTTCTAGTTTTGTTCCAGAACCTGCTGCTATGGCTCAATGGTCTATGGATCGTTTGGCTCAAGCATTAGAAAATTCTGATCGAAGCATTCAAGTTAATGTCAAGGATTTTGAAGGGAAGCTCAATGCAGATGAGTATTGTGATTGGATAGCATCTCTACAAGCTTTTTTTGAGTGGAAGGATCTTACTAATGAAAGAAAGGTTCAGTTTATGGCTACCAAGTTGAAGGGACATGCTCTTATATGGTGGCAACAGTACCAACGAAGTAGAGATCGAAGGGGAATTCTAAGAGTCAATACTAGGGTTGAGATGAAGTTAAAGCTAGATGAGAAGTTTTTGCCCTTGGACTATTCTCAAAAAATCTACTAGAAGTTCCACCATCTACACCAGCAAAGTGATCAATCTATGTCTAATTTTACAGAGTATTTTTACAAGCTTTTAAGTTATGTCAATTTGCATGAATCTGATGATCAGCTTGTGGCAAGGTATGTGAGTGAATTGAAGTATAGCCTTAAAGGAGAACTTATGATGCACTCTCTACATTCTCTTGAGGAGGCTTATCATATGGCATTGAAAGCAGAAGAAAAGCTGAAATGGAGTTCATACCGCAGGGGAGAAAGCTCTAAGATAGTAAGGGAGAAAACAGAGAAAGGAGATTCAAGCTCTTTTAATCATCCAAACCCATAAAAAGGGGGAGGAACTAAAGAATGTGAAAAGGGTATGCCAACATTTTCTAAATGCTTTCGGTGTGGAGAAGTGGAGCATAGGTCCTATGAATGTCCAAAGAAGAAGGATGAATTGCAATTGTTGGAGGAAGAGCAAATGGATGAAAGCAAAGAGCCAATTTATGATGATGAACCAGAGGAGGATTTTAATGAAGAGTATTGTGATGCTGATTATGATGCAGAAAGTCTTGTAATCCAAAGTGTGATAACTGTCCTAAAGGATAAAAAATGGTTGAGACACAATATTTTCAGAACTTATTGTGTTTCTTCTGGAAAGAAGTGTGCTTTAATGATTGATTCGGGAAGTGTTGAGAATATGGTGTCAAAGTAATGGTTGACAAGTTGAAGCTCTCTTGTGATCGTCACCCAATACCCTACAAAATGTCTTAGTTCAAGAAGGGAGGTGAGGTTATGGTATCTCATAGGTGTAGAATAAAGTTTTCCATTGAAAAATTTGAAGATGAAGCTTATTTTGATGTTCTTCCCATGGATGCTTGTCATTTGCTACTTGGCAGAGCTTGGCAATTTGATAGACATACACAACATGATGGGAAGAAGAATACTTATTCTCTTATCAAGAATGGGGTGAAGTAACTGAACCCAATGAGAGATGTGCCCACTAGTGTGCCGTCAAGTGTCCAGATCAACTTGCTTTCTTATAAGAAATTTGAACAATCCTACAAGAAAGATGGAGTGGCTTATGCTTTGGTTGTTGTGGGAAAGAATGAGGAACCAATAATTGAGGTTCCAATTGAAGTTCGAAGCTTGATGGTAAAGTTCAAAGGCTTGGCTCCAGAAGAACTTCCTGATAGTAGGCTCCAGAAGAACTTCCTGATAGTTTGCCTCCACTTTGAGATATTCAACACCACATCGATTTTGTTCCTAGTGCTATTCTTCCTAATTTACCTCATTATAGAATGCCACATATTGAACACGCTGAATTACAAAGACAAGTTGTAGAATTGTTGAAAAAAGGGGTTAATTAAGGAGTCTTTTAGTCCTTGTGCCGTTCCTGCCCTATTAACTCCCAAAAAGGATGGAACTTTGAGTATGTGAATTCATAGAAGAGCTGTGAATAAGATTACTATGAAATATCGATTCCCCATTCCTCGTCTCGATGACTTGCTTTATGAGTTGGCTGGTGCTAAGGTCTTCTTAAAAATAGACCTACGCAGTGGCTATAACCAAATTAGAATTAGAGAAGGTGATGAATGGAAGACAACATTCAAAACCAAAGATGGCCTCTATGAGTGGCTTGTTATGGCATTTGGGTTGTCTAATGCCCCTAGTACTTTTATGAGGTTAATGATTCAGGTATTGAAGAACCTTATGGGGAAGTATGTGGTGGTATACTTTGACGATATCTTGATTGACAGCAAGGATAGAATTCAACACTGTTAGAGCGTTTGGATTGTGTTTTCAAAGTGCTCCAAGAAAACCAGTTGTACATCAATCTTAAGAAGTGCTATTTCATGACTAATTGAGTTGTGTTCTTAGGCTATGTTGTAAGTGCTGAAGGCATACACATGGATAATGAGAAAGTAAAGGCTATTCTTGATTGGCCTAATCCTAAAAGCTCGACTCATGTTAGGAGTTTTCATGGCTTAGCCTCATTTTACTGCCGCTTCATCAAAGGTTTTAGTTCCATTATTGCTCTAATGATGGATGTTCTAAAGAAGAAAGAGTTCCAATGGACCAGTGAAGTTGAAAGAAGTTTTCAAAAGTTGAAGTCTAAACTTGTTGAAGCCCCTATATTAGCACTATCAGTTTCTCCAAAACATTCCTAGTGGAGTGTGATACCTCTAATGTGGGTATTGGTGCTGTCCTTATGCAAGGAGGAAGACCAACAGCTTACTTTAGTGAAAAGCTCAATGATGCAAAGTTGAAGTACTCAACTTATGACAAGGAGCTATATGCTATTGTCCAAGCTTTGCGACATTAGGAGCATTATCTCATTGGTGTGGAGTTTGTGCTCTATTCTAATCATGATGACTAAGGTTTCTAAAGTCAAAAAAGAAGCTCAATTTGAGGCATGCAAGTTGGGTATCATACTTGGAGAAGTTTTCTTTTGTTCTACAACATAAGGCTGGTTCATCCAATAAAGCGGCTGATGCATTGAGTTGAAGACATAGTTTGTTGTCTACTCTTTCTTATGAAATTACTAGTTTTGATCTTCTGCCAGAATCTTATGGGATGGATCCTTTGTTTTTTAATATACTGAATGATGTGAATGATGGGAAAAGTAAAGATTATTTGATGATGAATGGTTATCTCTTTAAGGGAAATCAGTTGTGCCTACCTAAAGGATCTTTAAGATTGTTTGTAATTGAAGAACTACATGCTGTTGGACTTGGTGGACATTTTGGGCGAGAAAAGATAGAAGCTCTTGTGAAACAAAGATACTTTTGGCCATCCTTGAAGCGCAATGTTGCTCGCTTTGTTCAGAGATGCCTTGTATGTCAAAAGGCCAAAGGAGGAGCCCAAAATGTAGGTTTATATCTGCCCTTACCAGTTCCTAATGCACATTGGGAAAATTTGTCTATGGACTTTGTTCTTGGTGTACCTAGAAAACAACATGGTTTTGACTGCATTTTCGTTGTGGTGGATCGATTCTTGAAGATGGCTCATTTTATACCATGTAAGAATTCTACTGATGCATCTCATATAGCAGCTTTGTTTTTCAAAGAAGTGGTTCATTTACATGGAGTTCCTAAGTCCATTACTTCAGATCGTGATGTAAAGTTTGTTAGTCATTTTTGGAGAACTCTTTGTAAGCTCTTGGGTACCAGGTTGCAATTCTCTAATGCTTACCACCCTCAAACTAACGGACAAACAGAAGTTGTGGATAGACCTCTTGGAAATTTGTTGAGAAGCTTAGTGTTTAGACATATGTGTTTCACTTGTTAGGAACATATGTCACTACTTTATGTAATTGGCTAATTCTTGGACAAAACGCACTTTACTTGTAATTGGGTAGATCTAGGATGTGTTTAATACTTCAAGAAACCTTGTTTCAAAATCAAGTGTTAAAGTCATGCAAGTTTGTCCAAGATTCAAGTCAAGAAAATGTCTGTCATTAAAGCTCGATAGCTAGCATCTATCGAGCTCAAGAAGCTGTTCCAGCCCCGTGGCTCAACAGCTACTCGACAGCTTCTCGACAGATGCTATCTATCGAGGTTTAAGAAAAATAGATTTCTGTTCTGTTTTCTTGGGATCGGTGAATGTGTCTTTGGGCCTTCTTTTCTCATAACCCTAAACATATAAAAAGATTATTTTCAGGGTCGTAAAAGTGTTCACAAGTTGCATAAGCATTGAGCAAAGTCTGTTCAAGCAAATTGTGACCAGAGATAAAGTTTTTCCTTAGTTCATCTCTTATGAAGAAGTTGCTGTGTATGTGTACCGTAGGGTTTTATGACCAAGCATCTGCTTGATCTTCATCGTCTGGATGAACTAAAGATCTTTGTAGCCAACAAACTTCTCTAGTTGGTGATTGAAGTCGCGTACTGGGATCCGCGCAATTGGTTAGTCACGTACTTGGGAGCCGTGCATTAAAAGAAGAAATTGTCACTACAAAACAAGTCCAATTGGGTATTAGGGTAAGGGTTCAACTGTAGGTTAGTATAAGGTACTGGGATTCCTTTACTTGTAACCACTTGTTGTGATAATAGAGGAATTTCAGGAGTGGTGACCTTAAAATCACCCCGTGAGGTTTTTGCCGTGTAGATTTTTCCCATTCGTAATCAAACCATTGTGTCAATTTAATTTTCGCTGCATACTTAGTTTAATTGGTGATTTGTTTGTGCTACCATGCTCATTGCATGTAATTGAACCTAATTAATTCACTTGGTTAATTAATTGGTTAATATATCACAAGGGGTCAATATGTTTTTGGCCTATCACTTAGTAGGGGAGCATCCTAAGAAATGGGAATTTGTCATTTCTCAAGCTAAGTTTGCTTACAATAGCTCAATTAGCTGTTCAACAAAGAAACCTCCATTTGAAGTTGTCTATGGCAAAAATCCAAATCATGTTCTAGATCTCTTGCCTTTGTCAAATCAAGTAAGAGTGAGTATGGAAGCTGAAGAATTTGTAGAGCACATAAAAGCAATTCATGAACAAGTTCGAGAGCAATTGAAGTTATCTTCTCAAGCTTACAAGTCCAAATCTGATACTCATAGAAGAAGTTTGGAGTTCAAAGAAGGTGACTTAGTTATGGTTTATTTGCAAAAAGAAAGATTTCCAGCTAGTACTTATGGAAAACTCAAGCAAAGGAAGTTTGGTCCATGTCGAGTATTGAAGAAGTTGGGACAAAATGCATACCGTATAGAGCTGCTAGAAGGTTTTTCAATTAGTCCTACTTTTAATGTGAGTGATCTGTATCTCTACCATAGAGATGAAGAAAAGATTTTGTTGAAACGCACTAACATCTAAAGTAATCTCTTGAATTCACCAAGAGAAGCATTTGATGTGTGTAGATACTCGATTTTGCACCCATGATTTAATTAAGGAAGATGTTTGGAACGACCATCCAAGTACCCTAAAAACCATGATAGCATTACATGCATTAATTCATTCATTGCATATCATAAAAATAATCTTGGGATTCTAATGGTCGCGACAGTATGTCCAGTTGCCAAATCGGACTGACGATTGAAAGATATCACATGATCAAGTTTGCACGGTCAGCATGCATTGTGTCTAGGTAGAGTCGACCACGCATGATTAATTTAAATTAATTCTGATTGGTTAAACAATTAAAATTAATTAAATAATTTTGTGATTGGTTGATAATTAGTGTTTAAAATAGGATTGCTTGCATATGAATAAAGGGGATAATTGGATAACAATAAAATTGTGGATAATCTGAACTTTATAAAGATTTATTTTAGAGTTTTTATCTACAAGATAATTGTTGTTGAAGAGACCTGAATTATCCAGAAAATAGGTAAAATTCTTAGAATACAAATTGAAAACACGTCTAAGTGCAAGGCTCGGCCCAAGAAAACCTAAAAAAGGAGTCCAAAACGCACCCGAGTATGAAAGTGCATTTGGTGTCCAAAAGTACCATTCGGCACTTTTGGAGTGCCGAATGGCACCCTTTTAGGCTTTGGCCCAACTCTCATCGGGTGCTGATAAGGCACATTCTTTTCAACTTTTTTGCAGAAAGACGCGTCCCGATTCGCATGCTACTTGTCGTTGCTTATTTTTTAAGTATCCCAATCTCTATAAGTAGAGACTGGATCTCAAAATTCAGCACATTCATTTATGCTCTACGAGAGACACCTTTTCACATTGTCAAATTCCTCACTCCCTTTTTGGTATTCTCTTTTAAACTAGGGCTTTTAGGTTTCAAAGATAATTGCATAGATTTTTTTGAACCCTAAAACATCCTTTTAAGAAGAAGAAGTGCTCCATGTAAGAGGTTGTTTTCGATTACCCTATTCTTTTCTTTATGCTTTTCTTATAGTAAAGATGCATGTTTGTATATATTTTTTTAGTTTAGTTGTTTCAAGTATCCATAACATGAATTGTTAATTTATATTGTTAAAGCATGTTCTTGATTCTTTTATTATGGTTATGATCTCTTTCTTGATTTCAAAGATCTGCATATAATCTGAATTTTTCTTAAAATAAAAACGAATATGCATCTTCCTTAGATGTAGATCTAAATTTTTCTTAAAATAAAAATTGATCTGCATCTTCCTTAAATGTAGATCTGAATTTTTCTTAAAAAAAAAAAACAGATTTGCATCTTCTTTAGATGTAGATATGAATTTTTCTCAAAACAAAAATGGATCTGTATCTTCCTTAGATGCAGATCTAAAGTTTTCTTAAATTAAAAACTGATTTGTATCTTCCTTAGATACAGATTTGATTTTTTTATGACAGATTTTCAAATAAAGAAAAAAAGATCATGAATGGTTGTGTTTGTTGTGTTTTTTTTTATTCAATATATGTAGCATAAATTTACTTCCTCTTCTCAAGCAATCTTTTTCATAATTTTTGAACATATAAAAACAAGTCTGATCTTTTATAAACTAAAACCACTTTTTCTAAGTTCTTAAAACAAATCTAAAATTTTTTAAAACCAAAAGACTTTGTTTTATTAAATAAAAATAGATCTGAATTTTCTCTCTAAAAACCACCTTCTTTTTACACAACAAAAACAGACTTGATTTTTTTTATAAACCAAATTCAATTTTTTTTACTCACAACAACAGATCTGAATTTTTTTAACAAAGAGGATACGTTCATAAATAAATTTGTATGATTTAGTTTATTTCACATGTGTAACATATCATTTATCTCATGCATAAAAAAAGGGTATATTGGTCACAAGAGTCTAGAAGAGCAAACTCTGTATGGGCGGAATGGGTGCCTAACACCTTCCCATTCCATAACCTAACCTCTGAATTTAGTTTTTTTTGGATAGGTAGACCTAGGTTTTATCTTTGCTTTTATTTTGGGTAGATTGTAGTTTGTAACTAGGACCTAAAGCCATGTAATTTTCAATTTATCAAACATGTATTTTTTTAATCAATGAAAGGAAACAATTCAGTCATGTATTTTTTATATTTAGTTTTTCTTTTTCTTTTTGTATAAAAAGGCGACTCCACACCATTTACCCAAAAAGAGAGGTGTCCTTAAAAGAACTCAAAAATCTCTTTTTTTTTTAGAGGCACTTTTTCGTTCTCTCACAGTGGTGACTCTACTGGGATGTCGAGGGACAAGCTTCGTGTTAGACTTAAGTGACCAAATATGTACCCTTGTTTTTTGCATAGTTTTGTATGATATTGTTGTTTGTTTGTTTATTTATGTTTGTTGAGATGTTATATGATATGCTGTTGTTTGTATTGTTTGTAAAAAGCTTTCCCTAACTGCCATAGTGTGTGCCATCCAAACAATATGTATGCACCCTTTTCAACAACTTGTGGTGGTAGTAATCATGGATCACCAGTCTTCATTAGATTCGGGTACCCAGTGGTAAACTCACCAACTCTTAGCCTAAAATCACTGGATCATTTTCTGTTGACTGTAAAGACAAACCATGCCGTTTGGACCAACCCAATGTTCATTACATTACAAGTTGGGAGGTGTAATGTCCTAACTATGGGAAACAATAAAACAACAAACCCACCCTACAATGTAATGACTTAGAACCTACCTTTAGGCTAGTCCCGATTAAAATTGCATTGCATGTTGTTTGTGTTTGATTGGTTGATTGATTGATGTGAATGGGGACATAGCTTTGATTAACCTAACCAAGCCTGTCATTAGGGGAGAATTTGGTCAAGATATGAAGGAAGGCTGTAAAAAGAACCTAAGGCTGACACTCAAGCCAGTAGCTCCAGTTCCAAGCCCATCACCCCCATTACGGTACTGAAGCCCATAAGCATAAATGATACTTCACTGCTGCAACATCACAATCCCATATTCGACCTACAAGACACTTCAAACCCCAATCAAATCACCCAACATCCACAAATGGGGGGAGACACTTTAAACCCCAATCAAATTACCAAGCACTTACAAATAGGGGGAGACACTTTGAACCCCAATAAAAAACCCCAATACCTACAAATGAGGGGAGACACTTTGAACCCTAATCATATAGCCAAACACCCACAAATGGGGGGAGACATTTCAAACCCCAAGATGCCGATCCCAATGAACCGACAAAAATTGCTCACATCATAAGGGTGGTGAGTCACTTCAAACCCCCACATTTGGAGACAAACAATCTAGTAGAAGCCTTGAATAGATCCACCCAACAAACACTTGCCAAAGAAGATGAGGTCCTTAAGCAACTACAGAAGACACAAGCCAACATATCCTTGTAAGGTGCTAGGTTGGCTACAGAAGAGGATGATATAGATGCTAGGTTGTATTATGATTCGGATATGTTGGCTTGTGTCTTTTGCTTTAGCTTTGGCTTGGGTCATCTTTCTCATTGTTGTATTATGATTCTGAATCTGACTCATTGACCCCACATACTGAAGAAGAGGATGATATAGATGCTAGGTTGGCTACTCTAGACCAAAAACTGATGGCCTACAGTCTCAAAATCATGACACTTGAGAATGTTGGAGGCAATAATGAGAGGATGGAAGGAGGCGAGTCAGAACATCTCCCTCAACACACCTACTTGGGCAACAAAGGGAAGCATGATTTGTTTGATGAGTAGATGGATAGCATAGAGCACCTAGATGCTTTTGCGACCGACAAGCCCACAAATATGGAAATTGATGATGAACCCACAGATTATACGGATGAAGATCCCGCAATACTGATGCTGAGGGAAGAAGGAAATTACTGGGAGTCACCTGCCATCGTTGAAGCCACAATTGAGTTGAAGAACTGGGCATGAGAGGGAGTTGCCCACCCTATGGAGGACTTCGTAAAGAAAATCAAGACCATCAAGTCAGTCACTCTTGCCAAGAAGATCAACACCGTCAAACCAGTTACCCCTGCCAAGAACATTGTTTTTGTCTTTATTGAGTCTATTTTTGCTAATATTTCTATTCATGTTAAGTCTGTTTGTGATAGTTTTCCAGTTGAGTCTGATTTAGTTAAGTCTATTGAGTCTGTTGAGAACTTTTTTTTCCTTATAATATGATATTTGATTCTGCTTATTTGTTGGCTTTGAATATTTTTATTTCTAAAATTGGTAAAGAAACTCTTAATAATAAGGAATTAAAATAAGGACACCTAGAACCCATAAAAGAAAAAACCCAATCCATTAACCTAGGAATTGATGATGAACCTAAAATGATACAAATGGGCAATACCTTAACCACTTTTGAGAAAGATGCATTAGTGGCACTCATGACAAAATTCAAAGAGGTCTTTGCTTGGTCATATGAAGACATGCCTGGGATTGATACAGATATAGTACAGCATTGCATTCCAACAAATCCAACCATGAAGTTGGTCAAGCAAAAGTTGAGAAGAATGAAGCCAGAATGGACTTAAGATCAAGGAAGAAGCTGAGAAACAGTACAATGCAAGATTCCTGAAGGTAGTCAACTATCCAAAAGACGACTTTCCTTTGCTTCACATTGATATCCTAGTTGACAATACAGCAGGTCATGCTTTGCTATTGTTTATGGACGGATTTTCAGGGTATAATCAGATTAAGATGGCTCAAGAAAATATGGAGAAAACCTCATTTCTTACACCATAGGGGACATATTGCTACAAGGTTATGCCATTTGGCCTTAAAAATGCTGGTGCTACTTACCAACGTGCAGCCACTACTTTGCTACATGATTTGATCCACAAAGAAGTAGAAATTTATGTTGATGATACGATAGTGAAGTCCAAGGACCGTGAAGGGCATATACCGGCTTTGAGGAAGTTCTTTGAGAGAATCCAGTTCTACAAGTTATGGTTGAATCCAAAGAAATGCACTTTTGGAGTTACATCCGAAAAGCTGTTAGGGATTATGGTAAGCCAAAGGGGAATGGAAGTTGATCCTGACAAAATCAAGGAAATTTTAGAGTTGAAGCCTCCAAGAACTGAGAAGGAGATCCATGAATTTCAGGGGAGGATACAGTTCACCATGACATGTGAACCAATCTTCCGACTACTTAAGAAGGAAGTTCCTTCAGTGTGGAATGAACAATACCAAGAAGCCTTTGAAAAGATCAAGAATTATCTGATGAAGCCACCAATACTTGTCCCATCGGTACCCGAAAAGCCATTGTTGTTGTATCTCACCATTACAGATACAACAATGGGAGCTTTACTTGCTCAATACTTAGAAGAGACTAGAAAGGAGAATGCAATCTACTACATCAGCAAGAAGATGTTGCCTTATGAAAAGAAGTATTCACCACTTGAGAAGACATGTGTAGCACTTGTATGGGCAACCCGCAAACTCAGACATTATATGCTTGCCTATAAGGTTTTGTTGATTGCAAGAATGGATCCTTTGAAGTACTTAATGGAAAAGCCTGTGCAAGATGGGAAGACTGCTAAATGGGTTTTGCTTTTGTCAAAATTTGATATTAAATATGTCACTCAGAAATTTGTGAAAAGGAGAGTGATTACTGGTCACTTAGCCCACTGTTCACTTGAAGAAGCTGAAAAAATTCAAGGGGACTTTCCAGATGAAGACATCATGGAGATTGAAGTAGAATCATGGAAGACGTACTTTGACGGAGCAACAAATCAAAATGGAAATGGCATTGGAGTTCTTTTGAATTTTCCGAAAGGGACACACATCCCATTTTTTGGCAGACTCAACTTTCCAGCCACCAATAATGCTACTGAATATAAAGCTTGCATCATAGGGTTATGAGCAGCCCTAGGCCTAGAGGTGAAAGATTTGGAGGTGTATGGTGACTCAGCTTTGATAATCTCCCAGAATTAGAATAAATGGAAGATCAAAGAAGAAAGGCTGATGCCTTATCATGAATGTCTTCAGAAGTGAGCCTCAAAATTCAGCAAGATACATTATCAATATGTGCCAAGAATGCAAAATCAGATTACATATGCTTTAGCAACTATGGCATCCATGATGGATGAGCCAAAAGAAGATGAAGCCAGACCAATAGTGGTGGAACAGAAAGAACCAGCCTATTTCATGACAATAGAAGAGGATGAGGAAAAGAATGGAGAAGGTGAATGGTATTCAGACATCCTACAAAACCTAAAGGATGACATATACCCGAAGTCTGCAGACAAGAACGACCAATTAACCATTCAAAGGTTGTCTACTAATTACATTATTTGTGGTGAAAGGCTTTACAGAAGATCATATGGTGGTATTTACCTCCTTTGTGTAACCACTAAGAAAGCATAACAAATAATTGAAGAGGTTCATGATTTAAGTTATGGGCCACATATGAATGCACACATGTTGTCAAGGAAGATAATGAGACAAGGCTATTACTGGACTACTATGGAAGTCGACTGTGCGGCTCATGTTCGAAAATGCCATCAATGCCAAGTCCATGGAGATCTAAAGCACATGCCACCCATGCCACCCATGCCACCCATGCCACTACATACCATGACATCACCCTGGCCATTCTCTACATGGGGGATAGACATTATTGGAAAAATTCACCCAACAGCATCCAATGATCATAAATTCATACTTGTAGCCATTAATTACTTCACTAAATGGGTAGAAGCCACCTTATACAAGGTTCTGAATACAAAGAAAGTAGCTCAATTCATTCAGACCAATATCATCTATAGATATGGAGTACCACATGAAATTATCTTAGACAATGGGCAGCATTTCAAGGGAGAAACAGAGAAGCTACTACGATAGTTCAACATTCAACATCACAAGTCTTCACCTTATCATCCTCAGACTAATGGAGCAGTTGAGCCTGCTAATAAAAATATAGGGCAAATCTTGAAGAAGAGCACAAAAAACTACAAGGACTGGCACCTACAATTACCCTATGCACTCTGGGGGTACAGAACATCAATTCGATCTTCTATAGGAGCCACTCCTTATTCATTGGTGTATGGGATGAAAGCAATCCTTCCCATTGAAATGGATGTCCGTTCACTATAGACATTATTGGAAAGTAAAATCCTTAGAGCAAATTGGTTGCAAAGCAGATATGACCAATTATACATGCTGGATGAAAAGAGACTTAAGGCCTTGTATTATATTCAAGGTTACCAAAGGAGGCTTAGGAAAGCTTTTGACAAGAAAGTAAGAACCAGAGATTTGAAGTTAGGGGATTTAGTGTTGAAAGAAATCCGAGCCCCAGTTTGGGATGTAAATGAGAAGTTCAAGCAAAATTGGGTAGGCTCATACATTATCAAGCAGATATACTCTAGGGGAGCAGTAAGATTGATGGATTTAGATGCAAACCCTTTCATTGAGTCAACCAACATGGATCAATTGAAGAAGTACCACGTCTGAGGTGGTAGTCTGAAAGCACCACGTTTGAAATGGTTGTAAATTTAGTTATCTCCCTTCCTAGGCTTGTTCAAAAAAAAAAAAAAAGAGCTCGCTAGGCTGAAAACCCGAAAGGGCGGTCTAGGAAAAAATTAGAGCAAAAAAAAAAAAAAAAAAACAAAAAAGGTAGGTTGAAAACCCGAAAGGGCAATCTATGCAAAAGGAGAGTTAAAAAAAAAAAAAATAAGTAAGAGAGCCTGCTAAGCTAAAAACCCGAAAGGGCGGCCTAGGCAAAAATTAAGGCAAATAAAAAATCAATAAACTATGTGATGACCTGATCCTTCTACCAATGGGATACGTAGGCAACCATGCATTGGTCCGGTCACAATTTCCCAAAACCACCATCTACACATTGACCAAAATTTTCAAAAAATTCAACCATTCCTTTAAATCATATCATCACATAAAAACCTAAATCAAACCTGCAACCAAACCAAACTCAAGAACTCAAACCCTAAACCAAACCATAAAAAAATAAATAAAAATAAATAAAAACCAACCCTAAAAGCCTACACCCTAAACAGAACCCTTAACCTGCAAATCCTAAATAATTCCTAAACATAACAATTTTTACATCAACTTTAAAATAAACATGTTCAAAGCCAAAAATAAGAAGGTCACTTTGTCTTCAGTCTTTTCTCTTTTAGTTGATCATTGATTTCTTCGGTGCTAGGTACTTTGTCACCTTCTTCCTTTCTTTTGAATTCATAGTTGTCTTCATCGTGTCTTTCCCGGTTATCTCTGAGAAACTACTTTCGATAGCAACCATCTCAGCTTCCTTGTCAAAAATCTTGTCTACTAGCCAGTTAGAGTATTTAGAAGTCATCCTATGAAAGTGAACATTGACAAAAGGCTGGTCCACTTGGTCAGCCATCTCCAAGCGCAACAACATGTTCCTTATAAAAGTAGGATTTGTGTCCACAAGAGTGAACGGTCTTCTCTTTCTCAGAGATAACCATCTCAACTTCCTTGTCAACAAACTTGTCCACCAGCCAGTTAGAGTATTCTGTAGTCATCCTATGAAAGTGAACCATGATAAAAGACTGGTCCACTCGATCAACCATCTCCAAGCCCAACAACATCTTCCTTATAAAAGTAGGATTTGTGTCCACAAGAGTGAAAGGTCTTTTTCTTCTTCCACTAGGCATTCCTTGCTCGTATTGAAACTGCCTCAAAAGTCTATCTGCCTTATAGATAGTTGGCCTCTGTAATCCAACAATGAAGATGTGATCTAATCCTAGAGACTGCAATAGAAGGGGTGGGAACTTCCACCAATAATAATTCCATTGAATTGAGGCACTGGATTTCTTGTTTAAAAATTTCACCCAGTCGCTTTCAGTTTAGCACTCAGTTTTTATGATAGTCCTGCTGAGAAAACTGCTAGGACCATAATTACCAGTTGTAGGCTTGGCAATCATATCTAGTCACTCCATCAGCCATATCTGCAAAGTCAAGGGACTCCCAAGGAAGTTTTGAGACTCTCCACCATGAAATACAACATCCTGTCCTAGAAGAGTTTCTGTCAAGATCAAAGAAACAGGATTATCACCATCCTTAATTTGACTCACAACGCTTATGGCTTGAGCATCCACAAAACCATGCCTTCCATTGCAAAACAAAAATTCCCCCACAAAGCATTGGGCTAAGCCAAAATTCTTATGCATATTGTCAATCACTCCATAGGTGCGTTTGTTAATCAGCCTCAAAACAATTACACGAAGATTCACCATATGTCCTTCAACCATACTACTAGTGATGGAAGTAGGAAGACCGAGGGCATCAGACAAAGATTCCCTATGCCTGGGATCATAAGAAACCGCCACAAATTTTTTGCTAGGATCATAGCCCAGGATAATGGAAAATTCTTCAATTGTCGGACAGAGTTCAGCAGTTTTAAACCGGAACACATGATCTTTGGGATCCAAGAATTTCACAACAGCACGAAGGAAATCCCACTTGATTTTGACATTCCTCAGAGCCTTAATTCCCTCTAGTTTGTAGGCTGTAAAATTGGTCTTAGTACTGAAATCAAAGCTACAAACCCATCTGTTGATATCATGAATTGTTGAATGAGAAAAATTATGATCCTAGGAGAGTGTTTCAATTGTCGGACAGAGTTTAGCAGTTTTAAACCGGAACACATGATCTTTGGGATCCAAGAATTTCACAACAACACGAAGGAAAGCCCACTTGATTTTTACATTCCTCAGAGCCTTAATTCCCTCTAGTTTGTAGGCTGTAAAATTGGTTTTAGTATTGAAATCAAAGCTACAAACCCATCTGTTGATATCATGAATTGTTGAATGAGAAAAATTATGATCCTAGGAGAGTGTTTCATGATCACAAAAGAAGAAAATATTTTTCAAAAAACACGAAAACGCGAAACACGCATTGGAAAAGCGTGAGGAGTCGGCCCACTATGACATAAGCGTCATTGTGTGACCAAGTGCCATTCGGCACTCTAAAAGTGCTGAATGACACTCCTCATGTGTCAAGTGGCACCTAGCTTATTCACGCAATTCCATGCAACTTTGCGTTCTCGGACATTTTTTTTAGGACCATTTAACACTCAAAAAGATTTTTTTTAGGTCAAACTGGGGCATTCCGACGTGCCTAACTTATTTCTTTTCAAAAATCATCACTTGCATCATTGTTTTCAAAAACTGATCAAATCAAGTTTTTTTTCTTTTTCAAGACTCATGAATTCATGTTCCAGACTAGGGACATTTGCCCATGTCTTATTCATTTTCAAAAGAGACCACCATCATCATTTAAAAAAAAAATCATCATCAAGATTTCCAAAAAAAAAAAATCATGCATTCATTTTAAACTAGGGGCATTCAGCTTTGCCTCATTCAAGTAAGTGCAGATTCCAACAGTGTCAATCAGGATAAGTTTAAATTGGTACTACAAGACCTCATTAGGTGAATTATAAACTTGTCTCAATTAAAGTTTCTACATGATCCAAGGAGATTCCAAGGACAAAGAGCTAAACATGGAATGTAGTACAAGATTGTCTAAGGAACACTTCCTTTTATTTTGTAGGAAAAATTAAAAATACAAGTCAAACATCATTGGGACTTTGGGTCCGCCTGCGTGAGGATCTCCTTGACCCACCTCTAGAGGAGCCGCCTTCAGTATTTCCCTCTTGACTTGTGAAGAATCGAGGATTATATTGACAATTCTCAAGTTCAAGGTTCCTGATCCTTTCCTCCAAAGTCCTTCTGGTGGAATCAACAGCTTCCATTCGATGTACCTGAAAAGTCAACAAAATAAAGTGTTAATTCCATCATCAAGAAAAGTCCAAGCAAAAGACACTCATAAAGCATCATTGCATACCCAACTTGTCTCATTGAGCACATATTGGGAAGACTGAGTACGAGCCAACGATTGCAAGCCTCCAATCATTCACATACTTTCCTCCACAAGATCCACATCAACCTGAAGCACAAATCTACCAAATCATGAGCCATTCAATAAGCCAAGAAGAAATAAGGACAAAGAACTGAACATGCAAGAACATACTAGATAGGGCCAAAGAATGTTCGGTGTGTGCTCTGGCCTATTCAAAGGCATGGAGCTATACGTTCCATCAAGATTCATCACATCATATTGTCATGCTGGAAAATGAGGATAAGTCTCCATGAAAGAACTAGAAGAGCTACCAACATGGTAGGGAGAGGGAATCTCTTCCTCTTCCTCTCCACATTCCTTTCCTTCAGAAGATGAAGGTTGACAATCCAACATGTAAATGTTGTTATCGAGCAGATATATGGAAAAGGAACATGTAAAATGAAAATTTGACTTCAGAAGGGAAGAGAAGTACCGTTGTGCCAGCCAAGCAACCTTGCAGATGAGTTCGAATGAATTCAGAATAATCCCCTGCTACTCCTACAACAGCATAGCCACTACGGACCTAAGCAATCTCTTCATCAGTCAAAAGGTCAGCCAATCGGATGGAGGGACAAAGAGGAATTGGAATTGTAAGAGGATACACATGTTGAACTTAGGGCAACACCCAATCACCAAGATACCAATACCTTCCATTCCCACATTCAAACAATACCTGACGGTCATTCAGCTCCAAAGCCTGCTCACACTCTACATACCCCTCACATCTAGCCCAAGGATCTAAAGACATCTGAAAAATCACAAAGGAACCCAAAATGAGAAAAGACTAAGCCATAACCAAGTACCAAAGATTCCAAAAAACAGAGAGGGAAGGACTCACATCGTCAACAGTCAAATTGTCAATCACCAAGTGCTAAATTTCCAAGGAACGCCTGGAAGGTGTAGACAAACGGTGTTTGGGCAACCAACGGAGAAATCTAGAAAAATGTTGATAGGCCAAGAATGTATTGACTCCTTTGGTAACTTAATCAAATTAATTAGCCAAATTGATTGATTAATCAAATTAACACGCAATATGCGTGCTAGCACAAACAAATCACCAACTAAAATAAAATGTAACGAAAAATAAAGTTGACACGGTGATTTGTTTACAAATGGGGAAAACATACACGGCAAAAAACCCACTGAGTGATAATAGTGGATTCTTGGGAGTGATAACCTTAAAATCACTTAGTGGGGTTTTTGCCGTGTAGATTTTCGCCATTTGTAAACAAATCACTGTGTCAACTTTATTTTCCGCTACATTTTATTTTAGTTGGTGATTTGTTTGTGCTGGCATGCATATTGCATGTTAATTTGATTAATTAATCAACTTAGCTAATTAATTTGATTAAGTTACCAAAGGGGTTAATACATTTTTGGCCTATCAAATGCCATTAACTTCCTCCCAGATTTCAGGACCAACTCCAAAGTATTCATACATCCAAACCTAAAAAAAATTCACAACACCATTACAACATAGCCAAAATAATTTTCCAAAACCCATACATAGCCAAAAATTCCAAACCTCACCTACCATACAAATGGAGCCCCACCCAAGCTTGAAAGGCTCTGCCTAGAAAGTTGAGTCATGAAATGCAAAAGGGTAGCATAAGTCATACTGCCCCAGTCATAATTCTAGATTTGCTCAATTTTTCTCAAGCTCCACAAGTAACGCAAATTCACTATACTGCCTAAATTCGAACACAAGAAAGTCCCAATAAAAAGAAGCATGAACATGCGGGTACCCTTTGCAACAATATCACATTGGAAAATATTCTCACATAGCCAAGACAAAGGAACATTTTTACTCTTCATTCGGGAAAGGCATTACACCTAGAAGTTTCTTGATTTCAGTTGAAGTAAGGGAGTCATGGACACGGATTCCCTCACCACCCAACTTCAAGCCGGTGATGACGGAAAAGTCGTAAGGTGTCAACATTACCTCACCAATGCCTGGAAAATGGAAGGTATATGTAGTGTCCCAGAAGCGCTCTGCTAAGGCAAGGAGTAACTAAAGATCATTGTATTCATGTGTCTCTTGATTCAACAGAGCTTCAAAGAAAGTACCAAAGCCCGCATCATTGACGATATTCTTGATGTTAGGAGACAATGCTTCCCACATTTTCTTCAACATTTGGAGACTACCTCGACTCTTGAGGCTCTGCAACACGAAAGTTTAGCTCATCATTCCATGACAAATCACATGCCAAAAAAAAATTTCCATGCCAAAAAAAAAAAAAAAAAATCAATGCCCCCACCAAAAATTTTACCACAATCAAAAAATTTTCACATGTCCATGCATAACTACCAAATTTTTCCCATAACCATACACAATCAAAAAATTTCCTACATGTCTAAAATAGCCATCAAGAAAAAATTCCTACATGACCAAGATAGCCATAAAAAAAAAAAATTCCCACATGTTCATGTCCATGCACAAATAAATTCCCACATATCCAAAATCATAAACACAAAATTTTCCAAGATCCAACATCACATACCCAACAAAATTTTTTCATTAACAAAATTTCATGTCCATAAAAATTCTTCCATATCCACGAAAATTTTCCATACCCACAAGTTTATTCATATTCGTACCCACAAAAAAAAAATGCCATGTTCATGAAATAAATTTACACATACCAACAAAATTTCCCACATGCATATGAACATATTCATACAAGCCGACAACACAAATTTTTCACAATGCCAATACTCCCAAAATTCAAGCCAAAACTCATCCAACAACATCATGATCTACCAACATTGTCAAAATTTCATAAGCCACCAACATTGTCCAAATTACACCATGACCAAAAATACAACACTTCAAAAATGCTCCAAAGCCAACATTACAACATGATCAATCATACAATGCCCCAAACTCCAACAATCACACAACAAAATGATAATGGCTCACCATCAAACTTTCAATGAAGCATGAAACAACATTTTTCCAAGCAAAGAAACCGAAGAAAAACTCACTTTGATGTCCATGTGAGAATATGGAGCATGGGTCTTGGGGTCTTGAAGGAGCCCCTCCTCATCATGCCAATCAAATGTTGGATCATATTTCTTGCCATGAAAAGTAAGAAAAGAGGATCCATTAGAATAAGAAGAAGACATTTTGGTGCAAAGAGAAATGGTTTTGAAAATGGGTTTTACCATAAATGGGTGTGTGGCAAAAGTGCTCAAGAACACAAGGATCTAAAGAAATATTGAGGGAGATAAACAAAGGAAGCTTGAGAAGCTTAGAAAAGTGTTTTTCTTGAGAAGAAATGGTGAGAGGAAGAAGAAAAATCAAGGTGAAGATGAGAATGAATAGTGTTAATAGTGGAAGAAAAAATGAAGGAGGAAGAAGCAAAAAACGAGAGAGACAAAGGAAGTGAGGGGTCAAAATTCAGCCCCAAAATAAAAATCAGCCAAGTTGCTGAGTCAACCCCAAAAAAAAAAAAATCCTTTTTCTTTTCTTTTCATTTCCTTTTCTTTTTCACTCCTAAAAAATAACATCATGAAAGGAGAAGAATAAATTTAAAAAAAAAAAGAGAGAAAAGGGATAACAAATCTTTTGGAATCAATTAAGGATAAAACTTCAGGTTCAAATTTCAAGTTTTTTTTTTTCAAAATCCCAAATTTTCAATTCAAAATTTTCATTCCCAAGTTTAAAATTCCACATTCTAAATGCCCAATTTTTAAATTCAAAAACCCCAAAATTTCAAACTTCAAATTTCATGTTCAAAATTTCAAGTCACAAATTTTCAAAATTTCCAATGTCCAATTCCAAGCTTCAAAAATCAAATATTTTCAAAGAAAAATATATATTTTTAAAAGAACCACCGAAGACTAATCAAAGAAATCCTGATAAAAATGAAAAAAGTTCAAATCAAGAAGAGAAAAATGAAAATCACACATTTCAAAAATAGCAAGGGAACAACAAAACACTCATCGGTTAAAGACTAATTCCAAATATTGACTTTTGTAAGTAGCAACTCAGTTTCAAGGATGAGAAGCCCTTGAGTTCCTTAGTCAAGATCAAGATCCTTTGGTCGCAGACATTTCCTTCATCAAGATCAAGGTCCCTTAGTCGCAGACATTTCCTTTGTCCAGATCGAGGTCACAGACATTTCCTTCGTCAAGATCGAGGTCGCAGATAGTTTCTTTGTCCAGATCGAGGTCACAAACATTTCCTTTGTCTAGATCGAGATCACAGACAGTTCCTTTGTCCAAATCGAGGTCGCAGACAGTTTCTTTGTCCAGATCGAGGTCGCAGACATTTCTTTCATCTAGATCGAGGACGTAGACATTTCCTTCATCCAGATCGAGGTCGCAAACAGTTCCTTTGTCCAGATCGAGGTCGTAGATAGTTCCTTCATCAAGATCAAGGTCGCAGACAGTTCCTTCGTCAAGATCAAGGTCGCAGACAAATCCTTTGTCTAGATTGAGGTCGCAGACATTTCCTTTGTCCAGATCAAAGTCGCAGACAATTCCTTCGTCCAAATCGAAGTCACAGACAGTTCCTTCGTCCAGATTGAGGTCACAAACATTTCCTTTGTCTAGATTGAGGTTGCATACATTTTCTTCATCTAGATTGAGGTCGCACACATTTCCTTCTTCCAGATCGAGGTCGCAAATAGTTACTTATCGTCAAGATCGAGATTGAAAAGCCCCTTGGTCGCAAACAACTCCATTATCAAGATCAAGATTAATACGCCTCTTGATCGCATCAATAGTTAAGAATCATTTGCAAAGTTCATCAGCTATCAGCTAGGTCAAGAATTTTCATTTTTGTCAAAGGTAAGGCACTAGTTCTATGTTCCAAAATTTTAGGTTTGAGGGCTAGGTAATCTTTGAAAATTCAACCTCAATTAAATCATGGCCACTAAAATCAGTGTCTTTATTTTACAATGACATTCGCTTTCCAAGCTCTGTCAATGAGGGGCATTTTGTAGACACCCAATTTTGCACCCACGATTTAATCATGGAAGATGACTAGAATGACCATCCAAGTACCCCCCCCCCTCCTAAATCATGATTGCATTACATGCATTAATTCATTCATTGCATATCATAAAAATAATCTTGGGATTCTAATGGTCGCGTCGGTATGTTCGGTTTCTAAATCGGACCATCGGATTGAAAGATATCACATGATCAAGTTTGCACAGTCAGCATGCATTGTGTCTAAGTAGAGTCGACCACGCATGATTAATTTAAATTAATTCTGATTCGTTAAACAATTAAAATTAATTAAATAATTTTGTGATTGGTTGATAATTAGTGTTTAAATAGGATTGCTTGCATAGGAATAAAGGGGATAATTAGATACAATAAAATTGTGAATAATCTGAACTTTATCAAGATTTATTTTAGAGGTAAAAATCTTAGAATACGGATTGAAAACACGTCTAAGTGCAAGGCCCAGCTCAAGAAAACCTAAAAAAGGAGTCCAAAACGCACCTAAGCACGAAAGTGTGTTTGGTGTCCAAAAGTACCATTCGGCACTTTCAAAGTGCCGAATGGCACCCTTTTGGGCTTTGGCCCAACTCTCTTTAGGTGTCGATAAGGTACATCCTTTTCGACTTTTTCACAGAAAGACGGGTCACGAAAGTGCGTTTGGTGTCCAAAAGTACCATTCAGCACTTTCAAAGTGCCGAATGACACCCTTTTGGGCTTTGGCCCAACTCTCTTTGGGTACCGATAAGGCACATCCTTTTCGACTTTTTTGCAGAAAGATATGTCCCAATTCGCATGCTACTCGTCGTTGGTTATTTTTTAAGCATCCCAGTCTCTATAACTAGAGACTGGATCTCAAAATTCAGCACATTCTTTTACGCTCTACGAGAGACACCTTTTCGCACTCTCAAATTTCTCACCCCCTTTCTAGTATTCTCTTTTGAACTAGGGTTTTTAGATTTCAAAGATAATTACATAAATTTCTTTGAACCCTAAAACATCCTCTTAAGAAGAAGAAGTGCTCATGCAAGAGGTTGTTTCCAATTACCCTTTTCTTTTCTTTATGCTTTTCTTGTAGTAAAGATGCATGTTTGTATATTTTTTTTAGCTTAGTTGTTTCAAGTATCCATAACATGAAATGTTAATTTATATTGTTAAAGCATGTTCTTGATTCTTTTAGTATGGTTATGAACTCTTTCTTGATTTCAAAGATCTGCGTATAATCAATTCTTTTTCTCAAAATAAATTCGGATCTGCATCTTCCTTAGATGTAGATCTAAATTTTTCTCAAAACAAAAACGGATCTGCATCTTCCTTAGATGTAGATCTGAATTTTTCTTAAAACAAAAACGAATCTGAATCTTCCTTAGATGCAGATCTAAAGTTTTCTTAAATTAAAAATTGATTTGTATCTTCCTTAGATACAGATCTAATTTTTTTTAACATGGCAGATTTTGAAATAAAGAAAAAAGATCATGAATAGTTGTGTTTGTTGTGTTTTTTTTATTCAATATATGTAGCATAAATTTACTTCGTGAATGAAATCCTCTTCTCAAGCAATCTTTTTCATACTTTTTGAACATATAAAAACAGATCTGATCTTTTATAAACTAAAACCACTTTTTCTAAGTTCTTAAAATCAGATCTTATATTTTTTAAAGCCAAAAGACTTTGTTTTATCAAATAAAAACATATTTGAATTTTCTCTCTAAAAACCACCTTCTTTTTACACAACAAAAAACAGATCTGATATTTTTTTATAAACCAAATTCAATTTTTTTTACTCACAACAACATATCTGAATTTTTTTTAACAAAGATGATACGTTCATAAATAAATTTGTGTGATTTAGTTTATTTCACATGTGTAACATATCATTCATCTCATGCATAAAAAAGGGGTACATTGGGGACAAGAGTCTAGAAGACCAAACTCTGTCTGGGCAGAATGGGTGCCTAACACCTTCCCATTCTGTAACCTAGCCTCCGAATTTAGTTTCTTTGGATAGGTAGACCTAGGTCTTATCTTTGCTTTTATTTTAGGTACATTGTAACTAGGACAAAAAGTCATGTACTTATTTGGTAGTTTGTAACTAGGACCCAAAGCCATGTAATTTTCAATTTTTCAAACATGTAGTTTTTTAATCAATGGAAGGAAACAATTCAGTCATGTATGTTTTATATTTATTTTTTCTTATTTTTTTGTATAAAAAATAAGTGGCAACTCCACACCACTTACCCAAAAAGAGAGGTGCCCTTAAAAGCACTTAAAAATCTCTCTTTTTTTTTTAGAGGAACTTTTCCAATCTCTCAAAATGTGCTAGACACAAGATCTATCACCACTAGACATGGGAAATACACTCAATATTTGGTGCATTGGCAAGGGAAACCAAATTCTGAAGATGCTTGGGTTTTATGTGAAGAGCTCAAGAAATTGGATGGAAAGCTTTGGCTAGATCTGAATTCAAACTCGAGGACAAGTTCTTTTCAAGAAGGGGAGAATGATGCAAGAGCATAGTGGTAACTTATGTGGTAGCCACATAGGCAACACGTGTCATTTTTTTTTATTAGTCTAGTTGTCTTTTATCTATCTTTATTATTCAGTCAAAGTTAAAAATGAGTCTTGTTGGTAGTTGTTCTAACCTAATAAATCTGATCATAGGGTGATGTGAAGTCAGTCTAGGGAGTTGTCATCTGTATTGGGAGTTGTCATCTTTATTATTTTCGCATGCAATGTATTCACCTATAATTATCAATAAGAAATCAGAAGAAGGTTGAAAGTTTCTATGAAGAAAATCATTTGCAAGTGTCCTTGCTTTGGAGTTGAGTGATTCCTCCGAACAATCAAGTGTGTGACTTCGTTACGTTGAGTGACATCCGCTACCTTCGGTTTAGTGGCATCCCTAAACTATTCATCCTATCATTAGGATAAATCTTTGCTTTAACCTATCTAGCGGATCTCAGCCTGCATCACCTGGATTTACTGACCTTATCTCTAAGTTTTTGCAGGTACATGATGATTACAGAGCTGAAATTTTTGCTCTATTGGGACATCCTCCACAAATCGATGGTGTCCTCCTGATCCCCAGTACTACAAAGCTAATTTTGACTGTGCTGTTTTCAAGTCGAGCAACACTGTTGGTCTAGGAGTGGTTATCAGAAATAGTCGAGGTGACATCTTGGGAGCCACTGCTTAATTCTATTATTTCAGAAACTCAGAGTGCCTTTACTGCTGATAGATTGATTACTGATAATATCTTAATAGCTTTTGAATCCTTACGTCATATGAAGACTAATTGTTCAAGAAAGAAAGGTTTTATGCCCCTCAGGCTAGATATGAGCAAAGCTTATGACAAGGTGGAGTTGATTTTCCTTGAAAAAAATTCTCTTGAAGTTGGGTTTTCAAGATTCATGGTTGGCTTTGATTATGAAATGTATTACCACAGTGTCTTATTCCATACTTGTGAATGGAGAATCGAAGAGTATGATTACACCATCAAGGGGTTTAAGACAAGGGGACCTTGTTTATCCTTATTTATCCTTATTTTGTGCGGAAGGGTTGAATGCTTTATTCAAGAACACTGCAACAAAAGGGGAAATTCAAGGTTTTCCTATTTACAGAAATGGCCCAAAACTTACTCATCTCTTTTTTGCAAATGATTGTTTATTATTTATCAAATCTACCTTAGAGGAATGCGAAAAAATTCAAGATTTGTTAGCTTAATATGAAGTAGCCTCGGACCAAATGATAAACAAGGAGAAAACAACCTTATTTTTTAGCGAGAACATGGATGAACGAACCCAAGAAGCAATTAAAGTGTCTCTTACTGCCCCAACAATACAACATTATGAAAAATTCTTAGGGCTCCATTCTTTTGTTGGCAAAGGCAAGAAAGCATGCTTTACGCAGGTCAAAGAAAGGATATGGGTAAGGATGCAAGGGTGGAAGGAGAAGTTTTTGCCACAAGCTGGTAAGGAACTCATGATCAAGGCAATGGTCTAGTCTAGTCTATTTCGACTTACTCAATGAGTGTTTTCAAATTACTGGTTGGACTGTGCAAAGATATAGAAGCAATGATTCAAAAATTTTGGTGGGGTCATGGTGATTCAAAGAAGATGCACTAGGTGAAATGGAGTTCTTTGTGCTCCTTGAAATCAGTAGAGGGTATAGGCTTCTGGGACATACAAAAGTTCAATAATGCCTTGCTAGCCAAACAGGTTTGGAGACTTATTCACCAAAAAGATACACTACTATATAGAGTTTTTAGTGCAAAGTATTTTCCTAATGGTAGTATTCTAGATGTTCCAATTCATCCGAAATGCTCTTATGCATGGAGAATTATTTTGCAAGCTCGTGAAGTGATTAATAAAAGGGCTATTTGGCGGGTAGAGAATGGGCATATGATAGATGTTTGGAACCACAAGTGGCTTCTTGATCCCAACTACAACAAAATTGTGTCACATAGAGCTAGTTCAACAATGAAACGGGTGAGTGATTTGTTTTACACAAACACTAGAATATGGGACCCGAGTCATTTGAAGAGTAATTTCTACCCGTGGGAGGCTGAGATGGTGAGTAGGATTCATGTGAGTGAAGATTGGGCCGAGGACATTTTGATTTGGCTTTTAACTTCGAATGGTGCCTATAGTGTTCGAAGTGCTTATTGTATGTTGGCCACTGATAAGGCAAACACTAATCTAAGCTCCTCTTCTTTGGATAGCTCTCAGAGT
Source organism: Lithocarpus polystachyus (assembly GCA_033629205.1). Taxonomy (NCBI): domain Eukaryota; kingdom Viridiplantae; phylum Streptophyta; class Magnoliopsida; order Fagales; family Fagaceae; genus Lithocarpus; species Lithocarpus polystachyus. The sequence continues at coordinate 40,309,203 of CM066167.1, forward strand.
GTTTGAAAGAAAATTTGGAAGATCTAGGCTCCTAATATGCGCTCTCTATGATGATCATCAGGAAACTCTTATGCATTATCTTTGGTTATGTGATCATGCTTAGGCAGTGTGGAAGTCAGATCCTAGCTTCAACGTTTTGTATCAAAAATAGTACAGGTCTTTTGTGGATCTTGTGGAAGTCATGTTCCAAAACGGCCCTGGTTTTCGGGTTGCTTTGTTTTCTACTATTGCTTGGTGTCTATGGCAATGGCGAAATCATTAGAGAGAACACTAACCTTCATGGGCGCTTCATGAGATTAGTGCCAAAGCTAAGGATTTGGTTATGGAGTATTTAGATGTACATAAACAAGCTCCCCAAGTGAATGTACGTCGTCCCCCGGACCATTGGTCCCCTTCTCCTGAGCATTGTTACAAAGCTAATTTTGATGCAGCGTTTTTTGAGAACTCGGGCTATTCTGGTATTGGGGTGGTGTACTGAGATCATGAAGGGAATGTCATTGCAACACTAAGCCAAAAAATTGCAATGGCCTAATCAGTGGAGTTGGAAGTGTTGGCAGTAAGGTTGTCCACACCCACTCGTTCAATCCGGAACCACCCGAATCGAAGCTGTCCAACCCGAGGAGAGAGGCGGTCGGCGGCAGGTCTCAGAGGTTCAAAACCGATGCCGATAGGTCAGGTGGCGGATCTCCTTCTCCAAACCCCGAGCCACCCAATCCGACCGACTAAAGGCTAGAGCTACCTCCAATCCGACGAAAACATAATGATTTTCGCTTAGATCCAATGAAGATCTTGTGGCTTTTGGTCAGATCTCCTCGTTTTCACTCATATCCAGCTACGATTTACTGGGTTTTGCTCAAATACGGCATAGATCTGGTGAGCTTTTCTCAAATCTAATGAAAATCTGGTAATTTTTTGCAAAGATCCGGTGGGTTTTCCTCAAATCTGGCAAAGATTTGGTGTTATTTTGCTCAAATCTAGTGGTTTTGCTCAAATCCGACGAAGATCCTATTAAAAAAAACATGTAGTTGCCACCGATTTGAACCTTTGACAGCATCTTTTTAGCTTCGACCGACCCGACCGCCAACCAACCGAGTCCGATCCGACTTGACCCATGGGTTTTTGCAGTCGGCGATGGGTTTTCTCATCGGAAACCCGATGTCATCGGGTCGGTCGCTAGTTGGGCATAAACCCAACCTGAACCGACCCGTGGATACCCCTAGTTGGCAACAAGAAGGGCAATGGTATTTGCTAAGGAGTTAAGCTTGTTCCAAGTGATGATAGGGGGGATTGTCTACAGGTAATCCAGGCTTTGAATAACTCAGGCCGATGTAACACTCTGTATGGCCATGTTGTTGAGGAAACTTAAAGTCTAGGGCACACTCTCCAGCATTGTTAGTTTCAGCATGTAAGAAGGGAGGTGAATAAGTTGGTTCACGCCTTAGCTAGAAGAACAGTTGTATCTGCAAATACTGATGTATAGGTAGAAGATCTGCCTAGTTATTTGAATGATATATTCCAATCTAATTTACTTTAATAAAAAAAATTATTATATAAGGCGAGATATTTTGTAAATAATATAATGTGTTATTGAAATTTTTTTCTAGTGTTTCTTATAAACAGTTCATTTTATATATGTCTTGAATAGCCTAAAATGGAAGCAAATATAAGTAAATTCATTACTTATATTTAAAAGAAAAGACTTTAACAGCATAATAATAAATATGTAATTTTATCATGAACTACAAACGTTGAAGTCAAAATCTGACATAATTGGACCAAATGGATAGAAATGAACTAAAGTAGACCTAAATGAACGTAGACTGCAATTAATCGAAGTGGACCGCAATTCTACGCTGACTTAACTCAATAAGAGCGTAGTAATAATACATACTATGCTTTTAGATATTATATATATAGATACAGATTTTAAAATATAAATAACTTGATATTTAAATATTTTATAGTTGAGATAATTATTAAAATCTATAATCATAGTAGTGTAAATAATAATCTTATTTAAGATAAAATTAGTAGGTTTGTGGATTGAAGCTTGTGGTGATTATTAACAAGATTTTTTTTCATATCTTCCCACCTTCGGTCACATGAACTACTTCTAAGTGTCAGGGTCAAGCCAACACAGTTTGGGGCTTAAGACAAAAAATTTATATGTAGACTTTTATATGTAAATATTAATTAAACAAAATTATTTAATACTAATAAATAAAAGTTAATTTGATAAATAATACCAACTAAACTAATGTTGATTTCATATAGAGAATTGAATATCATAGTTGAACTATAAACTTTAATAAAATGAAATAAAAATATATTATGATTAAAAAGATACCTTATTTTTTATATATGACGAAGCGTAGTTAAATAAAGTTGTATTCTAATTTTTAATTTTATATCTTATTTTTAAAAGAGAGAGAGAGAGAGAGAGAGAGAGAGATATATATATATATATATATATTATTTGGTGTGTGATTTTGTGAGATATCGGTTTACAAAAATTAAAATCTCAAACTATTAGGGGAGACTAATCTATAATTGATGATTTAATACATTTGCAACTTTTTTTTTTTTTTTTGGAAAACATTTTAGGCTTTCAGGTCTTCTATTTTGGGAGTCTTGATAGAAATGAAAAGGAAAAATAGGCTAAAAACACTACAAAATGTTCACCACGTGATGTGACAATGACTATGATTGATGAATTTCATTAATCTAATTAATAAATGTTTAAATTACTTTTTTTTGTGATCAGTGTCATGCTAATTTGTAAGTTTATAGTAAAATTTGTGGTATAGCATCACTTAAAAAAAATGTGCAGAACCATTAAAATATATATATATATATATATATAATTTTGGGCCTTAGAAAATGGGGAGGGGCCTTTTTCCCTAAGGGTCATTTTTTTTTTTTTTTGGGTGGTGAGGCCTTAGGAGTAGGCCTAAGTTGCCTAGGCTGCTAAGTGCTTATTTGCCACACACCCTAGTACTTTTGAAACCTATTTCCTAAGCATGAGTCCAAAACATTCTTCGTTGCTTTCAGTAAAATGCTTTTGAGTTTGTTTAAGATACTAACCGTTTATTTGTGGAAAGTAAGGTTTTATACGAGCTGAGTCAAGCCCAAGTATCAAAAGCTCAAACTTGTTTACTTAAATTTTTTTTTAGCACAAGCTAGCCAATTTCAAGCTTAAAGATTTTATATTCAAGTTTGGCTCATTTTCTTTTTGAGCAAGCTCGAGCTTTGTTTAAAAGCTACTTGATTATTTATTTGTTTCCTATGTATTGTAAAACCATGACTAAAATGTTTTACCTCTTCACAATTCTATGAATTTTTACTATTAATAGATTATATATATCATCAATAAGCTACAAATAATAATTTAATATCATATGAACCTATTAACAAACTTACAGTCTTATACAATCCAATTTTAAATTTATATTAATATAACTTTTAGACAAGTATACATATAAAATATAATATTATATATAGTTTAATAGAGCTCTCTTGTTCACGAGCCTGTTTACTATCACATTATTATGATTGAGTTTGGCTCGGTTAATAATTGAGCCTAAACTTAAGACTTGAACTTGACTTGTTTTCTAAACAAACATAAACAAAAATTTTCCCAAACTGAGCTCTAGTTGTTCATGAGCGGCTTAATTCATTTACAAACCTAGCTGAAAGTATAGTAGAAAAAGAGGACAAAAGGTTCTTTTTTTTTCTTTTTCTATTTTTTCTTTTTTGGTGTGGCAACAATCATACTAAGCAAAAAAGCTGGTATTTTAGACTGCCAGGTGCAGCAACTCCTTAGCATTCACAAGAAGCACCTGTCATTAATTCCAACTTGAAACCGATAAAGAAATTAAAGCTATGGCAGTAGTTCATCCAAACAATCATTCATAAGCAGCTTGAATTTAAGAGCTGCTTAAAACACAGCTAAGGAACTGACATAAAGGCGCGTAGATACGCGTGCATGCATATAGGCAAAGTGCTCGAAATGATTTCCATATTGAGTTTTCATTTTTGTGAGTTTTTTAATTAGCTAAAAGATAGGGTGAATTAGATCAAAGGTCTCAACTTGAAAAATAAAATTCTAGTTGCATTTCATGCACTTCCAGGATAGTAGCGAGGTCAACATTGCAACTGTCTTAAATTGAACATTATATACTTTCTAAAATGGAGATGTTAAACATGCTAGCAGATACACAGGTGAACCAAAACCATGTTATACTGAAAAACAAGTGATGACATGCCAAACTTTCAATCCCGGTTAAGAACAGAAAAGTTGTATCTATCTCTCTTACAATAACTAATAATTTTACCAAATTGGAAGAAAAATCATCTGTCAACAGCAGAAATAGAAGACACAAACTTCATTGAATTGCCTAATACTACTCCAGCATTTCAATAACCAGCAGGAAACCCACCTTTTCTTGGATCACTCACAGCCACAAGCTTTCCAATGCCTCCATTTTCCTTCAAAGTCCCTACATCTTGAACTATAAACTGGCAAATAGTCCCTCCAGAGAGGCTCTGTAGGATATGCCCCTTCTTTTGAAGAGCTGCCCTGATATCAGCAGGAACTTCAAAGTGATCACCACTCACAGTTGTCCAGTTCTCATAGTATACAACATTAGGTATCAGCTGGTTAAGCAAAATTGTCATATTAGAATTTCTAGTGGCTGCTTATGGTACAATATAGAGTAAAAACTAAAAACTAATCCTCTACATTCAAAATAAAGGAAAAAAATAGGCGAATTAATGCATTTGGCGGTGAGCTTATAGTGAAATGGATTGGTTAAGAGAAGCAAGAAACTGAAGTAGCAGTATATGACTAATATGGTGACCAGAATCCTACAATTACTTGAAAACAGAAAGCTCTCCAACCTAAAAATACAGCCTGCTCTTCAAGACACTTTTCTGTAAGACATTGATGTAGTCTTTTATTAGATGAAATATTTTAACCGAACCCACATCTCTAACTAGCAAGATTGGTGACCCAATGGCATTCATCTTTTATTATATTATTCTGAACGTGCAAAATTTAACCTACAACTACAAGGAAATTTTATGCAGTTGAACGCAATCCACCCATGAAACTTCAAGAAAAACTTTCTACCTGTAAAATTTATCTCTGTTCACATACAGAGAAACTTGACCCTAACCCATAAACTTAGCAAAGGATTGACCAATTAAATCAGATATCTATAGGCCTAAGCAGCAAATTTTTCTTGATCTAAATGCAAGCATTATCACTAAGCACTCCTACCAACAGCGTGCATGCATCATAATAGAGCTTTATATTGCAAGTGAAAATTGTAAAGTATACTCAGAGAGAGAGTTGGAATGTTCGATAATGACCTGGTGATAGACTCTTGGTTCCATAACAGAAGAGAGTGGATCCATTCCCCTGGCAAAATGATTCAAGAGAACCTCTGCAGTTCCAGCAATGATCATGCCTCCCCCACTAGCACCTACCACAGCTTGCACTTGTTCATCCTGTAAAAAGCTTTGACAAAAGGTCACATGATTTATTGCACATGAATATATTCCATAATATGAAAAGCTTTAAAATATATATATATATATATCAGTATATTACAAAGGAACATAATATGATAAATAGACATGACAAACATTATTCTAAAACATTCCCTGAAAAAAATTTTCTCCCAATATTGTACTATATGTAACTCTACTATTCAGCTGTTCATTCTGAAGGTCCCAACAAGCAATAGGAAAGTCTTGACCATTAGAAAATTAATCTGGTAGTTTGGAAATGGCACCAGCCCTAACTTGAGTGGAGAACACTCTTAAAGCATACCTTTAAGACAATAGTAGGTGACATGGAAGATAATGGCCTTTTTCCCGGGCGGATAAAATTAGCTGGTGCTGGTGGTGGAAGATCTGCAGAAACATTCCTAGGGATCGAGAAATCAGCCATTTCATTATTTAGGACTATTCCTGTACTAGGTGACAGGAATAGTGAACCAAAATATGAATTCACAGTAGCAGTCATGGATACAGAATTTCGCTCACGATCTATGATAGAAAGATGACTGGTGCCATGATCATGGATCTGATTCCATCTGTTAGAAAACAACATTTGTTACAAACATTTGGGTTCTAAATTGTGAATTTATATGACAGGTCTTCTACAACCAAAAATGATAGACATGAAGAGGTAAAGACAAGTTACAGTTATAGTTAAGCATTTACTTCTGCCCATAATATCTAAATTGCAGCCTCTATTATAGACATTTTCATTCAATTTCAACCACCCAAATGAATGAGAGGTGGCCTTTCCAAAAAAAAAAAAAAGAAAGAAAGAAAAAAAAAGTCAACCAATTTAAATCTTGAGGCAAAAAATATTTCTATGTAAGAAACACTGAATGTCTAATTAGAATAAATTGCACGCACAATGTCAAGATTATAATGCTTTATAAATCATCTTCATACTCGTCCTCTAGATTTATTACATCTCCACAATACTCAAATGGACACTTTCATTACCAACTAAATTGTGACACAACTAATATAGACCGCAAATTGATGATTTATTCAATGTCTGAGGAGCATCACCAGAAAAATAAACCAGAGAAACTTCAATATTTGACACGTAACCATTGCTTTTCCGGATTAGACACTTCAATTTTTTCATATAAGAACCCAAAAGTGAACTAAATTTAAGACCTTAACTTTGGCACTAAGATAACACAACATGATTGGATTCTGTAAAATTACATGCAAGAATTTAAGACAGCACAAAACTAAGTTCTTCAAAAAATCAATATAATATAATAAGGTTGGATATAAGTTATTTATCTTTAAAATCTTATATACAAACCAATTCTCTACCGATGAAGCAGCTTACCTGCCACCATAATGACTAGGATCAAATGTCATATTGTCATTTATTTGTTTCTTTAATTCTTTAGCAAACTTAGGAGAGAGCATATCAGCTAGAACTTTAGACACATCAACAAAGTCAGGATCACCAAGATTCATCCTCACAGCAAATACTTGTTTCAAAGCTTCAATTTCTCGATGGAACCCAAGGGGGCCAGAAACACCCAAAGGGATGGCATATTGAGAAAGAATGTTTAACATCTGTGGTGGCAGACAAATAAAGTTGGGTCAAAAAAAAAATACAAAAAAAAAAAAAAAAGAAGAAGAAGAAAAGAAAGAATATGACACCAAAGCTGATCAGAAATATACTCACAAGTATCATTGGAGGACCCCCTGAAGGAGGAGGCATTGCAAGCAATTTAAGCCCTAAAATGTTAGCAGATATTGGTTCTTTCAATTTTACTTTATAACTTTGCAAATCCTTCATTGTCAGTATGCCTCCAATCTTCTGAATTTCTCTAACCAAATTGAATCCAATTGAGCCATTATACAAGGCCACTGGACCAAATTTTGAAATTTTTCTTAGTGTATGTGCTAGTTTCTCATTGCGGCAGATATCACCTGCCTGCAAAAGACTTCCATTTGAAGTAAATATATCTCTGAGTCCCTTATTGGCCAAGATCCCGGATTCTGTATTGACCATCTGCATGTGGAGATATGGTGATATCTTAAATCCCAAATGAGCAAGACGCTCAGCTGGCCTCACGAGCCTCTTCCAAGGAAGCCTTCCATGTTGTTTCCAAGCTTTGTAAAGGCCTGCTAGTTCCCCTGGAACTGCTATGGAGAGGGCACCTTTACCTTTCAGAGTAGCATTGCCAGCATACATATTCTGATAATGAATAACTATGTAAGAGAATGATTGCAAGAATCATTTACATGGAACACAAAGTTTAACAAGCAATATGAGTTCATAATTACAATTCCAATATATGTCAATTTCATCTGTATCTCAAAATGGTAAATTTCCCAGATGTCTTCATGTTCGAAATATAAACTATGCAGATATGTATTAATTGCAACAACTAACTTTTATTTATAAGGATTATTGGGTCATAATCTTTGGACATGCATGTGCAAAACTCTTTCGTTTTTTGGGGGAAGGGGTGGTGGTGGGGAGGTTGGGGTGGAAAATTGGACAGAGCTAAATAGAAGACCATTCATGGATAAGAAATTGAGTTTTGTAGATGGGATGGATGCATGGGAAATTACACAATTTATCAGATGGTTAAGATCCATTCAGATAGGCAATGTTTTGACTGTCATGGGTCTTCCAGGTGCAGAATTTTATCTAGCCAAACACTGGTGGGAGCTTCTGACCAGGTAAACAAGGTCCATTATTGTAATAGAAATTGAGTACTGACTAATAAGAGCTCTTCAACCAAAGCATACAACTCAAATGATCCTCAACAGTAAACATGAATGAGGTAGAAAAAAAAAACATATATCATTTTTTTACTTTTTTAACATGAAAGAAATTTATTAAAAAGAGCCAATAATTGTAATGTAACTCTTGTAAGGAAGTATAAAAAGAAAGAACCCCCATTCTTTTGTTACAACTGACAATATTGAGCTTAATAGGAACTGTTTGCACTCATGTTCAAAACCAATCCAAAGAAGATTTGAGTAAAGTTATTTGGATTACCTCAGAAGCTTTCAAAGGGGCAGTTTCTCTCATATCAAAGGCTTGTGCCTTCCCACTGGATAGCCTGAGAAGCATAAAGGCTCCTCCACCAATGCCACTTGATGCTGGGCTTACAACCCCCAAGCAAAGAGCAGAAGCCACTGATGCATCAACAGCATGACCTCCTTCCCGAAGAACTTCCATCCCTATTCTGGAGCATCGACGATCATCAGTAGCAACAGCACCATGATGTGCCACAACTACCTCATGTCTACGTTTGGTTGGACCACTGACAGCATTAAGGCTTGAAGTTGGACGCAACAGTATAAAGAAGAGAAATGTAACGGCAGGCCATAAAAAAAAATGAGCTGCAGCCAAGAGATACAAGAGGGTTTAGTTCACCAAGAAAACGTGTTATGATCAGAGGGAGTTAGATAGCTCACATGTAGATGCCATCAAGTAGAGCAAAAGATGTCAGATTATTTTGCTAGAAGATTTACTTTGTACAATCAAGGAGAGGCCTAATTCTAGACCCCTATGTGGCACTGTTGGTTAGGTGCTTGCATGTTCTTGTGGTTGAAGGGTTAGGGACCATTATACAGGGTGGAAGAAGAGTCTTTTTTTTTCTTTTTTCTTTTTCACTCTTGCACAAAAGGGTTGGTGTGTAGAATAGAAATGGGTCAATGCCTCACATATATAGTTTCTATAACAATCTTTTCCAGAATAGACTGAGTTCTATGTAGTTGATCTCAACTAGCACATATAAAATATAGGTAAGTTTTACAAAATTAATAACCAAAAACCAAATTAGCTTTATCATGATCCGCATAATAAAAAATGCAATTAATGTGAACCATATGAGAAGGCCTTCAACGCTAAATGTGTTGATAGGCAACAAGTTAATGTCAGTATATATGGTGTGTAGAATTCGATAAGCTTTCATTATAACTATAAGTAGTATCGCCAAAACAATAACTCCAAACAAGGCCATAATCTATTATAACATCCTAATCCCACAGTGCACCCTTTCCACATACAAAATCTTAAACTTGGAGATTTTAAATCTGTAGATTACTATACAATGTTGTGCAACTAAGGAGCACCCAAGCTCAATAAGCATTCATGATCAAGTTAAGTTACATAATTATAGTTTCTAGCTTTACCAAATCCACTTAATTCCACCCTTGAAAATCTGGTGCCTCAACAGACTAAAATAAATAAATCAGTAGGCTTCAAATCTAAGTATTAGCACATAACATCCTTGTTTTCCTCCATATTGCCAGGCAAGTTTTCACATGCAAGCTTCCCTCTTGTGTTTATTTCTAAATGACTATGATGCATCCCTAGTCTGCCTCCATATTATGCCTTTTTTTTTTTAAATTAATAATTTACTCACTTGTCTAGAGGATCTTTATTCCATGACCTCACCTTCCATCTCAGTTTTTACAAGAAGAGAAGTGTTACTTGAACTAAAGCTCATTGGGATAGGAAAATTTTTTGAATACTCCAGAATTCACTCTTCTTTCTTACACGAATAATGGATCCTATTCTAAATTTATTTAATGGGACCCATCATTACGTGAAAGAATGGGTCCCATTAAATAAATTAGGCCCCTTTGCAACCGATGGTTTATCAAAAAACATAAATAAATAAAGACCCTTTCCCAAAACATAAAAATTGAAGAGATAATGTTCCTATTTAAAATCTGAATTAATGGCCTTATAAATAACTTCATTGATAGAAATTAACATTTATTACTTGAATCTATAAGAAAAAAACAGACAGAAAAAACATTCTCTTTCCATCTTAAATCTCAAGAAATCAAATACAGTATCGATTAGTATTTGTTTTTTCCCTGCTCACCTTGCTTCTCTCTAGTCTCCATCTGGATTCTATTTTTATAGCATTCTTCGTTGTTGGCTAGCTACTCTTCTTTGATCTTCATTCAGGTTTGCTTCTATTTGCTCGTCCTTTCTTTTTATTCTTCTTGCTACAAATTTTTCCTTTCTTTTTAACTTCTTGCCCAGTTTTTCACTGATATGGGTTTCTCTCTTCTTTTTGTTAAGGAATTGGAACTAAACACTCTCTAGTAACAGTCACCACCCAGATCTTTTTGCTTGACTTTTAAAACTTTTAATATTTTTCTCTAAAGTACAAGTTGTACACGTTTATGGCTGAGAAGCATTTCACTTTTTTTTTGCTATGCTTTGAGTTTTCACGTTAATCTGCGCATTTCACTTTTTTCTATGCTATGAGTTAATTATTATGTCAGTCTGCAGAAGTTAACAAAAGTCAGAACCCATGTGAATTACATATTATAGTTCCACGTTTACATCAAGACTATAGTTTCATGAGCAAAAAAATAAAAATAAATAAATAAATACTATAGTTTCATGTTTACATAAAGCATTCCACTTTATTTTAGTGCTTCTATTTTCATCCTACATCAAGGACTGTGTTGTCTTCTTCTTCTTCTGCTACTTCAGCGTCATGGACTTTGATGGGACCGAAGTTGGAGTGGTACATGCACAGATGGCGTCTACCCATTGGCAAGAATAGTACAAAAAAAATGAGACAGCGAAGTGGCTTTGGCTTGTGAAGTGCGTGCGGAGAAGTTTAGGTTGCAAAGTGGGCCAGTGCGCAGTGAGCTCTGAGTTTGAGTTTGAGTTCGAGTTCGACCAAGATCAACACTCTCAAATGTTATAAATGTTAAATTTTAGTATCAAAAGATCAAAAAATAAACTACATCAAAGCTCTTAAATTCTATTCATTTTGCAATTCAATTACAGTGAGCTGCTAGAGATAGCAGCCTACTATAGTAAGATTGTAAAAAAAAAATTTATTTGTTTAATAAAGAGAGAGACAGAAGAGAGAAAGAGAGAGACAGAGGAGAGAGGGAGGAAAAATAAAAAATAAAAAAAAATATTTAAATAGAGTATTAAAAAAATAGAAGTTTTGATAAAAAAAATATTGTAAAATGATTTATTATATATTATAAAATTAGTTTTTGAGATGGTAAATGCTAAATTTTTTAAAATTGTTGATGAAAATGCTCTAAGAAATGCAGAATCAGCTACCTTTAACGTTATTCAGGCAACGTTATTCTAATAACGGTATTTGTATTTTTTAGAAATATGTGTAGATAAAAAAGTATGTAACAAAAATATGTATAGATAAATACGTATAATATTGTTTAAACATTAAAAATTGTTGTTCAAAATATATTACCAACCAGCCTCGCATAACTCCTTAACCCAAAAAAAAAAAAAAAAAAAAAAAGAATGAATAACAGGAACTCCGACCACACATGGTCGAGTGATTTTTTTGTCTTTTTCACCATGGTCATAGGACACGGATTTCCTCCAAACAAGTTTGGAGGAATTTCAACAAACAGGGACACGGGTCAGTTCATCAAGAAGCCACATAAGCTTGGGTCATGTGCAATGCACATGACCCATTTTAAGGGAAGAGACTAACAGCGTTAGCCTCACAGACATCTCCTCAAACGGTTCTCACCCACAAGCCTCACGCCTCTCTCTCATCTCCTCCACCTCTGTTCTCTCTTAGCAAACTCAGACCAGCGAGAAGAGCAAACTCAGACCGGCGAGAAGACACTGAGGCGGAATCGACGGCGGCCTCCTCCCACAGCCGATCTCTCTCTCCCTTCAAACTCCTTCGCCCACAGCTTCTCTCTCATCCTCCTCCTCTACGGCGCGGCGGCTCTACCTTCGTTTTTCTCAAGAACCCCAGTCCGGCCAGAGAATCACGGCCACATGCAGAGGCCGCCGTCGATTCCGCCTGTTCCCTCTTCGCCGATTCCGTCTCAATCCCTTTCCCACTCAACCGTTGCCGCCCCTAACAACCTTCTCTCTCTTTGCCATTCCCATCCCGCACCCATATATTCGCCACCAAGGACCACCACTCCTATAACTTCAACGTTTCTCAGCTGTTCTGTAATCTTTAGATTTTACTGATGGTTTGGGTATTCATACCTAAACTTTGTTGCTAATTGCTTGACAAGACGTATTGATCCTGTAATCTTTAGATTTTACTGATGTTTTGGGTATTCATACCTAAACTTTGTTGCTAATTGCTTGACAGGACGTATTGATCATTTTGCTAGAGTGATGCGTGTGATTACATGGAATCGGTCATTTAGAGGGTTACCTAATGTTGATGATGGGAAGGATGACTTTGACTCAGAAGAGCATGAAACTCATGCCACGGTGCTAGATAAATTGCTAGCCTGGGAGAAGCTATATGATGAAGTGAAGGTATATTGCAGTATTTCTTTTTGCTTTGTTTTTTCACACTTTGTCCTGAAAAAAAGCTGTACCCAGTGCGGTTCCATTTTACATGAACTGATTATTAATTTTTTGCTTAATTATAAATTTATGGGCCTTCACATGTATGCTTGAGCATTTCTTGAGTATAAGTAATGGAGATTTTCTTTAAGTTGATAAGAATTGGTGCATGTAGATAATCTTCTAGTTATTACTTCTAAAAAATAAAAAATAAAAACTTCTAGTTATCTCAGCTTGCTTGTCAATTTGTCATGAAATTAGTGATGTGCTTTAGGGGTATGATGCACAATTTGAGTCTGAGAAACATTTACAGACAAATAACAGTGAAATTGTTAATTGCTTTAGTAGGTATCTTAAGTTAGTTTTCATATCCAAACTTAGGTACTGCAACTTAACTTCACCATTTAAACTCAGCTATGTTATAAGTTGTAATTATGAATATGAGAGTATATTCTGTAATCTGTACATGAGTTTTGCCATTCTAGAAAAGCCCCCCCCCCCCACCCCCCCTTTTTTATTTTGGGTCAAAGAACTACTAACCATACAAATTGCTTCTTGGAATGTGAATTTTGATTGTTGTTTGTGGGTAATCATTTGCCGTTTGGCATGGTGGTGTCTGAGGACAAGTTATTTGGCAAAGGAATATTGAAAATGTTGCTTACCATTAATTTCATGTTGTTTACCATCAAATCTCATTATCTTTTTACGTTTTTTTTTATAGTGATACATTATTCTCTTTTTCATGATGTATTTTAGGGCCTAATATCATTTACACATTATAATGATAGTTCCTACTTTGAAGCTATATTAGATAAGTTTGGTTGTATTGCTTTGAAGAGTGGAAAAAAGGTATTATGAAGTATATTGAACCTTAACTAGTTAATTTAGTGAGTTACAAGGATTTGCGTACATGATTGTGAACCCGCCGCAGTAATAAATGTTAATTGTTTAGATAATAATTGCTTCAATAGAAACTTAACTAATGTGAAATTGGTCATGATTGGTGTTCATGCCTGATTTTCACATTGAGAATGGATTTTAGTATAATCTAAGATACTTTACCTACTAAATTATCTCAAGGACAAAATTGAAATAAAATGACTTTACAGACAAATACTCAAAAAGAGAAAAAAAAGAAAAACAATGATTCTGCAGACAAATGCTACATTGTTGATGTTCTTTGATTAGATTATATGTATATGTTAATTCTTAACTCTTCAACCTTGTGTTTGGCTAATACAGGACAGTTCGCTTGTGTTCAGTAAATATAATATTTATGTCGATATTAACTTAATCATATATCTTTATACAGTGCTACTTCTGTGGTGCATTTATTTATAATTTTATTACAAAGTAATCATATACATTACTTATAAACTGTCTTCTTTGGGGTTGAATGTTTCTGGATAGGCAGGTGAGCTTATGAAATTTGAATACTAGAAGAAGGTTGCTTCACTAAACAGGCATAAGAAACAAGGTACCAACTCTGAAGCATTGGAGAAAGCAAAGGCTGCAGTGAGACATCTTCATACAAGATACATTGTTGACATGCAATCCTTGGATTCAACAGATGAGTTGGAATAATATGAGTTGGAACAAGATAAGTACTCACAGAAGAGGGGGCCAGATGAGTTGGAACAAGATGGGACAGAAGATAAACCTCAAAACTATCTCATTGCGATAGAGCAGTTTGCGATAGATGTATTGAAGAAGAGGTTGGAAGAGGAGGACTGTCAAAGTTTGCGCGTTCATGTTCAAAAATGTATAGAAGCTTGCAGTCCATATCACATCCTCAGAATTAAAGTCAGAGCTCATCATGAGAATGTTTTATAAGCCTTGTATAACTTTGTCATTTGTATTAGTAATGTGTTACATTACAACTCTTGCAATATTTATTTGGAACGAGCTCTGAGAATCATATATGGTTTTGTTACATCAAATTGAGTTTTGACATAATGTTATTAGTTCCTTGCCAACCAAAAGAATTATTATATGTTCTTTTACTTTATTTATAAAGGTGACACTGTGGTACCACTCTTTATTCCTCTCCCTTTGTTTAGATTTTGGTTGTTTAATTGATGTTGCAACAGAAATAAGCATGTTCCATGGCTTGATTTTGCTGATCATCAACATCCCCACTATTTACACAGAAGGTTTGTACCACTAGCTTTGCCTGCACAAACCATCTCCAAAAACTAGAAAAAAAAAAAAAAAATTTCCTGCAAATTTATTGGAAAAGTTGCCGCTTTCTTTTGCAATTCAAGCTATGTTTGTTTCACCTGAAATGTTTTCTGCCAACCAAATCCATATCTAAGTTTAAACTTCTTGAATCTTAAAAGAGAGCCAAATAAAAAGAAAAGCTCAACAAATCTATTGCTAAATTTAAAGTTCCTGAATTTAAATTTTCATCCATATCATTCTATTGCATTCATTTAAAGCTGCCTTGTTCAAATATGCAAATACATAGATACAAAAAATATAAAAATGAAGTTTCCCATTGCATATGAAATTATCCAAAATCTATCCAAATTGTGATGTCGAAAAAATCTGTCCAAATTGTGCTATCCAAAATATCTATCCAAATTCTCAGATATGCTTTCCAAATATCTGTCAAAGTCAGATGTGCTGTCCAAAAAATACTGTCAAAGTTCTGTTCACTAGATGCTATATAACAATCAATATATTGTCCAAAAACTGTGCAAAACACAAGGAAAATAGCCAATATGGTGTTTTTCAAAGGTTGTCAATATCAGGATCCATTGAAACCTGCAAAATATGCCACCAAATATAAAATAAGTGTATGGAAAAAATAACTAAAATGAAAATATAAATTTAAGTTGTAGCAAAATTCATAACAACTATACACACCTGATTCAAGCCATATAACCCAATAAGATCTTGTCCAACCAAAAATTCACAATTAAAAGATTCCTACATATAACATTTAAACAAATCAATATTTCATTTTCTATGCTAATGAAAGTAACTAGGTAGTAGGATATTAGACAAAATTTATAAGTATACCTAATTCAAACCATTTAACCCAACAACATTGTCTTGTCTAACCATATTACTACAACTGAAAGATTCCTGTATATGACATTTAAATAAATTTATGTGTCACTTTTTAATAGTTATAATTGTTTAATAGGATATTAGAAAAAATATGTAAGTAGTACATTTAAACAATATGTACTACTTACATATGTAATTGTTACATTTAAACAATGCAACTTCATCCAACAGCACCTCTTCTGGTGCCTCGTGCTGAGATGGATGTGGAAATTTGTGGATCACCATTCCTTAGCACACCCAAGTGATTGTAAATGCATGGGCGATAGCCCAAAATCTCATGTAGCCAACACAATTTATACCAAAAAGGTTTAGCTCTTGCTGTAAGAATGCTAAACTTGTTGCCAGCTTCTCTCATTCACTACTTTGATGGTAAACAACATGAAATTGATGGTAAGCAACATTTTCAATATTCCTTTGCCAAATAACTTGTCCTCAGACACCACCATGCCGAACGGCAAATGATTACCCACAAACAACAATCAAAATTCGCATTCCAAGAAGCAATTTGTATGGTTAGTAGTTCTTTGACCCAAAATAAAAAAGGGGGGGTGGGGGGGGGGGGCTTTTCTAGAATGGAAAAACTCATGTACAGATTACAGAATATACTCTCATATTCATAATTACAACTTATAACATAGCTGAGTTTAAATGGTGAAGTTAAGTTGCAGTACCTAAGTTTGGATATGAAAACTAACTTAAGATAACTACTAAAGCAATTAACAATTTCACTGTTATTTGTCTGTAAATGTTTCTCAAACTCAAATTGTGCATCATACCCCTAAAGCACATCACCAATTTCATGACAAATTGACAAGCAAGCTGAGATAACTAGAAGTTTTTATTTTTTATTTTTTAGAAGTAATAACTAGAAGATTATCTACGTGCACCAATTCTTATCAACTTAAAGAAAATCTCCATTACTTATACTCAAGAAATGCTCAAGCATACATGTGAAGGCCCATAAATTTATAATTAAGCAAAAAATTAATAATCAGTTCATGTAAAATGGAACCGCACTGGGTACAGCTTTTTTTCAGGACAAAGTGTGAAAAAACAAAGCAAAAAGAAATACTGCAATATACCTTCACTTCATCATATAGCTTCTCCCAGGCTAGCAATTTATCTAGCACCGTGGCATGAGTTTCATGCTCTTTTGAGTCAAAGTCATCCTTCCTATCATCAACATTAGGTAACCCTCTAAATGATCGATTCCATGTAATCACACGCATCACTCTAGCAGAATGATCAATACGTCCTGTCAAGCAATTAGCAACAAAGTTTAGGTATGAATACCCAAAACATCAGTAAAATCTAAAGATTACAGGATCAATACGTCCTGTCAAGCAATTAGCAACAAAGTTTAGGTATGAATACCCAAACCATCAGTAAAATCTAAAGATTACAGAACAGCTGAGAAACGTTGAAGTTATAGGAGTGGTGGTCCTTGGCGGCGAATATATGGGTGCGGGATAGGAATGGCAAAGAGAGAGAAGGTTGTTAGGGGCGGCAACGGTTGAGTGGGAAAGGGATTGAGACGGAATCGGCGAAGAGGGAACAGGCGGAATTGACGGCGGCCTCTGCATGTGGCTGTGATTCTCTGGCTGGACTGGGGTTCTTGAGAAAAACGAAGGTAGAGCCGCTGCGCCGTAGAGGAGGAGGATGAGAGAGAAGCTGTGGGCGAAGGAGTTTGAGGGGAGAGAGAGATCGGCTGTGGGAGGAGGCCGCCGTCGATTCCGCCTCAGTGTCTTCTCGCCGGTCTGAGTTTGCTCTTCTTGCCGGTCTAAGTTTGCTGAGAGAGAACAGAGGTAGAGGAGATGAGAGAGAGGCGTGAAGCTTGTGGGTGAGAATCGTTTGAGGAGATGTCTGTGAGGCTAACGCTGTTAGTCTCTTCCCTTAAAATGGGTCATGTGCGTTGCACATGACCCAAGCTTATGTGGCTTCTTGATGAACTGACCCGTGTCCCTGTTTGTAGAAATTCCTCCAAACTTGTTTGGAGGAAATCCGTGTCCTATGACCATGGTGAAAAAGACAAAAAAATCACTCGACCATATGTGGTCGGAGTTCCTGTTATTCATTCTTTTTTTTTCTTTTTTTTTTTTTGGGTTAAGGAGTTATGCGAGGCTAACGGTGTTAGTCTCTTCCTTTAAAATGGGTCATGTGCGTTGACCCAAGCTTATGTGGCTTTTTGATGAACTGACCCGTGTCCCTGTTTGTAGGAATTCCTCCAAACAAATCCGTGTCCATTTTTTATTAGAAAGGTTAAGGAACACCGTGTGTTGCAAGTTAAGGTTTACCTAACATAAGTCTAATAAAAAAATAGGATAAATAAAAAAGTACATAAAAGTGTTTATAAAGTTGAAAAAAATGACAAAAAGTTGAAAAAGAAAACAAAAAAAAAGTTATAAAAAAAAAAAAAAAAAACTGTTGTTAATGGCACGTTAGAGTGCCGTTTAACACAATCCTACCCTATACCTATTGTCAATTAGAATAGTAGCAACTGACTGATGGCATCTGATTTTTGATCAGGTTATCTTGCACATTAATTATTTATTTAAAAAAAATTATGAATAATGTCAAACAGTTAAATTTTTTTTGCTTTTTCATAAAATATATTTCATAAAAAAATTTTACAAATATTTTATTAAAATATACTCTAAAGATACGCATTAAATTTTTTTTTTTTTTTTAACACAAGGTCGGTAGCTGAAAAAAAAATAACAGGGGGATAAAGAAAAGTACGGTTCTGAACCTCTGATTGCTGCCAATTAAAATTTAAAAGATAAAGATTTAAAAATTTAAAGACAAAAATACCCATCAACAGTTCAACACTTACTAACTACTTTTCAAAGACAAAAAAGTCATTACATTTAACACAAGCATCCAAACTTTCTTTTTTGGCTAGATGCATAGAAAAAAAGACAACAAACTTTCAAAAGTATCTAGCCTACTCGTATACAGGGCAGGCCCTAGGTCTAAGGCGCACAACAAAATAAAAAATTTCTTATTAATAAAAAATTTCTTATTAAAAAAAAATGCATCATCTCCCTTTATGAGAGGTCCAAAATTTTATAAAAATATAATATTTTTTAAATAATTAATACTTTTTTAAGAGTAATGTTAAATATATCATAAATTTTATTATATGTTTAATTGACATATCCCTAATCACATAAAAAAGTAATTTAAATATAAATAAATTAAGTTGTTAAAATTCATCAATTATAATCATTATTATATTATATTGTGAACATTTTATAATATCTTTAGTAATTTTTTTTTTTTCATTTCTAACAAAGCTTCCAAAATAAGAGACCAATAGAAATTTAAACCAATTGAAACCCTAAAATGTTTCAAAAAAGATGCTGCAAATGTGATAGATCATTAATGATGACTAATCTCCTCTAATAGTTTGAGACCTTAATTTTTGTAAACTAATCTCCTAAAAAGCCACACACCAAATAATATCTATTTATCTCTTTCTCTTAAAAAGAATATATAAAATTAAAATTTAGATTACAAATGTACTTAACTATGCATAGTCATATATTCAAGTTAAAGTAAGTTTCTTTAAAAAAAAAAAAAAAATTAAGTTCCTTTTGTTTAAATTTATGGTTCAACTATGATATTCAATCCTCTATATGAAATTAACCTTAGTTTAGTTAGTATTATTCATCAATTTCTGTATTTACATCAAATTAGTCTTAATTTAATTGGTACTATATAATTTTATTTAATTAATGTGTACATATAAAAAAGCCTCATATAAAATTTTTGCCTAAGGCCCCAATTTTTCTTGGGTTGGCCCTGCTCGTATAATAAGGGTACAATGGATATTGCATTTATTAAACCAACAATAAGGTTGTGTTTGGCAAGAGGTGAAATAGGAGGGATGAAAAAAAAATAATAAAAAGGGAGAAAATTGGAGGCAAAATGGGGAAGGGTGTTGTTTGGTAAAGGGGGAGGGAGAGAAATTTGAAATTTTTCTGATAGAGACGTATTTTCCACCTAGACCCACACAAAATTTGTCTCTCCAAAATGGAGAGAAAACCGGGTGTGAGGAGTTTGATGGTGAAATAACAAAATTGCTTATGTGCAGTGCACATGGGCATAGTCCAGCTGGCCTTTTTTTTTTTTTTCCTTATGGTTTCCTGGGCGTGAACGTTGCCTCTTCTTTTTTTAATTATTTATATATATATATATATATTTCTTTTGATTTCTTAGGCGTGATGCTTTGTGTTTTTTTTTTTTTTTAACTAGAAATGATTTTTTTAATAAATTTGAGTGATTTTTTTTTTTGTTGCTTATCACTTTTTTTGTTTTAATTAAACATTATTTTTTAATAAGGGTATATGAGTAAATTTATACAAACTCACTTTTCCATCCTTTCACTTTTTCACTTCCAACCAAACAAAAATGATGGAAATTAAAATATTTTCTATCATTTCATTTTTCTATCCTCCCACCATTTTCTATTCTCTCATTTTTCCACCCCCTCCAACCTAACACACCCTAAAAGCCAAATGAATTTGTTAAAGTAGAGCAAGCAAGGTGCTCAACAAAGAACTGTTTAAAGCTCATTCGTGCTTTTTACATAGGTAATAGAAATAAAAATGAAAAACACTTTCTTATTGTTAACTTCTTTTTTTTTTTTTTTTTTGAAATGGCTAGAGATACAAATTATTATTATAAAAAAATTTGTAAACTGCTGATATGATGAGTAGTTATTTTATAAGTAATATTAGTGATAGGCCCAGATAAGAACCAATAATAATTTGCCACAAAATAGTTTGTAAAAATATTATAAAATTGTTTGTAGCTATAGCATTGCTTCTTTTTTATTTATATCCTAGATTTCTCCATTAGAAATACTAAAATGTGTCAATTGAGTTACAAGATAGGTTCTTGGCAACCCCTTCAATTACTTTTCTTTGAATTGTACTATCCAATTTTTCTTAATATATACATCAAATTTTGTAATACTTTAATGTTATTTACTATATAATACATAAACTTATATTTCGTATATAACTTTCAAATATAAATAACTTGATATTTAAATATTTTATAGTTGAGATAATTAAATTTCTCTAATCATAATATAGTATAATTAACAATCTTGTTTAAGATAAACTTATTAGGTTTGTGGATTAAAGAATAGACTCTCTATGTCCAAAATAAAAATTCTTTGTTCCGCATTTAATATTTCACTTTATGTTCCCCTAATTTTGTATGTCCTACGTCTAATTCAGTTACAAAGGAGACCTTTTTTTTTCATATATCGATCCCCCAATGAGTTCCACTTCTAGAGTGAAACTAATATTCGGGGTATAAAGGCTTGCGGTAATTATTAACAAGTTTTTTTTTTCCCATATCTTCCACCTTCAGTCACATGAGCTCTCAGGGCCCCGATCCAAATCTAAAAAATTATTTTTATGTATGTCTCACATCTTTCAGCTCAGTGAGAGTTTGAACCACTTCCATTCCATCGCTTATAATAAGTAAATTTAGCATCATTTTCAACCAAACTCCATTGTACATATCTTTTGATACAGCTGCTAAAAAATTGTTTATACATTAAATTGCTTATATACTCTTACATCAGAGAACTCATATAAAGAAGGAATTCCCGTGGTACGACAGTTCTACACGATGGGTTGGGTTGGGTAAGAAGTTTCGCAATCCAATAAGGTCGTGTTGGATTGAGAAAAACCCTCCAACCCAATCCGACTCATGTATACCCCTACATGCTTCAAAATTATGTCTTTCTCTGCCGCTCTTTCCTCAAGGCACCAATGTAGCTATGCAAAAGCCATAGTAATCACTTTTGGTTCAAGATTTTACGTGTTTTATACATTGACCATCGTACATTCAATTTGATCATGTATGGTCATCTTTAAGGGATTTTCACGAGCTTACTCTCTAAACTCAAGACATTATCAATCTTTAAACATGAATTTGAGAGGGAGCATTATATATGATGATGTCGAAAAATCATCAGTAAGTCACATAGTCCTCACGTGCTCGTGATAACACTCAAACAACACAGAACAAGAAAACCTTAGGAGAGTACCAGTGTGGCACCGGCCAAATACCCTCCGAATGTTAAGTTAGAGAATTTTTGCAACTCTAGAGTACCAAAGCTGGGGAAATTATGCGCACCTCGATTTCTGAGAGTTATGAGTTTTTATAGTAATGTAGAACCGCCTTTTTCTTTCTTGAGGAGGAGGAACTTTTCCTAATAAAGAAGATTCTCGTAAGGATACATATTTTATGAGACCCTTTCCATATAATGATTTTGTTGATTAGGACTAATCGTGAGGCGCAAGATATTTCCTTTTGAAGTTTCTTGAGGACTACTTAAAACCATGTGGACGCCATGTGACCTTGCCACCATCCACTTTGTATCCGTCTACTTTCTTATCCGTTCGCCAGAAAGTCCATCTTCTTGCGTACGCGCCCCTCGTCTCCCTCTATCATCTTGATCACGAGCTAAAAGCGCTGTCGCTCGTGACCGGTTCAGTGGAATGAGATCGTCTACATCCACTTTACCCTCTTTAATTTATATTATGAGCTTGTGTTAAAGAGGTTGTGGCTTAAAAGGCCCAAATATATTGTTAAGTCCAAAGCTAGGGTTAGCTTAGCTATCATAAATCAGTACTAAGGGTTATTGTAAACACAATTTAACATTGTAAAAATGAGTTATTTATAGGCTCTATGTTTTGGACGTAGGCCATTTCGACTGAACTACGTTAACCCATGCATTCTCTAATTCTCCTTGCTTTCCCTTCATTTTCTGCTTACACTCTTTACATTAATATATATATATATATATATATATATTTTTTTTTTTTTCTTCTTTCGATTTTAATATGTATTGCCTAAGACCCGTACGTAGGAGTGTTATCACCCCCCCCCCCCCCCCCCAACATCTCCATACGTTTTTCTTTTATTGATAATAACAATAATAGAAAGTCTAAACTAGTTTAAATAAACAAAATAATAAATTGTGCAGCAGAACAAACTCATTGTGATTTTTTTTTGGAGAAAATATTGTTGTTCTTTTAGACTATATATGTTACTGTGGAACAAGAAAAATACTGCCTGTCTGTGTCTCAACTATATAATAAATTTTGGATGTAAAACACGTTAGTTGTTAGCCTGCTGATCGGACATGGATATATAATTCCATCAATGAAATTTTTGGTCATAAGGCGTGCCTGATAAAGCAAAATGGATTACCAGTTCAATTTGATTGTGCTTCAGGCTGTTAAAGAAAACTAAATAAAAGTTTGCTGCTTATCTGAAAAATGGGAGTAACAACTAACAAACATACATTTAAATTTACAGTGATATGGTTGCAGGTTAAAAAAAAAAAGTTTCTTTGGTAACAATGGGCTAAAAATAGTTGAATAATTTCTTGCGAAAAGATCATGAATTTTTTTTTTTCTTACAATAAATGGGGATCAGTAAAATATATTGGAATCATTGTATATAGAAAAAGAAAACACATCTCAAAAGTGAGTGATCACAATATTCGTGAACAAACTTTTTGAACAAGAGATGCCAAGAACATGATCATAATTACCTAAGATCATCTTTCCAATATTAGTAATACTTCAATAGTTCAATTACCTTAAAAATAGTAACATTGTACTATTTGTTTAGACTCATCACCGAGTCCAACTTGGTAGGCCGCATCATCTAATTGGAGCATGCTTTACTTGTGTTATTAAAAAAAAAAAAAAAACCAAAACAAGGACCTTTTGAACGCTTTCTATAAATAGCTTAGGCTAAAAGATATTGATTTTGACTTTAATGTTTTGATAATTGACCACAAAAAGTTTCGTCGGTAGGTGTGATTATTTTTTAAATTGATAGTTGGTGGCAGGGGACTTGATGCATTTAATGCAGTCGAAAACAGTATTGAGACTTTTTATATACTTGAAAATAACTTTAAAAAGATTTTAAATTACTTAAACTTTATATTTTAGATAGAAAATTATTAATTAACTATGTACAATTTTTTTTTTTTTTTTGAGAAAGTTTATAGTCAAAAAATTTAACAGATTGATAGTGTTAAGTAAAAATGTGATGTTAGTAGTGCACTTAAATGAAAACTAGTAAAAATTTGATAACTTAACTGTTGTGAAAAACATTATGAAATTTTTTTATGTGTTGCTCTTTTTTTTTTAGAAGTACATTAAAAAAAAATCTTAGATATTTGTTGAGGCTCATTTCTTAAAGCCCAATAAGGAGAATAAGCCCAGCAACATCAGAAAGAAATAATCAAAGAATAAATAGAAGAGCCCATTAAACCTGAGCGGCAGGAATAATAGAGTATAGGTCCGTAAAGCAAATAAACGGGTCTTGAAGAAGTAAATGGGTCTGAAAAAATCCGGAAAGAGAGAAATGGCAAACCATGGGCCGCGGATATAGAAAAGTGAGGATGGGTCATACCCATTGCAGCAGGCCCAAAGTAAAGCAAGTATATAAAGTCATAGGAAACCTATGGACTCTAAAGGAAATGAGGAATAGTTGGGCCGAGGAAGCCCAACGAGATAGTAAAGGCCCATGGAAAGCACGAGGTTGCAAGGGGCCAAAGACGCCCCAAAGAAGGATAAATGGGACACGGGAGCCCGCATGCATATATAGCAAGAAAAGCCCAATGGGCTTATTAAGCCATTGAAAAAGAGAGCAAGCAGTGGACCCAAAGAGGCCCAATTGTATTAAATGGTCATCTTGTTAAAATGGCACGGCAAGAAATAATAGAAAAGCTGTGAAAACAAAACACGAAAGGAAGCAAGAAGACCGAGGCCCACAATCAAGGGCGAGCCCAAATCACAAACGGCGAACCAGTGAAGAAATAATTCACGCCACAAGAAGTTAGAAGTAAACGGCAGGATAAGAAGGCAGACGTCCAGGCCGCGGCAAACGCATGACCAGCAGGCAGACTTTGGACGGACATGAGGACAGGGCATGCACAAGGCCCAGGTCTAACCAGCCTGTACCTAGCCAATACGGGTGAAGGTGTGCCATGAGCCAGAGGTAAAGGGGGTGTGGTTTGGCGGAGGGGAGAGGGAAGAACCCATTTCAAGGCTCCTGCCCAGGCCACTTTTGGGTGAGTGTCCTGCTAGGATGGCATAACACCCGAAAATGGCAAAGCTGAGTTGGAACCTTTCGGTGCATGCCATGAGGGAGAGAGAGAGTACTCTGCCGTGACAGGTGAGAATGCCACAGCAAGCTAACGGACAAAATGCCCTTCTCTTCGCCTGGTGACGTGGCGCTGGTTGAGTACCTGACCAACCAGTAATGGTCGGCAAGTACACGCATCGGACAAAGACAGTTAAGGGGGTAAAAGAGTAAAAGCAATACCCCGACAGACACTATATAAGAATGTTCCCTGTGCACGAAAAAGGGGGAGGCCAAGTAAGGAAGAATTAAAGAAAAGAAAAGAAAACAGAGCAAGTAAAAAGAAAAATAGAGTAAGAAAAGAAAGAGGGAAGGAAAAGAATTGCAACAGAGAAAGAAGGGAGGGAAAAGTAATTTAAAAAGGAGATTGAAATAAGAAAATAAAAGGGAAGAAAGTAAGAGGATAGGCATGCACTGAAGTGGGTTGTTATTTCCTCTCTCCCTCTGGAAAAACCACACTTTCCATTTGCTCACGCTCGGAACAGAGGTCATCTAGGGCCGTTCCTTCAAAGCCATTAATTTCTCCTTTGAGAAATTAGTTGCATTGAGGGAATGTCGTCTCCTTTTTGGCTTGGATTCCTTTAACATACCACGGCAGATTAATAGTTTTACCAGCTTGCCGTCATTTCTTGCTCATTTCTTTTTATACTTACTCCTCTTAAGTTCATCATTGTTGTTCTCTTTATGTGTTCATTCCAATGCTTATTTATTTAAAGTATGGAAAACGCATTTCCCTTATATTTATAATATATCTGTCTGCGGTAATTATTTCAAAAGGATCTGCCTGCTACAACTACGCAGCATAAATTGTGACAGGTCAAGGCATAGCTTGCGCACAAGCCGGGCTAGGGTGAGTTGCAACAGGACCGGTCCCGACTCTCCAATTCAGAACATTTTGGGCTTAGTACGGCAGGATGAGATAGTCTAGCCCAATGTCACAATAGCAGCCCAAGCACCGTTACAAAATTGGCGACTCCACTAGGGAGTTGGGAAACAGATAGGGACAGAGATTCCTCGCAAGCAAATACCGCCGAAATCTAGGGCAACGCGAAACATGAGCGCCGTGCCTTCTCAAGCAAAATCCAGGCCAACAACGCCTCACCAGTGTCAATCTAACCAGGCGGAAGGCGCCACAGGAATGGGGCTGGGCCTCAACCGCAGGCCAAGAATCCCAATGACAATGTCAATACCTTCGTGGAAGTGCTGCAGGCGCTTCAACATTCACAGCAACAAATGATGGATGAAATCCGTCAGCTGAAGACGGATAAGACAAAAGAAAAAGGAAGCCAGCATGACCCAGAGCATGCGGCAGACAAAGAAGAGACACCCGCTAGAAGTGCCCTGCAGAACGCAGGGCAGCGCTACATTACAATGGCGGAAGTAGGTGCTCTCCTAGAACGTGAAAGAGTCAGAGTACCAAAAGAAAGGTTTTATGCATGAAGACCGCCGTACCCGCTGAGAGTACTCAGCAAGCCATACCCAGAGAGGTATGAACCACGAACCTTCGCACAATACGATGGCAGGAAAGGGAGTGCCGTTGAACATGTGAGCAAGTTTATCGACACTTTCGGACCTTATGCAGCGGATGAAGACCTATGCCTTCCGGAGTTTTATAAGTCATTATGTGACCGCGCTTACACCTGGTATACCGATTTAAAGCCGGGGTCAATCCCAACTTTGGATAACATGGTGGATGTATTTTGCACTAAGTATTTCCATGGGGAAGAAACAGTGACGCTCGCAACTTTGCAAGCTACCAAGAAAAGGAGCGGTGAGGATCTGATGGAATATATCAAAAGGTTCAGAGATATAGCACTTGACTGCTATGACCACTGTGAGGAGAAGACATTAGTGGAAATGTGCATGACGAATATAATCAGAGAGTACCGAGCTGTTCTAGAAAACTTGGAGATTTCTCAGTTTGCACAACTATTGCAAAAGGCTAGGAGGACCGCTCAATCAGTAAGGCCAGCTCCTGACAAAAGAAACGCCCCACAAGCCATGACAGCTTCCACAGGCAAAAGAAAGAGAAAGTCAGAGGGAAAAGAGCGTGATACTCCCTCACCAATATCTTGCACTCCAAAGGAGCTAGATGTGCTCATGGACAGGTGAATAGTTGATGGAGTCTTTAAGCCCAATCAAGTCTCTAGGGAGCCCACAGAGGAAGAGCGAAGGGACCCACGCTCCTGTCGGCTGCACAACTACGTGCAACATCCTACCGCAGAATGTTGGGCACTACGTAGGCTAGTACACCGCAGGATCAGAGAAGGAACCCTAGAGTTAACACAACAAGAAGTTCAAAGAAATCCACTCCTGAACCACAAAGAGAAAGGTGTAGCGGCGGTAGTAATCTGTGCAGACCCCGGGGAGGACGAGGAGAGCCTAAACTTGCCTACCGCAGCAATTAGCACCCTGCAGAGAAGCTCCAAGTTCAAGAACTTGTTCGATCAATTAGGCCTCACAGCGAAGGAGCAAAAAATAGCTACGGAGGCCCTGGTAAGCATTGCCTCTAGAGCGGGAATAGAATGTTTAAACGCAGAAGTCACAGATGACAGAGTTTTCTTACAAGAATCAAGTGAAATCACTTTCAGTGATGAAGACAAAGAGGTGGGAAGTCCCGACCATAGGAGACCCCTTTATCTGGCCGCATCGATAAATCAAATTCCTATCAAAAGGGTTTTGGTAGATACGGGCGCCTCAGTAAATCTGATTCCGTTAACCACCCTACAAGCTGCAGGAATTTTAGAGAAAAGGATCCAGGAGTGCCCAATGGAAGTAACTGGGTTCGGAGGAAGTGGGAATACACCGCAGGCCATATTCAATTGTGGCTAAAAGTAGGCCCCATAGCTTCTTTAGCCCGGTTTCACGTGGTAAAAACAGAGGTTTCATATCATGTGCTATTGGGAAGACCATGACTGCATAAGCACAGGTTTAGTCCCATCCACCTATCACCAATGTGTGAAGGGAAGGCTAAATGGCAGGATGATACGAATAGTGGCCAACCCATCACTGTTCGAGCAAGCAGAGGCCCATTTGGTGGAAACCATATTCTACGACTAGTGGGCGCCATCAGGGGAAAGTTTAGTGTCAAAACCGCGAGGCACCTTTGTTCCCAAATGGGAGGATATCCGGGACAAGCCAGAACCTGACCTAAGAAAGGTTCTGTCTCAAAAAAAGGAAGAGGAAAGAAACGCCTGCCGTAGAGGCAGATGATGCACCCTGATGTGTCAGGGTTCGAGGCCCTGATGGCAGAATTGTATACCGGTTATGAAGGTACGCAGGGCCCACAAGTGAAGCACATGCGTGCCCCAGACAGGAATGGCAGCACAAAAGCCTAGTGTGTTGCAAAGTTCAAGAGGGGTTGGAGGAAAAGGACAGCGACGAAAGAATTGCGGCAGAAAAAGACTCGCAGGTTGTGGCAGAAGAAAGGTTAGAGGAAGTCAATTTGGGAATTGATTCGCAGGAACCAAAGCCCATTTAAATCAATTCGAAGTTGTCAGAAAAAGAGAAGTTGGAACTAATAATGTTGTTGAAAGAATATAGAGACGATTTTGCATGGGACTACAGTGAAATGCCCGGATTGGACCCTGGGTTGGTAGTGCACACACTAAACGTAGACCCAGGGGCTAAATCGGTGATTCAGCCTGCCAGAGTATTCCACACCGAGATGGAAAAAAACAAATAACCAAAGAAGTACAGAAATTGCTGGATGTGGGATTCATCAAACCCATTCAGCATCCTTGATGGTTGTTTAACATTGTGCTAGTAAAGAAGAAGAATGGGCAGATAAGATGTTGTGTAGATTTTAGAAATCTCAACAGAGCATGCCCAAAAGACGAATTCCCGTTGCCAAATATGGATCTGCTAATAGATTCTGCTGTAGGAAGTGCCATGTTCTCGTTCATGGATGGATTCAGTGGGTATAACCAGATTAGAATGGCACCAAAGGATGCAGAGAAGACTGCTTTCAGAACACCCATAGGCAACTTCTACTATACAGTAATGCCATTTGGGTTAAAGAACGCAGGTGCAACTTATCAGCGGACAATGACGGCCATATTCCATGACATGATGCACCAGGAATTAGAAGACTATGTAGATGACATAGTAGTGAAGTCAAGAAGACGAGAAGAGCATGTCCAAGTACTGAGGAAAGTATTCGAAAGGTGTAGAGCTTTCAAGCTAAGAGTGAACCCTCTTAAATGTGCATTTGGAGTGTCCTCCGGGAAATTTCTAAGCTTTCTGGTCCATAGCAAAGGAATAAGTGTGGATCCGGCCAAAGCCACTGCCATAGCAACCATGAAACCGCCAGCTACGGTTAAAGAATTGAAGAGCTTCCTGGGGAAAGTCTCTTATATACGAAGATTCATCCCGGGACTGGCATCTATTACCTCTGCTTTCGGCAAGCTACTCAAGAAAGGGAAAAACTTTGAATGGGGTAACGCACAGCAAGCGGCCTTCCAAAGGCTACAGCAGATTATGATGAACCTTCCTACCATGCAAGCCCCAGTCCGCAAGAAGCCACTGTTGTTATACTTGGCCACCAACCAATACGCTGTGGGCGCATTGATTGCCCAAGAAGATAGGAATGGCAACGAACAACCGGTGTACTACATCAGCCGTGCCTTGAAAGATGTAGAAACTCGTTACCCGGGGGCGGAAAGGGCATGTTTGGCCATTGTGTACGCCTCCCAAAGACTACGGCATTATTTCTTGGCCTATGAGGTATGGCTAATGACCAAGTCTCACGCTATAAAAGCCCTGCTATAGTAGCCGATCCTCTCCGGCAGAATATCCCAATGGTTGCTACAATTGTCACAATACGACCTAAAGGCAGGAACACCCAAGACGGTAAAAAGTCAAGCTATAACTGACCTGCTGGCACAATTTTTGGGAGAGGAAGAGTTCCCGTTAGATGATGAAGTCCCAGGAGAAATAGCCATGGCAGAAGAAGTCACAGAACAGTGGGTAATGAGATTTGACGGATCCTCTACCACCCAGTCAGGAGGAGTGGGAGTAGTTCTATACCATAAAGAAAACGAAGCAGTGACACTATCCTTCAAATTAGAGTTTCCATGATCAAACAATATGGCAGAATATGAGGCTTATCTAACTGGGCTAGCTACAGCCCTTGAAATGGGAGTCAAGCACTTAAGAGTAATAGGGGACTCGAACCTAGTGGTCTGCCAAGCTAAAGGGAGTTTCTCTTTAAAGGAACCCAACCTAGCCTCGTACAGAGCGATGGCCTAAAAGATGGAAGAAGAGTTTTTGACCTTTGAAATAGAGCATGCCCCGAGGAATGAAAATTGGTTCACAGATGCACTAGCCACGTTGGGTTCACAGATAATTTTTGAAGAAAATAGCGCGCGAGTGGAAGTTAGCAAGAGGAAACAGTCCATCATTGAAACATTGAAGGAAAGATTTCAAGAGGAACGTTGTGAAAAGGACTGGCAGAATCCAATAAAAGAGGCCCTGACGAAGGAGGAAGAGAATATGGATTTGAAAGTATTAAAAGATTATGTCCTGGTAAAGGGAGAGTTGTACACCAGGATGCCAGGAGGAGTCCTATCCAGATGCGTAGGACAGATGGAAGCCCAGAAGAAATTGAAAGAAGTACATGACAAGACTTGTGGATCCAGCGGAGAAGTCAACCTCTACCGCAGGATTCAGAGGGCAGGTTTTTATTGGCCGAGTATGGGAAAAAATGCGAACCAAGTCCAAGTCCAATGTGAGGCATGCCAACTGGTGGCAAACAGGGAGGAAAGCTACGCAGTGTTTGTTCGCGAAGACTGGAGAAAGCGGTTCACTCAGTACTTAGCAGAAGGAATCCTGCCACAAAAGCACAGTGAACGGTACAAACTCAAAAGATTGGAAACACGTTACTTTCTACACAACGGGGTTCTCTTCAAGAAGAGATATGATGGAAACCCATTGCGATGCCTGGAGTAACGGTGCTTGGGCTGCTACTGCGACATTGGGCTGGACTATCTCATCCTGCCGTACTAAGCCCAAAATATTCTGGATTGGAGAGTCGGGACCAGTCCGGTTGCAACTTACTCTAGCCCCGCTTGTGCGCAAGCTATGCCTTGACCTGTCACAATTTATGTTGCGTAGTTGTGGCAGGCAGATCCTTTTGAAATAATTACCGCAGACAAGTATATTATAAATATAAGGAAAATGCGTTTGCCATACTTTAAATAAATAAGCATTAGAATGAACACATAAAGAGAACAACAAAGATGAATTTAAGAGGAGTAAGTACAAAAAGAAATGAGCAAGAAATGACGGCAAGCTGGTAAAACTATTAGTCTGCCGTGGTATGTTAAAGGAATCCAAGTCAAAAAGGAGACGACATTCCCTCAATGCAACTAATTTCTCAAAGGAGAAATTAATGGCTTTGAAGGAACGGCCCTAGATGACCTCTGTTCCGAGCGTGAGCAAATGAAAAGTGTGGTTTTTCGAGAGGGAGAGAGGAAATAACAACCCACTTCGGTGCATGCGTATCCTCTCCCTTTCTTCCCTTTTATTTTCTTATTTCAATCCCCTTTTTAAATTACTTTTCCCTCCCTTCTTTCTTTTCTTACTCTATTTTCTTTTTACTTGCTCTGTTTTCTTTTCTTTTCCTTAATTCTTCCTTACTTGGCCTCCCTCCCCGCGCACAGGGAACATTCTTATATAATGCCTGCCGAGGTATTGATTTTACTCTTTTACCCCCTTAACTGTCTTTGTCCTATACGTGTACTCGCCGACCATTACTGGTTGGTCAGGTACTCAACCAACGCCACGTTCCTGCGCTGGACGCATCGCACCACATCACCAGACGAAGGCAAGGGCATTTTTTCCATTAGCTTGCTGTGGCATTCTAACATGTCACGACAGATTACTCTTTCTCTCCCTCATGGCATGCACCGAAAGGTTCCAACTCAGGTTTGCCATTTTCGGGTGCTATGCCATCCCAGCAGGACACTCACCCGAAAGTAGCCTGAGCGGGAGCCTCCCCTCTGCAAAACCACACCCCCTTTACCTCTGACCCATGGCCCACCTTCACCCGTATTAGCTGGGTACTGGCTGGTGGGACCTGGGCCTTGCGCGTGCCCTGTTCTTATGTCCGTCCAAAGTCTGCCTGCTAGTCATGCGTTTGCCGTGGCCTGGATGTCTACCTTCTTATGCTGTCGTTTACTTCTAACTTCTTGTAGCGTGGATTATTTCTTCACTGGTTCGCCGTTTGTGGTTTGGGCTCACCCTTGATTGTGGGCCTCGGTCTTCTTGCTTCTTTTCGTGTTTTGTTTTTTCACAGCTTTTCTATTGTTTCTTGCCGTGCCATTTTAACAAGATGGCCATTTAATACAATTGGGCCTCTTTGGGTCCACTGCTTGCTCTCTTTTCCAATGGCTTAATAAGCCCACTGGGCTTTTCTTGCCATACATGCCTGCGAGCTCCCATGTCCCATTTATCCTTCTTTGGGGCGTCCTTGGCCCCTTGCAACCTCGTGCTTTCCATGGGCCTTTACTACCTCGTTGGGTTTCCTCGGCCCAACTATTCCTCATTTCCTTTAGAGCCTATAAATTTCCTATGGCTCTATATACTTACTTTACTTTGGGCCTGCCGCAATGGGTGCTGCTTATCCTCACTTTTCTACATCCCCGGCCCAGGGTTTACCATTTCTCTCTTTTCGGACCTTTTCAAGCCCATTTACTTCTTCAAGACCCGTTTATTTGCTTTACGAACCTATACTCTATTATTCCTGCCGCTCAAGTTTAATGGGCTCTTATATTTATTCTTTGATTATTTCTTTCTGATGTTGCTGGGCTTATTCTCCTTATTAGGCTTTAAGAAATGAGCCTCAACATTTAGCCCCCTGAGCATATGAAGTGCTTCTGCGGTTCATATGTGAATAGAAAGACTTCCCTACCCTTTCTGTCTTGTTTTCTTCTTTTCCTTCGCGGGCTTTTCAAACAGTGGTCCCCAACTCATATGTTTGTTTAGACATATTTAGATATATATATATATATATATATATACATTGCTGTTGCAAACAGCTCTGTCTCTTCGCATTCCTCATTTAGCAGTTATCTTGATTCTGAAACGGCGCTTCATTAATTTCGTTCCCCTTCCAATGGCTGACCCATCATATCTCTTTACGCCTCTATTAATTACACTGATACCCAAAGACAAATCTCATCGTAATCCTCCTTCAAGCGCTCTCTCTCCTTTCAGCGCAAATATCATCTCTACTCCCTCTACTCCACCGTCTCTTATTCCCAAATCACTCCCTTTCATTTTACTCTGATCCAAACCTCGCACTATGACGCTGGTGAAAGGTCAAAGTTCCTCATACCGTAAAGGGAAAGGAGTTGCTCGTGACCCTCTGGTCTTTCACGACGTAGGCGAGGAGTTCGTTCTTTCCGAAGCGGACCAATCCGATGAGGAAGTGTCACAACGCGCCCCGGATAGCGAGTGTGCTCCCATCATCGACCCATGGTATGATATCCATCCACACTTCCCTAAAGTTCCCGGCGAATACGCGCCGCCGCCGCCTAGCCATGCATGGCTTGCCTTTTACCGGCAAGATACAGACACTTCGTGGGCTCCCTTGGCTTTTTCAATCTATGATCTTGTTATCCGCGAAGGCGTTTCGCTCCCCTTACCCATTCACTTCGAATATGGATCCGACACCGCCTTGGGTTGGAAAGAGTGGGTTGATAGAGAGTTATCGGATACAAGTTTTAATGGTTTGCTTCAACGGGCCGGTGTGTTGAAGGCCGTTGTTTCTTCCCGTTGCTTATCGAACATCAGAGATCTCTTCAATCTGTGACATCTAGTCCGCAGGTGGTGCACTACTACCCATACCTTCTTCTTCTCCTGCGGCGAGATTACCGTAACCTTGGAAGATGTGGCCAATCAACTACTCCTTCCCATTCTTGGTGATGCCGACCCCGGTGATCTGGAGCTTTCGCCAGAGGAAAAGGCCATTGAGGCCGAATTGAAGAAAAGGATGATTGGTAACGCAAAGCTGTCTTTTTCGATCAGTTCTCCTGCCAAGCTTTCTACTACTGCCCGCCGCGCGGCTTTTATCACTTTTTAGTTGTGTAAGTTTGTATTTACTTCTCACCCTCATTATGCTATCAAGCCTTTGTATTTCCGGCTAGCCATTAAAATTTCAATTGGGGTAAGTTTCCCGCTGGCTCCAATGTTTTTGGGAAACTTGTATGTTCAACTTGATATCCTGCGAAGCGACGAGAGCCAAGCCGGTTCTTGCCACATAGTCACCTCCTCTGCTCATGGTACCATTTTGCAGCATCTACTTTATAAGCGTTATGCTAAGCAGTTGGCGAGATGCAGGCCTATTTGTTTCGCCAAAGAGAAGTAGCAATCTTGTCCTCAAGTCATATTTGATTTTTGCGGCAAATTCGAGTCTGACTTTCCGCTGGCTTTTCGTTAGGTTGGTTTAAAGCCTATTGATTACTCTGTTGTTGAGTCTTTTGATCAAGAAATTGGATTTTCCTAGAGGGCCTACAGGAATTTGGGTGCGGGGTATATGTGCGCCAATTCCGTCATGGGTTTGTTTGTTGATACGGTTGGCACACCACTCCTTTGGCTGCCTTTGATGAGACCGATATTACTTACTTGGCGGCTACAAATGTTGGGTGGCTGCCCTACCTCACTGATAAGGGTCTTTGGTTTGTGCATTATCCTGCCAACCGAGTGAGGAGGCAGTTTAGGTTGGACCAGGATATCCCCGACAATCTTTCCTTTCTCATGGAGTCCCCCACATTCATCCGTCCGTTCTTAAGGCACACTGCTTTTGCATTTTGGAGTCAGCGCTTTGCTGCGGTCACTGTTCCAGGTTCATCAAGGGAGGGCATCTGTACTCCTGCGATGCACGAGTACTGGCAAGCTGTGATGACTTCATTTGAACAAGAGTTGGTGGGCAGCCGTGGTTTCTCCCTCATTCCCCCTGACGGGCTCAGTGCAGTTATCTCAGCCAATCCCCGTTTGCTTTTACCCTCCAAGTCCATGTTAGCCTACACCTGAAAGTAGAACCGGTCCGCTATCTTTGAGTGGAATGATGAAGAGAAAGGTTGGTATTGGCATACTGGCGATTACCCACCAAGTTGGGAAAAGAAAGTGAAAGTGACAAACATCTCGGCGCCTAAAAAGGGATCCGCCAAGTCTAAGTCTGCCAAAAAGAGTGTTAATCTTTCTGAAGCTTCTTCTGATGGGCAACCAACGGTCAGTAAGTCTGCCCCACAACCTCTACCGGTGCTCTTCCTTTTAGCAGGACAAGAGGCAGCAAAAGGAAGTCTTTCCCCCCTCTTGTGATTACTGTCAGTTCATTTAGACCCCTTAAACCCAACAGATTAACCTAGAGAATTAGCCAAGTTATTAACTTAGGTAATTTAATTAAAACTAGGTTAACACAATTAAGCAAAAATAACAAAGCAGCGGAAAATAAACAACACAAAGATCTGATGACCCAGGAAACCACACCGGTAAAAACCTGGGGAGGATTTGACCTAGCTATCCTCAAGGTAAACTGAATCCACTATGAAAGAATCGAAGTTTACACAATAGACTTAGACCACTAACATCTTATTGCTACCCGAGTGTAGGAAACTTACTACCATGACCCCATGATAGCTCCGAGATCCACGGACTCCTTCTTTCCGGAATTCTTCAGCAAATTTACAAGCGCACCTGCTTGTATATATTTGTGTTCTCTTGATTCTGCAACTGTATCGATCTACACAACTCTTGACATAAATCTCAAGTTTGTAAACCCTAAGTGTATGTGAAGGTAAACACCTCTAGATCTCAAAGAAAGATTCACAAACACAGCAAAACAGAACTCCAAAAACGTGGCTAGGGTTTTCCTTTATATACTTAGGGCAAAACATAAAACCCTATACATTAAAACGGGCTTGGGCTGAGTTGGAATTTTCTGCAGAAAAACGTTCTGCACGATTTTCGATCGATCGAGTCTAATTTTCGATCGATCGAGTCATACAGAAAGTGAACAGTACTTCTGCATAAAAACTCGATTCCAACTTTACAATAAGACCCATACTTTGAGCAAGTCTAACACACGACTAAACATTGTTTTGATGATGGTTTGCCAACATACAAATTGAAGTTCTAAATACATTAGTTCCTAATCTTTAGAACCTAACAATTACTACTACCGAACGACGGGTGAATCACTTTTGACCTTATTCTCTCTTTTCTCTCTTTTTTTTTTTTTTTTTTTAGTCTTCGTTTTTTCTCGCGGCAAACCCTTATGTGTTTGTTGGTACATCTTCTCATCTTTGCCTTCTGCTTCCCTTGCAGTCTAAATTCAAGGAAGATACGTCTGCCACACACCCCATATCAGTTGATGAACCCGAGTCTGAAGTATGTCTCCTGCTTTTCTTTTGTTTTCTTTTATTCATATCTCTCCTGCCATGCTTCTTTGCTTTTTTTGGCTTTGTTTCAACTTTATTACTAGTTATGGGCTTTCTCCATCTCCCTCTTTTTTGCTTTTGTTCTTCAGGATGAACCCGAGCCTCTTTCTATATATCGTCCTACTGCCAAAGAACTTTCTGCCTCAAAGGGAATGCCCTTAGGAGGTCTCTTTGGCGGGACTGATGCAGCCTTTGTGACACCTACTCCTGCCACTGCTGCGCCAAGAGTTTTTACCAAGGTCCCTACCCCTCCTGCTGAGCCAACATTTATGAGCGAGGGTGTTCATTTCGAGCAAGTTGAGGAGACTGCTCCTTCAGGTATTGCTAAGGCTGAGATCGTTTCTCCTGCTACTCCCCTTATTATTTCCACCAGCGACCCTTTTCTGGCCCTTTCTCAAGCGGCAAAGGATCACTCTTTCCCGGTTATTACTCATTCTTCTATTCCGAGCTCCGCCACACGAGGGCCTGAAATGAACTTGTCTTCCGAAGGCTCTGAAGACGTCCTTAAGGATCGCGATGATGAACCCGTCGTGAAGAAGGTAGTTTCTGATTCTGAGGAGGATGAGGATATTAAGCACGGAGTTAAGTCTATAGGTATGTATTCTTTATCCTGCTGAGTCTTCTTTCTTCTTCTCACTTTTTTTTTTTTTTTTTGTAATACCCTTTTACTTTGCGTTTTTATTCCTGTAGAAACTTCTCATGAGCCAAAATTTGCAGCAAACGCGCCCATTGTTACTCCTCCTGCTATACCTGTTGCCCCTGCTCCCGTTACCTTCCCGGCCCCTATTTTTACAGGTCTTGGTCCCCTTTCCTTCTTTTTTTTTTTTTTTTGCTACTTTCTTACTTCTCCCTTTCTCTTCTCACGGATTCACCCTCTTTCTCTTTTTTGTCAGGTCCACCTTTTCCCGTTCCTTCCTAATTTGAATTAGGTAGCAGTTCTTCCGCAACTATAGATCTAGCAAGCGAGGCTGCAGCCTTTTTTACCCACTTCGATCAGCTTGAAACT
Source organism: Lithocarpus polystachyus (assembly GCA_033629205.1). Taxonomy (NCBI): domain Eukaryota; kingdom Viridiplantae; phylum Streptophyta; class Magnoliopsida; order Fagales; family Fagaceae; genus Lithocarpus; species Lithocarpus polystachyus. The sequence goes on from CM066167.1 coordinate 40,346,761, forward strand.
AATGACCTTGGTCCTGCAGAATTCTGGGGCTCTGGTCCACCTTATGTGGATTTCCATGGCTTTAAAGTCCCTGAGGACTGCGTTTCTCATTTGGAGGCAATCTACAGTAGTCGTGGTGATTTCATGCAGGGATTCCTCCTGGGTCGCTCTATTAGAGAACACTTTCTAAAGATGTTTAGGAGCGTGCTGAACGATATTGAGCACAACTTTGTGAACATTATTTCCATTGAGAGGATCCTTCAATGGAAGGCCGCAATTCAAGAGCTTATCGGTGTTGGCTTTGCTATGGACTTCGTTCTTGATCACCTGCGAGAGGTTGCCCGTGCTCTTTTTATGAGGAAAGTTCAGCCAGCCATCGATGCCATTGATACACGTATTGAGATTCTGAAGAAAGAGGTGGCAGACTTAGAGGCTTTCCGTGGGTATCTTCTTTCAGGCGTCGGTGAGTCCAGCCGTTTTGAGGATCAATCTCTTATCTCCGGACTTCGTTAATGATGTATCTTCCCTGCTCTAAGTTTACTTATCTTTTGCTCTCCCCTAAACGTTATTTCTCCCTTCTCTTTTTTATGTCTTTTTTTTTTAAAGACTTGCTACAATTTGGATTTGTAACTAAGATGCTACATTTGCTACTACTTATCGTTATGACATGATATGCTTTCTCCTTTTTTTTTTTTTTTTTTGTAATTTTTTCATACTTCTTTCCATTGCGATGAAAAACACGTTACAATCATGTTTTGTGACTCAGTCACTTGAGGAAAAAAAAAAGGGAAAGACAAAAGGAAAAATAACTACATTGCTTTCGCCCTTAAGTGTAATAACGTTTTAACCATTTCCCATTGATGGAATTGTTCAAGTCCCTGCCGTCCATCTGAGTCAAACGGTAATACCCAATTGGATGTGCCTCCCATATCACAAAGGGCCCTTCCCATTTTGGTGCAAACTTAGATGGTCTTGCGATGCATCTCCTGATATAGTCTGCCACTTTTAACACGAGTTGTCCTTTTGCAAACACCCTTTCATTGGTCATCCTGCCATAAGCTTCCGTCATTCTCTGTCTGTTTCTGCGGCTACGCTCTTGGGCCTCTTCTCTTTTTTCATCAAGTCTCTCTAAGTCTTCATACCTTTCCGCGGCAAAGACTCCTTCCTCTTTTTCCTTCTCGCACATCTGCATGGCTCTTAATGATGGAGTTTTTATTTCTGCTGGGCTCATCACTTCTGTCCCATAAACTAGAGAAAAGGGCGAAAATCCAGTAGCTGACTTTGATGAGTTTCGATAAGCCTAAAGAGCGTCCGACAGGTGTGTTGCCCATCCGCTCGTGTACTCCTGACTCATTTTACCAATAATCTTTATGAGGATTTTGTTTGTTGCCTCTGCTTGCCCATTTCCTTGAGGATAATAGGGAGATGAGCGATGGTGCTTCACTTAGTAAAACTCCAACATTTTCCTTACGTCTCTATTGACAAAAGGTGTACCGTTATCGCTGATGATCTTGTGGGGTACTCCGAACCTCACAATTATGTTCTCCTTAATGAAGTTCGCCACTGCTCCTCCCGTGGCTTTACAGAGTGGTACTGCCTCTGCCCATTTCGTGAAATATTTTGTAGCTACCAAGATCCATATATAACTGCGTGATGGTGGATTGATTGGTCCAACCATATCAAGCCCCCAAGTATGGAAAAGCCATGGGGTGACCATGCTTTACAAGTTTTGCGGATGGGTGTGGATTAAATTAGCTTGTACTTGGCAACTGTGAAACTTCTTTACAAATTCTGCCGTGTCCTTCTTCATGGTAGGCCAGTAATAACCCATTTGTAGCAGGCATCTGTATAGCTTCTTCTTCCCTTGGTGTTCCCCACATTCTCCCATGTCTACTTCTTTCAGCATTTCTTTCGCTTTATTGGGACCCAGGCATCACAATGGGCTCCATCATATCTCTTCTTGAAGAGAACCCCGTTGTGTAGAAAGTAACGTGTTGCCAATCTTTTGAGTTTGTACTGTTCACTGTGCTTTTGTGGCAGGATTCCTTCTACTAAGTACTGAGTGAACGGCTTCCTCCAGTCTTCGCAAACAAACACTGCGTAGCTTTCCTCCCTGTCGGCCACCAATTGGCATGCCTCACATTGGACTTGGACTTGGTTCGCATCTTTTTCCATAATCGGCCAATAAAAACCTGCCCTCTGAAGCCTGCGGTAGAGGTTGACTTCTCTGCTGGATCCGCAAGTCTTGTCATGTACTTCTTTTAATTTCCTCTAGGCTTCCATCTGTCCTACGCATTTGGATAGGACTCCTCCTGGCATCCCGCAGTACAACTCTCCTTTTACCAGGACATAATCTTTTAATACATTCAAATCCATATTCTCTTCCTCCTTCGTCAGGGCCTTTTTTATTGGATTCCGCCAGTCCTTTTCACAACGTTCCTCTTGAAATCTTTCCTTCAATGTTTCAATGATGGACTGTTCCCTCTTGCTAACTTCCACCCGCGCGCTATTTCCTTCAAAAATTATCTGTGAACCCAGCGCGGCTAGTGCATCTGCGAACCGGTTTTCATTCCTTGGGGCATACTCCATTTTAAAGGTCAAAAACTCTTCTTCCATCTTCTGGGCCATCGCTCTGTACGGGGCTAGGTTGGGTTCCTTTAAAGAGAAACTCCCTTTGACTTGGCAGACCACTAGGTTCGAGTCCCCTATTACTCTTAAGTACTTGACTCCCATTTCAAGGACTGTAGCTAGCTTAGTTAGATAAGCCTCATATTCTTCCGTATTGTTTGAGCATGAAAACTCTAATTTGAAGGATAATGCCACTGCTTCGTTTTCTTTATGGTATAGAACTACTCCCACTCCTCTTGACTAGGTGGTAGAGGACCCGTCAAATCTCATTACCAACTGTTCCCTGACTTCTTCTGCTATGGCTATTTCTCTTGGGACTTCATCATCCAATGGGAACTCTTCCTCTCCCAGAAATTGTGCCAGCAGGTCAGCTATAGCTTGACTTTTTACCGCCTTGGGTGTTCCTGCCTTTAGGTCGTATTGTGACAATTGTAGCAACCATTGGGAAATTCTGCCGGAGAGGATTGGCTACTGTAGCAGGGCTTTTATAGCGTGAGACTAAGTCATCAGCCATACCTCATAGGCCAGGAAATAATGTCGTAGTCTTTGGGAGGCGTACACAATGGCCAAACATGCCCTTTTCGCCCTTGGGTACTGAGTTTCTGCATCTTTCAAGGCACAGCTGATGTAGTACACCGGTTGTTTGTTGCCATTCCTATCTTCTTAGGCAATCAATGCGCCCACAGCGTATTGGTTGGTGGCTAAGTATAACAACAGTGGCTTCCTGCGGACTGGGGCTTGCACGGTAGGAAGGTTCATCATGATCTGCTGTAGCCTTTGGAAGGCCGCTTGCTGTGCGTTATCCCATTCAAAGTTTTTCCCTTTCTTGAGCAGCTTGCCGAAAGCAGAGGTAATAGATGCCAGTCCCGGGATGAATCTTCATATATATGAGACTTTTCCCAGGAAGCTCATCAATTCTTTAACTGTAGCTGGTGGTTTCATGGTTGCTATAGCCGTGGCTTTGGCCGGGTCCACACTTATTCCTTTGCTATGGACCAGAAAGCCTAGAAATTTCCCAGAGGACACTCCAAATGTGCACTTGAGAGGGTTCATTCTTAGCTTGAAAACTCTACACCTTTCGAATACTTTCCTCAGTACCTGGACATGCTCTTCTCATCTTCTTGACTTCACTACTATGTCATCTACATAGTCTTCTAATTCCTGGTGCATTATGTCATGGAATATGGCCGTCATTGTCCGCTGATAAGTTGCACCTGCGTTCTTTAACTCAAATGACATTACTGTATAGTAGAAGTTGCCTATGGGTGTTCTGAAAGCAGTCTTCTCTACATCCTTTGGTGCCATTCTAATCTGGTTATACCCACTGAATTCATCCATGAACGAGAACATGGCACTTCCTACAGCAGAATCTATTAGCAGATCCATATTTGGCAACAGGAATTCGTCTTTTGGGCATGCTCTGTTGAGATTTCTAAATTCTACACAACATCTTATCTGCCCATTCTTCTTCTTTACTAGCACAATGTTAGACAACCATCGAGGATGCTGAATGGGTTTGATGAATCCCACAGCTAGCAATTTCTGTACTTCTTTGGTTATTTGTTTTTTCCATCTCGGTATGGAATACTCTGGCAGGCTGAATCACCGGTTTAGCCCCTGGGTCTACGTTTAGAGTGTGCACTACCAACCCAGGGTCCAATCCGGGCATTTCACTGTAGTCCCATGCAAAAACGTCTCTATATTCTTTCAACAACATTATTAGTTCCAACTTCTCTTTTTCTGACAACTTCGAACTAATTGAAATGGGCTTTGGTTCCTGTGAATCAATTCCCAAATTGACTTCCTCTAACCTTTCTTCTGCCACAACCTGCGGGTCTTTTTCTGCCGCAATTCTTTCGTCGCTGTCCTTTTCCTCCAACCCCTCTTGAACTTTGCAACACACTAGGCTTTTGTGCTGCCATTCTAGTTTGGGGCCCACATGTGCTTCACTTGTGGGCCCCGCGTACCTTCATAACCGATATACAATTCTGCCGTCAGGGCCTCGAACCCTGACACATTAGGGTGCATCATCTGCCTCTGTGGCAGGCGTTTCTTTCTGCTTCCTTTTTTTGAGACAGAAGCTTTCTTAGGTCAGGTTCTGGGTCGTCCCAGATATCCTCCCATTTGGGAACAAAGGTGGGTTGCGGTTTTGACACTAAACTTTCCCCTGATGGCGCCCACTGGTCGTAGAACATAGTTTCTACCTAATGGGCCTCTGCTTGCTCGAACGGTGATGGATTGGCCGCTATTCGTATCATCCTGCCATTTAGCCTTCCCTTCACACATTGGTGATAGGTGGATGGGACTAGCCTGTGCTTATACAGCAATGGTCTTCCCAATAGCACATAATATGAAACCTCTGTTTTTACCACGTGAAACCGGGCTAAAGAAGCTATGGGGCCTACTTTTAGCCACAATTGAATATTGCCTGCGGTGTATTCCCCACTTCCTTCGAACCCAGTTACTTCCATTGGGCACCCCTGGATCCTTTTCTCTGAAATTCCTGCTACTTGCAGGGTGGTTAACGAAATCAGATTTATCGAGGCGCTCGTATCTACCAAGACCCTTTTGATAGGAATTTGATTTATCGATGCGGCTTGATAAAACGGTCTCCTGTGGTCGGGACTTCCCACCTCCATGTCTTCATCACTGAAAGTGATTTCACTTGATTCTTGTAAGAAAGCTCTGTCATCTGTGACTTCTGTGTTTAAACATTCTATTCCCGCTCTAGAGGCAATGCTTACCGGGGCCTCCGTAGCTATTTTTTGCTCCTTCGTTGTGAGGCTTAATTGATCGAATAAGTTCTTGAACTTGGAGATTCTCTGCAGGGTGCTAATTGCTGCAGTAGGCAAGTTTGGGCTCTCCTCTTCGTCTTCCCCGGGGTCTGCACAGATTACTACCGCCGCTACACCTTTCTCTTTGTGATTCGGGAGTGGATTTCTTTGAACTTCTTGTTGTGTTAACTCTAGGGTTCCTTCTCTGATCCTGCGGTGTACTAGCCTGCGTAGTGCCCAATATTCTGCAGTAGGATGTTGCACGTAATTGTGCAGCCGGCAGAAGCGTGGGTCCCTTCGCTCTTCCTCTGTGGGCTCCCTAGAGACTTGATTGGGCTTAAAGACTCCATCAATTATCCACCTGTCCAGGAGCACATCTAACTCCTTTGGGGTGCAAGGTATTGGTGAGGGAGTATCACGCTCTTTTCCCTCTGACTTTCTCTTTCTTTCGCCTGTGGAAGCTGTCATGGCTTGTGGGGCGTTTCTTTTGTCAGGAGTTGGCCTTACTGATTGAGCGGTCCTCCTAGCCTTTTGCAATAGTTGTGCAAACTGAGAAATCTCCAAGTTTTCTAGAACAGCTCAGTACTCTTTGATTATATTCGTCATGCACATTTCCACTAATGTCTTCTCCTCACAGTGGTCGTAGCAGTCAAGTGCTATATCTCTGAACCTTCTGATATATTCCATCAGATCCTCGCCGCTCCTTTGCTTGGTAGCTTGCAAAGTTGCGAGCGTCACTGTTTCTTCCCCATGAAAATACTTAGTGCAAAATACATCCACCATGTCATCCCAAGTTGGGATTGTCCTCGGCTTTAAACCGGTATACCAGGTGTAAGCGCGGTCACATAATGACTTAGAAAACTCCAGAAGGCATAGGTCTTCATCCGCTGCATAAGGTCCGAGAGTGTCGATAAACTTGCTCACATGTTCAACGACACTCCCTTTCCTGCCATTGTATTGTGCGAAGGTTCGCGGTTCATACCTCTCCGGGTATGGCTTGCTAAGTACTCTCAGTGGGTAAGGCAGTCTTCATGCATAAAACCTTTCTTTTGGTACTCTAGCTCTTTCACGTTCTAGGAGAGCATCTACTTCTACCATTGTAATGTAACGCTGCCCTGCGTTCTGCGAGGCACTTCAAGTGGGTGTCTCTTCTTTGTCTGCCACATGCTCTGGGTCATGCTGGCTTCCTTTTTCTTTTGTCTTATCCGTCTTCGGCTGACGGATGTCTTCCATCATTTGTTGCTGTGAATGTTGGAGCGCTAGTAGCACTTCCACGAAGGTATTGTCATTGGGATTCTTGGCCTGCGGTTGAGGCCCAGCCCCCATTCCTGTAGCGCCTTCCGCCTGGTTAGACTGACGCTGGAGAGGCGTTGTTGGCCTGGATTCTGCTTGAGAAGGCACGGCGCTCACGTTTCACGTTGCCCTGGATTTCGGCGGCATTTGCTTGCGAGGAATCTCTATCCCTATCTGTTTCCCAACTCCCTAGTGGAGTCGCCAATTTTGTAACGGTGCTTGGGCTGCTACTGTGACATTGGGCTGAACTATCTCATTCTGCCGTACTAAGCCCAAAATGTTCTGGATTGGAGAGTCTGGACTGGTCCAGTTGCAACTCACCCTGGCCCGGCTTGTGCGCAAGCTATGCCCTGACCTGTCACAATTTATGTTGCGTAGTTGTGGCAGGCAGATCCTTTTAAAATAATTACCGCAAACAGGTATATTATAAATATAAGGGAAATGCGTTTGCCATACTTTAAATAAATAAGCATTGGAATGAAGACATAAAGAGAACAATAAAGATGAACTTAAGAGGAGTAAGTATAAAAAGAAATGAGCAAGAAATGACGGCAAGTTGGTAAAACTATTAGTCTGCCGTGGTATATTAAAGGAATCCAAGCCAAAAAGGAGACGACACTCCCTCAATGCAACTAATTTCTCAAAGGAGAAATTAATGGCTTTGAAGGAACGGCCCTAGATGACCTCTGCTCCGAGCGTGAGCAATTGGAAAGTGTGGTTTTTCGAGAGGGAGAGAGGAAATAACAACCCACTTTGGTGCATGCGTATCCTCTCCCTTTCTTCCCTTTTATTTTCTTATTTCAATCCCCTTTTTAAATTACTTTTCCCTCCTTTCTTTCTTTTCTTACTCTGTTTTTCTTTTTACTTGCTCTGTTTTCTTTTCTTTTCCTTAATTCTTCCTTACTTGGCCTTCCTCCCTGCATACAGGGAACATTCTTATATAGTGCCTGCTTTTACTCTTTTACCCCCTTAACTATCTTTGTCCGATGCGTGTACTCGCCGACCATTACTGGTTGGTCAGGTACTCAACCAGCGCCACGTTCCTACGCTGGCCGCATTGCACCACATCACCAGACAAAGACAAGGGCATTTTGTCTGTTAGCTTGCCGTGGCATTCTTACTTGTCACGGCAGAGTACTCTCTCTCTCCCTCATGGCATGCACCGAAAGGTTCCAACTCAGCTTTGCCATTTTCGGGTGCTATGCCATCCCAGCAAGACACTCACCCGAAAGTGGCCTGAACAGGAGCCTTGAAATGGGTTCTTCCCTCTCCCCTCTGCCAAACCACACCCCCTTTACCTCTGACCCATGGCCCACCTTCACCCGTATTGGCTGGGTACAGGCTGGTGGGACCTCGGCCTTGCACGTGCCCTGTTCTCATGTTCGTCCAAAGTCTGCCTGCTGGTCATGCGTTTGCCGCAGCCTGGACGTCTACCTTCTTATCCTGCCGTTTACTTCTAACTTCTTGTAGCGTGGATTATTTCTTCACTGGTTCGCCGTTTGTGGTTTGGGCTTGCCCTAGATTGTGGGCCTCGGTTTTCTTGCTTCCTTTCGTGTTTTTTTTTTTCACAACTTTTCTATTGTTTCTTGCTGTGCCATTTTAACAAGATGGCCATTTAATACAATTGGGCCTCTTTGGGTCCACTGCTTGCTCTCTTTTCCAATGGCTTAATAAGCCCATTGGGCTTTTCTTGCCATACATGCCTGCGGACTCTTGTGTCCCATTTATCCTTCTTTGGGGCTTCCTTGGCCCCTTGCAACCTCGTGCTTTCCATGGGCCTTTACTACCTCGTTGGGCTTTCTCGGCCCAACTATTCCTCATTTCTTTTAGAGCCCATAGATTTCCTATGCCTCTATATACTTGCTTTACTTTGGGCCTGCCGCAATGGGTGCGGCCCATCCTCACTTTTCTACATCCACGGCCTATGGTTTGCCATTTCTCTCTTTCCGGACCTTTTCAGGCCCATTTACTTTTTCAAGACCCGTTTATTTTTTTATGGACCTATACTCTATTATTCTTGCCCCTCAGGTTTAATGGGCTCTTCTATTTATTCTTTGATTATTTCTTTCTGATGTTGCTTGGCTTATTCTCCTTATTGAGCTTTAAGAAATGAGCCTTAACACCTGGGTCCCGATGAAGCAAAAGAAATGTTGAAAGAAGTACACATGGGAGAATGTGGGGAACACCAAAGGAAGAAGAAGCTATACAAATGCCTGCTACAAATGGGTTATTATTGGCCTGCCATGAAGAAGGACATGGTAGAATTTGTAAAGAAGTGTCACAGTTGCCAAGTACAAGCTAATTTAATCCACACACATCCGCAGAACTTGCAGAGCATGGTCACCCCTTGGCCTTTCGATACTTGGGGGCTTGATCTGGTGGGGCCAATTAATCCACCATCACGCGGTTATGTATGGATCTTGGTAGCTACAGAATATTTCACGAAATGAGCAGAGGCAGTACCACTCCGTAAAGCCACGGGAGGAGCAGTGGCGAACTTCATCAAGGAGAACATAATTGTGAGGTTCGGAGTACCCCACAAGATCATTAGCGATAACGGTACACCTTTTGTCAATAGAGACTTAAGGAAAATGTTGGAGTTTTACCAAGTGAAGCACCATCGCTCATCACCCTATTATCCTCAAGGAAATGGGCAAGCAGTGGCACAAACAAAATCCTCATAAAGATCATCAGTAAAATGAGTCAGGAGTACACGGGAGGATAGGCAACACACCTGCCGAATGCTCTTTGGGCTTATCGAAACTCATCAAAGTCAGCTATTGGATTTTCGCCCTTTTCTCTAGTTTATGGGACAGAAGTGATAAGCCCGGCAGAAATAAAAACTCCATCATTGAGAGCCATGCAGATGCGCGAGAAGGAAAAAAAAGGAAGGAGTCTTTGCCGTGGAAAGGTATGAAGACTTGGAGGGACTTGATGAAAAAAGAGAAGAGGCCCAAGAGCGTAGCCGTAGATACAAATAGAGAATGACGGAAGCTTATGGCAGGATGACCAAGGAAAGGGTGTTTGCAGAAGGACAACTCGTGTTAAAAGTGGCAGACTATGTTAGGAGAGGCATGGCAGGACCATCTAAGTTGGCACCGAAATGGGAAGGGCCCTTTGTGATAAGGGAGGCATATCCAACTGGGTATTATCGTTTGACTCAGATGGACGGCAGTGACTTGAACAATCCCATCAATGGGAAATGGTTAAAACGTTATTACACTTAAGGGCGAAAGCAATGTAGTTATTTTTCCTTTTGTCTTTCCCTTTGTTTTTTCCTCAAGTGACTGAGTCACAAAACATGATTGTAACATGTTTTTCATCGCAATGGAAAGAAGTATGAAAAATTACCAAAAAAAAAAAAAGGAGAAAGCATACCATGTCATAGCGATAAGTAGTAGCAAATGTAGCATCTTAGTTACAAACCCAAATTGTAGCAAGTCTTTTTTCTTTTTTTTTAAAGAGACATAAAAAGGAAAAGGGAGGAGGGAGAAATAACGTTCAGGGGAGAGCAAAAGATAAGTAAACTAAGAGCAGGGAAACCACATTATCAACGAAGTCCAGAGATAAGAGATTGATCCTCAAAACGGCTGGACTCATCGACGCTTGAAAGAAGATGCCCACGGCGAGCCTCCAAGTCTGCCACCTCTTTCTTCTGAATCTCAATACGTGCATTAATGGCATCGATGGCTAGCTGAACTTTCCTCATAAAAAGAGCACAGGCAACCTCTCGCAGGTGATCAAGAACGAAGTCCACAGCAAAGCCAACACTGATAAGCTCTTGAATTGCGGCTCTCCATTGAAGGATCCTCTTAGGGGAAATAGTTTCCACAAAGTTATGCTCAATATCGTTCAGCACACTCCCAAGCATCTTTAGAAAGTGTTCTCTAACAGAGCGACCCAGGCGGAATCCCTGTATGAAATCACCACGACTACTGTAGATTTCCTCCAAATGAGAAACGCAGTCTTCAGGGACTTTAAAGCCATGGAAATCCATATAAGGTGGACCAGAACCCCAGAATTTCGCAAGACCAAGGTCATTAGTTTCAAGCTGATCGAAGCGGGTAAAAAAGGCTGTAGCCTCGCTTGCTGGATCTATAGTTGCGGAAGAACTGCTACCTAATTCAAATTGGGAAGGAACGGGAAGAGGTGGACCTGACAAAAAAGAGAAAGAGGGTGAATTCGTGAGAAGAGAAAGGGAGAAGTAAGAAAGTAGCAAAAAAAAAAAAGAAGGAAAGGGGACCGAGACCTGTAAAAACAGGGGCCGTGAAGGTAACGGAAGCAGGCATAACGGGTATAGCAGGAGGAGTAACAATGGGCGCGTCTGCTGCAATTTCTGGCTCATGAAAAGTTTCTGCGGGAATAAAAACGCAAAGTAAAAGGGTATTACAAAAAAAAAAAAAGTGAGAAGAAGAAAGAAGACTCAACAGGATAAAGAATACATACCCATAGACTTAACTCTGTGCTCAATATCCTCATCCTCTTCAAAATCAGAAACTACCTTCTTCACGACGGGTTCATCATCGCGATCCTCAAGGACGTCTTTAGAGCCTTCGGAAGACAAGTCCATGTCAGGCCGCCGTGTGGCGGAGCTCAGAATAGAAGAAGGAGTAACAACCAGGGAAGAGCCATCCTTTGCTGCTTGAGAAAGGGCTAGAAAAGGGTCGCTGGTGGAAATAATAAAGAGAGAAGCAGGAGAAACGGTCTCAGCCTTAGCAATAGCTAAAGGAGCAATCTCCTCAACTTGCTTGGAATGAACACCCTCGCGCATAAATGTTGGCTCAGCAGGAGGGGTAGGGATCTCGGTAAAAACTCTTGGGGCAGCAGTGGCAGGAGTAGGTGTCACAAAGGCCGCATCAGTCCCGCCAAAGAGACCTCCTAAGGCCATTCCCTTTGAGGTGGAAAGTTCTTCGGCAGCAGGAAAATATATAGAAAGAGGCTCGGGTTCATCCTGAAGAACAAAAGCAAAAAAGAGGGAGATGGAAAAAGCCTATAACTAGTAATGACGTTGAAACAAAGCTAAAAAAAGCAAAAAAGCATGACAGGAGAGATATGAATAAAAGAAAACAAAAGAAAAGCAAGAGACATACTTCAGACTCGGGTTCATCAACTGATATGGGGTGTGTGGCAGACGTATCTTCCTTGAATTTAGACTGCAAGGGAAGCAGAAGGCAAAGATGAAAAGATGTACCAGCAAACACATAAGGGTTAGCCGCAAGAAAAACAAAGACTAAAAAAAAAAGAGAAAGAAGAGAGAATAAGGTCAAAAGTGATTTACCCGTCGTTCGATAGTAGTAATCACATAAGGGGGGAAAGACTTCCTTTTGCTGCCTCTTGTCCTGCTAGAAGGAGGAGCACCGGTAGAAGGTTGTGGGGCAGTGGACTTAGACTTACTGACCGTAGGTTGCACATCAGAAGAAGCTTCAGAAAGATCAACACTCTTTTTGGCAGACTTAGACTTGGCGGATCCCTTTTTAGGCGCCGAGATGTTTGTCACTTTCACTTTCTTTTGCCAACCTGATGGGTAATCGCCAGTATGCCAATACCAACCTTTCTCTTCATCATTCCACTCAAAGATAGTGGACCGATTCTGCTTTTGGGCGTAGGCTAACACGGACTTGGAGGGTAAGAGCAAATGGGGATTGGCTGAGATAACTGCACTGAGCCCATCAGAGTAATGAGGGAGAAACCACAGCTGCCCACCAACTCTTGTTCAAATGAAGTCATCACAGCTTGCCAGTACCCGTGTATCGCAGGAGTACAGATGCCCTCCCTCAATGAACCTGGAACAGTGACCGCGGCAAAGCGCTGACTTCAAAATGCAAAAGCAGTGTGCCTTAAGAATGGACGGACGGATGTGGGGGACCCCATGAGAAAGGAAAGATTGTCGGGGATATCCTGGTCCAACCCAAACTGCCTTCTCACTCGGTTGGCTGGATAATGCACAAACCAGAGACCCTCATCAGCAAGGTTGGGCAGCCACCCAGCATTAGTAGCTGCCAAGTAAGTAATACCGGTCTTATCAAAGGCAGCCAAAGGAATGGTGATGCTAACGGTATCAACAAACAAACCCATGACGGAATCGGCGCACGTATACCCTGCGCCCAAATTCCTGTAGGCCTTCCAGGAAAATCCAATTTCTTGATCAAAAGACTCAACAACAGAGTAGTCAATAGTCTTCAAACCAACCCAACGAAAAGCCAGCAGAAAGTCGAACTCGAATCTGCCGCAAAAATCAGATATGACTTGAGGACAGGATTGGTACTTCTCTTTGGCGAAACAAACAAGCCTGCATCTCGTCAACTGCTTAGCACAACGCTCATAAAGTAGATGCTGCAAAATGGTACTATGAACAGAGGAGGTGACTATGTGGCAAGAACCGGCTTGGCTCTCGTCGCTCCGCAGGATATCAAGTTGAACATACAAGTTTCCCAAAAACAATGGAGCTAGCGGGAAATTTACCCCAGTTGAAATTTTAATGGCTAGCCGGAAATACAAAGGCTTGATAGCATAATGAGGGTGGGAAGCAAACACAAACTTACACAACCAAAAAGCGATAAAAGCCGTGCGGCGGCAGCGGTAGAAAGTTTGGCAGGAGAACTGATCCAAAAAGACAGTTTTGCGTTACCAATCATCCTTTTCTTCAATTCAGCCTCAATGGCCTTTTCCTCCGGCGAAAGCTCCAGAGCACCGGGGTCGGCATCACCAAGAATGGGAAGGAGTAGTTGATTGGCCACGTCTTCCAGGGTTACGGTAATCTCGCCGCAGGAGAAGAAGAAGGCTTGAGTAGTAGTGCACCACCTGCGGACTAGATGTCGCAGATTAAAGAGATCTTTGAAGTTCGATAAGCAACGGGAAGAAACAACGGCCTTCAACACACCGGCCCGTTGAAGCAAACCCATAAAACCCGTATCTGATAACTCTTTATCAACCCACTCTTTCCAACCTAAGGCGGTGTCAGATCTATATTCGAAGTGAATGGGTATGGGGAGTGAAACGCCTGTTAGGAAATATACATGTTTACATCGCATACAAAACATACGCAGCGGAAAATAAACGGATCTACTTCTTTCGCAATTGATAACATGCACTATGTAGGTTTCAGAATATAAGAACTAGAGAGTGTACCTTGATGCGGTGAAATTCAAAACCGATGAAGAAGTACTCGGGAACACTTTCAATCTTCACTCCAATTCCACTTGATGCCCAAGATGTGTGGTCTCTCAATCAGTTCTATGTTTTCTAGAGAGAATATATGAAAGAGTGTCTCTCTTCCTTATATCGTATTATAATTGTTCATTAAACATACAAACCATTTTTTTATATAAAATTCTGTATGTTTCTCTCCACATAACTGATTATCTAATTGGGCTAGCCTTTTGGGCCTTCCCAATTGGGCTTTAGTGTGTGGCTTGGAGTGGGACCAAAAGGAAACAAATAAGACACTAGCTCCAATGGGCCTTGGGCTTTTCTGTCAACTCTTGACAAGTCCAAAGTTACCATTAATTATATTTAATACCACTATATAAATATAATTGCACTCTAGGCCTCATTAATAAATTATATCCCAAGACTTTATTATACATGCAACTCCTTCATAAAATATTCGTAGTAATACAAAGTCATGAATATAGACTGCCACTTTGTAAATTACTACATCTTAATCCTTGAGTACTCGGTTTAATCCTTTTGAGTTATTCACCATATATTTATAAAATCCAATTTCATAAATATATACTTTAGTCTTACTAAAGTGGTTAGGCCTAACTCTCTGAATAACTGTACCCATTAAACTTGTCTTAAGGGAATATTTTATATCTCCGTTAAGAGACTATGAATTCCATCTTAAGAATATATGTTCCATCAACACTAAATGTGGCTGCCCAACATACTGAGGTTTTGACCGTTACTTTAGATCTCACTCCTGATATATCAAAGCAACCTACATTTCATGATCAGGTCCATTATTCTCTCAGGATTAAGAGTTCATGTGAATACAAGTCGTGAGATTTATTATTCAATTGACAGTCGTTAGGAGAATAATAAATCTCACAGCGGTCCAGTTCAATATGTCTTAACTCTTAAAATATATCAACATATTAACTAGAAGTCACCACTTCCATGATCAAGACAAATCATCGTAGTTAATATGTTATAGTCTTCGCAGATGAAATGCCCAATTTCATCACCGACTACGAACCAAAATTCTGAGTTTACAAAGAACTTGTGATCTATTTCTTCTGTGACTAAATCACATAAATCACATACTATGCATCTCATGGACTATTTGATAATGTCCGAATATTCATGTTACCATTATTTTAGATAAGAATAAAACAACTTTATTAAACACAATATTAAGTCATACATCATGTCTCACATAATGTCATATATAATATCATACATAGCATCATACAATAGGATTTAAGGGCACATATCCTAACAACGCCTTCACAGATAACAAGATCATAGATTGAAGAAGCCAAGGGAGCCCACGAAGTGTCCGTATCTCACCGGCAAAGGGTAAGCCATACACGGCCAGGCGGCGACGGCACATATTCGCCAGGAACTTTAGGGAAGTGTGGATGGATATCATACCATGGGTCGATGAGGGGAGCACACTCGCTATCCGGGGCGCGTTGTGACTCTTCCTCATTGGATTGGTCCGATTCGGAAAGAATGAACTCCTCACCTACGTCGTGAGAGACTGGAGGGTCACGAGCAACTCCTTTCCCTTTACGGCGTGAGGAACTTTGACCTTTCACCAGCGTCGTAGTGCGAGGTTTGGATCAGAGTAAAATGGAAGGGAGTGATTTGGGAATAAGAGATAGCGGAGTAGAGGGAGTAGAGATGATATTTGCGCTGAAAGGAGAGAGAGCTCTTGAAGGAGGATTACGATGAGATTTGTCTTTGGGTATCAGTGCAATTAATAGAGGCGTGAAAAGATACGATGGGTCAGCCATTGGAAGAGGAACGAAATTAATGAAGCGCCGTTTCAAAATCAAGATAACTGCTAAATGAGGAATGCGAAAAGACAGAGCTGTTCGCAGTAAGAATGTATATATATATATATCTGAATATATCTGAACAAACATATGAGTTGGGGACCACTGTTTGAGAAGCCCGCGAAGGAAAAGAAGAAAACAAGACAGAAAGGGTAGGAAAGTCTTTCTATTCACATATGAACCGCATAAGCACTTCATATGCTCAGGGGGCTAAATGTTGAGGCTCATTTCTTAAAGCCCAATAAGGAGAATAAGCCCAGCAACATCAGAAAGAAATAATCAAAGAATAAATAGAAGAGTCCATTAAACCTGAGCGGCAGGAATAATAGAGTATAGGTCCGTAAAGCAAATAAACGGGTCTTGAAGAAGTAAATGGGCTTGAAAAGGTCCGAAAAGAGAGAAATGGCAAACCATGGACCGCGGATGTAGAAAAGTGAGGATGGGCCACACCCATTGCGACAGGCCCAAAGTAAAGCAAGTATATAGAGCCATAGGAAACCTTTGGGCTCTAAAGGAAATGAGGAATAATTGGGCCAAGGAAGCCCAACGAGGTAGTAAAGGCCCATGGAAAGCACGAGGTTGCAAGGGGCCAAGGACGCCCCAAAGAAGGATAAATGGGACAGGGGAGCCCGCAGGCATGTATGGCAAGAAAAGCTCAGTGGGCTTATTAAGTCATTGAAAAAGAGAGCAAGCAGTGGACCCAAAGAGGCCCAATTGTATTAAATGGCCATCTTATTAAAATGGCACGGCAAGAAACAATAGAAAAGCTGTGAAAAACAAAACACGAAAGGAAGCAAGAAGACCGAGGCCTACAATCAAGGGCGAGCCCAAACCACAAACGGCGAACCAGTGAAGAAATAATCCACGCCACAAGAAGTTAGAAGTAAACGGCAGGATAAGAAGGCAGACGTCCAGGCTGCGGCAAATGCATGACCAGCAGGCAGACTTTGGACGAACATGAGGACAGGGCACGCGCAAGGCCCAGGTCTAACCAGCCTGTACCCAGCCAATACGGGTGAAGGTGGGCCATGGGTCAGAGGTAAAAGGGGTGTGGTTTGGCGGAGGGGAGAGGGAAGAACCCATTTCAAGGCTCCCGCTTAAGCCACTTTCGGGTGAGTGTCCTGCTAGGATGGCATAGCACCCGAAAATAGCAAAACTGAGTTGGAACCTTTCGGTGCATACCATGAGGGAGAGAGAGAGTACTCTGCCGTGACAGGTGAGAATGCCACGGCAAGCTAACGGACAAAATGCCCTTGTCTTCGTCTGGTGACGTGGCGCTAGCTGAGTACCTGACCAACCAGTAATGGTCGGCGAGTACACGCATTGGACAAAGACAGTTAAGGGGGTAAAAGAGTAAAAGCAATACCTCGACAGGCACTATATAAGAATGTTCCCTGTGCACGAAAAAGGGGGAGGCCAAGTACGGAAGAATTAAGGAAAAGAAAAGAAAACAGAGCAAGTAAAAAGAAAAACAGAGTAAGAAAGGAAAGAGGGAAGGAGAAGAATTGCAACAAAGAAAGAAGGGAGGGAAAAGTAATTTAAAAAGGAGATTGAAATAAGAAAATAAAAGGGAAGAAAGTGAGAGGATAGGCATGCACCGAAGTGGGTTGTTATTTCCTCTCTCCCTCTCGAAAAACCACACTTTCCATTTGCTCACGCTCGGAACAGAGGTCATCTAGGGTCGTTCCTTCAAAGCCATTAACTTCTCATTTGAGAAATTAGTTGCATTGAGGGAGTGTCGTCTCTTTTTTGGCTTGGATTCCTTTAACATACCACAACAGACTAATAGTTTTACCAGCTTGCCATCATTTCTTGCTCATTTCTTTTTATACTTACTCCTCTTAAGTTCATTTTTGTTGTTCTCTTTATGTGTTCATTCCAATGCTTATTTATTTAAAGTATGGCAAACGCATTTCCCTTATATTTATAATATACCTGTTTGCGGTAATTATTTCAAAAGGATTTGCCTGCCACAACTACACAACATAAATTGTGACAAGTTAAGGCATAGCTTGCGCACAAGCCGGGCCAGGGTGAGTTGCAACTGAACCGGTCCCGACTCTCCAATCCAGAACATTTTGGGCTTAGTACGGCAGGATGAGATAGTCTAGCCTAATGTCACAGTAACAGCCCATGCACCGTTACAATATTAAGTTGTTATTAATTTTAATTTGAATACAATGTTGAAATTACTTTTTTGTTTACCAATAATAATTTGTCACTTATGATTTGTTGTAAAAAATGTGGTTGATGTAACATTTCTCTCTCTCTCTCTATCTCTCTCTCTCTCTGTCTCTCTCTCTCTGTCTCTCTGTCTCTCTTGTTTTTCGTTTTATAAAAAAATATTGTTTTATTTATTGGCTAATATTTGGGTTTAATTAATACAATTACAATAAATAAAAAAATCACCCTATTGATTAAAATTTGGGGGCCTTAAGTAACTGCCTCATTTGCCTACACTATAGAGCTAGCCCTGTTTGGTAGAGTGAAATCTTGGTTAAATTCCTGTTAATATATAGATGACGTAAATGCACTTTTGGTCCCTATATTTTGGGTCATTTCTCAATTTGGTCTTTAAACTGATTTTGCTCCTAGGTCAGTCCCTGAAATCAGAAAATCGAATCTATTTTGGTCCCTGCCGTCAACCACTAATAGAAAATACATACATGACAGACGGAATACATTGTTTGCTGATATGGCTAATAAAATAATAATAAAAAAAAACTAAATTTAGCTTTTTCTAAATGCCACAACAGCATTTAAATTAATAAAAAAATGCCAGCTCAAAAAATTTAAACTAAATTAAAAAAATCAAACCTCTAATTTCATTATTATTTTAATAAGAAAATAAGAACTTGTTCTTCATGTTCTTCCTAAATCCAAGAAATAAACCTAGCACCCAAACCAATATATGACAAACCCCAAATCTAAATCCAGCAACCAAATCGTTTTCAAAAAAAAATCCAACAACCAAATCTAATCTATCAAATCCAGAAAAATAAGAAATAAATCAAAGAAACCAACAGTGCACGTCAAAGAGAACAAGAGCAAACCCAGAATCAAACTTCATGTTCTCACAATCAAACCCACCACCACCATCGATTAAGAGCAAGTCAAACCCAACCAAACAAACCCATCTCTTTGCAACCAAACACAGCAACAAGTAACAACAAACTCAAAGTAAGCCCTCAAATCCAACGAAATCGTTTCACACCACCAACCCTAACCCCACCAAAACGACGCTGTCAAACCCCACCGTTTCTACCTCTCGGCCACTCCGTCAAACGACGTTGTCCTAACAAACGACTACCTCCTCCTCCTCCTCCTCATCAATTGAAGAGAGAGTTTGGCCTTGTCGCATCATTCTCTCTCACGTAGGTTGAGTTTGTTTTTTCGGCGAAATCCATTGTCCCATCGTTTTCTCCACATCAAAAGAAAAGCACACTCTGCTCGCCTTGATCTACTCGTCGTTGGTCTGCTTGTGAGCTCCGGTGCATGGTGGAGAAGAAGGCTGAGTGAGCTCCAACCATGGACCTACAGTGCGAGTAAGAGATTCTATCCATGGATGGCGAAGAGTGAAAGAGAGAATTTGAGATTAATCTTTGATGAGAATTTTTCTTTAATCTGTTTGGATATTTGGTGGAGGACCATCGAGATTAGTCTTTTTGAGATTATCTCAAAGAAAAAGAAGAAGATAATCTCAAAAGACAAAGCTGCTATAGTTTTTAAAGCTAATGAGGTTAAAGAAAAATAAAAACAAAAACAAAAATAATTAAAAAGATAAGGATTTTTTATTTTTTAAGAAATGATTTTAGTTTAAATAAGATTTAAGGTTTTTTTAAAAAAAAAATTAATTTACTTTTTGCTAAATTTCTAAGCTAGCATTTTTTATTAATTTAAATGTTGACATGGCATTTAAAAAATGCTAAGTATATTTTTTTTATTAGCCACGTTAGTAAAACAACGTATTTCATTTGTCCCGTATGTATTTTTTGTTAGTGGGTTGACGGCAAGGACCAAAATAGAATCGATTTTTTGATTTCATGGACTAACTTAGGAGCAAAATTAGTTTAGGGATCAAATTGAAAAATAACCTAAAATGTAGGAACTAAAAGCGCATTTACGCTATATGTATTGGTGTAGCATAGGAAGATACACTAGTAACAATCTAAGGACAAATTTTATATGCAAACCCATTTGGAGGAATTCCTCCAAACGGGGTTAGGTGGCAGCTTTAGACAATGACAAGTGATCTGGTCATGTGCAAAACTTGGCTCAAATTTTTTCCGCTCATCATTTATTTCCATCTCAGCTACATGTTCTTCTGCCAACGCTTTGTTCCCATTCGACCACTCCCTAATCGCTGTCAACCCCATCTAGATTCTAGGGACATGGACAAGTGGGTTGATGTAATAAGTTTTGTTCAAAAAGATGTGGTGTGATAATAGATACATAAATGAAATCAAAAAAGAAAAAAAAAACCCTATTATTACATCACATCACATAATAAATTACTAAAAGTCTAAAACTCAACCAAAATCAACAAAGAAAAGAAAACCCTAGTATACGTAATTGCTATTAGTAGTAAGTTAAAAAAAACACAAGAAATTTTGTGGGTATTCTCCAAAATTGTTATTTGTAGAACTAAATAAATTTGGTTGTATCCTAGGGACAAGTTTGTAGAAACCCATTAGTAACTTGCACATGGGTACAAATATTGTCTAAGGATAACATTCAACTGTGCCTCTAAGTCAATCATAATTTCAATTTGCTGATTGTATTTGTTTTGTTTTTTCATTATTACTCATTGATTTGGTGAAATTCCCAACATAATTAAGATACATATTTCATCAAAGCCATCAATTAGAGTTACCAAAAAAATACGATAATGTTAATGGTAATTATAACAATAAGTTTTTAGATTTTGACAAAAAAAAATACCATAATATGAGTGGTAATTATAATATTAGTAACAAAGGAAGTCCTACGAAGGAAGAATCTCACATATCGATGCTGTGATATTGTTCTAAACCACTTTCATCTCAGATTCATCTAAATAAGAGATCACATGTGCCATTTCATCATAATAGCCTCCCTCGCTACTTTCACATGTGTCCCGTCTAGAAAGCCCTTGTCCAATATCATTGTCTTCATGTGCTCTAATAAAATTACGAAGAACCATTGTAGCAACAATAATGTGTTATTGAATGCGTATATCATAGTTGGGCATATCTCTCAAAATTCTTCATCTATTCTTCCAAACACCAAAAGTTCACTCTATGACAGAACGAAGTGATGAATTGAGATAATTAAATTTCTCCTCTGGATATTTTGGTGTTTGACCTTCTTGAAAATCGGGGAGATGGTACCTCCCCCCTTAAATGGTGCAAGGAACCCTTTCTTCATAGGGTACCCTGAATCAACAAGATAATATTTTCTTACAAATAAGAATGTTTATTATATTAGTATTTTCACTACAAACAAGATTTTAATACATTAATTTAAATTCAACAATACAAACCCAGTGGAGGTTTTGGGAAGTTGTCACTCTCATTATTGAGACAACTTAAAAATATTCTTGTGTCATGTGCTGACCCTTCCCATCTAACACATGCAAATGTGAATTACATGTCAAAATCACAAGCACACATACAATTGATTGTTGGTTCCAAATTCCTTTCTCTATATATATGTTGCTTATGAACTAGTAAGACCACTAGGACATGAACCCCATCAATCGCTCGCTCCAATGCAATCCTAATCATTGCCATAAAAATACCATGTGAATTTGCAACATGCTTTGATCATAAAGATAAATTGAATAAAATTAAATAAAGATACCAAAATTACAAAGTATCTTGAAATGTGGTCAATATCTATCAGAATATTGAATATGTTGTGGCACATTAGGAAATGCAGGATTAGCAGGCTTGATAATGTCTTGTGACATAGCATTGCCTAAAAATGTAACTACCATTTTCATGTGTCAACTTATTGTTTTACCCGAACACTGAAATTTATCCTGAAGCATTCTATTACACATGTCATAACCAAGTACCACCAATATAATTGCCACAAACTTTTCCAAGTGAACTCCTTTGCTACCCTCATATCCATATTGAGTGCTTAATGTATTACACAATTCTCCAAAAACATGGTGTGATACTCTAAATACATTATGACATTTCCACTCATTCTCATGAAAAATATATTGCACCCATTCATACTTTATTTGTACATTTGTATGCATCAATACTTTATTCATATAGTATCCATGTAAGCTATGACACTTGCATACCTAGCTAAATATGCTGTGTGTACAAGCCCCATTTTTTTCAAAACCTATTTCCTTGCATATATGTGGTAACATAAACCAAATTGTACATATAAAAATTACTCAAGCAACAAAAGTTCATATTACCTCACAATCATTTTCATCATTTCATAAATAAAATAAAATAAAAACGCTATAACGGTACCATGAACAAAGAACATATAAATTAAGCAATGTAAAGATGACTTAACACATTCACGAGCTGTTTACATAAAACATAAAGGCAACAATATTTGGGGGTATACTATTCACCAATATATAGACCCATTCCATAATTAAATAAAACATAAGTTCTTAACCCCACAATAAGTTCTTAAATACTAATAAAAGACAAACACCCCAATTACATAACAAATACATTCCTAAACAATCAACCCCTTCAATATAAGCACAGTTCACCAAAGATTAGGCCTTTTGTCATACTGTTTTTCTAGCCAAAGCAATTGGAACATTTTATAATGCTTATTTGCTGCAAACATGTTCATCGCACTTTGATTTTCCATGAAAAATAAGGAGCTGAACATATGGAGGCGATGACCCGATTGCACCCCAGGAAGACTCAACACCATTCCCATTACTATTTGTACCTCAATAGCTGTTCCGTAAGTAAATGTTGTAGGACTACTTACACTTTTACTTTCAATGATGACATCTGTCATGCTCTTCAAAGAGTCGAACATTTCTTGCACAGCTGAACGCTTTATACCGCACTTCTTGTGAATTCCTTTAAAGAGTCGGACATTTCTTGCCAAGCCTTTTCCCTTATTACTTTCCGGTCCTTTCGACAATAATGGGCATTCAACATCCATTTTATCAACGTCCACAGAGGACTCTCATCGGGGGTCAACAAATTATTCACTATCAGAAGAGTCCCCGAAACATTCAATGCTTTCCTTTGGTATTTGACTATTTGAGGTCCTTGTGTTTTTTCCAATTGCAACAATACCTTCAAACATGATTTCCATAGCCCTTGCATTCAGAACCCCTTTTGTACAAAGCATTTTTGCTTTTGGACATTCCTACATGTTTACAAACAATAGTTATGGTACTATTTCTTAGTTGTAGAAAATTCAGGTTGTCAACATTCTCTAAAGTAAAATAACCTTAAACTTTTTTTTCCCACCATTCATCAATTGCATCAATTTTTCCAGTATCAGGACCATAACCCAACCCGATCTCATGCTCAAAAAGCTGCTTCCATACCTTTCATACCTTTCTCAGATAATCTCATTTGTTTTTAATTTGGACATGATTCACCACTTTATTGACTAGCCTCAACTGCTTTATCACTTCGTCATACCCTTTCTTTCTCAAATATCCTCCACTACTATTGCCTGCTAGGACTTGAGCAGTACACAAATCACAAAGGGCTTTTAGAGCATTCTCATCAACAATTGTAAAAATTTTAGCATTTACAATCTCAAAACACTACTTTTACAATTTTAACACCTCATTTTACAATATACCAAACATCAAACATTCTATTTTTTTTACAACTTCATTTAAATATTTTTTCTTTAATTTTTTTAATTATTTCTTACTTTCCCTCTCTCTCTCTCTCTCTCTCTCTCTCTCTCTCTCTCAACCCATGACACAACCCACACCCAAGGCTAGCCACTGCCAGCCACCACCACAGCCCAGCCTCACCCCAATACCAACAGCCATAAATATTAATTTTTATTCTCATTCTCATCTCTTTCACTACCAACAAACCCACTGCCACCATCGGCCATAGTCACAACCACCACCAACAACCACAACCTCAACCCCTAACCACCAAAATAAAAATAAAAATAAAAATAAAAGTTCATCCCTTCTTCAACTTTGTTGCAAGCACCCACACACATGAAAACAAACCATCAGATTCTAACTCCTTGGTCCTCCCATGGAAGACCTAATATGATGGCACCATCAACCGCTGATCTGGACTTGATTTAATGGATATGGACACCACTTTCTCCTCCTCGTCATCTTCTTCCACGGCGTAGCTTGACGTCCTCCTTCGCACTGTAAATCAAATCAAGACCCACCCTAACCAAATCAAGACCCAAAATCCCAAAACCAAATCAAGACCCAAAATTAAATCAAACTCACCCCGATCTGAACCCACCACAAAACCGCAGCCAAAACCCACCCCAACCTTTCCAATGACCACCACCCCAGTGGCCCAGCCTCTCCGTTCTCAACCCTAGCCAAGAACATCGACCACGTCGACATTAGGGTCTGCCTTAAGAATGCCGACTCAACCCGGCCACACCCAAGACCAACAAACTCAAGATGAAGAGAGAAAAGTAAACGGAGAGGCGAAGAGAGTGAAAGAGAGCTGGGATGGAAAGCACGAGAGAGAGAGGGTGAAAAGGAAATAAAGAAAAAAGCAAGCCCCACTTGAATAAAAAAATAATATAAGTTTTACAATTGGTGAATAGTGTGGTCTCAAATTTGAGATTGCACTGTTCATCAATGCCAGATATTATGGCATTTAAAACACTTGATGAAGGTGGTTTTTTAGAGTTTGGTGTGTCAAATGCCAAATATTTGGCATTTGACACACTTGATGGGAATGCTCTTAGTTCTATTGGATCTTTCCAATCTGTTCGATCATCTTTTCGTTCAACATCCTTCAATTTCCCCTTAACCATTTTGACTACAAATAAATTATATACTCATAAGCACCTTTCATATAAATCATATGCTAAAAATTTACGAATATAAAACACAAACACCTTCCAAGCCATGTTCCATTAAACCTTCTTAATTAGAATCTCATAGTTGTGTGTAAATTTTCATTAATGCACATTCAATTAAATAAAAGACAACTAACATTGTGTACATAAAGACATGCAACAAACAAGAGTAACAATTTAAAAAAGTTATAATTGTGTAATTGTTAAAATCATCATGAAAGAGTTACCTACTATGGAGCTATTCCTGCTGTTGTGTGAAACCGTTACCGTTGTTGTGACTATGGAGCTGTTTCTGCTACTGTAGAGTTGTTATTGCTGCAGTATGGACTGTAGAGCTAAACTGTGGAGTTGTTACTGGTTTAGTGTGGACTGTGGTCTTCTTTATGGACTAAGTTTAAGGGATGAAAAATCTATGGGCCCTTCACAAGACCAGCAAAACTGCATAAAAGAACATGGTACATTCAATTTTTTTTTTTTTTTTTTTTGGGGGGGGGGGGGGGGGGGGGGGGGAAGTAACTGTGTTAAAGTAGGAAAAAATTATACAAGAGCAGAGGAAGATACCCCAAGAAAGCATCAATTATACCAAAATAAACAAATGAAAAACACCCCAAGAAAGCATGGTTATACCAAAGTAAACAAATGAAAAAAACCTTACATAGCTGACACAACATACCAAAACACACACACACACACTGCTAGGGATTGGAATATAAAACACCTTGGCTCAAAGGATGTTTGTGTTCATAATGGTAAACTCCTAGCAGAAGAAGGTCTTTTTTTGTATGCTTAAGAATAATGTAAGATACGGAGCAATAGTTTGCAGGAAAGCGAAGTACTCTCTCCTCATTGGAATTTTGTGTAATAAATGGAATATCCCCTTTCCTTTCTTTGATCTGAGTAAATTTCTTTTTTCTTACACACACACACAGGAGGTGAAACAAGTGCACTTCTATTCATCTTAATAAACTAATAAATCACAATATTTGAGATTCGTAATCTTTAACAAACTAATAAATCACAATATTTGACATTCATAATTATCAAAGCATACCCATTATAATCATTAAAGAATACCCAAAAATTTGATCTCTAATCTTTAACAAACCCTAAAAATTCAGCCACACCCAACAAAAGGGAAAACACATTAATAAATAAAAAAAATTAAAAAAAAATCACCGACACATCAACTTATCTTCCTCATTGTGGCAGCATCATCTTTGTCTTTCTCAATCTCTCAGTCTTTACCAATCATTATATCACTGTTAGGGGTTTGAAGAAAATATTTGGGTTGTTGGTGGATAGATATGAAATTGAAGAGCATTGAAGAAAATGGAGTTGTGGCATTGATAAGGAGAGAGTCAGGTTATGGGAATTGAAGAGATCTTCTTTGCAGATTCGCATGGCTAGGCTAAAGGGAAAAGGAAAAATTCAAAATATTACTATTGCTAAACAATATAGTATTGGGCAAAACTCTCGAAAATAAGCTAGCTTTTTTACACAGTGAATGGGCCCACATTAACAATGAAAGGAACTCGTTAGTTTAAAAGTTTAGAAAGAAAATTTCATGCTAGTGTTGCTGCCAATTGATTAGATTGAAACTGTAAAGCCCAATGCATCATTGTGGTGATCAAATTTTCGAGGAGGCTCCTTGGAGTCATGAATCAAAGGTTCTGGTCATGAACACAAATGGGTTGTTCGTGAATGGGTGATATATGAAGAGTTCAGAAATTCTAAAATTGTTGTAAGTCACAACAATAAGTTCAACTATTAGGTAATGTCTATGGACAAAGGTTTTGAACTAGGTTTATAAACTTCTCTTTTATAGTAAATTACCTTAATTGGGGTGGGTGGGTCACCCTTGTCGTGGATTTTTCTTTGAAGTTGTTCTATTTCTATTTTTCACTTTGTTATCATATTCGTTATGTTATCTCTTTAATGCTTTCTGTGCTTGCTTTATAGATTTGATGACTGCTAGTTTCATTCATTAAATCGTTATAATTGTGGCCACATGCTTGCATTAATTGGTTATAATCAGTTAATTCATTGCATAATCATTTTTATTGTTTTAAGGTTAAAATTATACAACACGCTCATTTTAGGTTTTGGAGTTATTTGGTTATTTTTTAGGTTTCGGGGTTATTTTGGACAATTTAGAGGTTTGAGGGGTAATTTTGCTCATTTTAGAGATTTTGGAAGTATTTTGGTCATTTTAGTGGTTTTTGAACATAATTGGTGATTTTAGAGGTATCGAGGGTATTTTGGTGATTTTAGAGGTTTCATGGGTATTTTGCTCATTTCAGAGATTTTGAGGATATTTTGGTCATTTTAATGGTTTTTGAGCATATTTGGTTGATAGTGTCCTAAAATAACCCTACTCCAAGCTCGTCCGTAGGAGTCGTCCAAAGAAGAAGCGGAGATGACTTAGCCCAGGAACCTCGTCCATGCCAGGGTCGTCCGTGCATAAAGACTCTTGGACGGCCTACAATGACTTCAGACGTGGCTACCACATGCAATCCCTAGACGAGGAAATGTACTTATTCCAGAACACATACGCGCAATCAAAAACATTGCCACAAAACCATCTCCAATGACAGTTACGGAATGTATGACCAGATAATATAACTTCCACAGCAGTGTAGGACGATGCAGCTTTAAATGACAATATGGTTCTGATTTGGGTTTGGTCAGACCCATTGGCACCATAACCCACCTCCAAAACCAACAAAAATCCAAACCCATCGAAACCACAACCAACTCCACCACCGAAACCTAAAATTCAACCAACAACCCGCCAAAAACCCCAACCCACCTGACCCATCTACTGTCTCAACCAATCACGACCCAATCCATAGCTCTGCTGCTCGATAAAGAGAGAAGAAAGAAGTTTATTTGGGTTTGATTTAAGGTGCAAAGAGAGACTGAGAGAGAAAGACATTTGAGGTTGAGGTTGAGGTTAAGGGAGGAGCTGGGATCTGATTTGAAGAGGAAAGAGGAGAGAAAGAACACGGGTTGGGAGAGAGAGACAAATTGTGAGAAGAGAGAGAAAAAATCAAATAAAAAAGTGAAAGGAGAGAGAAAAGTTGAATAAAAAATCATTTTTTTGGTTTGGCACATTTGAAACACCTGTTGTGAGGTGTTTTTTGGTGTTTGGTGTGCTAAATGCCAAATATTTGGCATTTGACACACCTGATGGTAATGCTCTTAGAGCACTCACAATAAAACTATTAAAATGACTATTTTGAGTGATATGAGCAAAAAATATTTTTTTAGTCCCACACGCTCACTTCTCACTCCCACACGCCTATATTTTATTTTCTCTCTTCTCTTCTCTTAGAGCATTCGCACTAGGCGTTCTAAATGCCGATGCCAATGCCAAGTCCATTTTACCATTTTCACCCAAAAAAGTTGATTCATCTGGACTTCTAAAATGCTACAATTGCAAAAAAATTAGCAATTGAGCTACAGTGCAATTCTACATGTAGAATTGCACTGTAGCTCAATTATAAAAATAAAAATATTATATTATTTTACTTTCCCCAAAATTTCTCTCTCCTCTTTCTCATTATTTCTGTTCTTTTCTCTCTCTTCATTCTCTCTTTCTCATCTTCTCTCTCCTCTCTTCGGACCCAAACACCATCCTCCTCCCAACATCAACATCACACATCACAATGGTTCATTTTTTCTAGTGGGTTGCAATCCGGGTCTTTTTTTTTTTTTTTTTTTTTTTTTTTGCTGTGACTGGTGCTTAAAGGAAGGGGTGGGTATGGCTAAAGTGGGTTGTGGGTCATGGTTCACTGGGTTTGGTGGAGATCGGCGTGGGTATGGTGTTGCTGGGTTTCTCTTGTGACGCTGGGTTTTTTTTTTTAATATGGGTTTTTGTTTCGGTGGGCAGTGGTGGCGTGGTGGGCATGGTGGAGGCGTGGCGGTGGTGACTGGGCAGTGAAGGTGTGGTGATAGAGGTTGAGGGAAGGTGGAGGAGAAAATTAGGAAAAAACAAAAAATATATTTTATTGTGTAAATATATTATTTTAATGAGTAGAATAGGAAAATAAAAGTTGAAATGCTAGATGTATTGTAAAATTGTATTATATAATTAATAAAGTAGCTTTTTGAAATGGTAAAATAGGATAGAGTAACATTCTCGGTTGCGTATGCTGAGCACTCACAATAAGACTGTTAAAATGACTATTTTGAGTGATATAAGCAAAAAAATATTTTTTTAGTCCCACACGCCTATATTTTCTTATCTCTCTTCTCTATTCTTTCTCCTCTCTCACTTCTCTTGTACTCCCTCCTCTCGGATACGGCTCCAGCCCATATGAAATAGAATTGTGGGCATCGGCGTTGAGGTGAGATTGGATTCGTGGGCATCGGCGTGGAGATCAAATTCGTGGGCATTGGAGGTGAGATCGGATTTGTGGGCATTGGAGGTGAGATCGGATTTGTGGGGTTTTGGTTGCCGGTTTTGTGATTTGTGAGGTGAGATCGAATTTTCAGTTTTGTGATTTATGCCTTGCTAGGTTTTGGTATGGTGGGTGGGTCTCAGGTGGTGTGGTCGTGGGTTTCGTGGGTTACAGGTGGGTCTCAGGTGAGGTTTCGAGGGTTGTAGATGGGTGTGGCCGTGGGTTTCAGGTGGGTCTCAGGTGAGGTTTCGTGGGTTGCAGATGGGTGTGGCCGTAGGTCTCAAGTGCATTTGGAATGGGTCACAGAGGGTTCATGGTGGTTAAGGTTTTGTGGGTTTTTTTGTCACCAGTGATGGTGGTTGGCAGTGGCTAGTTACAGGTTGCTTGTTTTTTTTTTTTTTTTTTTTTTTGTTGGTGGTTCTGATTTGCAAGGGATGTGGTTTTTGGTTGTATTGATTGGCAGGGATGTGGTTTTGGGTGGTTTCAATTTGTAGGTATATATTATTTAATTATCTGTATATAATAAAAGAATTCAGAAAGTTAATTTTTGCTTTTTTTTCCTGTGAAAAATACTCCAAATTAATTAACCAATAATTTAAAAATGGGGTTAAAATAGTAAATTGACAAAAATAATAAATTCCTACTTCTACGTTGAAATGTCTTCCTATTTCTAATAAATTCTTACTGATGATGCACAACAAAATTAGTAGGCTGGATGCTTCGGATGTCAACGGCGACAGTGATGATCTGCTTGAAAACCTGAGGAAATGAACAAAAACTATCAAAGGCGACCGGGTGGACCGGCCAGAAATCCTCCGATGGTAAAGTTAGTTTCTTCCTTAACTTTTAGAATCACCAAATACTTGGAAAAATGTTTCGTACCTTTTTGTTTGGCGATTGTTCTTCTTATATAATGCATGCCAGAAGCGGTTATTTTTGGTAACTTCTCCTAAATTGGAGGATGTCGGAAGGTTAGGAAAAATAACCTCTATAACTGTTGCGGAGGTTATTTCATTATGTCGCGCGCTCTGCAACGGTTGTTAGAGGTGGTTACTTAGTTCCGCACACACTGAGACAAGTATGCAACCTCGTCCAGGGACTGTACACAGTGACCATGCCTGAAGTCATTGCATGCCGTCCATGGGTATCCCAAGACGGACGACGTAGACATGGACGAGCCTTCTGGCCTAAAGCATCTCTCCCCCTCTTTGGACGATCCCTACAGACGAGCTTAGAGTTGGATAATTTTCTAGACACTATCAGTTGCCCCCCGTTCGTGGGTCGTCCAGGAAAAATGTAGTGTGGCGTTGCTCTTTGGACGCTTGTGTTTATATCCACGTTTAAGCTTGCCACGTGTCATGGTCTTAGTAGCGAAGATTCACGTTGATTCATTTTTCGAGGAGTGTGTCACGCGTCAGCCCATGGTTGGCCGTGACGTTTCAGGTACTAAAGTCCTCGCCTATAAATAGTGGAATTCCTGAGCTACCCCCTCATTTCTGAAAATTTTCTTCCCTGACACTCCTCGTCTTAGAGCCTCGTCTAGAAGTTTCCCGCGTCCATAGTCATCACTTAGATCCAGGTATTCTCCTTACTCTTGTCCTTAGGTTTCAAGTTTCCAAAACATGATTGAAATTGTGCTCTCCTCGTCTAGTAATAGTATTGAGAAAGCCATAGACGAGTTTCATGAACCCAGTAGCTTTAGTGGGTCTAGTGATAGTAGCAATGGTAGCAACAGTAGTAGTAGTGGGAACACCTCAGACGAGTACACGTCTGGAGTCCCTGGGGTTCCTCTGGAGGTTCTCCAAGCAGAGCTTAGGACGAGAACTGAATCTGGGTCGAGGGCTGGTACTAGTGCTCCTTCGTCTACAGGTCAGGACGACGAGGAGATCGTCTATAGTTGTGCTTTAGATATCCCGTCTAGGACAGATAACAAAAGGTTAGAGTCCCTTAAGGCTTGGTATCAAATCCCAGAAAATTTGAACCCTAGGTTACCCGTCCATGGGGAATGGTGTTGCCAACCCCGTTTTGGAGTTGGTATTTATGAGGCTTACCTTTTGGGGGGTTTGAGGTTGCCTCTTAATGCCTTCGCTAGGGAGTTGCT
This sequence comes from Lithocarpus polystachyus, assembly GCA_033629205.1. Taxonomy (NCBI): domain Eukaryota; kingdom Viridiplantae; phylum Streptophyta; class Magnoliopsida; order Fagales; family Fagaceae; genus Lithocarpus; species Lithocarpus polystachyus. The sequence continues at coordinate 40,377,962 of CM066167.1, forward strand.
TACTAGGTTAGGTTTGGCCATCTGCCAATTAAATCCTAATGCATGGAGACTGATTGTCTCCATGCAAGTCTTATGGAGGGAAGTATTTGGGACGGATCGTCCTCTTACTGTGGACGAGTTCCTTTACTGCTACAAGCCCTCTGAGATCAATCAATCCCTTGGCTTCCATCAATTCACAACTAGGGGGGCAGATTATAGATTGATCAAGTCCTTGGTTACCTCAGACAGGAACTGGAAGACGGAGTTCTTCTTCGTCTCTGGCCCCTGGGCTGGGAAGCCAAGTGAGGTTGGCAGGGATCCCTTTGGTCCCTACACAGGAGAACTAGGGAACCTTCGTCCTGAAGGTATGTTTGAGGTTGTCCGTCTTGAGATGTTTATATATATACTTGACTTGTTTGTTCTCATCTAACGCTTTTTTTTTTTTTACAGGTGTTAGACGACCTCACTTGAGTAGGTTCTACATTGAACGAGTTCAAAAGGCTCGTCTTTACACTGACAGGACGTTTCATTTTCTGGTGAGCTTAAGACGCCTTGCAGCTTGGGGTCTAGGTCCAGAGCCATCCGTTGAGGCTATTGCTCACGAACGTACCGTCCGTAGACGTAAGTGTTTGTTTTTATTATTTTCTTATTTTTCTTTTTTTTTTGAATAACTGATTGTATTGCCTTTGCTTATCATCGTCCATTTTTATAGGAATGGCTATAATGAATCAAAACAAGGGCAAAGAGGTGGTGGACGAGGTGACTGGGCAGGGGGTTCAATCCCAACCTCGTCCATCAGTTGGTGACAAAAGAAAGGCTTTGTCTAAGGGGATCGATTTGGAGAAACTCCCAAGTCAACGTAGAGAGAAAAAGGCCAAACATGGGCCGTCCAAGACTGGGGTCGTCCATCCTGGCTCTGTGCCCTCCGTCCAGCAGACTCCCGTCCATGTCCATGTCCATGATGTTGACAACGAGTTCTTCGATCCTCCATTAGTGCATGTTCCGTCCACAGCTCAAGCGCCCGTCTCACCCCAGCCCTCTAGCCAAGTCCCTCTGAACCTTCTTGGAGATGAGGACTTAGCTTGGGAGAGATTTGAGAGGGTGGTGACTGATCAGGACGTGGCAGCGTGCTACAACATGTCCTTGAAGGATTTTGAGCACTCGGGTGTTCATGACCTTTTCAAGGTAAACAAAATTTTTATGTCGTCCTTATTTTTGGTCTCGTCTTTTCAATATTTATTTATGCCTTGTCTAAAAATCAAATGTGTAGGCGATGTCTAAGTTCATTGCCGTGTCCAGACAAGCGATGGAGCTGGACAAGACGAGGATCCTGCTGGAGAGGAGGATTCAGGAGGTCAAAGACGAGAGCAAGAGGTGGGCTGAAGCGGCTGGCAAGGCGAAGGACGAAGTGAAAAAGTTGCAAGACCATATGGAAGAGCTAAAGACTGATGTTATAGAGAAGGACACTCGTCTTGATCATCTCCAGAAGAGGAATGACAAGCTAAGTGCTCTTCTTGAAAAGGCTAGGGGGGACGCGGTTGCAGAGTTCAAGGCGTCCAAGGAGTATACTGATTCTTTAGACGCTTTGGACGCGAACTATGCAGCTGGGTTTGAGGATTTCAAAATGGACGCCATGGAGAATTTCCCCAACCTTGACTTCAGCTCTATAAAGCTCAACCTTGGTGGTGCTGCTTCAAGCTCCCTTCTCCAGATGAGCTCTGAGGACGTTAACATCGAAGATGATGCCACCACTCAGCCTGCTCAAGACGACCCTAGTGCTGATCCTCCCCTATGAAGACTTAGCTTTTCTATGTATTTTTGTTTTTAGTTAGTCTCAACTGGTCTATTGTTTGAGACCTTTGAATGTAATGTAAGTACAGTTTCTTCGTCCACAGTATTAGGACGGTTTCTTTAAAAATGTTTCAACTTTACATAAGGGATTTTTGGGCGTAGGTCGTCCTCCCTTTATTATCACTGAATGCATATTTATTTATTTTTCATTCTCTGTATGGATGAACTTATTTTGCATTCCAATGATGTTTTGACTCGTCCATCATAGGGATTTGTTCACATTCAGCTAAAAAAGTAAACTTTATTCACTCGTCTATGAGTGTTGATTCCAACATTGTTTTTCGCCTGTTTTTTGGACGAGAGCTTGCCTATGGACGAGTTTCCAGTTTTTGCTTAACTTTTTTCACTCGTCCAAATTTTGGCTGTTTCAATTGACATCCCTTGGATTGTGTTTCCTAGTCCATGGCTGGGTTAGGTTATCCCTCGTCCATGGCTGGGTTAGCACATTGAGGCACCAATTCGTCTACTGATTGGAGGAACGTGCCTCATTCTTGCTTTATCCTTGTGTAAGGAAAGCTTTTGGACGATACACCCTTGCGTCCAAGGACATCGTTTTTAATTTATTTTCATACATACGCAGATATACTAGAAATACAGCACATATACTAGAAATCCACTTTGTCAATATTCGTCCATAGACTGGCACATGCTTGAGAGCTAGTGCTTTTAGGGAATTACAAACACGAATTAGTTCATAAGTAGTACACATCTAAAACATCAGTAGTAAATATATACTAGAAAGCTTCTGCAGCCATCCATGACGTTTGATGCTCGTCCATGGTGTTTACTGATAATATCTTCTCAAATGTTCAACGTTCCAAGGATGTTCCAGCTTCCGTCCGTCCAAAGCTTCCAAATAGTAGGATCCTGGCCTTTTACAGTTAATAACCCTGTAAGGTCCTTCCCAGTTTGGTCCCAGCTTTCCATGAGCAGGGTTTTTGGTGGCCAAGGAAACCTTCTTCAAGACAAGGTCCCCTATGTTAAAACGCCTGGGTTTGACCATGGCATCATAGTGTTTGGCCATCAAATTTTTATACCTCACTGTTCTCTGTTCTGCACTCATCCGTACCTCGTCTAGAAGGTCGAGGTTAAGACGAAGCTGGCCATCATTTTTGTCGTCCTGATACTTCATCACTCTATGGCTGGCCATGTGCACCTCCGCAGGTATGACTGCTTCGCTCCCGTAAGCCAGTTTGAAAGGAGTTTCCCCTGTGGGGGTTCTCGCTGTCGTCCTGTAAGCCCAAAGAACACCAGGTAGTTCATCTGGCCACACACCCTTTGCCCCGTCAAGCCGAGTCTTGATGATTTTCAACAAGCATCGGTTTGTTACCTCTGCTTGGCCATTTGCTTGTGGGTGAGAGGGGGAGGAATAGTGATTCTGAATACCGAAGTGTTCGCAAAAGTCCCTGAATAGTGCGTTGTCAAACTGCCGTCCATTGTCTGATACTAACACCCTAGGTACCCCAAACCGGCATAAAATGCTTTTCCAGACGAAATTTTAACATTTTGCTGCGTTATCTTCGCTAGTGGTTCTGCTTCTATCCACTTGGTACAGTAGTCAATACCTACCACTAAAAACTTCATCTGTCTAGTTCCGAGTGGGAAAGGACCCAAAATGTCCAATCCCCATTGTGCAAAGGGCCAAGGGGCCATCATAGGAGTGAGGTGCTTTGCGGGTTGCTAGGGGATGTTGCTGAATCGCTGACATCGATCACATACTTTGACATAAGCTTTGGCATCTGCTTTAATGATGGGCCAGTAGTATCCTGCACGGACGACTTTATGTACCAGTGCTCTTGCCTCCGAGTGGTTTCCACATGCTCCTTCATGAACTTCCCGTAGTACATAGTTTGCTTCGTCTGGAGCTAAGCACCTTAGATAAGGTTGAGAAAAACCTCTTTTGTATAGTACCTCATTTATGAGGACGTATCTGGCCGACCTGATCCTTAGTTTCCTTGCATCGTCTTTTCCTTCTGGTAGCTGTCCGTCCTTCAAATACGCCACTATTGGAGTTGTCCAATTCTCTTCGCTCCTTATTTGATGTATCTCCGGAAGATCTACGCTTGGCATATATTGAATTTCGTCGAAGGTGTCCAAAGCCCCGCCTGTCGAGGCCTCTTTTGCCAAAGCGTCTGCTTTCATGTTCTCTTCCCTTGGGATTTGAACGAAACTGGCTTCTTTGATATTTTTCACAAGACGCCTCACTTTATTGAGATATTTCTTCATGCGTTCTTCTTTTACCTTATACGTCCCGTTTACTTGGCCCATGACTAGCTGGGAATCTCCATGGACAAGTAACGACTCTGCTCCTAAAGACTTCGCCAATTCTAGCCCCTTCAGAAGGGCTTCATACTCCATTTCGTTGTTAGTCGTTGCATACTGCAGGCGGACCTTATACTCCAATTTATCTTCTTCTGGGGATTTCAAAATAACTCCTATCCCCCCCGCATGTAACGTGAAGGACCCATCTACATGGACGATCCATCTTCGAGCGCCACCCAGCTCGTCTAAACCTCCATCGTCGGGAGTGAATTCCGCAATAAAATCTGCCAATACCTGTGCCTTTATTGCGCACCTCGATAGGTACTTGATATCAAATTCTCCAAGTTCAATAGCCCATTGGACTAGTCTTCCTGCAGCTTCTAACCTGTTCATTGCCTTTTTCAGCGGGTGATCTGTCAAGACGTTAATGACATGCGCTTGAAAATATTGTCTTAATTTCCTCGAGGCCGTAATCAAAGCAAAGGCTAATTTTTCCATCATAGGATATCGTCCTTCTGCTCCCCTCAGAGCTCGGCTCGTATAGTAGACCGGCTTCTGCACCCTACCCTCTTCTCTGATCAGCGCCGAGCTTACTGCATGCGGGGACACCGCCAAGTATAAGTATAGTTCTTCACCAAGTATGGATGGGCTTAGCAGCGGAGCTGTGGTTAGGTAGCTTTTGAGGTCTTGGAAGGCCCTTTGACATTCGTCCGTCCACTCGAAGGCTTTTTTAAGAACCTTGAAAAACGGCAAGCATTTGTCAGTTGCTTTGGAGATAAACCTGTTGAGTGCGGCAACTCGCCTAGTGAGTGATTGGACTTCCTTGACACTTCCTGGCGATTTCATGTCAATGATCGCCTGAATTTTATCAGGGTTTGCTTCAATGCCCCTGTGTGACACCATGAATCCGAGGAATTTTCCTGAAGAAACACCGAAAGCGCACTTGCTAGGATTCAGCTTCATATTGTACCGCCTTAGTGTGTCGAAGGTTTCTTGGAGATCGTCCAAGTGGTTCTTCTCGTCCAAACTCTTTACTAGCATGTCGTCTACATAAACCTCCACATTCCGTCCTATTTGCAGCTGAAACATCTGATTAACTAGCCTTTGATAAGTCGCTCCTGCATTCTTTAAACCGAAGGGCATCACCTTATAACAAAACAACCCTTGGCTCGTTATGAAGGACGTCTTTTCCTGTTCTGTCTCATCCATCTTTATTTGGTTATACCCTGAGAAAGCGTCCATGAAGCTTAACAGCTGATGACCAGCTGTTGAATCAACCAACTGATCAATGCGTGGCAAGGGGTAGCTGTCCTTGGGGCAAGCTTTATTCAAATCAGTGAAGTCCACACACATTCTCCACTTGCCGTTTGCTTTCTTGACCATCACTACATTGGCCAGCCACTCTGGGTAATAGACTTCCCGAATAAATTGCGCTGTCTTCAACTTCAGGACTTCTTCTTTAATAGCCTTATCCCGTTCTGGAGCAAAAACTCTTTTCTTCTGACAGACGGGCTTGTAAGACGGACATACATTCAATCGATGTGTGATGACACTTGGATCAATTCCCGGCATGTCTTCATGACTCCAAACAAACACATCCACACTCTTTTGTAAAAAATGGACGAGGTCTTGCTTTGTTTCATTCCTCATGCTTGTTCCTATTCTAGTGAACTTTTTGGGATCACCCTCGTCCAAAAGAATGTTTTCCAGCATTTCGGTAGGCTCTGCAACGACTCTCCTTTCCTCTATGTTCATCGTCTGAGCTTCCTTGTCCATGGCCAGCATGGCTAGGTAGCATTCTCTTGCTGCTAGCTGATCTCCTTGAATCTGCCCACCCCATGTTCTGTAGGGAACTTGACTGACAAGTGGTAAGTGGACGTTACTGCCTTCCAACTGTTCAGGGTAGGTCTGCCAATGATGGCATTATATGAGGACGAACAGTCCACTACAAGGAAATTTACTTCTTTGGTTATCTGTTGTGGATGTGCCCCCACCACCATAGACACCGTAACTATCCCCATCGGTTGTACCTTCATTCCTCCAAACCCTACCAAGGGTGAGTTCACCGGGCGGAGTAAGTCTCGTCCAAGGTTCATTTGCTGGAAGGCGGGGTAATACAGGATGTCCGCCGAACTGCCATTGTCAACTAGCACCCTCCTGGTCGTATAACCTGCGATGAGCAGGGTAATAACGATAGCATCGTCATGGGGGTGGTGAAGTCTTGTGGCGTCCTCATCTGTGAAGGTGACAGGCTGTTCCTCAACTTCCCTCGTCCTGACCAGTTGCCCTGAGAGTTGAACATTCTGCACTACCTTTAGATATGTCTTCTGGGACCTAGAAGTTTGCCCTGTCAAGCTTCCTCCTACGATTACTCTTATTTCTCCCAGCGGGGGCCGCGGAACCTCTTCCAGCTTCCCTTTCAATTTTTCATCCTTTTGATCTCGTCCAAGGAAGTTTCTCAGTTTTCCCTGTCTGATGAGGTTTTCTATCTGTTGCTTCAAATCGAAACACTCGTCCGTGTCATGCCCATGATCTCTGTGAAAACGACAATATTTGTTCCTATTGCGCTTGTTGGGGTCTCCCTTCATCTTTTCCGGCCATTTCAGGGATGGATCGTCCTTGATCTGCATGAGCACTTGGTCAAGTGGAGCATTCAGAGACGTGTAATGCTGACCTCTTCCTGAAGATGAAACTGGCCTTCTATTATCTTGATCCCTTTTCTCCCCAGTGCGAGCCTTCTTTGGACGAGAGGCTTGTTCCAGGTGACGGGGGATGTCTCCTTCCCTTCGTTCGGCCCTCTTCCTCTTCTTGGCTATGATCGCATCCTCCGCATTCATGAAGTTCTGAGCCGAATGGACGAGTTCTGCCATAGTTTGAGGCTCTTGCTCGTAAAGCTTATGGATGAATAAATCTGAATTGACCCCGTTATGGAAGGCTGCCAGCAGTAGTTTATCATCCATCTCGTCCACAGTCAGGGCTTCTCTGTTGAAACGAGTAATGAAGGACCGCAAGCTCTCATTTTCCCCCTGCTCTATCGTTAACAAACTGGACAAGGAGCGCTTATGCCTCTGCCCTCCAATGAAATTATTGACAAACAGTTTACTCAACTCTTCAAATGAGCTTATCGAATTTGGAGGTATTTTACTGAACCATACCCGGGCCGGTCCTTTTAGCGTGGTTGGGAAAGCCCTGCACATGATCTCGTCTGGAACTCCTTAGAGATGCATCTTAGTTTTGAAAGTTGCAATGTGATCACATGGGTCACGCGTCCCATCGTATGAGTCTAAGGAAGGCATTTTGAACTTGGCAGGCAGGGGATGGCTATTAATGGTTGTTGAAAAAGGGGAGTCCGTTCGGTGAACCAAGTCTTCCACAGGATTCGCCCTCCTCATGTTCTCCCTCATTTCGTCCATAGCTTTGCGCATTTGGTCCATTTCCCCCTCCAAGTGCGGCACCCTTCGTGAAACGGTACCCCTCGACTGGCCTTCAGGGTCGGCATTTTCCCTAATCTCTTGATTCTGGGTTTGTCCCTCTTCGTACCTTTCTTGATGCTGCCTCCGTAAGTGTATCTCCCTAGTTAACTCTTGATTCTGCCAGGTTAACTCTGCCATGGCGGCTGCCATGGACTACATATGCTGGAAGGCAGGCTGTTGAACGACTAGCGCTGACTGTCGATCGCGGTTGGGATTGCTGGAGGCATCCCTACTCTCCTGGTGACTTGGGCTGGTAGCCCTTGATCTTGTCCGAACCATACAGCCCTTTGTCAGCGGAAAGTAATTGTGAAGTACAGACTTATGTTACGTTTCCCACAGACGGCGCCAACTGATGATGCACAACAAAATTAGTAGGCTGGATGCTTCGGATGTCAACGGCGACAGTGATGATCTGCTTGAAAACCTGAGGAAATGAACAAAAACTATCAAAGGCGACCGGGTGGACCGGCCAGAAATCCTCCGATGGTAAAGTTAGTTTCTTCCTTAACTTTTAGAATCACCAAATACTTGGAAAAATGTTTCGTACCTTTTTGTTTGGCGATTGTTCTTCTTATATAATGCATGCCAGAAGCGGTTATTTTTGGTAACTTCTCCTAAATTGGAGGATGTCGGAAGGTTAGGAAAAATAACCTCTATAACTGCTGCGGAGGTTATTTCATTATGTCGCGCGCTCTGCAACGGTTGTTAGAGGTGGTTACTTAGTTCCGCACACACTGAGACAAGTATGCAACCTCGTCCAGGGACTGTACACAGTGACCATGCCTGAAGTCATTGCATGCCGTCCATGGGTATCCCAGGACGGACGACGTAGACATGGACGAGCCTTCTGGCCTAAAGCATCTCTCCCCCTCTTTGGACGATCCCTACGAACGAGCTTAGAGTTGGATAATTTTCAGGACACTATCACTTACTTCTACTCAATAGCTTAATAAACTCTCCATGTATTTACCTTCCTCACATTTTTTGCATAGAATTTCTCATAAAAAAGAAACGTGTACAATAAAACTTCTCCACTTTTCTTCTCAAAAAAAGAACTTTCCATTACTCACATTTGAAAGAAAATAACTACCCCTCCAATACAATAAGGAAAAGCTATACCACGTTAAAAAAAGAAAAAGAAAAAAGTGCAGGACTAAATTATCTTATGTTTCTTTTTTAAACTATTATATTATCATTTTTTTTGGATTTATTATATTATCAATTTTCTTATAATTATTACATCATCAATTGGATTTGGATAAACATGCAAAAGCTTCTAATTGAAAAATGAATTTGAAAAAAAAATCCTATCGATTTTTTCAACTTGTGATGAAAGAAAAATTATGATACTAAATCCAAAAAAAAAAAAAAAAAGCCTCATCGCATGCGCAAAGTGCGTATAATGAGGCTTATGTTATTTTAATATGATGAATGTTAAAATAAAACCTTGATGTTTTGGAAGTGAGTTTGACAATACACAAAGTGATAGTTAATTTTATTAAAAAAAAAAAGTGTGTTTGAATTTTGTTTGACAAAAGGGGCTCCAAACGTTAAAACGGTAGGATTGGATTTCATTTTGGGTTTAAGTGTCTGAAGATGAATTTAAGCTTCTATTCTTAAAAACTTTTGATTAAAAAGCGCGAGTTTGTTTGAATTTGGTTTGACAAAACGACTCCAAAACGTTAAAACGGCAGGAGTGGACTTCATTTTGTTTTGGGTTTGTTTTAGTGTGTGAAGATGAATTTACGCTTCTATCCTTAAAAACTTAAGATTTAATAAGCGAAAGAGCTGGGACAGTTTCGTCTATCTAATCTCTTTGTTTGCTTTAGACGTGTATTGTCAGAGAGTGGGAGTGCGTCTGTTCATTTTCACTCTAGTGCAGACTGCGGAATGCGGATTGAAATTTGAAAGAAAGACGGAGGGAAGCAGATCAATTGGCGGACCGGATACTTCGGCAGAAAGTCAGTGCCGATTGTAGACACTTTTTTTGAGGAATTTGGGTTTGATTATCATACATTTATTCCCAGTAATAACACAGAGAGAGAGAGAGAGAGAGAGAGGGAAAGGGACGAAATTCAAGGATTGCCTTACTAAGTGTCCCATTTTGTTCAAGGTTAGCATTCACAAACCCATCAATTTAATATTCTGATTTTGATCTTGATATTTATCGGCTTTGGTATTTTCGATTGAAGGTTATTTTAAAAAACAATTGAAATATCTTATGATTGAACTTTCAGTCGTGTGTTAGCTCTTGAACCAGATTACTTATTTCACATTTGCCACTTAAAATTAGGGTTCCATGTTAACTTTAACTAACATTTTGCGAAAATTGAAAAAAAAAAACAAATAAAAAACAGTGCTAGTTATTTTCAATTTATTTACATTAACAGGTCACTTTGCTTTGCAGAAAATTAAAAAAATAAGAATAACCGTTTGGTTGAGATAAAATTTTGCTTGTGAAAATGGCAAGGCGAAGAGCCAAGAAAACCGTTAAGAAAGTGGAGTCGTCACCTGTGAATGATGAAAACGACGTCGTTGAAAACGACGGCCAATTTGACAAAGAAGGTATGATTTTCCCTTGCCCCTTTGGTTATGTGCTTGCTGGCACAAATTAGGCTTGGAGATGCTAACTCTTAAATTGCTCCATATCAAGGCATTGTTCAAAATTATGTGTTAACTCTATCAAAAGAACGTAATAAGTTTCAACTCAAATTTTTGTGTCGGATCATATGTGTGGATCAGACCTGCGTGTATTATGTGTAATACGTAATATGGTTTTCATGTTTGGAAGATACATTTTAAACTATGTTGATGCTATTGCTATTTCTTAAATTGATATCCCCGTTAGCCAAGCACGCCGAATTCATTTGCTTTATTTGAAAATGGACAAGCTTCCTTTACTTCTGTTATTTTTGGAACACCATGCTTTTGATTTTTTTTTTTTTTTCATTTTCTCCAGGAAACAATATTCTTATGTCTTGTCTGTCTTACTTTACCAGCTAACCAGCTGTGTTTGCGCGCCCGCGTGTATATTTGAATCATGAAATGAATATAAGGACACAATTTTTATTGAGCTTTTTGATTTGTGGTGTGTAATTCATTGGAGTGATTGTAGAATTGTTTCTCAATTTGTGGCCTTTCTTTTATTTTTTTGTGTGATCTTTTTCCCTTTTTAAACAGTTGAGCGACAGAGTGGTGCTATTAGGGCTATTCGTGATGTGGAGATTGAGCATTTGCTGACTGAATTGCGTTTGCTTCGCTCATATTTCAGCAAGGAACAACTACAAACCCCCACAATGCAATTTTTCAAAGAAAATCTTCCAAACCTTTCAGTTTTAGGAACTGAAGGAAACAAACAATTTGAAGTTCAATGGAATGATAAGGAAAGTAAGGTATCCATGAACCATGCTGATGAAAGAGACATACATTCTTCTCTTCTGCGCCAGTTGTCCATGGTTTATCCTGACTGCCCTGCTACTGTTGCATCTTTAGGTGGCTTTGAGTTTTCTAGCAAAGCAGGTATCAACAAATTTTTGATATTTTGATGAATAAAAATTGACATTTAAGTTTTTTTATCATTGATTGTATCTCACAAGAGTGCTTGATTGGTGGCAGTGAAAACAAGCTATCTAGGTGCTGGTAATCTGCAAATAAATGACTTTGTATGTTCTCTAACTTTTTATGTTATTGCAAACAAGGGTTTCTGGATACAACTCTTTCTAACCAAAAAAATAAAGGATGATCTCAACTTTCATTTGAGTTTGTTTAATTGCATTGAAATGTGCTTTTCTTTTGCACCTCATGTGATTAACTCATTAAAGCATGGTTTGAGCCAAAATCCAAAGACCCTTTGACACACACACACACACACACACACACACATACACTTCGGTCCCTTTCTCTTGAGCATGGTTTGAGCCAAAATCCAAAGACCCTTCGATACACACACACACACACACAGACACACATACACTTCAGTCCCTTTCTCTTGTTATTCTGATTGAAATTTCCATTTTTTAGGTTTTGGAGGAGCCATCAGAAACTCAGATACTCGGGATGCAAGATGGTCTTCAAACTCCTGGGGTTTGTCTCTTCTTATTTATTTTTCATATTTAATTTTGTATTAAGCTTCAATCTTATTAAAATGTAACTAATCCAATATCTTGGTAAGTTTTAGTTAGGAACCAAATTCTTGTTTCATTTGTTGAAACAAGTAGAAGGGAAAAAATGTTTACTGAATTGCACAATTCATTAAAATGCTATAGTCCAACTTCAGGACCTTGAAGAAGTTTTCGGCTTGCTTATCCTTTGACAAGCCCGTCTAAGGATAAGCAATGCGCCTGCAATTCATTTGTTAAGGGAGAAAATATAAGCTTAAGCAGCTAGTGATTGCAATTGAGTGAACCATAAAAGCATGCTAACTTTCAAGTATGTTAGAAGAGTGCGTATCAGCTAGGAGTTTCAAGGGTTTTGCAGAGGGAAGGAGAGGGGGGGGGGGGGGGGGGGGGGAGGTGGGAACATCTCATGGTTGATGACTTCCCTGATACTGTGAGATTTCTCATGGGAGGTGTTGGATGGTTATCAAATGGGCATGACTTGATGTGACATCTGAATCATTTTTGCAGGTGAGTAGCCAAAGGCTGTCTGTTGGGATGACACCCAAAACATTGAGGCTGCCTAAGCCTGGTGAGATGCTTTTATCCGTACATGGCTCACCCCTTGGAGTCTACAAAGAAGACAATATGGAAGCCATACACGGTATGAAGAGTGTCTATATCTTCTCTTGTTCATGTTGTCAACATTGCATTGAGAGGGCATGCTTGCTATATTGTTTTTTTTTTGTTTTTTTTATTTTATAATATAAGTAGCTTGCTATATTCATATTGTTAAGAAAGTGGAATACCAAATTCACCTTACTGTTTTACATCCTCTACTGTTATGGAGATTTGTTCCCCTTATAAATTTGAATTGAATGGGCTAATTTTATGCATTATAGGGGAACAATGTGTTCTTAAACTTTGATTATTATCTTAGTTTTGTTCTGATGTGTAAATTGAATCAATTGATGTGCAGAGTCAGAAGAGGATTGACTGACTTCAATTTTACCATCAACGTGGTTCAAATAGATGCAAATACTTGCAGTTTCTAGTCCATTAGAATGTTTCTCTTTCACTGTACCAATGACTATTGTAAGTACTGAAATTGTTATATTATAATGCATTGTTACCTTTGCAATGATATTCAAGTTAAGAATACTTGAGCATTTCTTATTCATATTGGTCTGTGTAATTCTTCTTCATTTGCTCTATTAATCACAATGGAACAATGCTACTCCAATCTGCTGATCATATACGGGGTCCTGATGAGATTTGTCCATATTTTGATGTTGAATTATATTCAAGGTAGCATTAAAGTGGGTTTTCATATTATGTTTGCATGGCTTTGGGTTTATGAGATTCAAGTATGCTCATGGTCCAATTTTCTGAGAATGTTATGTCTAAAATTCTGAATTCATGTTTACTTTTGGTTTGATTAAGAATATTTAGATCTCTATAAATGTGATAATTACATGCTCAGCTTATTCTTAGGAATCTTGTGGGACTTATTTATGTTGTTCGAAACTCTATAGTCTATACAATGAGAAATTATTCAATGCAACAGGACTATCATGTAAGAGGTGTCTAGTATTCCTCTCACCCAAAAAACTACTGTCATCTGTTTCAAATCGAGTCAGGCCATTTTAACTTTTAAGAGAGTGGTCCACCCATAAAAACTTACCCACTCACCCAAACTCAACGACCCACAACAACCACCATTTAACCCATATAGTCGACCAAACAAATACGCACCAATCAAACACCCAGCGCTTCCATTTGCATTTTTTGCAACTTTCGGGCATGAAAAGCCTTGATTCCAACTCGTAGCATGAAGTCACCTTGTATAAATGAATTATTTTCAAATGAATGCGAAAGATTTGCTATTGAAAATTGAAATCAACAGTTAACCAAGCATTTGGACTTGAAAACTCTAGATTGCCCACAAATGCCATTAGTTGAATTTTTCCATAAATGAATCATTCTCAGACTCGGAATGATATGGGTCAATTGCATTCAAAGCTAATACCATCCGTGTACTTTAAGGTGAGTGTATTTGATCTGTAAACCTTCTATCTGAATGATTAACTCATTGCTTTTATGTTTATGACAAATAAAATATTTGTTAGCATTTCTGTTAAAACTTAACGAAATTAATCATGTGGTAAGTATTTGTTAAAATTTCTGTTAAAACTTAACCGATTTAATCACGTGATATGCACATGATAATCATGATAGTTCAAAACTATTAATGTCTTGACAGAAATCATGTGTACATTTCATGATTAAATTCATTCGGCTTTAATGGAAAATATTAGTAGAATGTTTCACAAAATTTCCAAAGACTTGTTGAAACTGAAAATTCAAGAATGATATTAACACTGACATCAAAGTTCAAGTGTGATATTTTAAGAAACCTCTTAAATAAATATATATACCCAAGATAGGGTGGGACAAAGTAGAACAATATGGACAAAGTTTGGCCAATGGTTACAATTCTACTCAATATTTTTCTATTGGATGTAAATTTTGACAAATTCATCATTGAATAACAATTTATTGTGAAATTTCTAAAAAATCAAAGATCAATAATTATGTTATTAATTAAATGTTTAAATTTCAAATTTTTGTAATCTAAAGTTATGCATCAAAAGTAAGTTTATGAATTAAATAGAAAATAACATTCGATTGACACAAAATTTGACATATGTGTTAAGAACATAAGAAATACGCAATTCAACGACTAAATTTTCGAAATATGTAGTTATGTTAAATTTTTTAGTGGAAGTCATAGCTTTAATTACAACCAAGTTTGTAACCAAATTTTGCCCTAACAATATAATCTAAATTATCAAAAGCACCAACTTTACTTAACAATAGAATCATCCAATAGCATCAACATGCTCAAGTAAAGAAAAATTCAATAAAATCAATATTAATTTCATATAGAGGATCAAATATTATGTTTCATGAGTAAAAATTAATAAAAAGAGATAAACTTTTGTTATTATTTTTTTTTTAAATGGACTTTACTTTGTTTTAGGGTGCGTTCGTTTGGAAGGAAAACAGGGAGGATGGAAAATAGAGGATGGAAAACAGGGTGGAAAATGCTGTTTTCCACTGTTCGTTTGGGGGAAGGAAAATAGGAAGGATGGAAAACTCGAGAGAAAGTTTTCTCTCTGGGCCCACTTTTTTTTTTCCTTCCAAATCGGAAGGAAAATCTGGAGAGAAAAGTTCTATAGCAGCACTTTTACAAAAATACCCTTTTTCTACCTATTTTTTTCAACATTTTTTTTTCTTCTCTTTTTTTTTTCTTTTTCTTTCTATGTTGACCTGAATTTTTTTTTTTTTTAACTGAACAAACAACGTTGTTCTTTCTTTCTTTCTTTTTTTTTTTTTTTCACTGAACAACGTTGCAACGTTGTTGTTGTTTTTTTTTTTTTTTTTTTTCTACTGAACAACGTTGCAACGTTGTTGTTGTTGTTGTTGTTTTTTTTTTTTTTTTTTTTCCACTGAACAACGTTGCAACGTTGTTGTTGTTGTTTTTTTTTTTTTTTTTTTCTTTTTTCTTTCCACTGAACAACGTTGCAACGTTGTTTTTATTTTTTTTTCCACTGAACAACGTTGCAACGTTGTTCTTTCTTTCTTTCTTTCTTTCTTTTTTTTTTTTTTTTCAGTGAACAACGTTGTTCAGTGTTCTACGTTGGTTTTTTTTTTTTTTTTTCAATGTTACTGAACAATGATGTTTTTTTTTTCTTTTCAACTTTATATATATGATGTGATAAATTTTATATTATTTAATGATTAAAAAATAAATATGTTTCTTACATATTATATAACAAGGGTATAATAGTCAATTTATATAAATTACATTTTCCATCCTTTCCTTTTTCTCTCCAACCGAACACAAGGGTTTTCCATCCTCCCACTTTTCCACTCTCCCAACCGAACACACAAGAGGAAAAACTAAATATTTTCCATCCTCCCACTTTTCCATCCTCTCACAATTTTCTTTCCTCTCACTTTTCCACTCCTCCAACCGAACAGACCCTTAGTTAAGGCATGGTGAAAGAAAGTTGAACTTGAATTCCCAATTCGTGTGAGAGGGTGAATGACTAATGTTGACAAGTGTGAGAGATTGGTTTACAAAAATTGACATCTCATGCCATTGGCAAATCGATCCTTAGTTTTGGGGTCTTATTAATAAGAGTGGGAGAGAAATACAACAAAATAAACTTAGATGCGAAGATAATCTCACTTTATTTTTCATAACAATAAATCTGTAAATGCTTTAAGCCAAGAAAAAAGGGTGTTTAGCAGCTCACTAATAATAAAGGGGTGTTTAGCAACCCACTAAAAAATTGTTTAATGGGATCTTCAAGTTGAAAATAATTTTAAAGATGATTATAAATTCATTATTTACTATTTATGTTTTATAAATTCAAAACTTAAAAAACAACATTCACCATATTTTGTAAAAAAACTAAAATTCTACTAGTAAGATTCAGCTCCTGATTAAATAAACTAGCACGTGTTATAACTAGAAATGTATAAGGGGTAAAATGGCTAAATACCACTTATTTAAAACATATTTAGCCAAACATCACTGTTTACAAACTATCTAGTAGAATACTACTATTTTAGAACTCGATATTATGAAAATCAAGTTCCACATAGAACTCGATATTTCAAATATCGAGTTTCATGCGTTTTTTTGCCACAATGGCAAGCAGTGATGTGGCTTTGTTTAATAAAAAAATAATGGAACTCGATATTATGGATATGGAGTTTATGTAAAGTTGGGATATTCATAATATCGAGTTCTTTGTAATTTTTTTTTTTTTTAAAAGTGAAACTCGATGTTAAAGATATTGAGTTCCAGTGCTACTTAAACCCAGAAACAAAAGAATCCGTTCTCACTATCCCTCTCCTTTACTCTCTCTCTCTCTCTCTCTCTCTCTCTCTCTCCTTACCATGGAAATCAAATCCATTTCTCTCTACCTCTCCTCTCACCAAAAACCCAAATCCCCCCCCTCCCCCCGCTCCCGCTCAGTCCATGGCTCTCCTTCCACTAGAAGATCCCTAAATCTGATCCATCTGAACTCTCACATCTATCTTCTCCTCTCTCTATTTTGAGAAAATTGAAGTTGATTTGTCAAACCCATAAGGTACAATTTTTAATCTAAATTACTGTATTTTCTTTACTAGTGGGTTTGCTAACCAAGTGGTTTGATTTATTTTTACTTTTTTAACATTGATGCTAATATGAAGTTGTAGCTTACTGAATAAAAGAAACCATTGACATGATTTCATTGTACTATGGTTCAAAAATATTTTTTTATTTAATTTGGATGTATATGGTTGAAAAATAATTTTTCATTTAAAATAATTTTTTATTTTAATTTGGATGTATATAAGTCGACTTTATCTTGCTTCAGTTCAATATTGTTTCTAATGAAGTTAGTTCAATATGTCGTGTTAAGTGGTAGCCGTGTATCTTATTGAGATGAGAACATCAATTACCATTGATGAAATCATTCTTGTTTCCATTTCAATATAGTTACTATGACACTAATTGTCTGAAATTGAGATGCAATTTAGATGTATGTTGTTTATATAAATAGTTGTTGTTGCAATCAAGGGCGGAGTGTTAAGATGATGTGTATGTGTGTGTATACTTAGGGTGTGTGTTGTGCTCAGTAGCATGATGAGGTGTGCCTATTGTAGTGATTAAGTGTGCGTGTAGTTGTGCTATGCTTAGTCATGTGCTATGCAGGTGCAAGGTATAAGTGAGTAAGTGATAATTAGTTAATAAGGTGGTTAGAGTTAGTTAAGTGAGTAGTTACGGATTAGAGGATTGGGACTGATTGTAATTGTATATAACCACAATTGTGGACAGAGAATGGAGCATAGAATGAATTCAGTTTGTTCCCTCAACTTTCTCCCTAATCTTGTTCTGTTTGGAGGTGGTTACCCTCGAAGCTAACCAACACTTCTTCTTTCCCTTTTCCCATTTTCTACAATCTTACTGATTTACCAAGCTCTTAACAATTGGTATCAGAGCCCTCTTCCCTGTGACCATGACTGAAACTCGATCTACTGCGTATATTAATGAATCCATTGCATCCTTACGTACCACCACTGACCACCATGCTTACTCTCTTCAAGAAATCACGACGAACTGAATGCCAATACCCAGCAGTTGAATGCCATTAGTGTTGCTTTGCAAAAGTTAACTGATGCTGAAGAGAAGAGACAACAACCCACATCTCCTAAAACACCGTTGTCCCAAGCTGTGACTTTGCCATTACAGAGCTTGGCTAAAAGTGTGAGACTTGAATTTCCAAGATTCAGAGGAGATGATCCAGCAACTTGGGTATACAAAGCTAACTAGTATTTCAATTTTTATCATACCCCTTTGAGTGAGAGGCTTTTGATGGCTTCTTTTCATATGGATGGTGAGGCTTTAGTCTGGTCCCAAGATTATGAAGCATCTGGGGTGTTCATGGCTTGGGAGAGCTTTGTGGAGGCCCTGTTAATTAGGTTTGGTTCATTTGCCTATGAAGATCCTATGGAGGCTTTGACAAGGTTGAGGTAGACAAGTAATGTGATTAATTACAAAGGACAATTTGAAGCTCTCTCCAACAGAATTAGGGATTTTTCTGAAAATCACAAACTGAGTTGTTTTCTCAGTGGCCTTAGAGATGAAATCAGGTTGCCTGTAAAAATGCTTAATCCAAAAATTCTTAATGAGGCTTTTGGTTTGGCTAAAATTCAAGAGGAACTAAAATCAACCTCATTGGAATTGTCTAAACCTTCAATTCTTGGACCAAGACTTGATACTAAGTTGGATTCCAAGTTCAAGCTGCCTTTGCAGAAATTGTCACCAGCACAGATGGAAGAGAGAAGGAAGAAAGGACCCTGCTTTAATTGTGATGAGAAATTTCAACCTGGACACCATTGTAAGTCTGCTAAAATCTTTTTGTTGGAAGGCATTTGCCCCTTTCAAGGACCTAGTTCTAATGTACAATTGGTAGAACTTAATGATGGTGATAGTTCATTAACTCCTGTTTCTGATATGCCTCATCTTGTGTCCGTTGAGTCTGAACATGATATGGTTGAACCAAAGATTACATTGTATGCTCTTTTAGGGAGCCCTTCACTTGGTACAATGGGAATTAGGGGCACAATTAATGGTCATTGGGTTATCATCTTAATTGACATTGGTAGCACTCATGACTTTTTTGATGCTACAATTCTTTCCAAGTTACAACTACATTTGGATCCTACTGTCTCATTTGAGGTTAAGGTAGCTAATGGGGAAACAATTAAGACTAAGGGGGTTTGTTTAGACGTCAAAGTGGCTACGCAAGGTCATGTCTTTTCTATGGACTTGAATGTCTTACCCTTAAGGGACTGTGAGCTGGTCTTAGGCACTCAATGGCTTAGGTCCTTGGGTATGATTCAATGGAATTTTTTGGCATTGTCAATGAAATTCATGCATCTTGGCAGATCTGTTACACTGTTTGGATTACATCCTACTAATTCCACTTTTTAAGAAGGTGATCATTTCTTTAGGAAGCCTATCAGGAAGGGAATTTTTCTGCAAATAGTTTCATTGGGTTCAAGAACTTCTCCATCTCAGCCAGCTTGTGATCCTTTGATTGAGAAGCTATTGGTGGAGTTTGCCTCAATTTTTGATACACCCATTGGTTTGCCACCTTCTAAAGGGCATGAACATCAAATTCTTTTAAAGGATGGTACTGCTCCAATCTACTAAAGGCCTTATAGGTATCCACACTTTCAAAATACTGAAATTGAGAAGATTATTGCTGATTTGTTGAATGCTAGTTCTATCAGGCCTATCCAAAGTCCATTTCCTTCTCCATTTGTTGGTGAGGAAGGCAGATGGTTCTTGGAGGATGTGCATTGACTATAGGGCTTTAAATCAAGCTATAATCAAAGATAAGTTTCCTATTCCGGTAGTTGATGAGTTATTGGATGAGCTTGCTGGTTCCACCATCTTCTTTAAGCTTGATTTAAGATCAGGTTACCATCAGATTCACATGAAAGAGGAGGATGTTCCTAAGACTGCCTTTAGGACACATGATGCCCACTATGAGTTCTTAGTTATGCCATTTGGCTTAACTAATGCCCCATCTACTTTTTAGGCCCTTATGAATGATGTTTTTAGGCCTTATTTGAGAAGGTTTGTGCTAGTGTTTTTTGATGACATCTTAGTTTTCAGTCCAACCTTAGAGCTTCATCTTCAACACCTTAGATCAGTTTTTGAGCTGTTGCAGCAACACCAATTGTATGCCAAGAGAAGCAAATGTGCCTTTGGCTGTCCAGAGGTAGAGTATTTGAGTCTATTATCTCTGGCAATGGTGTTAGCACTGATCCAAGGAAGATTGCAGCTATGGAGTCCTGGCCAACTCTTGCTTCTGTCAAGGCTTTGAAGGGATTTTTGGGTTTGACTGGTTATTACAGAAAGTTTATTTAGAATTATGGACAGATTGTTGCTCCCTTGACTGCTTTGCTTAAAAAAAATGCCTTTGTGTGGTCTGATGTAGTTGATAAAGCTTTCCAACAACTTAAGTTAGCTGTTGGTAAGCCTCCAGTTCTAGCTCTGCCTGATTTCAGCTAGCCCTTCATAATTGAATGTGATGCGTCAAGGGGTGGCTTAGGGGCTGTTTTGATGTAGAACCAAAGACCAATTGCCTTTCATAGTCAAGTTCTCAAGGGTAAATCTTTGCAATTGTCTACTTATGAAAAGGAGTTGTTAGCATTGGTCACAGCAGTGTATAAATGGAGACCATATCTCTTAGGCAGGCCATTTATTATTAAAACTGATCAACAAACCTTGAAGCATATCCTAGAGTAGAGAATTGCTACCCCTTCTCAACAGAAATGGCTAACTAAATTGTTAGGGTATTTGTTTATGGTGGAATATAAACAAGGGTGTGAGAACAAAGTAGCTGATGCTTTGTCTAGAAGGACTGAGTCAGATCTTGTTCCTGAAGATGCTTCTGTATTTAGCACTTTAGTGCACTCTCCTTGTTTGTGTTTGATTTCTTTTCCAAGTCCTTCTTGGATTGAGGAATTGAAGGCTAGCTACCAATCCTCCACTAAGATGCAGCAGTTATTACACCAACTACAATTTGGTTCAGCTTGTCCTAAGTTCTTTTCCCTGCATAATGGCTTGATTTTGTACAAAGGAAGAGTTTTTTTGGACTCAAACAGTGGGTTGAAGTCTAAGGTGCTTCATTTGGTTCATGACAACCCTTTAGGAGGCCATTCTGGTTTCCTCAAATCTTTCCATAGATTGAAACAAGACTTCTTTTGGGTAGGCATGAAATCAGACTTGAAGTTACATATCAGGGAATGTGGAATCTGCCAGTAAATGAAGCATGAGACTTGCAAACCAGCTGGGTTGTTACAGCCCTTACCCATTCCCACTAGACCTTGGACTACTGTTAGTATGGACTTTGTTAGTGGCTTACCTACTTCCCAGAGGTTAGATACAATCATGGTGGTAGTGGATAGTCTCACTAAGTATGTCCACTCTATTGGGCTGTCTTATCCCTATTCTGCTGCTAAGGGGGCTGCTTTTTTTGCTCAGAATGTTTTGAAGCTACATGGCATGCCAACTTCCATTGTTTCTGACAAGGATCCTGTGTTTACTGCCAAGTTTTGGATTGAGTTGTTCAAACTACAGGGAGCTCAACTTGCCTTGTCTTCAGCTTATCATCCCCAAACTGATGGGCAAAGAGAAGTGGTGAATAGATGTTTGGAACAGTACTTGAGGTCTTTTTCTGCAGATAGGCCTACTGAATGGTCAGATTGGTTGTATCTAGCTGTATTTTGGTTTAACACTAATTATCATTCAGCTACAAAATTAACCCCATATGAGGCTGTGTATGGTTTTCCCCCTCCACGTTTGTTGGATTACATACCAGGAACAACACAAGTGGTAGATGTGGACTCTCTCTTACAATCCAGGTAGCATATCATGTCTTTGCTTAGACAGAATTTGGTGGATGCACAAACTCGTATGAAGCAGCAGTGTGACCTTCATAGGACTAAGAAAGCATTTAATGTGGGTGATTGAGTTTACTTAAGATTACAATCTTATAAGCAACAGTCAATAGCTTACAGAGCTTCTTATAAACTCTCTCCCAGGTTTTTTGGTCCCTTCTAGGTTCTTGAGAAAATTGGAGAGGTTGCCTATAGATTGGATTTACCTGTTGGTTTTGCTATTCACCCAGTATTCCATGTATCTTGCTTGAAAGCTAAGTTAGGACAACACCAGGTAGCTATCTCCTTGTTACCAACAGTGAACTCTCAGGGCATCCTTGCACCTGAACCTGCAGCTGTTCTTCAGACTAGATCTCATAGGCTTCGAAATAGGCTCATCACTCAACACCTAATCCAATGGTAAGGAGGAACTGCAGATGATGCTACTTAGGAGGATTTGCTCTTCCTCCAGCAGCAATTTCCCCACCTTGTGGGCAAGCTGTTCTAAGGGGGAAGGAGTTGTTAAGATGCTGTGTGTGTATGTACTTAGGGTGTGTGTTGTGCTCAATAGCATGATGAGGTGTGCCTGTTGTAGTGATTAAGTGTGCGTGTAGTTGTGCTATGTTTAGTCACGTGCTATGCAGGTGCAAGGTATAAGTGAGTAAGTGACAATTAGTTAATAAGGTGGTTAGAGTTAGTTAAGTGAGTAGTTATGGATTAGAGGATTGGGACTGGTTGTAATTGTATATAACCACAATTGTGGACAAAGAATGGAGTATAGAATGAATTCAGTTTCTTCCTTCAACTTTCTCCCTAATCTTGTTTTGTTTGGAAGTGGTTACCCTTGAAGCTATCCAACACTTCTTCTTTCCCTTTTCCCATTTTCTACAATCTTTTTGATTTACCAAGCTCTTAACACAGAGCCAAGTGGGGGGGGGGGGGGGGCGAGAAGGGGCAAGTGCCCCCCTGGCTCCTCCAAAAATGACTTTTAAATAAACAACAACTTTAACTCTTTTAGGTCTTGCCCCTCCTAACATGAGGAAAGAAAAAGAAAAGAAGCATTCCCACAATAACTAATCTGTACCATTGACATAAGAAAAAGCCAAAAACCTATACTACTTAATCAATAAGCCTAGCACCTAAGAACAAGACACCAACCCTCATTTCCTTAAAGCCATTGTCACCCATGATTTTACCACACCACACTATTCCTGCTACCCTTTTATATTTTCTCCCCAATCTTTTTTTTTTTTTTCTTTCAAACCAGTCACAACAACTTAATCAATGGGCCCCATATTAATATTATACATAATATAATATAATAATAATAAGTAATTATAGAGATACAACAAAATGTTATAACAATAATAGTTGTTTACAGTTATTTATTATTAATATTGATTAATTTTCTTTAGGCTATTTATATATATATATATATTGTCTTTTAATTTCCCCCCCCCCCTAAACTGAAATCTTGACTCCGCCACTGGTTGCAATCGACTAGTCTCTTCTTCATAGTAGATGCTGTATTTTTAACCATTTTGGATTGTGTGGATTTTGTAAATGTCACTAGTTTTCGGCTTGTGTTTCAAAAAATAAATAATAAAATCTAAGTACCCAAAAGATTCCTTGCGTAAAAGACACTGCAGAACAATATTTCAAAAAGGTCTATTGGTAGTTAGCACAACTTTTTAAATTACAAAATTTCAGCTTACTTTTTACAAAAAAAGAAAATAATAATAATAATAATAATCTAGCTTACATAATCACCTTTTGTTAGACATTAACAACAATGTCTTAAGTTCATAGATAGAAATTTTTAGAAATAATCATTGCTTGAATCTAAAAAGTCTAAAATTTCTTTGTCATCTTCTAGGTTTGTAATTTCGTCAATGGACTTGATGGCTCGCTCTTGTGCCTTCCGCTTTAAACAGTTGTTGATGCTCATTTTTGGGAGCCCAACAGAAAGGAGAGGCTCAGTAACACAAGCAGAAAAGAGTTAGAAAATGGATAGAAAAACCATTAAGCCTAGGCGGTAGGAATAATGGATTGCAGGCTCATAAAGCAAGCAAATGGGCCTTGAACGGTAAATGGGCCTAAAAGGGCCCGGAAAGAGAGAAATAGCAAACCCATGGGCAGAAATGGATGTAGAAAAAGTGAGAATGGGCCACGCTTGCAACGGCAGGCCCAAAGTAATATAAGTAAAGACAGTAAGGGGTAATAGAGGATCTGTAAGCCCCATGGATAAAGTATGAAGTAGTTAGGCCGAGGAAGCCCAATGAATTGATAAAAGCCCATGGGAAGCACAGAACTAGTAAGGGCCGAGGACGCCCCGAGAAAGTAAATGGGCCAAGGCTGCCCAAAAGGAAGTAGACGGGACATGGGACCTGCAAATAATGCGATGAAAGGGCCCAATGGGTTTATTGGGCCATCAGAAAAGGAAGCAAACAGCAAGCTCAAAGAAGCCCAGTGGTTTTGGGTCAAATAACTTTGTAGCAGGAGTGGTAGAATAATGTGGCAGGAGATAACGGCGAAGCCTCAAGAGTAAAACACGGAAAGATGAAAATGAGATGAAGCCACAATCGGGCAAAGCCCAGTCCCAAGAAAGAAAGCCATAAAATGTGCGAAGCCCACAACATTAGAAGCTAGGAGTGAGCGGCAGAATGGGCAGACGGACCTTCAGACTGTGGCGAACACATGAGCAACAGACAAATTTTTTGGACAAACATGGAGGTAAGGTACGCGCAAGGCCCAGACATCGCCAGCCTGTACCCAGCCAATACAGGAAGTGGTGGGTCATGGGTCAGAAGTAAGAGGGCATGGTCTAGCGGTAGGGAGAGGGAAAAGCCTATTTTAAGGTTCTTGCTCAGGCTCTTTTGGGGGGAATGTCTTGCTGGGATGACATGCCGCCCAAAAGAAGCAAGGCTGAGTTGGAATCACTAGGTGCATGCCATGAGGGACAGAGAGAGAGAAAAAAGGAGCACCCACGCCGTGGCAGGTAAGAATGCCACGGTAAGCAAACAGACAGAATAGTACTTCTTCGCCTGGTGTTGTGGAGTGGCTCTGGCCGGGTACTTAACCGATTAGTAATGGTCGGCAAGGACACACACACCAGACAAAGACGATTAAGGGCTAAAATAGTAAAAGCCAGCCGCGACAGGCACTATATAAGGACGTTCACTGTGCACAAAACAGGGGAACGAGAAGGGTGGCCTAAAATAGAGAAAATCACAATAACTAAGAAAAAGAAAACAAAAGAAGAAAAGAACTAGAGAATAGAGAGAAGAAGAGAAAAAATAGAGAGAACAGAGTGGCAAGCATGCACCAAATATGTTGATCCCTCTCTCCCTCTCAAACCCATGCTCTCTGCCATTAGTAAACGAACATCCCTGGGCTCAGGTCATTTAGGACCGCTCTCTCAAAGCAATTAATTTCTCCCCTGGAGAGAGATTACTCACATTGAGGAAACGCTCTCCTTCTTGGCTCAGACCCCGTAGAACACCTCAGCAAACTGATATTCATTTTTCAATAAGCTCATTATTATTTTCCCTGCATTCATTTCTGTTGTCGTTTCACTAAAATATGTGTTTCTTGCAAATGATTCGTTGTTTATTTCTGTCTATATGAGTGAACGAATCTCTGTGTCATCTCTGTTATATTTACCTGTAGTAATCATTTTTAGCAGCTCGGCCTGCCATAGGCATATAATCTAAATCACAGTAAAAATAAGGCGTGGCTTGCGCACAAGCCAGACCAAGGTGATTGCAATTGGGCCGATCCCAACTCCCTGACCCAGAATACTTTGGGCCTAGCATGGTAGGGAGCAATCCAGCCCAACCTTGCACAAAAAGCCCACCACAACAGTATAATCACATTTGCATTTGATTGTTCTCTCTTTCAAGGTGATCAAGTACCTATGTAGATTCATCTCTAGGTAACTTTGCAATGAACTAGATATTATGAATATCAAGTTCTAAATTACATGCAACTTGATTTTGAAAATATTGAATTCCACATGATATTTTTTTTATTGAGAAAAGCCACATCACTGCCTACCACCATGGCAAGTTACTCATGTGGAACTCAATTTTCATAATATTGAGTTCCAAAAGGGTGGTATTCTACTACATAGTTTGAAAATAGTGGCATTTGGCTAAATATTTTTAAAATAAGTGGTATTTAGCCATTTTGTCCATGTACAGGATACAAATTCTCTCTCCCTAAATTATTGAATTATAAGGGGAAATTTTTTATTAAAAAAAATCACTTCTGCAATAAATGACAGAGACTTGGCAAAACGGGTTAGATTCTTTAAGCCAACCTGAACCCAACATTTTTTATCCAAATAAAAAATGGGTTGATCCATGACCCGACCCTTTTTTGCAGGTCAACCCGACTAACTAGTGTCTTCGTCCGTTTTTAAATACTTTTTAAAAAAAAAAATTTAAGACATGGTTTACTTGTTTGTTATGGGTTTACATTGTACAACCCAAACTCAATTGACAAATATAATGCACATGACTTTTTTTTCCCTAAAAAACATTAAATTTTGAAATTTTTTTTTTTGTGGATGACACCATTAAAAAAGAAAAAGAAAAAACATCTATTTATATTTAATATCATTCAAATACATTAGTCTCAAGAAAACAATTGAGATTTTATCTGGTTGCATGCAAACGAATTGATGATTACATACAATAAGTAAAGATTGAGACATTCTTCTTGCTTGAATAACAAGATAAGTAAAGATTTTAGATATCAAATAACAAAGTATTTATCAAGAAAATATGGTTGTAGTGGACTTTAAAACAGATATTTGAAGTTATAGACATATATGAGAAGTATTTATAAGTGTGTAAGGGTATAACTGAAGTATATCAATGAAATTGGCTTAAATTAGGAATGATTAGGCTTATTTTTTATCTGTCTACAGCCAAAATAAAATAATATTTTTCTGGAGTGTATATTGCCTAACAATAATATAACATTTATAAAAGAGACCATATATAAATAAGTAAACAATCAAAATTTGATGTATATTCCCAAATTGAAATAGAGTGTAAACCATAGTGCATCAAAAATTAAACACAATTTTTAGATCATTTTTCAAGATATTAGATTATGATATTAGTTTTCAAGATTTTAAAAAAAAATTATATGTTTTTATTCTTAGTCAAATTAGCTATTTAATTGGACATTTGTAATTTTGTTTTATATTTTGGGATGTTAATATTGTACAATAGTGAAACTTGTGTGTTTGTTCTAATTAGATTTTCAAATGGTAGACTATACACCTTTTTGTATGTGCTATTTATTTTTATCAGAAATGTTGAGATTTGTATAATTTTATAATTATTGAATAAGTATTAATTTGTTGAGCTCAGGTGTTTGCTGACTTCAAGGAATTATGCAGATGGATATTGGAATATGGGAACTCACCTGAACTCTTTGCTATACAAGTATGGCGCATTTGGCACCAGAGGAACCAATCACGCCTACAGCAACCTTGCTGCCTCAAAGAGGACCTGAAACATGAAGCTCTAGCACGCTGGGATGAGATTAGAGCTAGCAATCCACGGCCAAACCAGGTCAGAGCTCAACCAAAGCCAAAATGGATAGCACCACCACCAAATACATACAAGATAAATTATGATGGAGTGGTTTCAGATGAGGAAAACAAAGCAGGGGTTGGAGTAATAATTAGGGACTGTAATGGAGAGGTAATTGCATCCTTAATTCAACAATTGGAGCAAGCATATCAGCCCGTGGAAGTGGAGGCAATTGCTGCATGTAGAGCAGTGGAGTTTGGTAGCGAATTGGGAGTGGGCTGTGCTATTGTGGAGGGTGATTCAGAGGTGATTGTAAAGGCTTTGAGGAACAAGAATAATGGTTTAGTTTCTTTTGCACCTTTGATAAATGATATCTCCTTATTTTCAAGTTTGTATTCAGAATTGTCATACTCTCACATTAGGAGAGATGGCAACAAAGTTGCTCATAGCTTAGCTAAGCTAGCTTTGATCACACCAGATTGTACCGTGTGGATGGAGGATGTCCCATCTCACAACTTATGTCTTGTTCAGGCTGATTTGGCCGCGCTTTAATTTTACTTAATAAATTGACTTCTTTCTCAAAAAAAATTTGTTGAGCTCAGCTCTTGGACGGTGAATTTAAAGTTATACATTTCTTTTTTTTATTTGATAGAAAAAATAATGCATTTTATACTAAATAATTTACTACTCATCATATGACCTAGACAAATACATCATTTTTTTAAGAATAAAAAATTTCATGAGGAAAAACACCGATTGACCCGACCCTATCAAAGCTCTAACGAGCATATCTGGTGCGGTTTTTTTGATGGAATTGGAAACATTAAAATCATTATCAGATTTCTTTCTCAAAAAAAAAAAAAAATATCAGATGTAGGGCGCAAGTGAAATCTTAAATGAAAACACTGTTACAATTTCTTTTTTTTTTTTTTTCCTACATACAAATGTACAACTCTCTCTCTCTCTCTTATTATTAGTCTCTCTATCATTGGTATCAACGAAGAGCTCGTTCCAATTTTATCGGATGTCCCCGAAGGGACAACGAAGAGCTGGAATGGTAGTACTAGTAATACTAATAGTGCAGTGTAACTAATAATAGTACCACTAATTAGAATTATCTATCGAATCTAAAACTCTTTCAGAACTGTGAAGAAATGGAACCGGACGGCAAAGAAGTGGTGCTCATCACGGGGTGTTCGGCTGGAGGTATAGGCCACGCGCTGGCACGCGCGTTCGCCGCCAAAAACTGCCAAGTCGTGGCAACGAGCAGGTCCAAGGTTTCGATGGCAGACTTAGAGCAGGATCCTAGGTTCTTCCTGCAAGAACTGGATGTCCTGTCCCACGACAGCGTGCAACGCGTGGTGTCCACTGTCGTGGAGAAGTACGGTCACATAGATGTGTTGGTGAACAACGCTGGGGTCCAATGTGTAGGCCCTCTTGCTGAGATTCCTCTCTCTGCTCTCCAACGAACTTTTGATACCAATGTCTATGGTAACATACTGAACTGACTTATCAGCCTAATTTTTGTTAATTATTGTTGGATAAATTATGGTAAAGATATATATATATATATATATATATATTTTTATTTATTGATTTAAATGAATTAGTATGGATTATGATTAGTTAGATTAGTTTTGTTTAGGATGATTTTTTTTTTTTGATAAATTTTATAGGTACAATGGGGAAGGGTGGATTCGAATGTAGACGGCTGTGTTGAAAACATTAGGAGGTCTAGTTGAACTACGACTCTTGGCAGTTTTCGAATGAATTGTGATTAGTTTTATTGATAGATTATAAGAATTTAGTATTTAAATTTTATCTAATACCAAGTCTATTTTGTATAGCTAGACTAACTTGTAGGTATACACTCTCTTGAATTAGTAATTTTTATCAAAATTTGGAGGCTTGGTAATGGTGCCTTCAAAGCAACTAATAAAAAATTGTGCACATAACATATGCTTTACTAAACATTCTTCTGCTAACCTTTTATTTTGTATTTTTTGAAACTTCTTTTAAGATGTGCTTAATCTGTGTTTTTGGTTTTCGTTACTGCCATGTTGTAATTGTGATGGTTATTTCTCAAAATTCACTGAGCTTTAGCTTTGGGACAATTGAGAATGGTATTAAAACAGTGGTTGTGACTTGTGAGTTTGAACCCTGCATTCTACACTACCTCTCATTTAACCACTTATTAATACCGGGAGTCTGGGTCCACATGTGAGTGAGGGTGTTAGAACAATGGTTAAGTGATTAAATTCACTATTGCCTATAAGTTTAAGCTTTTTGGGCAATATGTAATTTATTATTGCTATATGCTACTGTTTTAAAGGTTAATTTGAATGGGCATTTCTTCACTTATTACAGATTACCCTGCCTGAGGTCAGCTTGTTTTTCCTTACTGCAATTCTTTTTTTCAATGTTTCACACACGTGTTTTGTTTTGTTACCTCTCGGTAGTGATTGATAGCAGTTAAAAGTTCTTGCTGCTATAATAGAAGGAAAAAGATATGGCATTCAGAATTTTTCTTTGGAACTTTGACAAACTTGGAAATCTCAAAATATTGGGGTACTTGCTATTTGAAATTTGATAGCAATATCTAGAAGGAACAAATTTGAAAAGAAATGAGTTTTATGTCCTTTAGGGAGAAAACTGTGATTTTTTTAAAACTTAATGAAGCAATATCTAGAAACAGGTTCATTTGTAATACTTTTTATAGGAAATGTTAGTACTGAATATCAAAATGGTGCTAAACAACAATAGTAGACCCTAAAATAGATGCCCATCTTGATGCAGGCTGGTTGGGGTTGCTGTTTATGCTTAGAAATGAAATGAGAATGAGGCAAGCTTATAGGTGGATAATACCATTGCATAGAGAGAACACTGAAAATAGCACTCAAGGCTAAGTAAATGTCATTCAATCCAAATCTGTGTAACAAGTCATGCAGCAAATTACTTGCATTGCAATAAGTAGTTTGATTGGCTCGAACGTCGCTTATTTCTGATTAGTTCCTACGGAGCTAACTAACTAAGGCACTAACTAGTTAGTTACAAACTAATCTCATTGGCTGCTGCATTAACAGACAGCTAGAAACAATGTGATTGGCTGCAGCTTAACTAACTGGCAGCCTAACTACTTCTATTACAACAAGTTGCTTTCAAAACCACTAAGCCTACTTCTAAAGCTTTCAACTACCCTGACATGAGGCTTCACCTTGAACTAAGCCACTGCACCAAGCCCTAGCCCAGCTGCTGAAATCACTAGCTGGTTTATTACCTGCTGCTGCACTGGATTATGCCTGCTGTTACCGCACTCAGTTGTTGCTGCAACATTCCAAATTACTACACAGCCAACTACTCACAAAGGCATTTAGCTATGTAGATGCTCCTGCATCACATCTACTTGGTATCTGATGTATCTACTTGGTATCTGATGTAGAATGAGTTTTTCAGAGGCCACATCACTTATGTTTATGCTGCGTCAGCACACTGATACTTTGCTAGTATCAATTCTTTAGTTCACCCAATGAAGAATTTGCAGGCCTCACTCAACGCTATTCTTTGTGATGGTTCAATTGGTAACTGCATGACAGCATTACAGTTAGACGATAAATGTATCATTAATCAGCATTGATACACTCCTTTGTATGTGTATATATGTATAAACACACAAGTTAATAAATTCTTCTTGAATTTTTTTTTTTTTTTGATAAATTCACTATTGGGTTAATTATCTCCTTAAATCAATAGCTATTTCATCTATTAGCTTAAAAGTTTTTTGCACTTTAAAAATTATGTAGTTTGTCACGCACATACAAGTATATTTACATATAGCTACTTATCAAAAAAAAAAAAAAAATATTTACATATAGTTGAAAGAACTGAAGGATCAAACTTTCTACTTTCTTGTTTTTTAAGGAGGGATCTCTTGCTGGCCTTTCCATTTAAAATTACATTTCAAAATTCCTCCCAATATTTGCCATTTGGAAACACAGATCTTCACTAAGGTTGAACTTTTCCCTCAAATTCCAAGCCATGCAATAGGACTTGTGTAAACTTCAAAACTAATACTCTACTGAAAAAGCATTGCCTCTCTGAATGATAGGATCTATTATTGCAGGATTTGTGTTGCTCAATCTTCATTACAAAGAAATTGAACAGAAAATGGTCAGGTTACATCCTGTGAATAGATTGACCATATCCTCAAAAACTTCTAAACATCACTGCATTATTGACTCAGTAAACACATTGAAGTGATGCAAAATACAAATTACATCATTTGCAATATGCAATGTTTCTAATTATTTCTCATATGTTTGGCTTTGGATATGAAGCTTGAGTTTTCTTTACATCATACATGGTAACACATGGTGCTGCCTCTGATAAGTTGGCCTTGTAACAACCATATGTCTAAGGCAATGCTACAAGATTGATCTTTGTATTTGAATCTGTCTATGTCTAAATTATCTGTTTTTTAATCTGACCCTCACAGTAGATTTGATATGTTCTTCTATTTTCTTCCTGTAATATCTCTTGGTTCTTTGTTTTCTTTGATTACATTTCCTAAAACAATGAATAATAATATTCATTTATAATGTCATACTCTAAAATAGGTCCCATGCGGTTGGTTCAAGCTGTTGTACCTCACATGGCATCCAGGAGAAAGGGAAAGATTGTCAATGTTGGAAGTATTGCTGCTCTGGCTCCGGGACCATGGGCTGGTGTATATACTGCATCCAAAGCCGCTCTTCATGCATTGACTGATTCATTGAGGTTTGTACACAACCTGCATACATCTTAATGCTGGGTTATATCTGCATAAAAACAATGATTGTCACATAGATATTTTTAGTAGTGCCAATTATTTATGCTATTAGGCATAAATATAGCTGTGCAAAGCTGTTGACAATAACTGTCTGACCAAACGAAGAATTGCTGTTTAACAAAAGAAAATCTTGGAATCGTCATGAAGAAACAAAAGAAGGCCTTCTCTAGCATAAAACCGTGTATGACTTTTCCAAGTTAAACTTGTATGATTACATTTAAGAATAAACACAATTTAGGGTAACTTTATCTAAACCTAAGAATGGGAACAGCATAGTTTTTAATTCATAAGATAGTCATCTCCTAGCCACAGCTTTTATGACTTCCACTTTCTTTAAGCCAGGCCAATGGGTAATTGAAATCTGCCTTTGTAGTAGGAATATTGGTGGATCCTTTGTTATTTGATGATCGCTTAACGCTTAAATTCTCAATTAATATTCTATATACTCTCCATGTAAACATGCAGATTGGAACTAAGACATTTTGGGATCGATGTTATCAATGTTGCCCCGGGAGCTATTAGGTCAAACATAGGAAATGCTGTCATAGCTAACTACAGCCAAATGCCTGAGTGGAAGTTGTACAAGCCTTTTGAAGCCGCCATCCGAGCCAGGGCCCATTTTTCACAAGGAACTAAGTCAACCCCTTCGGAGGAGTTCGCAAAGAAGACTGTGGATGCAGTGCTGAAGAAGAATCCTCCGGCCTGGTTCTCCTCTGGTCATTTCTCCACCACAATGGCAGTCATGTACCATCTGCCCCTCTTTATTAGAGATTTTATAATTAAGATAGCAATGAAAGGTTGAGTTTTACCTCTTTGGTTTCCTATATTGATTTTGGTCGTATGTTGTACATTAACTTCTTGTTGTGTGTTCTGTTTTTTCTTTACGTGCCTTCTTTTGTATACGGCCTGTGTACTGGGGATGCACTATTTTTGGTTTGAATGAATTTATTCACTCATAAGGAAAAAGAAAAAAGAAAAAAGAAAAAGATCATGTGTATCTGGTAGCCCCCAAATGCTAAAAACATGCACACCAATCCTAGTATTCCATCATGATGATGCCTTAGGTGCATATAGTACTTTGTTCATTCACAATACAAGAGAGAGAGAGAGAGAGAGAGAGAGAGAGTTGGAATAACTTGCTGTTTTTATCTCCTGAGTTATATGTAATCTTTGACTTCAATGGATGATGACTTCTCGTTGTTCTCGATGTTGCATTGTTGACAATTGGAAGATCCTTTTAGAGAAAAGTTGAGTCAGGATAGATGGTAAAAGTTGGGCAAACAGAAAATTGACAGAAGTGTCTCATTATAAACACGGTTGAGGCAAGACTATTACACATGATACATGCAGGTCTGACCCACATGTATGATCCTGTACA
Organism: Lithocarpus polystachyus; assembly: GCA_033629205.1. Lineage (NCBI taxonomy): Eukaryota > Viridiplantae > Streptophyta > Magnoliopsida > Fagales > Fagaceae > Lithocarpus > Lithocarpus polystachyus. Next base: position 40,411,390 of record CM066167.1, read on the forward strand.
AAAATTTAGTTAAAACGTAATGTTTTGATACATTCAGTATGTCGTTTTGAACAATGCCTTGATATATTACAAGTTGGGAGAGAGCATCTCCAAGCCTAATATGTGCCGTCAAATACATCAATAATGGGCAATTAAACAATGTAAAAATACATTAATCTAATCTCTTTATTATCCCAATATTCTGATCAGATTTGTAACTTTCATAAGTTAAAAAGATTAAAGGAAAATTACACCAACCTCCCTCAAGGTGTAAGAAAATGAGAGCGACCCCTAATTTAATTTTGCACAAATATCTCCCCAAAGTCCCCCTTCTTTTGAAGGCAGGGGAATCCATTTCCTTCTTGTATTAAATATTATGATTGATTTGCAGTTCAAGGGCACTCTTCCTAATCTTTACCTAATTAAGCATTCATAATGTTTGGGTAAATAAGGTGAATTAGATATCTATATCTAAAGGGTTAGATAGAAGTTTCATCTATAAGCCAAATGCAAATTAGGAAAGTGATCTCTTAATCAAACTCAAAATAAGTATTTCATTGTATTGTAATGTTTATCACAAATCAAGGAGAATTTCATTTCTGAAAGACTTCGGGGTCATTGTCATTTCTAACCTCAAAGGAAGTGAGTAAAATTTTTCAATAATTAAATTATTTACTAGAATAATCAATTCTAACTAATTTTCCTCACATTTGATTTACTAAACAAGAACTATTAAATAGTATATATCTAACAAACTTAACCTATGAAGATATACCTGAGCTTGCCGACACTTAATTAAGAAAATAACATCCTAATCTCCCTCCAAAAGTTGAAAATTTATCTAAACTCTTAACATATCAATATTGCATACACAGAACAACAACAACAACAACAACAACACCTCAATATAGAGGAGAAGTTAAGTTCATACCTTCTTTGACAATTTGGGCCTTCTCTTCAAGGACGTCGTTTTCATCAATCACAAAATGATTTCAACAATAGTTATTAGTCACCTAGGTAATCTTGAATATCCAGGCTTGTCACACCAATTCTTTTAAATAACAAATAAGCCCCTGGTATAGACAACACAAATTGAATAGTTATACTTTTTAGAGTGAAATGTCAGATCCATGGGTATTAGTGCGTTAGTTCTATTAGATAAGGAGTTATCACAATACTATTTTGAGAAAATACTAGTACCAAGCTTGAAACAAACAAGTAGTATAAGTGGATGAGAAATTACAGATGTCACCTTCTAATATAAGGCAAACTGAAAATACAGTACCAACTAGCCCAAACAACAATATTGTGGTGAAATTCTTGAAAATTTTGCTTTTTCTTGGCCTGAAAACAGGAAACAAATGAAGAACCCATATCAGTATCAGTATGATGCAACATTCAGTACATGATTCAGTCAGAGGACATTACATTTTCATAGAAATAGCATATAAGAAGCATCAAAATTAAGCAGGTAATGAATTTCACAAATATCAAGACTGATAAATCTAAATTCAATACGATTCAATTATTTGTTCATAATTCACATCATCATGTAACACCTTTCTTGCTGCATTACTTTGGCTAGCTTGGAATCAACATTGAAATTGGTATTGCAGGGTTTACATTCAACTCTACATTGGATACCGTTTGATCTCTACTAAATTTATACAGGGAGAGACTAAGAAGAGAGGAGAGACAACAGTGCCTTCAAGAGAGAGAGAGAGAGAGAGAGAGAAACATATTAGTTCATTTGGAACTCGAGAGTCTCAGAGACTCGAGTTCCATAGGGAAAAACATCGATTGATTTTTTTTTAAGTTCTCAGTGGAACTTAAGTTTCGGAGACTTGAGTTCCAAAGGATGCTACTTAACTAATATGTTTCATTTTCGACCACACTAATATGTTTGCAAAATCAACACAATTGTCAAAAAAAAAAACCCTCTTTAAAAAAAAAAAATCACCCGGAACAACTTTCTATAGGACTTGAGTTTACTAATGTCGAGTTCCGCCTTAGGCTAGGCTTTTCATATGTCACTGAGTTGTTTATACAGTTTGAATTTGGCTAAAAATGAATATATTCCTTTTTATTTAATAAGTAAGTTCAAACCTAAAAGTTTAGGCTCAATTATCAAACAATATGAACTTAATCATAATTGTGTGGGTTGTGAACTTGAGTTTAGCTTGTGTAAATTTGTAATAATGCATGTGTAACTCCTACTTTCCTATGTAACTCCTATTTTAATGGACAAGTAATTTTTTTTTTTTTCTGAGTAAATGGACAAGTAAAAATTAATTGTACAAGAAAACATGTCGAGAAACACCTTAAGAAAACTTTAATTGAGAGGTTAATATAACAAATAAATACACCGATTGACCCAAAAGTTTGTCTAGCTATGGGTTTGGTTTGGGGTTAATTGTGTTATATTAACCACTCACCTGTGTTAGAATCTAATTTCCTCTCTCAAAGTGTGTTTGTTTCTAAAAATTAAAAAAAGAAAAAATATCAAAAATCACTCACACTTATCATTACCCTTTTAATTATTATCTAACATGGGCATTACTAACCATACCACTAACACATCAGTACTTCAATAAAAAGTGTTGCCTGTCTTTTGTATTGCTGCAGGCATAGTTGTGCTCTTATTTTGATTATATAGAAACAACCTGTCCAAATCTTATTCTAATTGGACGACAAAAATGCTTGACAACTTCCAAATAGTTTCAGAGCCTGAGGATGCCTGGACTTCTCACATGTATATTGCACGAGTCCACTACTTGTTTACACAGTTTTGCAAATTCCTAAAAAGCTATCAACCCAACTGAATGTAAGGTAAGATTATAATTCGTTTGCACACAAACAACAAACTAAAGTTTTGCATTAATATCATACTGTACTTCTATTGCTGGTAGTAACTACTAACAGCAATTTCCTTTTCATCAACAAAACACCAAACAGAACCATATGGAGACTCGAGTCATATATTTCACAACAAAATATGTTCGCTTATGTCCCACGGATATGGTAATTTCATGCCATTTCCTAGTGAATTATACATGGATCATTTCTAGGTCTCATTGTCCAAAAGTAAACAGAACCTACAAGTGACGTGATTACAACTGCCGACTTCCTTGCTATTAGCCTTTGCATCATGGAACACTAGGAAGCATGGCTACCAACCAGGACAACCTCTTCTCACTTTTTGTCGTTATGAATGTTTTTCTCCAGGTTGGGTGCTGAAACAACTCACAAGCAACACTATAAGTACTGCAATCAACATCTTGCATACCATTTAGTATAGCAACACAATGACTTTCAGAATATGGGTCATTAGTTTGAGGTGTTGCAGTTCCATTTGATTTCAAGACAGAATTAATCTCCCTTGAATTCTCAGTTCCCTTGTGATATTTCTTGTTGGGTCCTGAACCCAAAAGCTGTGCTGACTGGCGCTTGTTGCATCCATGTAAAACGATGTCATTGACATTCTCCCTTGAGCGTGCAAGATAGTTTCTTCCAGACCTATCTCCACCAATTACAATGGCTTGCTTTCCAGTGACCATTGGCTTTGTAAATATTTTGCATAGCTCTTCATAAATAGGACACCCCCATTTCCTGTATGGCGCAATCTCAGGATGCACCTATAAGTTTCACAAGTTGAAATTTTGGAATACAGTTAAAATTAGATGTAAAAGAATGTGTGAGTGTGTGTGTGTGTGAAGAGAGAGAGAGAGAGAGAGAGAGAGAGAGAGAAGAAAATATGTACCTGAACATATTCTTTCCACGCAAGATCATCAACATCCATCATCTTCCAACGATAATTCCAACCAAAGTTGCCAGGGTTATACAAAGGTTTTACAATGCAATATCGTTTTCTTAAAACAGCTAGGCGTTTTTTCAATTCAATCTTATCGTAATTTAGACCCGTTTGCTGATTAAATTTTTTGCATACATGGTCCCATGCCTCCTCATTAAAGTCACTGACACACACGTCTGGATGGTAGTTCATTTCTTCAATCAGCAATTCTACGAATATCTTCTCCAGGTGCGGTGACCAGTTTGGACTGGACCAAACATCCTCTGATTGCTCTTGATTTGTCTGATTATCAATCTAGAACATGAAAGATTTTGCCCACATTTAGGTATAAAAAAGACTAACTTTCTACCAAATTCCATCTTTGATATTCATAACCAGCATTGTAATTAAACTGGCCAGCAAAAGGATGAAACAAATACAATCCCTTAATTCTTGCATGTGCAATTCAAACGTGTGCTATTGACAAATTGTATTACATTATGAAGTAAAATTTGAATGCAAGATACCATTTTGGTTAACAGAGTAAAGATGGACACTTTTGAGCATTTCTTTTACCTGTAAGCCTACCATAAGGCACCATCACTTGAAAAGTTCATATTCACCGATGTCATGTATGAATCTATGATATATGCAGAACCATAATACATCTGACACAGAACCCGTCACAAAACCAATAATGATATGTACTGCCAAATACTAATATCAGAGTCAAACAAGGGAACCACTTTTTTGCAATAATCCAAGCAACAAAATCAACAAAAGTGATCAATAAAAAAAATGACAAAAAGCAAACCCCATCAACCTTGTCCTCCAATCTCTGAATTTGGCAACGCAAGTCTTGGTGATCTTTCTTATTCTTGGCGAGAATGCAATTGTTGGAGTCCTCGACTGACTGAAAGTAGAGGCGACTGACATTTTTTGCTGAACATTTTTGCATGCACACAGGGCAACTATATCTCCTCCTTCGCAAGCAGTGCTTGAACCACTGTTGTAAACTATGGATTCAAGCACGCACACACCAGAATAAATAAAAAAACATCAATTCCATATTCTGACTTTTCATTTTTCAACTCATGCATTTATAGATATAATATGATACATACATAAATATTATATTCAATGAGAGAGAGAGAGAGAGAGAGTGAGTGACCATGGCTCGTGGAAGACATGACCGCAGATGGAGATGGCTTGGAGATCTTGAGCAAGGGGCTTGAGATCTTCGAAGCAAATCGAGCAAATGGTCTTGACAATGCTCTTGCCACCCACCATATCTCTCTCATTTTTTATGGTGACCATATTTCTCTCTGTGCTTTGCGTAAATTTTTTTTTTTTTTTTTTCACAGCTTTCTGTGACTTCTGTCTCATATATATATTTTACTCGGTGGGGGGTGGGTAATGGAGCGAACAGTTGAAGTGGTAGCGGGAACAAAGTGGGAAAATCCAACAATTTTACCCTTTTTGGCTCCAAAGTATAAGGATGTGCAGTAAATCACATTGTTATTATTATTATTATTATTATTATTATTATTATTTACACTTATTTTCATTTCCTCCAAAAACAATGATTTATTTATAGACAAAATCTTAGAATAAGCAATATGGGTTGAAAGTTAGTACACTTCTGACTTTTCATGGTTGGCTGAATCACCTTAATCAATTAAATAATAATAATAATAATAATAAATAACCATAGTAAAACCAACATACATCATCTTCTTAAAATAAAATTAAAAAAAAAAAGAAAACATACATCATGCAATGTGTCCTTCTCCCAAGTACGGTTTGGATTGCATCTTCACAAGATTTTCCATCTTTTGCACTTTTTCTATCATCTCAAGCAAACATAGCTTAAAGTTAATACAATATTATTACTTCTTCATTTTTTTGCTATGTAATTTTTGTATGAATAAAATCATGTCATTATTCATAATATTTTTTTTCATCAATTTTTTTTTATAAATAATGACATGATCTTATTTAGGGCGATAAATATGACGAGTCGAGTATTAAAAGTTTAAGTTTGTTCATTTAATTTTTTTTTTCAAAAACGAGTCGAGTTCGTGCTCATCACCAATCAAGATTTTATATTCGAGCTTGGTTTATTTTCTTATCAAGCAAGCTCGAACTTATTCATGAGCTACTTAATTAATTTATTCTTTTTCTATATATTATGAAACTATGACTAAAATGTTTTACTTTTTCACAATTTTATTAATTTTTACCACGAATTGACTAATTATATCATCAATAAGATACAAATATAATAAATTTTATTATATAAACCTATTACAAACTTGTATAATCCAATTTCAAATCTATATAAATGTATTTTTAGACAAGTATACATATAACTATATATAATATTATATATAGTTAAATCAAGTTTTCATGTTCACGAGCTTGTTTACAAATGCATTATTATATTTGAGCTTGACTTGTTTAATAATCAAGCCTATACTTAACACTTGAACTTGACTTAGTTTCTAAACAAATGAATGTAAATAAGATAAAGAGTAAATTGTAAATTACACCCATCAAGTTTGGGAATATTTGGATTTTCCACATTGAAATTTCGAAATTTAGAATTTACACACTGAAGTTTATAAGTGTTTGGATTTTATACCTTAGCGTTTCAAAATTTGGATTTTATCTCTTAAAGTTTGGGAGTGTTTCGATTTTACTTCTCTAAATTTTAAAATTTTAGGATATAAATTTTAAACAGCCCCAAATTTTAAAGAGTAAAATCCAAATACTCCTAAAATTTAGGGGGTTAAAATCTAAATTCTAAAATGTTAGAGTTTAAAATTCAAACACTCCTAAATTTTAGGAGATAAAGTCCAAATTTTGAAGTTTTAGGGTGTAAAATTCAAACATCTCCAAACTTTAGGGGTGCAATTTACAATTTATCCTAAGAAAAACGTCTAAAGTCCAAATCTCCCCTCTAATTATTTTTTTTTTTTAAGTTTGTTTAACGGGTGCCTTAGAATATTTGTTAATGGAGCATTTTAAAAATATTTTGAACGGTTTTTATGAAAACGTAAAAAATTGTTCAAAATTAGTTATATTTTTCTTTTTCCATAAAAAAAAACACTTCTAAAAATATTTAATAAATCAATATCTATTAACTTTAATAATATAAAAATAAAATAAAAAAGATTTTGCAATCCCGCGCATTCGCTTCCCGCTACTATAAATCATAAATGGCTCTAATTAGTAATTATTTATTAGCTCTCAAAATATAAAGTTACAAAACTAGTCTTTGGCTTAGGCTTAACAACAAACCCTGTGTTTCTCTGTCAGGGGTTTGCTCTTCGAATTTCCAAAGATGCCTGAGAGAATGTCAAGAAAGAAAGGCAAGCGTGGCTCCGATTCTGAAAGGGTGAGTTTGTCACTTATGGCTCCCACCACAACCATGTCCTATTTATAACTTAAAAACATGCTTGTTAGATAGATATATATAATTTCATTCACTTTTTATTTTTTCCAAATCTTGTTTATGTGATTTACATGGTGATCATTATGATTCTCTAATCTGCCTTTTGATTCTGGTGTACTATGTGTTTGATTTATACTATGCTTATAAGATAACCCAGTTGTTTGGATATTTGGCCTCTTAAGCAAGCAATCTAGTTAAACCTTTGACCACACTAAGTTATCTTGTTGCACTGCTTCGACCATGACACTTATAAACCTAGAATTATGATTTCAAGCAATCTAATCTGCGATAGGCATTTATGTAGTTTGAATTTTACTAGGCAATGCATGTGATATTTGGTTTTGCAATAGATGTACATATATGACATCAACGAATATCAAATGTTGTCTATTCTGTACCGTTCCGGTCTGTTTTGTTCTGGTTGGGAGAATTTTGTTCCAGCTATCTAACCGGTACAAAATTACTACAAATCGCCCCTATCCCACCTCAGTCTAAATTCTGGCCAATTCCGTTCCATTGCCCATTTCGGATCATTCCACTAAATTTAGGCTATTATGTAAACAAAGATTTTTAAATCGTTGATGTCATATTATTTGATTTTGAATTGATAATTTGATATGGTAGAACCCTATGTGATGAAGACTTTTATATATATAGTGGTAATTTGGAATGGTATGCTAGAATAAACTAGCACTGAAATATTCCATTCCATTGAACAATCTGGAATGGTCACTGGAATGGAGTTGACAACTTATAATTTAAGTAAAAGTTAAAAAGTAATGTTGCTATTTTACTGTATTACATCCTGCTTTAACTTCATATTGTAATACAATTTGTTGATAGACAAAGTGTTTGAGCTGCAAGTGCAAGCATTAACTAATTGTATTTGTATGATTGTATCATCGTTTTGTTAGCCTGTTTAATTACAATACTGGCGCTTATTGCCTCTTTATACCTAAACGTGGCAAAATCCTGCATATTCTAGATTGATAATCAGACAAATCAAGAGCAATCAGAGGATGTTTGGTCCAGGCCAAACTGGCCACCACGCCTGGAGAAAGTATTCGTTGAATTGCTGATTGAGGAAATGAAATACCATCTGGACGTGTGTGCCACTGGCTTTAATGAGGAGGCATGGGACCATGTTTGCAAAGAATTTAATCAGGAGACAAGTCTAAATTATGATAAGATGGAACTGAAAAAGCATCTAGCTGTTTTAAGAAAGCGATATCGCATTGTAAAACCTTTGTATAACCATGGAGGCTTTGGTTGGGATTATCGTCGGAAGATGGTGGATGTTGATGATCTAGTGTGGAAAGAATATATTGAGGTACGTATTTTCTTCTCTTTAGAGCTAGAGCTATCTGTCTCTCACACATTCTTTTTATGTTTAATTCTAGTTACATTACAAAATTTCAACTTGTGAAACTCATAGGAGCATCCTGAGATTGAGCCGTACAGGAAATGGGGGTGTCCAATTTATGAAGAGCTATGCACAATATTTACAAAGCCCAAGGCCACTGGAGAGTTTGCCATTGCAATTGGTGGATACAGCAGGTCTGGCAGCAACAATCTTGCACACCCAAGGGGGAATGTCAATGCCAACATTTCAAATGGACGCAATAAGCGCCAGTCAGCACAGCCTGTGGGTTCAGGTCCCAACAAGAAACATGACAAAGGAACTGAGAATTCGAAGGAGATTAATTCTGTCTCGAAATCAAATGGAACTGCAGCACCTCAATCTGATGACCCATACTCTGCAAGTCATTGTATTGCTATAATAAATGGGATGCAAGGTGTTGATCGCCGTACTTATAATGCTGCTCTGGATTTGTTTCAGAACTCAACCTGGAGAAAAACATTCATATCATTAAAAAGTGAGAAGAGGTTGAACTGGTTGAAGGCCATGCTTCCTAGTGTTTAATTTGCAAGGGCTAATAGGCAAGGAAGTCAAGCAGATGTAATCACGTCACCTTTAGGTTCTGTTTACTTTTGGACAATAAGACCCACAAAATGATCTCTGTATAGATGACATATATTTCAGTACTATTTTCGTGGGACGTATGTGGTGGACATCTTATGTAAATTGAATGACTCCAGTGTGGGTTCCGTCAATTGATTGATTTTCTTATGAAAAAGGAAACTTCAGTTACCTTAAAAAAAAGTATTAATGCTAAAACTTATTTGCCATTTGGTATTTGTTTGCATACCAATTACCATCTTACCTCATATTCTTTTTGGAAAATAGGTTTATAGGTATTTTCAAGACAGTGTGAAGTGTGAAGTGTGAAGTGTGAAGTGTGAAGTGTGAAGTGTGAAGCAATGCCATTGTGCAGTATATGGAGTTAGGTCTACATCTCAGGATACTTCCAAAGCTTCACCACTCATAATCTCAGGATATTCTCACAGATTGGTGAAATCCAGTGCACAACATAAAAATAAACAAAAATACCTACTTATGTTACACAAATGACTGGGTTCAAGATTGTAATGGTTCCCCTGACTTTCATGTTAAGGTTGCTGACAAGAGGCAGATTTTGCATTTGTTCAAGTTGTACAACACTTTTTCCAGGATTACTCTAGTGCTGGTCATTTAATGGAGGAAATTCGTTTAGTAATATCTTCTTACGAAGTTGTAGTTATAGTGTACTTCCTCATGCTGTTAATGTTTGTTGCTGCTTTTAGATTGGCTTTGCGGCTTGTAGTTTGAAAGAAGACAGTATGGTTAGAGGACACTCCCGATTGTATCCAAGATGCTATCCTATCTCTGATGTGAACTTTTAGAATTTGATTAAATAAAATTTCTGCTATTAATAACTTTTAGAATTTGATTAAATAAAATTTCTGCTATTAATCGCCTACAAAAATTGCTGAGAAGGATTTCATACCAATTGGCCTTGCCGTGTAACGGTTATGAATTTGAAGATGGCCGTAATCAGTAAGGTTGTTCAGGCACATTATAACCAAAGAAGTTAAAAAAACAGTAACTCTAAAAATCTCAAGCATTCACATAATTTTATAATCTGAAGTCATCTCATTTCCAATAAGAGATATCACAAAAATTATCACTGCTCTCTTCCAACTGTGTCAACCCAACTAGCAATATTTTGTTACCAGATTTGTACTAGCTACTTTATTATTAAGCTTCTTTAGTCGTTTCCTTTCCCTGAGCATTTAAATCAGTGAAAAACTCTGAATATTTTTTGAAAGAAATAATCAAATAAAGTTAAAACATGCAATTGAATTTTTGATAACATCAAAGTAAAACATCAACTATAAAATATCCTTACCCTTAGCACTTCATAGTTCATACATACATATTTCCGAAGTAAAATTTTGTAAAATATAAAATCCAGCGTTTTGGTTGATCAAAATTCTAGGAAATATGTTGTTAGAGCAATTGTAACAGTGTTGCAAAAAAAAAAAAAAAGTCATTTTGTCGTACTAAAAGCCTACTTTATTATTTTACCACATCATTTTACATTATCCAATTTATCAGATGTTTTATCATTCAATTCTATACATTAAAATAATATTTACAACACATTAAAATAATATATTAAACTACTTTCCCATCCTCATCATCGTCATCAACAACAACAACGGCACAACCACCTCCGTTGCAACAACGCCGACAGCCACCACAGGCACAAACCCACATCCACCAACATCATCTTAACAAAAAAAAAAAAAAAAAAAAAAAAAAAAAAAAAACCACAACCAGAAAAATTGTTGCGGCCACAACCACCAGAAAAAAAATTGTTGCGGCCACAACCACAATGCCGACCCATACTTCGGAACACATGCACAGGCCAATCCTCCCACACCCGCCCATTGTCGCTGCCAACCCACCCACCCACCGCAGACCCATCCTTCGGAACCCGTTCACAGGCCGATCCTCCCACCACCGATTTCGCACAACAGAACCCACCACCACCGATTCGCCCAACACTAGCCGACTAACCCACCACTAAATCTGACTATTGCAACCCACCACCAATGATTCGCCAATCACCATCTCAACCCACCCACTGTCGAACCGGGTATCAAATCACTGAAAAAAAAAAAAAAACCACAGCGACAGAGATCGGAGTGAAAGAAGAAATGAGTGAAAAGAAAAAACTGAAAGAAGGAAAGAGCGAGAAGAAACAACGAGATTGAGAAGAAAAAAGAGTGAAAGAAGAAAAGAATGGGGAGGCGGAGGAAGAGTGAGGGAGAAGAGAAATGAATAAACTGAAGAGAGATGAGAGAGAAAAGAAAATAAAAAAATAATAAACAAGTATGCAATTCGTGTCCGTACCGTGCCAAAATTATAAGGTTACTGTTTAACGTTGCAAAAATTTGACATATTTAACACATTTGATAAAAGAGTTTTTTTGATATTTGGTATGCTAAATGTGCCAAATATTTGACATTTGATACATTTAGCACATCTACTACGAATGCTCTTATAATAACGTAATACAACGTTATTTGGTAACGTTGTTTTAGTAAGGATATTTTTATTTTTTGGAAAAAACGTGAGTAAAAAAATGTATAAAAATACGTATAATATTATTTAAAAACTAAAAAATGTTGTTTAAACTATCATACCAAACGGCAGCCAATCTCAACCTCGTGCACGTGCAGGCACTGAAAGCAACAAAAGTGATCTTCCATTTTAGCCGTTTCTAACAAAAACGACAAGCCGACCTATCGTTTTCACAGAATCACAAAACAACGTTGCCGGCTACCTTGACGTTATTATATCTCCGGCTATATCTCCACCTTCCACGTCATCCAGGGCCCACAGTTCACACTGTTCGGCTGTTCGCCCAAGCAAGCAAGGGCATCTTTGTCAATCCACTTAAAAGAGGGAATATTACCTGAAAATTTGGCTCCAACGATATTCCAAACTCTCACCCACTTAATAAAATAGTACACAGCTTTCAAAAAAAAAAAAAAAAAAAAAACTAGTACACACAATACAACAGTCCCTAACCTGAAAAACCTTAACAAGGATGTCAAGGAAAAAGTAAATTAGCATTAGAAATCGTTTTCTTTGAATTGAATTGCAGTTCACTTGTGAGAAATTGAATGGGAGCTGAGGCGGCTGAACAAACAAAGTCCAAGGGCTGGCGTTGGTATTTAATTGTGTTTGTGATTGGAGCTCTGGTTGTAGCAGCGGCTGCACTCACTATATTGAAAAATTTTCATCACTCAGCTAAGCCAACTTCAATTCCCGGTGCCATTGTGGAAAAATACGCGGACGCCCTTGAAATCGCTTTGCAATTCTTTGATGTTCAAAAATGTACACAATTCAGTCTAGAAAGTCGAGAGACACAACTTTTGCTACAACTTTGATATGGTTGATTGTGTGTGGTGAAGAAAAACTTGTGAGTCCATTCGAAAGTGATTCTCCACCACTCACAGTCGATCACTTCAATAAGTTGTGGCAAATGGTTTGGTCCTAGAATTGTAATTTGGTCACACAACTTTTGTTACAACTCTGATATTATCGACTGTGTGTGGTGGAGAAAAAATTGTGAGTCAATTTGAAAGTGATTCTCCACCACTCATAGTCAATCATTTCAATAAGTTGTGGCAAATGGTTTGGTCCTAAAACTACAATTTGGTCACACACCCTATTGATCTTATCTTTTAAACCTCAAGTTGAATGTCCTTAATTAATGAATTAATTAGTTTGTTTGAATTTTGTTTTTGCAGCTGGTAAGTTGGTGAATAATAGGATTGCGTGGAGAGGGGACTCGGGGTTAAGAGATGGGAATGAGGAAAATCTGGATTTATCAAAAGGAATGTATGATGCAGGTGATCTCATTAAGTTTGGATTTCCAATGGCTTTTACGGCAACGGTGTTGTCATGGGCGATTCTTGAATATGGAGATCATATGAATGCGGTGAAGCAATTGGAACACGCTCAGGACTCGCTTAAGTGGATAACTGATTATCTTATCAATGCTCATCCTTTTGCAAATGTGCTCTATGTTCAGGTTTGTCACTTGTTTTTAACTATTACTTCCTTTTGATCTTATGATCAGTTGATACTTGATGATATGTTGTTTCATTTAGGGTCAGTTTAGAATCCTCTTATTTTGCTAAAATTGATAACTTTTTGCTGAAAGTAGGTAAAAGTTAGCTGAAATAATATAGTGAGACTTATGAATAGTATCAAAAAATGTAGTGAGACTCATGAATAGTAGTAAAAATATGCTGAATAGTAAAATAAGTTTTTTTTTTTTTTTGGTAAATAAGGAATCAAAAACAACTAAACCGAGACCACAGACTCAGGACAAGCCCTGGCAATGGTCTCACCAAACAACTCAGAATTAAAAATATTAAAAACTTCCACAGGCGGACTTAAGAAGATAGAAAAAGGTCTTTGTTGAACAGCACCCATCCTGGCAAGCTTATCAGCGCTCCTATTCGCTTCACGATAGCAATGGATGAACCTAATCCGGGGAATACAGCTAGCCAACTGCTTACAATCCTCAACCAAAGGCGTGATTAAGCTGTTTGAGCACGCCAGGGATGTAATAACATCTAAGACAGCTCTTGCATCCAGCTCAACTTCGACATTGCTAAAATTACTTTCCACACATAAGTTTAGACCATCCCGTAACCCCCATAACTCAGCTTGGAAACTAGTAGTGATGCCAATATTTCTTGCAAAACCCACAAGCCAATTCCCTTCCTCATCCCGAATAACTCCCCCACTTCCTGCCAGACCGGGGTTTCCTAACGACGAACCGTCCGTGTTAAGTTTAACCCAACCACTTGTTGGCCTTTCCCACCTGATATGCTTAACTATCCTATTTGTTGCCACCTTTGGAAAATAAGCGCAAAAGAAAAATTCCCTAGCCCTCTGAATTATATCTTTAGCCAAGTTCAGATTGGGATGCTTACCTTTAAAAACCACCTGGTTTCTATTTTCCCAGATCAACCAAACTGCAAAAGGAAACAGCACCTTCCACGGGATTGCACATCTCGCATACCCTCTCTCTACAGTACAATTTTCTGCCAGCCACGTATGTAAATTCTGGGAAAAGAAATTGTTGCTATCAGCCGGTATTCCAATATCATTCCAAGTTTGCATACTGACTGGGCAGTCCCTTAACGCATGAGAAATAGTTTCATCATTACTATGACATAGAGGGCATGCTAACTCCATAGCCATCCCCCTAGCCACCAGGCGATCTTTTACACCAATACTGTCATGGCAACACTTCCAAAGAAAAGACTGAATTCTAGGCAGCGTATTGATAGTCCAGACCCACTTTCCGTGAAATTGGCGCGGAGTTCCTAATTCAGCAGCCTGTCTATAAGCACTCTTCATATCAAAATCTCCATCTCGTGACCCCATCCATATCAATCTATCTGTACTAGTACCAGTCAAAGCAAAAGGGGTTGCCTGAATTTCCTTTTTAATGCACTGAGGAAGCTCAAAAGGAATCTTTGCCCAATTCCATCCCATTGAGGTGACCATATCTTTAATTTCATCCTCTTCACTAGCTAGAGGCAGGGGTCCCTGTATTAATTGTCTCACCGGTCCCTGGTTCAGCCATTTATCATTCCAAAAGCTAATGTTACTGTTCCTCCCAGGCAGCCACCGTGTACCTTGACAGAAAACAGATACCCCTTTCTTCATCCCAGCCCAGATTTGAGAGCATGGCAATTTGTCACAGCTTCTAGATCGGATTCTTTGTTGAGTGCAATACTTATGCTTCAAAACTCTAGCCCAAAGGGAGTCGTTTTCCGTATGGAACCTCCAATTCAATTTAGATAATAATGCAATGTTCCTGCCCCTGGCAGTTTGCAAACCCAACCCTCCTTCCTCCTTAGGTCTCGTTATCTTATCCCAACCAACCCAATGCACTTTCTTAGCCTGATCAGTTGAACCCCAAAGGAAATTTCTATTGACTCGGTCAATTCCATCAAGAATTTTCCTTGGAAGATGGGTACATTGCATCACATAGTTTGGTATGGTGGACGATGCTGCTTGAATCAACACTGATCTTCCAGCAAAGGAGAGCATGTTTGCCTTCCAACCCGATAATTTCTGCTTTACCCTCTCTAAAACAAAGTTAAAATCTTGATTGGATGACCCTTGGCTTTTGATAGGAAATCCAAGGTATCTCCCCAAGTTAGGGGTAGACTGAATACCAAGAATGTCACTGAAAGATTCCCTCGTATCCCTATCAACATTAGGCGAGTAGAAAACTCTCGATTTAGCTTCACTTACCGTTTGCCCCGTGGTATCACAAAATTGGTCTAGCACTTCCCGAATAGTGGAACAATTGATCCGATCAGCTTTAGCAAAAAGAACAATATCATCCGCAAAGAACAGGTGCGAAAAAGCCGGACCTCCTCTTGATGCCTTTACAGGAGTCCAGCACTTTGCCTCACATTTTTCAGCAATAAGATGCCCAAGATAGTCTATGCAAAGAATAAAAAGGTACGGAGAAAGAGGATCTCCTTGCCTAATACCCCTCGATGGTTTAAACTCTTCAAGGCAGCCCCCATTAAAGAGAACAGAAGTGCTAACAGAAGTGACACAGCTCATGATAATGTCAATGAGTCTTACCGGAATGTTAGCTCGATGAAGCGTATCTCTGATAAAACTCCACTCCAACTTATCGTAGGCTTTTTCGAGGTCTATTTTAATTGCCATGTTCCCTACACTCCCTCTTTTCCTACTAATTGTGTGTATCAACTCCTGCACAATAATAACATTATCTGTCCCCTTTCTTCCTGGCACAAAAGCTGATTGGAATGGGGAAACAATCCCACTCAAAAAGGGTCTTAACCTGGCCACAATTATCTTAGTAATTATTTTGTAGACCGTGTTACAAAGACTAATGGGCCTATAATTTCCAATAGTCTCAGGCCCTTGAATTTTTGGAATGAGAGCTATATGGGTCTTGTTTAAATACCCAGGGACTTTCCTATCTTCAAAAACCTTTTTAATTTCTGCCCTAACTGAGTCCCCCACCACTAACCAATATCTTTGGAAGAAACCTGCATGCAACCCATCCGGGCCTGGGGCTTTGTGAGCTTTCAACGACCAGAGAGCAATCTTGATCTCCTCATCAGTCACTTCACCGTCCAAACTACTCTTATCCTCCTCAGACAAACCGAGTTGCCACCTAGTTTGACCCGAAACAGCCCAAGAAACCTGGCTGTGAGACGTAGTGTAAAGCTCCATAAAACTTTTCCTGATATGCTCCATAACCTCACCTTCATCAAGCAGCCACTCCCCAACACTGTTCTTAATCACTTGAATCTTGTTTCTCTTTCTTCTCACTATGGCTGACATGTGATAGAACGAAGTATTACGATCACCAAAAACCATCCAATTCAATCTTGACTTTAAGGCCCATAATTCTTCTTCCTGAGCAAGCACTAACTCCAGATCAGAATGAAGCTTATGTTCCAATTCAATAAGAGAATCCGAAGGGCGTATTGCAATAGCACGCTGGATCCCATTCAACCTAGCCATCAACTTCTTCTTTTTTGCAAAAATATTCCCGAATTGAGTCTTGTTCCACTCGTCTGCGTTTTTTGAAAAACTATCAATAGCCTCTGATAAGGGAGCTGAATTCTTCCAGGCATTTGAAACCACTGACGGGAAGGTTGGGTCAGAAACCCAGAAGTTTTGAAACTTAAATGGCCTCTTCAAAGCCAAGGTAGACCTAGGCTTAGACTCCATCAACACCGGACAATGATCTGAGAAGCAACGGGTAAGATGCATGACCCTAGCCTCAGGAAACAGATTGTACCATCCCGGGTTAACGAAAAAGCGATCAATTCTCTCCTGGATCAGATCACTTACACCTCTGCGATTCGACCAGGTATATCTCGGCCCCGAAAACCCCAGATCAATCATATTGCACCTGTCTAAGCAATCCTTAAAAATAAGAGACCTATTAACATTGATACTCCTTCCACCAAACTTATCATTATCACAAAGAGGTTCATTGAAATCCCCAGCAATCACCCAAGGAAGGTTATGAGATTCTGCTACACTACATAAATTATTCCATAAAATAGACCTTTCAGCCAGCCTAGGACTAGCATAAACAGCGGTAAAAATCCAAGTCAGATTAGAATTATGAACCTTGACAGAAACATGAACCTCTTGCTCCGTGGTAGCAAGCTGAAACACCTCCGCCTTATTCGAATTCCACAGCACCCATAGGCCTCCGGAGCGACCAATGGTGCTTGTGTGAATAGCACCATCATACGGAAGCCTATCAGTAATTTCTTTGGCCCTCTCACCCCCTAGCCGAGTCTCCATGACTACAAATAAAGCAGGATCATGAACTCGCGTCAACTCCCGGACATGATTCTGAAAGTTGGGCTTCAGAACGCCCCTACTATTCCATACAATAATATTCATGATGAATTGATGGTGGAAGAAGGGTATACCTCAATCTGAGGACTGATGCTCGCATCCTTCCTCAAACTCCATCCTGTCAGTCTGAACATCCCCTGCATCCGCCTTTTCCCTAGCACTAGAGCCAGACACAAGACCAACATTCCCACCTTCATCTTGAGAGACATGATACTCAGATCGATCTCCAGAGAGATTAGACAGACCTGAACAAACTTTATGATCCCCTCGATCCTCCAACGGTTGACCCATATCGGCAATATCACTACCGGAATTCTCTCCGATAGGCTGCCTCTTAAACTCGCTCACTACTCGGTGATCACTACTTCCGAGCTCTCCATCACAGTCTCTACTAGATTGGATGCCCATCTCGTTCTCTGAAGAAGCTGTGAAACGAAACCCCGGATCAATGCTTGGCTGGGAAAGCTTTTTCAAAGAGAAAATAGGACACAGTGGACCTCTTTCTGAAGATGACGGAGCTTCTTTGTTCGAGAACACTCTCAATCGGGCAATTTCCTTTTTACCCCTTACAGAGCCATGAACATTAGGCTTCAGCAAAGCCCCCAAACTAGCATTCACTTTATTCTGGCCCACACCCTCAGGCCCATTAAAAACTTTCCCAGATATTACCGGGTTTGCCTTCCGCTTCCCATCTCTCTTTAGGCTAAGCCCATCTTCTCTAGTCTTGCTGTTTAGCCCAGGAGAGAAACTAGCCCGAATTGGAGTGTCTCCCTGATCCTGCTTAACTGCCTTGCTGGCAGATGCACTCCTATTCTTTGGACTTTTGTTCCCGTTCTTCCTCCTGGTGACCACTACCCACGGTCCGTAACTGTCCTCATCCATCGTACCAACACTACCAACCTGCACCGTGTCACCTTCTCCTTTCGTGTGCGTGGGGACCCCTTCTTCATGCACCATGCATGTTGTCCTATCTGTGTTGCACTGCGTGCTGGCCTCGACTCGCTCCTTTGTCTCGGTGCCTCGGAGCACATACAAGCAATCTTCCTTCCGGTGCCCAATCCGGCCACACGAGAAGCATAATTTATGAATGCCCTCATAACTAATCGGCTGCATTAATCCCCCAATGTTCACCGATGTAATTAACGGCTTTTCAACATCTACTTGGATACATAACCTTGCATACCTTCCTCTTGCTTCTGTAGCCGTATGCGTGTCTATCCTCAGAACATTCCCAATCGCCTTACCAATCTGCTTGAGCACTTCCAACTCATAATATTCAATAGGTAACTCTGTTAATCTTATCCAGACTGCAACAGATGAAATATTGGCTGTTGAAGGTTTGAAGTTTGGCTCCCATGGTCTGATGGAGAGAAAGTGTTCTCCAATGAACCATGGGCCCTTCTCCAAAACTCTTGAAAAATCCTCCTTCGACCCAAATCGAACAAGATAGTATTCTTTTCCCAAATCTATAATGTCCATCCTCCCCGCTGGTCTCCACAGATTAATAAGTCTAGCTTGCAAGAAGTGAAAACCCACTGACCTGCCATAAACTTTAATGATCAATGAGTTCACCCAGGGAGCTCTAATTCGTTGTTTGACCTCTTTGGATAACGTCACCGCTGCTATACCATCTCGCAGTTCTGCCACCTCTTCATCTGAGTCTTCATCAGCTTCCATAAGCCCATTTAACTCGAAAGCCTGATTATAGGCTCCTGGTATTTCTCCCAAAAGTTTCTCTTTGAATGACAAGCCACCCCTACCAGTTCTATCTTGCCTAACAGATTCCTCTGCTCTATTAAGACTGTAATCCGCGTGGTGAATATCCTTGACTTTCTTGTTACTACGTGCTAACTCGACTTCTTCTTCTCTAGAGAGAAAACGGTCCTTAGAGGCGCTCTCCATGCTAGCACCCTCGCATGGTGCTATAGATAGCTCTCCATGCTAGCACCCTCGCACGGTGCTATAGATAAGTTGGCAAAAATAATTTTTGTCAAATGCATACTAAAAACTTATTGCTAAAAGTACGGTAAATAAAGGTAAAAGTTAATTGAAATAGTACAGTAGAACTTAATAATAGTACCAAAAAGTGCAATGGGGCCTATAAATAGTAACAAAAATAAACTGAATAATGTATTAATTTATAATTTTCATTGCTTCCCAAACCCATACTTAATATACTAATTTCATAGGCTACAGAATCACAAAGATAAGTGCATAAACTATTTTGATACGTGCACATAGCATTGGGATATCTGTAATGTTTCAACAAACTTTCAAGATTGTCAACCACAGGTCCACAAGTTTTGTATTTTGTGATAAATTACTGAAACTCTCCAAAGCTTAAGCTTTGAAAAAACAGTAAATTTAATCATTTAATCAATATTTTGATTTTTTTTTATATAAAAAAAAATTTATATGTTTCACAAGCACCAATCCATTCACCATTACACCTTATGTGTTTGTATGCTTTCAGTTATGTAGTCAATCGGATTCGTGTGTTGAGGATCCATAGTTGACTCTTAACTTTGGGACTAAAAGGCTTTATTATTGTCAGCATATGCTGTTCATTCTTAGAACCCGCATTTGAAGTTCCGAAAAAATTGTGGAGTATACCAACTATTTGCCTAGTAAAATTCTGTATGAGAAAGAATTATTTTCTAAATTGTTGTGTTCTTTTTGTTTTTGGCGGTTGAAGGTGGGTGATCCTGAAGTGGACCACAACTGTTGGGAAAGGCCTGAAGCCATGACTGATAAAAGGCCCTTGTGCAGGTTAACATGTCATTCCCAGGAACAGAAGTTGCAGCAGAAACTGCACCGCTATGGCATCAGCATCAACAGTTTTCAAGAAAATCGATTTTACCTATTCTAGTATGCTCCTTATGCATGCCCAGCAGCTGTTTATTTTAGCTGATACTTACCGAGGTTCATACAGTGTCAGCATCCCCCAAGTGCAGAAATATTACAACTCCACAGGATATGGAGATGAACTCTTGTGGGCAGCTACCTGGCTCTATCATGCAACTGGGAAAAAATTTTACCTCAAATATGTAACTGAACAAAATGGGAAAGAATTTGCTAGCTGGGGCAGTCCAACTTGGTTTAGTTGGGATGACAAGCATGCTGGAATTCAGGCATATTTTATGATACAGTGCTTTTATTGTTTCAATTCTTGTTTTTAATGAAGTACTTTATCTTTTAGATAGATGTTGATGTTAGATAAGGTAATGCATAGGCTAATATCAAAATTACTATAGCTTGTTTTTAGCTTTTTTTTGGTCCATTACTACATATGAGCTTGAATAGTGTACCTTCTTAATATGTTGTTTATACTTATATTATGTTATGATTCTAGCGTCCTACATGGATTAAGTATAAGCTTAATCATGTGTTTATAAGCTCTTGGGCACCTTTCCCTTGCAAGCCGGTTTTCAAGGGTGAGTTCTACCCATGAATTAAGTATAAAAATTACTATATGAGCTTGCTTTTAGCTTTTTTTTTGGTCCATTACTTCATATGAGCTTGAATAGTGTACCTTCTTAATATGTTGTTTGTATCTTATATTATGTTATGATCCTAGCATCTTACATGAATTAAATATAAGCTTAATCATGTGTTTATAAGTTCTTGGGCACCCTTCCCTTGCAAGCTAGTTTTCAAGGGTGAGTTCTACCACATGGATTAACCATGTGTTTATGATACTATTCATATCATAATACGGATTCAATCTACTGTCTAATTTTGTATTCTGGAGGTGTGTTGAGAAGAGAGAAGGCAGCTCAAACTAGTACATGCAATGTGGTCCTGGGTGTTTTGGAATTTAAAAAATGATGCATCAAGTGCTAGGCTGCTAGCTGACCTTAAATAGTTGCATAATGTGAACTTATGCTGATAATTTTGCAATTTCTGAGCAGGTTCTCCTCTCGAGGATAAATTTCTTTGGTGCAAAAGATGAGTCAACTTCTGAAAATCTTGATATCCAGCTGTATAGGGAATCTGCTGAGGCCATCATGTGTGCTCTACTGTTAGATTCACCAACAGCCACTTCAAGCAGAACACAGTAATTTTCCTTTCTCATATATATGCATATGTGTGTGTGTGTGTTTTTCCTAAGACCATGTATATACTGTACAGTCATTATTTTGCTTTTATGGTGTGCTTGTCTTTATGTGTAGGATATTGAATAAAAATAATACTAAACAAAAAAGCTCGAACAGCTTGGTCTGCCTTTTTTTTTGGCCCCAAAAGAAGAGGAAAATGGAAAAGTTGAACAAATAATCTCCTAAATAATCCTTTTTAAGAAACATTTCAAAGGAAAATTTGGTGGTGGGTACCAGCTAATCTGGTTAGAGAATCTGACATATTCACTAGTGAGGGTTCTACTATTTCCTTTTTATATTCTTTATTTATTTGTTATGTATGCAGAGCTATTAATCAAACGCCTGAAAAATTAGCATTAACATTGGACAGTCAGTGTGGATCTCATTGCAAGGCTTCTTAGTTTTTGGACTACCTTTCTTTTCTTGAAAGCTTTGTTTCCTTTTCTTGCAAGCTAGGTTCAACTTAAATAGCACTGATGTCATGATCACAATTTTATTAATGAATCATGCACCCTTCTTGTTTTTGATATACAGCAATATTAATTCCACTTGCATCATGAACTCGGTCTTAATTTTTGGATTGGAACCTCTGCTTTTAAAATAGGTGGTCTGATATGGGTGTCAGAGTAGAACTCATTGCAGCATCCTGTGGCGTCTGCATTTCTAGCTGTTCTTCATAGTGATTACATGCTTACATCCCAGACTGAAACTCTATATTGCAAGGGTAAATCTTACAAGCCCGAAGATCTTCACAAATTTGACATTTCACAGGTATTCAATTTGTTGGAATAAGGTGCAATGATTTTGCACCATTAATAAGTCTGGACTCATTATTAAATGTGTTTCTACAGTGAATTCCTGAAACATCCTGCCTGCATTATCTGTGGTCTAGTTTATCCCTAAACATATACTATGGAAGATGAAATTTTGTAAGGATCAATTACTTTCTTAGAGTGCTTTTACGCATGCCCTTAAGGTGTTGCTAGAGACATATATCAACATTCATATTTAATGCACTTCTCAGCATTGCTCCTCACCTAGCAAGATATATACAACATACATGGTTCTTCACTTCCCTGTATTACTCCTGAACCCATTTCAAATACTTTCAGGCAGATTATGTGTTGGGCAATAATCCAATGAAGATGAGTTTTCTCATTGGATATGGGAGTAGCTACCCTCAATATGCACACGACAGGGGATCTTCAATTCCTGTTGATGCTAAAACTGGCTGCAGAGATGGGTTTAAGTGGCTTAACTCTTCCCATCCTAATCCAAATGTAGCTGTTGGAGCACTAGTGGGCGGGCCCTTCCTCAATGAGACCTATAACGATTCCCGAAGAAACTCAATGCAAGGTGAACCAACAACATACAACAGTGCTCTCATTGTTGGCCTCCTCTCCGGCTTGATAACCAGTTCTTCAATCGTACAGTCTTTTGCATAAAAGAGCATGTTAGATGATTCCATGTTGTACCCTATGAAAGAAATATAATTCTTTCCTGAGTGAGCCACATTGTACAGGACCTTCCATGTGCTTATTAATTAATGTCTGCTATAGTGTTTGATTCTACATTAGTTTTTTTCTATGAACTGCAAAGTCGTCTTTGTCAAGCTTTTTCTTAGTGTATATATAAGCTGAAAAGAGTTGTATGATTATGTGAACGAAAATAAGATCAGGCATTATGAGTAAGGTTCCCGTTTGTAGACAAATTGTACAAGACAGGAAGCCGATGCTTGTCTTGCTTAAACAAATTTGGAATCTGTTTGATAATTGAGTGAGATTGACTTTAACAATATTTGGCGTAGAGGAAACTATCATAACAATTGAGAGGAAAGGAATGTGAACATCATTCAAAATACCTGCATAGTGAGGCAAGGGGCACGAGATAGCAGACTACAGATCATCCGAGCAATGCTTCCCTGAGATATCTGGAGGCTAGAACAAATTGGCAAGTCTACCATAGAGCATAGACTATTCATTTAATTAATTATTATCATTCTTTTAGAATGGCTACTAAGAGAGTTCCTTCAGTCTTCCGACAGTTCAAGTTCAATCCTTGGTCTTCTTTGGATTAAGATAATTCAACCCACCATAATGCTGCAATCTAAAGTAAACCCATGTATGTATGCAGGATGAACAAAAATATGTACTACATTAAGCGGATTTCACAGGAATCATACCGTTTCTGTCAGAAACTATCACCTTTCAAGATCCACAATGAATGTACATATGTAGAACAAAATAGTAATGCAAACATGTGAATATGTGATAACAAAATGAAAAGATTCTATGTGGGTTTGTACTTTGTATACTGCTTTTAGTGCTGCTCACATAACAAATCTTCTTGATCCCATGCAGTGAGATCAGTAATTAGCTCCAAAATTCCTTTTTGAGACGTGGATGTGATGACACCACTCCTTAAGACGTCTTCATATTGGGGGCACCCCAAAAGGCAAAGGTGCGTGTTGAGCTTGAAGACACATTTACTAATAATAATTATCTTATACATTATTTATATGCATCATCCATGTCATAATGTAAATCCCACAACCGTGTGACTGTGTGAGACCTAGAAGAGGTAAAATATTGAGCGATGATATATATTTTTCATTAACACAAATCTACAAGTAATGATTTTATAAAGTTTTGATACAAATGTTATCACAAAAGTATATATGAGCATAAATCTAAAGTTATTCTTACAAATCTATAAGTAAAATGATATAAATTTTATAGGCACAGATCTAAAGGTTTGACACAAATTATTCACACAATTATACACAAGTAAAAATAAAGTTATTAACATAAATCTGCAAGCAATGATCTTATAAAGTTCATTTACACAAATATACAAATTTGGTACAAACTTTCATTCAAAGTATATACAAGTGAAAATTCGAGTCATTAATGCACCTCTACAAGCAGTCATGTGAATATAGTTTGATTGGAAAAAAAGGTTTGATATTAGAAGCCTACAATTGGGAATAGTAGAATTATACATTACGAGTAATGATTGTACATTTATAGTATTACACAGAAACATAATAAATTGAAATTGAATCTTTTTATATTTTTTAAATTTAGATGCATGAATTTTTATGTAATGTAATTGACATAAAATTAGATAATAATTGGAATGAAAGTGCATTTAAAATATAAAAACATCAGCATCAAATTATAGGACAACTAGAAGTACAATTCACACAAAATAAGAACTTAATTATAATCAAATTTAGATTCTTGATTGAGCATAAAGATTTAAAACCTAACATAATTAATCATTGTTGTCTCTTTGGGGACAGCCTGGGTGGCAGATTAAACAAACTTACGGGACAAGTTGTAACTTCAAAGGTTTTAGGTTCTATCTATCGTGTTGTCAGCTAATGACTTTCTAGGCTATCTCAAGAGCAGGGAGTAGACTAATCTAACAAAGTTGAGACATCATTTTTTTTTTTTTAATAATAATAACTAGCCTCATCGTAGTGTACATGAGGCTCTTTGCTCTTTTTTTTTTGTTTTTCTTTTTTTTGTTTTGGAGCAATTAGAGAAAGAGAAACAAAGGGAAAGAGAAAACAATAGATAATACTTTTTTTTTAAAGATAAAATAATAGATAATGTAATTACTCACACTTAAGTAAAATTAATATTTCTTATCAAATAAAGTAATAACACATTTACAACAAATTCTAGGTGGTAAGTTGTTAAGTAACACCCTACTACTTAAGATTTGTTGTGAAAATGTTGCATTAAATCCGGTTGTTGAAAAATGAATTTTATATATGTGTATATATATATATATATATATATGGCAACAAATTTTCGGAACAACTAGATTCTTTTTTTTTTTTTTTTTTTTTTTTACAATTCAATAATTGGGAGAATGATAGTTTGATTTTTTTTTTTTTTGACAAACAAGAGTATCCAAAACTCTTCGAGTATCTAATTAATCCTTTGGATGTATGTAATCATCCCGTCCCACACGCATCAGGTTATTATAGGGAGGAATTCCATAAAAATGGCCCCAAAATGCGAGCAAAAAGTTTCAAATTTAAGATCTCATGGATATAATGAAACTTTAAAAATCACAAAGCCAACCCCTTGAGATTGAGACTTTGAATCTTAAATGTCTTCCTTTGGAAACACAAGGTGCTAATTAATTAAGTTCCAAGATTTTTGGCACAACTAGATTCCACTTTGGACCAATTTTCATCTCATCCTAAAATCTTACCTGATTTTTTTTTTTTCCTTATCTTTGCCATCGACAATAATCTGTCAATTTCCTTTTTTTAGAGTTACAAGTAGTGATAAACTATATTAAATTAAATTAATTATAACTAAAAATATAATTCATAATAGCCACAGAATTTTTGTCTTTTTTGGATAGTTTACTGGTTAACCGTTTTTTTTTTTTTTTAATTATGGGAAGAAGATTTCAGTACTTAAAAGTCATCTACCCTGTTTAAATTTCCAATAATCTCTTTCATACAGATTGAAAAAAATAATAATATTAAAAAAAGTTAGAAGAAGAAGAAAAAGGAAAGGAAAAGGGAACAGAAATAGTATAGACAAAGAAAGAAGCACCTGCCAAGCCCCGCTACCTTCCTCATAATATTCTTTTGTTGTTTTTAATTTTCCTTTTTGTTCTTTTTATAAGATCGACGCGTACGTACTATACCAACCAAGAATACCCAACACCAACATCACCGCCTTTCATCGTCATCTCCGTCTTCATCTTCATCTTCATATTCATCTTCATCGTCATCGTCATCCATCCCAAGGTTCTGTTTGTCTTTTATTATCCTCTTTTAATTTCCTTTTGTTTTTTCAGTTTTGGGTTTTGTCCATTTGCTTTTAAGGTTAGTGTCTTGATTAAGATCCTAATTATGCTTTTTTTTTTTTTTTTTTGAAGATTAAGTTTGTTGATCGATTAATTTGAATTTTAGGGCTTATGGGTCTCCTTCTTTTTTGCCGATGTGATCACTTTGAGTTTGGGGTTTTGTTTGTTTCTTCACTTGGTAAAATGAAAATTCACATTTTGATTTGGGTTTTATTCCTCGTTTTTTTTTTTTTTTTTTTTTTTTTAAGAAAAAAAATTTAAAAGAAAAGAACTTTGAAGTGGGAATGGGTTTAGATTTACGATTTTATATGTTGCATAATTGCATTATATTTAATTTAATTTTGGCTATGACCTGCTTGTCAATGATGATTATGAGCTAATTAGTCATAATAAAGCAACAACAGTTACTTTGAGAGTAGAAGCAGTTGATTTTGGCTAAAAATCTTAGTTGGTTTGTGTAATACAAGGAGGTGCTGTTTAGATGTGTGAGAACTCGGAAGGTTTGTGATTGCAACGATTTTTTTCCTTGTCTCTCCATATTACATTTTGAGGTATTGTGTGTATCTGTGATGCATAAATAAGTGTCATTTTTGCCAATTAGCTCTAGCTTAGATGACACTTCCTCCCCTTGTAGAACCAAAGTGGACGGTGAGTTTGTGAGTTCAGGACTTATTGGGTGCGTGTGTAATTAACAATTTGGGATGAAAAGAAGTAGAAGAAGAGAATAAGTGTCATTTACAGTCTTGAAGAAACTTTTTCTGATCTATTATGCATCTAATATGTTTAGTCGGTTACTATGTATTGGTTATAATACTTTTTCGGTTTTTTTTTTTATAATTTTTTTTTTTTATGGGTGGACAATGCAGTTCTTGTGAAGCTTGTGAGCATTGTAAATTTGTATAGATAATGCATTTGTAAGGGCTCATTGTAAGAATTATGTTTGTTTAGTTGAAGAGGCTGAATGCTTTCAGTGTGGATAAGCATAGATTTTCCAGAATAGGTGTACAGTTACATTTCAACTGTTTTTACCAGATAAGATATGCCTTCCATTATTCATCCAAAAAAAAGGCAGGAAGAAACAAAGATAGACCTTCTTTTGCAAGATGGAAACTTTGATGCATGGTGTTCAACCTATTAGGACCTTTGTCTGCTTCATCTTGCTTGGTCTAGCTGGCGTGTTGTTAACTACTTTGTCTGAGCTTCATAGCTTTGTAATGCTTTATTATTCTTATTTTCAAGGATCCTATAAGAATCTCCATGTAGTCAGTCAATTGGAATTCTCATGTTCATTTCTGCATAATTTTGACAGGGGATGGCTGCAGAGAATGATATTGACTTGTCGAATTTGAAGTCTCAGATAAGTCAAACACACGAAGAGTGGAAGCACGAAATGGAAAGGAGCCAGTCCCAAGTGGATGTCTTGCAAGCAAAAATTATGGAGGTAAAAATATCTATACAGGGGTCTGAGGAAGATGCAAAGAAGGAGTTAGAGGTTCTTTGGCGGAGAGTTAAAACTACTGCAACACTGTTAACCTACTTGAAATCAAAGGCACGACTCATGGCTGTTCCCCATTTAGCCCATACATCATGTGGCATCAAACAATTAGAAGGGGTAGGGTTTATTGACAAAAATGGTACACCATTGTCTGGCTGGACTAGGAATATTGATCTTTCTTCATTTGACAGTCCAGATGAAGAAACATTGATTGGAATTAGTGGGAAACATGTTTCACTGGATGAACAAGATGCAACGTACACTGGTGAAATACTCAAGTCTGTGCAGATGGTTACAGATGTGATGGAAGCTCTTGTTAAAAGGGTTATATTAGCAGAATCTGAAACTGTAATTGAGAAGGAGAAGGTAACTTTTGGCCAGGAAGAAATTAAACGGAAGTCAATCCAAATTGAGAACATGTCTTTGAAGTTAGAGGAGATGGAACGTTTTGCTCTAGGTACAAATAGCATACTGAATGAAATGCGGCAAAGAGTTGAGGATTTGGTTGAAGAAACATCTAGACAGAGACAGCGTGCTGCAGAAAATGAACAGGAGCTTTGTCGTGTGAAAAGAGACTTTGAGTCTCTAAAATCATATGTTAGCAGTCTCATCACTGTGAGAGAAACACTTCTTTCATCAGAGAAGCAGTTCCAAACTATTGAGAAGCTGTTTGAACGGTTAGTATGCTTTTTAAAACATAAAAAAAAGGGTATGTTTTTACTTTTTAGGTATCTCCAATGTATAAGATGCTCTGGTCACATCCTCCTATCAAAAAAAAAAACTTTTGGTCACATCCTTTCGTGATTGTCGAGTTTGCTAGATGTTATTTGGTTGGCTGTGTTAATTGTTTTATTACACTTTCTTATGCATTTCTGCAATTCATTAGCTTTCTGTTTTGTTGATGCTTGCATCTTCTGTGTTTCTGTCTTGTGTAATTTGTCACATATTAGCGCGCTACAGTGTTAAGGCTATTAATTTTATTTCTTAGCTGGACAGGCATCTCTTTGGTTTTAAAAATTTACATTAGCGTCCAGATTTTGGAACTTCTGGAGCTATTCAGTACGTAATCAAATGAAAAAATGTGTGAAATTGATACTGTTAGATTTATGATTAGTGCCAAATAGATAATTTGTGAGATTAGTACATTTAAGTAATATGTCTCATATTAGTGCACTACAATGTCAAGGTAATTAAACTTATTTCTTAGTTGAAGAGGCATTTCTTTGGTTTTAAAGATTTACTTTAGCGTCCAGATTTTGGAACTTCTGGAGCTATTTGGCAGGTAATCAAATGAAAAAATGTGTTGGATTGATTACTGTTAATATGATCAGTTCTTTATGATGACAATTTAGAAACTCGCTTCTTTATAGGTTTTTTGGCTTCTTCATTTTGATAGTGAGGTAGACATCATACTAGCACAATAATGCATTGAAAATTAGTACTTAATCATAACTCTTTGATTTGAAGGAGAATTTCATCCCTCAAACATGAAACCATTCCTTTTGCTGTATATTATTTCTGTTGTTTTTCTCTATTAGCAAGTAGCAAATTATTACTGAATTAATATCACTGTTCACTTTGTGTTTGAGAAGAGATGGCTAGAATAAATTATTTACTAATACACTTCTTTTCTTTGTCTCTCCTCTCTTTCCAAACATAGGTCAGGCAGACAGGTTGGTAGATGTTCTGATTGCCTTTTTTAAATTGTCTATCAGATTAGAATTTTTATAAAGGTTGTTAGACTCTGTTTAGATCTTGGAAAAGTTGAAAGAGAGGGCAAAAGATCACACAAAATGATTAATGAAGAAAGCTGACTGGAAGCCAGTCTCACATTTTGAGTTGCCAACCCAGAAAAGTTTGAGTAATGAAAATAAAATTGTAAAAATATATGAAAAAATGAAGTTGATTTGTTAATCAGAAATTGGTTTCCTCTCCTTTTCATCTGCTTTCCCAATACAGTTGGACCATATCTAAAATCCCCAACCTTAAAGCTCAGCAAGCTTGTTGATATCTTTGCCTGGCATGGAAAATTTGCTTATTGATAATGCCGGTGATTTGCATTTTCTGTGTAGCTAAATCAATTTTTCAATTCCTTCCCGTAGCTAGATTTTATAATTTTGGTGGTTTTATTTTATCTGATGTTGCCATGAAGCAGGCTAGTTGCAAAGACGACGCAGTTAGAGGGTGAGAAGATGCAGAAAGAGACTGAAGTGCAGAAACTTATGGAAGAGAATGTGAGGTTAAGTGCTCTTCTTGACAAGAAAGAGGCTCAGCTTTTGGCCATGAATGAACAGTGCAAGGTAATGGCCTTGAGCGCTTCAAACATCTAATTTGGTAGGCTGCTCTTGTTCGACTGCCTGTTGGCTTGCTGTGCAAGGTGGTTTGATTCTTGCCCTCATGCTGACCTACCATGGACTCTGAAAATCAGCGGCACTGGATCAGAGCTCTTTCTGCGATCCTTTCTTCCATATGTAACTTTGTGAAAAGCCCTGTGAGCTTAGCATCCAGTGCTCTTTTCTTTTATTAGTTGATGCTGCACACTGTTGTTAAATTGAACCCAGAAAGTAATTTTAATTGGAAAGAAAACTTGGTGTTGTGTTCATCAAGTAGCCAAGATGTGCTAAAATTAATGATGTAAATGGTTGTGATTGAAGTTTGTACTTTCAATGTTTGCATTGCGATTTCATCGGTTCTTTGTTTCACAGTTTATGATACTCTTGATCCAGCTGTCACCTTCAAAGCTGTTGACCAAAAAACAGTTTCAGGGTTTTATCTTGATATTTTGGCCAGTATTAGTATAAAAAATTAACGATCAGGTAAAGTCCACGTCGACCCTAGCATCTCAAAGGGAAAATTTAGTGTTTCTGCTAAAATATAAGGAGAATCTTTTTGGTTTTGGGTTATGACACATTATTGCTAAGGATTGAGGACTAATGCCATTAACTTGCTAATGTGATTTTTGTGTACAAAAATTCAGGAAATCAAATGAATAGCTCTTTGGCGGAAAATAAAAAATGCCTCATATTTGAAACTGTGATTGATACTGTAAAAGGGATGACTCTTGAGTTTGATCACCAGATTCACCCACCACCAGTTATATAGTAATAAGTTTGGTTAAGAACTGTTTAGTTTCCTAATTACCTCAGCTTATATGGTAGAAAGTTTGGTCAACGACTCTTGAGTTTAATCATCACCTCCATTTATCTGTTAAAAAGTTTGGTTATGTTAAATCCCTTAACTTAACTATGGTATAGTTATGCTCCTAAACTATAAAACTGAGTAGTCTCTCCCTAAACTATTGATAATAAGTATTGGACAAAACTTAGGTACATTATTTTAGGTGCTATTCCTTAGATTCTCCTCTTAAGATTTAGCCATGTGACTACTTAACTTAAAAATACACTTATCCCATGAGAAAAAATCCATATGATAGAATCTTAAAAGGGGAACCTAAGAAACATCTAAATACTGTATCTAAGTCTTGCTCATAAGCATTTTGCTCATTGTATGTTAGGAATTTTGTTAAAATTGACAGGGAATTAATTTTTTTAAAATAAAAATTTGACATTTCTGTTAGATTTAACTGAAACCCTTGCAACAATAGGCAAAATAGTCATATCCGATTTAAGATACCGTAAAATACCTATACTTTGGGGTGCCATTACCTCTCGTTCTTACACAAAAAGCATTAACTTCTTTACTTTTTAATTTTTCGCTGTTTTGCCTTTTAAAACTTATTTTATTAAATGATTAAGATTTAAAGTTACTTCTTAAACTCTTAATCTCAGTTATTGAGAACAATTGCACCATTTGCACGTAATAATATTGCACATAAGCTTAATCCAGTCATATCCAATAGTTAAGGGGAACACTACCCAATTTTAAAGTTTATAAAATATTACAATAACACCATAATTAAGGAAAAGTGCAATTGGTGTAAACGTCAAAAGTTTAAATAGAAGCAAATAAATTTAAATTGTGTTTTCATTTCAGTCTAGTGTATTATATATAGGGAAGAAATAAATTAATCAAATATTTTGTGACCAAGATAAAGCTTGTCTGGCGCACACACACCAAAAAAAAAAAAAAAAACGAAATTAAATGAGAAAGTCTAACTAGAGGCATGACAACATGTCACAACATTTTAATAATATTTTTGTTTTTTTTTTTGAAAAGAATAATATTTTTATTTTTAGTTGTGGTGGTCTAATATTTTATTATTTTATATTAACCTATGAGAGACTAACACCACAACTACTATAAAAACGAGTTTGAGATTTATACTTTTTAATAAATTAGGATTTAGAATAGGTACTCTCAACTTACTGAAATGACCCGAATAGACAGAATGAGATCTAAATGGACTCATAAAATGGACAGAATTAGATCAAATGGAGCAAATTAGATCAAATGGACCGAAGTGAACTTAATAGGATTGAATAGACCAAAATGGACAGAATTTGACTGAAATGGATCTAAGTGGACCATATAGACTAAAGTATACCAAAATAGACCGAATATGATTGAATGGACCAAATAATATTGAATATACTAAAGTGGACTAAATAGAATGAAATACTATGCATATGTGACTTAACAAGAGCATATCAACCATAAATGCTACGCTTTAACTTTTGTTGAGGCTCATTTTTTGGGAGCCCAGTAAGAAGAAGAAGCCCAGCAACATCAGCAGAAAAGAATTAGAAAGTGAATAGAAAGCCCATTAAGCCTAAGCGGCAGGAATAATGGATTGTAGGTTCGTAAAGCAAATAACTGGATCTTAAAGAAGTAAATGGGCCTAAAAAGGCTTGGAAAGAGAGAAATGGCGAACCATGGGCCACGGGTGTAGAAAAGTGAGAATGGGCCACGCCTGTTACGGCAGGCCCAAAGTAAAGTAAGCACAGGGCCATAAGAAAATTTATGAGCTCTAAAGGTGAAGTATGGAGTAGTTGGGCCGAAGAAGCCCAGCTAATTTGTAAAGGCCCATGGAAAGCACGAAATTAGAAAGGATCAAGGACGCCCAAAAGAAAGTAAATGGGACACGGAAGCCCGCAAGCAGACATGACAAGAGGGCCCAGTGGGCTTATTAAGCCATTAGAAAGGAAAACAAACAGCAGGCTCAAAAAGGCCCGATGATCCTGAATTGATATTGCCATGACATGAATGGCAGGCAGCAACAGCAAGGCCGTAATGATTGAAACACGGGAGGATGTAAGTAGGCTAAAGCCCACAATCGGGCAAAAGCCTAGACTCCAAACGACAAGTTAATAAAGAAATTAGAGAAATAGCCCACGCCACAAGAAGTTTAAGGCAAACAGCAGGACAAGCAGACAGAAGTTCAGGCTGCGGCAAACGCATGAGCGGTGGGCAGATTTTGGACGGGCATGAAAACAGAGCATGTGCAAGAACCAGGTCTTACTAGTCTGTACCCAGCCAATACGGGAAGAGGTGGGCCATGGGTCAGAGGTAAGGGGGGGCGTGGTCTGGCAGAGGGGAGAGGGAAGAACCTATTTTAAGGATCTTGCTCAGGCTACTTTCGGGTGAGTGTTCTGCTGGAATGACATGCCACCTGAATATAGCAAAGCTGAGTTGGAACCGTTCGGTGCATGCCATGAGGGAAGAAGAAAGAGAGAGCACCTTACCGTAGCAGGTAAGACTGCCACGGCAAGCAAATAGACAAAATGTTTTGTCCTCGCTTGGTGATGTGGTATAGCGCGGCCAGCGCAGGTAAGTGGCACTGGCTGGACACCTGACCAATCAGTAATAGTTGACAATGACACACACACACCAAACAAAGGCAGTTAGAGGGTAAAAAGGTAAAAGCCAAACTACGGCAGGTACTATATAAGAGCATTCATTGTGCACAAGGAAAAAGGGAGGAGGCAAGGGAAAAACAGAGTAAAGGGAAAACTGGGGGAAAGAATAATACTAACTAAAAGGAGAGAAAAGAGAAAGATTTAGAAAAGAAATAGGGATAAGAAAAAAAACGAGAGAGCAAGATGGCGAGCATGCACCAAAATAGGTTGTTTTCCCTTTCTCCCTCTCAAACCCACGCTCTCTATTGTCGTTGGCTTGGGCACGAATCATTTAGGACCGCTCCCTCAAAGCGATTAATCTTTCCTCTAGAGAAATTATTCGCATTGAAGGAATGTTGTCTCCTTCTTGACTTAAACCCCTTTAACATATTACGGCAGGCCAACAGTTTTACAAGTTTACCGTTATTTCCTCTCTTTCCTTTTGCATTTACTTTCTCTTTTATATTCATCTTTGTTGCCATTTCATTGGAATATGTATTCTTTGCAATTTCTTATTATTCAAGTATAGTAAACAAATCTCTTTGATATTTATGTTATATCTGCCTGTTGTAATCATCTTAAGGAGGCCTGCCTGCTACGACCACATATTAGAAATCGCGACAAAACGGGGCATGACTTGCGCACAAGCCAGACCAAGGTGAATTGCAATTGGACTGGTCCCAACTCTCTGATCCAGAATATTTTGGGTCTAGCACGGCAGGAAGAAGTAATCCAGCCCAACGTTGTACAAAAAGTCTACCACAACTTTTTAAATATTAATAACGGTAGTTCGTGCGTTGCACGATTTTGGTTATAAACTTATAAATATAATTTTTTTTATATAATTTTAGAATCTAATATAATGTAATTAATTTTCAACATTTCTCTGCCCATTAATAGAAGTATGCATAGAAAAATTTGAGAAACAACATGTCTTTCAAAATAATATTTAACGCTTACACCCAACTAAGTTAAGGATGTCAATTTTGCCCCGCTCCTATTAATCCACCCCTCTCCGCTTCACCCCGCACTAGTTTTCCCTTCCCTGCAAAGATGGTGGGATGGGGATGGGACAAGATTTTAGCTATGTAGCACGAGGCTGGGGCGGAGATGAGTTTAGACTTTTTAGACCCACCCCACCCTGCCCTACCCCATCCTTGCCCCGCCCCGCATTGATAAGGGTTAAATTGTAAATTTCTCATACCCTATAACCCTACTATTTAAACAAACATATCATCATTTTATTTTATTCTACTCAACGTGACTCTCTGCTTCTTTTTGTTCTCTAGCAAGATTAGAAATAAGGTACCAATTTTAACATTTTCTTTTTTCTTTATTAGAAACAAATTTATATACTATTGAAGCATTGATTTTGTATTATAAGATTTTTGTTTTTGTTGTGATATTACCTTGTTAAACACTTGGATAATATTATTCAATTTTTGCTAAATATTTTTTTGATTTGATGGGATAAATTTATTTGCAATTTCAAGTATATTTTTATTAATGAAATTAGTTTTTTTTAAAAATTGTAATAGTTATGGGCAAATTAATAAGAAGTAGAATTTTACGGGGTGAGGTGGGGCTTCGCGGGGCCCCAAGGGGCGGGAATGGGGTAATAAAATTTTTTCCAGAACGAAAATGGGGTAAGACAAAACCATGCGGGGTGGGAGCGAATATCCTATCTTTCGGCCTCGCCCCGCCCCATTGCCATCCCTAAGTCAAGTACCTATAAATCTAACATACAACATAAACTAAACCAACATATAACCTTCTTCAAAATATATATATATATATATATATATATATATATATATATAACCTGTGTAACAAACTCTATTTGAGGGTTTGAAATTTTCAATTCGTCTTCTTTAATTTCTCCGTCTTACAAAAAACATATAAAAATTATTTTCTTAATGAGAAAATTAAAAACAGTTTGAAGTGATAGAAATTGTAAATTTATTTTTGAAGTTGTACTTGCTTCTTCACAATAATTTTTTTTAATCTAACAATACTTCTAAACATTTGTAGGGCTCAATTTGCATAACAAATCTCTAGAATAATAACAAAGATGAAGATGATATTAAAACAAAGACAACAAACCTATCTACAACAAACAATGACATATCAATATGCATGTAAATTACATATTAAAGAAGGAAAGATAGAAGTAGTAACAATCTAGCATACATCAATCAAACATTACTTCTCAACTCTCGATACTCTTCTCAAATTCTCCTCTCTTTTCTTTTTTTTCTTTTTTTTTTTTTTGGTAAAAATACGAGGTTAATAATATTAATCATAAACAATTGAAGCCCGGATTAAACGGGTACAAGGAACAGCATTACAATCAAAAGAAAGAGCCTCTATAACAACAAAAGGAGGCGTCACATAAGAAATAAAAGGTTCAGATTGGCCGCGGCCAAGTTTAGCAAGGAGATCAGCAACTTTGTTAGTTTCCCTGAAGCAATGCTGCATGTGGTATTCCTGGAAAGCTTGGAGCATGTTCCTGCAATCATCAACGATAGGCTGGGTTAGCCGATTATCAGAACTTGGTTTGGAGAAAAGGAAAATGACTTCAACAGCATCAACATTAATAACAAGCTTGGTAATGTTGAGATTTTTTGCCATAGTGATGCCATCTCTCAAAGCCCAAAGCTCAGCAAGAAGGCAATTTGAGGCACCAATGAGTCTAGAAAAACCTCTAATCCAAGTGCCATAAGAGTCCCTAATAAGCCCGCCCCCACCTGCACAGTTTGAGGATAGCAGAACAGATGCATCCGTGTTTAGTTTATACCATCCTAGGTTCGGCTTGGTCCAGGAGACAGGGTGCTGAATTTTTTTGTTGTGTGCGTCAGCTCCTTGGATGAGAAAGTGAAATTCAACAGCTTTTGCAAAACATATTTTGGCAATAGAGGGGTTGGGCTGCTTTCCTTGGAAGGCCACAGAATTTCTGTTCAACCATAAGGTCCATAGCCCAAAAATGAAGAGAGTTTTCCAAGGAATGTGGAGGTGTCTTGAAGTGAAGATGCAAGTGCTATTGAAATGCAGCCATTCCACAAGAGGGAGACCAAAGGATTGAATAGCTTTTGTAGGAACTCCAAGCTGATTCCAGAAGCTAACCGAGGCCTGGCATTCCCTAAGAAGGTGGTCAATAGTTTCCAAGTGGTTGTTGCAAAGAGGGCATGATTGATCAATGGTAAAACCCCTTGAACCCAATACTTCTCTAACCGGTATGCTATTAAAATGAGAAGTTTTTGAGGCGCTTTCACTTTCCAAATCCAGCTAGAGGCAAGAGTGGGAGGGTTCAAAGCATTTAACCCTTTGGCAAGAATATATGCTGATTTAAGAGAAAAATTACCATCCTTTGAGGGTGCCCAAGCAGTCAGGTCTTCACAAGGAGGGACTTAGTGGGATAGCCTTAATGATGTTTAAGAGAGATTGGGGGAGGACAAAGGAGAGGTTATCCCAATTCCAATTTCCATAAGCATCAACGAACTGAGCAACTAGGCTATTTTCTTCTTGGTAGTTAAGAGGACCTGATAGTATAGATCTTAGGTTGCCAAGAGAAGACCAGTTATCATTCCAGAAGGAGGTGGAGGTGCCTGTGGTTATGACTTTCCTTAGGCCTTTGTCAAGGAGGGGCTTGGCAGCCTTACAAGCTGCCTATGTTTGAGAGCAGGAGCCTTTAGATGAGCAAGGAAAGCTCCTACACATGTATTGAGCCTTTAAAACTTTAGCCCATGGTGAATTATCTCCAAAGGAGAGGTTCCAGTTCAATTTGGCGAGCAAGGATAGGTTCCTTGGTCGAGCAGCGTGAATGCCAAGGCCACTGTGGTCAGTAGGGTGGGTGACAACTTCCCATTTGACCATATGTAACTTACGCTTTTCAGAAGTAGATCCCCAAAGGAAGTTACGGTTAGCCCGATCAATTTCCTGACAAACTCTATTAGGAAGTAAAACACCTTGCATAACATAGTCTGCTACTGCACTAGAGGAGGATTGGATTAAAACACCTTCTTGACAAATTCTCCTCTCTTTTCAACATCAACATTGAATAACGCAAATTAAATGTCTGATTGTTAAGCAAAGTCCAATATTTTCTTAAAAAATTTAATAAAAAAGAAGAAAATGTAGATAAGAAAAGTGCAAATAATTATACAATAAGAAAATTTTCCATGAAAAAAGAGTTTATATTTATACTTGATAATGAAATCTGTTAGGGTACTTTTTTTTTACACCTAATTTTATTTGAGTACCACCTATTTACTTTCAAATACACACATCTTATTCTATTTAAAAGCCAAAGAATACTTATGCTTAACAATATTTGAAAAGCCTAGGATTGAAATCCATAGTAGAACAATTTTATCAATGGGATTCAAATCCATAATCAAAGTCTATTGTTTAAACCCATGGCAATTTATCTATCCAAAGACCAATTCACATTAGCAATATCAAAGTCCAATTCTCATTGGCAACATCAAAACCCAATTTTCATTGACAATATCAAAAGTCCAGTTCCCACTGGCAATATCCAAAGCCCAATTTTTTATTGGCACTATTTTATCAAAAAAGCCCAAGATTATCAACGCTTAGCAAAGAGAAAAAAAAAAAAAAAATCATAGCACAAACCATGACAATCGTCTTATAAAAGCTCATTAGGAGTTATCTTGAAGATTATGTTCTCATATTATAGACCCATGAAATACATAGACATCATTTACATCACGACATCCATAATATATACCTTCAACACTCATGGTAAATATATCAAACCCACAAGCTCATCATTTAAATTATGATGCGATCATGAACATTATTTGCAATATGGAATTCATCATAGTAAATATTATTTACAAAAGTATTTTGAAACTTGTCCTATTGTTTCAAACATTACAACTAATTGCCCAAAGGCTGGTGCGGACACCACATGATAGCATATTTGTGGAGATCATCTTTATCATTTATGTTATCTTTATTTGGGTTTATCTTTAGTATGGGATTAGTATTTGAGATTGTTAGGATTATCGTATTAGTATCTGAGTTTGTTTAGGATTTGTTTTGAGAGTTTATCTTTATCATTGTGATTCCTGGAAGCTGTATATAAAGCTCCCAGATGGTTTCTTTTGTATTTTTACAGATTATTATTATTATTATTGAGATTATTTACATTGAATCGTTTGGTGGTGATTCCAAACCCTTTAGGTGGGAAGCCTAAGGTTCTTCGTAGTACTAATCTAGGTGGGAAACCTAGGTTGTCCTGCATCAAATTGGTATCAGAGCCCAACCCGATCTACCCTTTCAGCAACAATCAGCAGCCAAAATCACGACTGACAACCACCGCCACACTCACCATCAGAACACAAAACCACCGCCAAACATGCCATTACTCAAATACTTACCCCACGAGATTTGCAAACCACAACA